>CM068367.1:424735162-425984459 GCA_034769895.1 Magicicada septendecula | reverse complement strand
TAGGCAATCACATTAAGAAAGAAATGTTAAAGTAATCATGTAAATTAAGAAAACAGTGTAATTAAACAATATCAACATAACTGTCAAAATGTTAATACATCAGTAAACCCAACCTTATTGGATGTTAAATTAATCCTTGAAACAAAATACGAACAGTGGTGATGATATTTAATAATTAAAATTGAATACCGAAGATTAATTGCATTCAGAAGATCTGTAACCATTTTAAATAAAAATTCAAATCCCCTAACAATGGTCTTAAGCCAAATTTAACCAATCAGAATCTTTGAGTTACCATGACAACAGCAGAATATTGACGATTTTCAGTTAGGAACGAGAGAATCTATAGTGACGCTTACGAGGAGAGACGCCACGCCGTGAAGGGCCCAAAATTTTATTATAAAACAGTAAAAGTAACCATATTTTATGAAGTGAAGGACCATACTAACTGATGAGAGGATGATACATTCGACCGAGACCAAGGACCAGCTTAATTTAATCCAGATGTATTGAAAATAGGTAAATTAACAAGAAGAAGACGCAAGGCGTACCTGAAGCCCAAGATTTGAAGAACGAAGAGTCAACATCGAGAACCCAACCTATATTAACTATTGACACTACACTTCCTAGCAACTGACGATAAGTATTGCTGAATTGATTAAATATCTGAAATAAATTCTCTTTCAAAATTCTCACTAAACTGTGAACTCTCACTATCACTGATGGTATTAATTTCTTTCAAGGATTGATAAAAGAAACATATTTTATATATACTAACTAAATGATTATAACCTATGTATTACACAAATGACACCGTCACATACTTTAACACCACAACTTGAAATCTACTGTAAACCTTGTTCAATTTTAATTATCACGATTATAAAGTGATATATTGTATTTAATTCTCTTGTTTTAAATCTTCTTTGTCGTACTTAAAAGGACTCAATTGGTAAATTTATTGTGTATAAATAATCAACGCAGTATCGTGGCGGCAGAAAAACATTGTATTACCAACCCAGCCTTCCGCTGAGTGAACGATTATTATTTTCCGAGGCTAAAAATATTATATTAATCACAATTTTGTATAAGCGTTAATGAAGATTAACAAGTTCTGAGCCAAATAAAAAAGTGTGTATCATTAATAACTGTCCAATAATTATTTTCAAAAATCTTATGTATGTTGTGTTTTGTAGCAGCGAGTAAAACTAACCAACATTGTTTTACATTGGTAACACGTTTACCCCCACTCAAGCGAGATTCGAATTCCAGCCAGTTGGCGAACAATTCGAATCAACTCTACCATACTGTAAAACAACCCAGATAAAAACTTTTAATTGTTTTCTAGCAAAACAATTTTGCGCCTATCGGGAAGAAATAAAGAGTGAAAAGGGACAGGTAAGGACACACCGGCTACACGACGCTTTTATCACACAGAACGCCAACTAAAAATTAAACACTAAAACTCAATAGTTAAAATATAAATACAACATCACAAAGAGACAGACTTCGTCTTCTAACAATATATATATATATATATATATATACTGTAACGTAACGAAGTTAAGGTCCCATACGTTACATAAAAACTTTGTTACTATCGAATTAAAACAATACCCAATGTGTGCCATAATTAAGGTCAGGAAGGTAAACCTCACATAATAAATATATTAATAATACCTAGTAAGGTTACTGGGTAATAAAATAATAAAAAATGTCTATAAATATAAAATATGTAGTGATCAGTGGGTAGATGTAAACAATAAACATAGTGTCTAATGATATGAAATTACTATAGACAAGTTTGAACTGAGAGTAGACTGTTTAATTGATATTTAATGTTTTATAATGATGTACATGTTGTTGTGCTTTATCATGATATTTTGTTTACATGATATTTATTCTGTGTTTTGTATGTAGCAGGTGTGAAGCAATTGCTTTAAGAAAGTATTAAGTAATTGATACTAATTTCATTCATGTTAAAATTTATAGGAATAACTATTTGTGTACTTACTTTGAGTAATTAATGAAGATATCGTAAGATAATATTTGTAAACTTGGCCAGGAAGGCAATAATTGTTAATACATTGTCAAGGGGTCATTGTAATTATGTTATAAACAGATGAAGGGTTCAATAATAAAATAAATAATAATAAATTGAAATCAGGATAAAATAAAATTAGAATAATTGGCCATAAGCCAGTGACTCATTGTACAGTAGGTCAGGTCAGAAAAGTTAAATAAAAAATAAAAAATTATAACACATATAATAAAACAAATAGGCCTAAAGTTAGTATTTTGTAAAAGGAAAATAATACCTGTTAAACTAAGTCGGTCAAGAAGAAAATGTAGAGAAATGTATATGGTTTAATAATGCATATTAGAGGAAAGTTTTATATGATTTAATGTAATTTTAATAAGGGAGTATTTTATTAAATAAGTGTAAGAATATTTCCTAATTACGGCTCTAGGATAACAAATATTATCCAATAACAGAAGAAGAAGATGGTTGTCAGGGACGACTGAATGCAAGATATCTTGTTGATTTCAACACTTAATTGTTATATGTAAATGGGTAGAGTTCATTTAATACAAATTTAAAAAAGAAAACCAAAGAACAAATAAATCAAATTTAATAAGCAGTAATCCATTAAAAGGGATAGAGTATTGACTTCCGAAACTATCTTTCAGCAAATATAATTCGATATACCATTAAAGTTAAATGAATTAAAAAAAAAATAACTCATCCAACCTATTAACAGCAAAAGAGTAATAATGAAGATTAACTATAATTAGATGAAGATGATCCATAGCCGAGGGAGGCCAAATTAATTAAAAATATATTAAAACAAACGAAGAAATTTGAATTAACGTACAAAACCTCACTTTTCACTACCGGACGAAGTCTTAATACTAAACAAATTCCATTGGGACCTGTAACTACCAGAACCGTGAAGATTAACGAAGATCAGAGCTGAAACTTCTATTACATCCTGGGACATCAATACCAAACTTTTATTGAGAAGCTGGAGGCTGTTATTATTCAAGAGTTGAATCACCATTCTGTTCTCGTCTCGGCGTACCGAAACACAGTCATACTAAGTATCCTGTCAAAGTACGGTAAAAAACCTGCTTATATTTGACTTTTATATAATAAGATTTTATAACAAAATTGTAATACCTAGTAACCTTAAAAATTGCATTACCTGACCTTACTAATAGTTAAAAGAACTACATGTACCCTGAGATAAAAAACAAATTAAAAATTATAATTAAATTTTAACACATCTAAAACCCGAATTCAATGACAAATCGATTACGTATTGTATAATCGATATGGTGTATTAGTGGCAAGAGGAAGCATCTGTTGGAATTAAAAAATATATAAAATAAAGAATCCTTCTTGAATTTGACGATTTCTTGTTATTTGTAGAATAATTAGTGTATTTCGAATAGGGTGTAAGTTACAGAGAAAGGAACGTGAGAAACACATCAAGCGGAACGACTTAACCTATAATAACTGGTCGATCGCAAACCACAGCGCTCGTCTGCTGACAGCTGGTGAATACGGGAGAATAGAGAACTAACTTGCTTTCTCCGCTCTCCTCTCTTTACTCTTTCGATAGTATATACAGACTAGGGTGGGAGAAATATATTGAATTACCCAATATAATAACTGGAATAGAGCGTTTTTCTCTTGTAAAACACTTAATAACTATCTAATACAGATCTATTATCAATAATCGAATAATATACTCCATAAAAAATAAATTTTCCTTATAATTAGATCAACGTTGATACACGATTTAGATTACAAATACTTGGGCTTAATACTGATACGTGAAAACATTGTATTTCATTACAAATTGGCGAACCCAATAGTGGGGCCTTTGAACATTATCTAAGTCAATAAGTAACATCATTTTATTTGTTACAAATTGACGCTCATAACGTGGGGCTTAATTAGGCGAGAGTTTCGAAGAGTAACATCATCGTATTTTGTTACAATATATATAATCACTTGACCCTTACCTACATATAAGTAGGCTATAACGTATTACACAAATTTTAGGTAGTTAAAATTGTAGTTTCCCATAATTGTAATCAGATATACAAATAATCAGAAAAACCAAAATCCTTGACATGTAAAACTTTATATTATTACCATAAACACTGCAAACACGATTAACGAAAGCGTATGTGGTAAATACGTACCGTCAAAGTCAACGGTACCGGATCCGTCAGAATCAATCTCTTCAATCATCATATCCAAATCTTCAGGTGTTATCTTGTCATCCAGTTCTTTGAGAATTTCCCTTAGTACATCTGTTGTTATGTATCCATTCCCTGCAGTATAATTAAAAGTTATGTATTCTCTTGCATACATACGTACATTTATAACTTATCACACACTAGTATACGACCGAGATTGTTTTTTCTTAATTGGAACATGTTTCGAGCATCAAACAGTATGGTCATCGTCAGCCATGTTTGGTTTTATGTTTAATCTGGGAAATACTTATGTGCTGGTTAGTTGCTGCTGCTGGCTTCTGGTTGCTTCTTGTCAATTTAGCGTATTGGTGCTAATATGATCAGATATGGTGTACAAATTTGTTATTTGAATCCTTTCAATTTTTAGTGTGTTTTAAAAATTGTGTCGTATTTTGTATGTGTTCCGGTAATTAATTTCTTTTGTGTTTTGTGTGTGTTTTGTGTTTATATATGTGTAATATTCATTATACTGCCTTTGTGTGGTATATGGTTTATTAGTGTTATGTTGCTGACGTCTGTGAATTCGTGTTCTGTATTTATTGTGTGTGTGACTAAATTTAATTTATGAATTCCGTTTACAAGTGATCCGTAGCCTTTACCGGTGAACAGACTTATATTCTTACTTCAACAAAAATTTGCTGCTAACCACGAATTTTTGCGCCCCGTAGAGTGATTTTAAAATGTTTGTTTTTGAGGACCTATAGTATCCATTTTATGAAAATCTTTGCTTCATTCGTGTCAAAACGATTTGACTTTTTAATTTCATTTGCTGCAGATATTTATAAACACGTAGTTACTAAGGCGAGTTTTGAAATATTTGTACAAAACGTTTAATACTATCCGCATCTGCAGAAGATGGGAGAAAGTGTGTGCCAATTTTTCTGATATCGTTTGCTTTATTTATATTGTAGTGTAATGCGTTGTCTTTATTCTTTCGTGACTTTGTTAGATATCTACTGATGTAACAGTTACGTTTCCACACTTACACAGTGCATTCAAAAAGTCACGGGACTGATGCTGCTATAGACATACAGATGGAGCTATCTCTGTGTCACAGCTGGAACACTATGTGACAACCTTCACCCACTTCCTGTGACAATTGCATTGTTGAGGACTCATTCCATAGTAAACAGCGACACTGTTAAGTTTATCTGGTTTTTCCTTGTCATAATTTTCGAGATGGAGCAAAGAGCTGCAATTAAATTTTGTTTTAAATGTGGAAAAAGTGCGACAGAAACGTTTTCGATTATGCAACTTGCATATGGAAAAGATTGTTTAAGTCGTAGCAAAGTGTTCGAGTGGTATGCACGTTTTAAAAATGGTCGTGAGTCTCTAGAAGATGATCCAAGAGATGGGCGCCCCTCCACAAGCGTGACTGACGAGAATGTCAAGCGTGTCTGTGCTGCACTGTCCGTCAACCGTCGGCTGAGCGTCCAGATTTTATCAGAAGAGATCGGCATCAGTGTGGGTAGTATTTACACTATCGTGCATGACGTACTCGGCAAACGGAAACTGTGTGCCAGGTTCGTTCCACACTCGTTAACAGCAGAGCAAAAAGAACGTGTGGAAGCGTCGCGAAGTCTCGTTGAATGGGCCGATGACAAACCGAATTTCTTACAGAACATTGTCACAGGCGACGAATCGTGGTGTTTCCAGTATGACCCATCTACCAAACGTCAAACAGCTGAATGGCGCAACCCATGAAAGTGAGGGCCACAAAATCAAAAGTGAAAACAATGCTGATCACATTTTTTGATTCAAGGGGACTGATCCACAAAGAATTCTTGCCACCCGGCCAGACTGTAACTGGACCATTTTACAAAGAGGTACTTGATCGCCTTTTGAAAAGAATTCGCAGGGTTAGGCCAGAAATGTACCGATCAGGGGAGTGGTTTCTTCTGCATGACAATGCTCCAGTCCACTCATCATTGATTGTCTCACAATTTCTCGCTGGAAAATCAGTCACAGTGATTAACCATCCACCCTACTCACCAGATTTGGCTCCGGCTGACTTCTTTCTGTTCCCTAAGCTGAAGGTGGCACTGAAGGAGCAGCGTTTTGATAATGTAGAGACAATTCAGAAGAATGTGACAGCTGTTTTAAACACGATTTCGAAGGAGAACTATGCGCATGCCTTTCAACGATTGTATGAGCGATCTAAAATCTGTATAGAGAGGGAAGGGATGTATGTTGAATAATAAATAATAAAATTTCATTTATCTGAAAAGTTGTGTCCTTAATAGCGTTAGTCCCGGAACTTTTTGAATGCAGTATGTACCTTCTTTATTACAACAAAATAAGTAGTAAGTAACGAGTCCATTTTCTTTCAGAAGTTTAATAATTTCAGAATTTTTTCCGATCTGACGATGAGCTGAGAAGCTTGAAAGCGCTAATCGGAATAATTTTTCTATAGTGGTGTGCAACAGTGATAATTCTGTTTGGCATTTTTTTTCAATTTTTTTAGTTTTATTCACAAAAATCGACCCTCCTTAACCCGCCAAACCTCCTCCCATGAGTATCTCCTGGCTGTGCCTCTCATATAAACATTACTCGTGTGTATGAATATTAGCAAACTACATTTTGGAGCATAAATTTTGTGATCACCTATGTCAACTATGTGTACATAACAACTGCTTTGACTAAAAATCCAGCAGTTATTAAAAAATAAAATCGTGTATGCTACTTGAGTACGAGTTAAAGTTTGTAGTATGTAGTATGTTTTGTGTGTGCGTGCGTGCGTGTGCGCGAGCTCCCTCTTATATGTGTATATATTTAGCTGTAAGCATATTTTCTTAAATTAATGAAGTAGGTAACCTTCTTTGTCGTAAAGTCTGAAAGCTTCTTTGAGTTCTTGTTGAATTGCTTCTGTATCTTCTTCTACCAAGAATCTAGCCGCCATAGTGCAGAACTCTTCGAATTCTAGTTCTCCGGAACCTAAAACATTCATTATATTACCGTTTACCTAAAACATTTCAGGCCCATTTCTTTGAAACTAATACTAGAAAAATTATATTTTTTTCGACGCTGCAAAAGGGCAATTAACACATTTGTGGGAAGCATCAAAGTTACTGAACTTGCTGTGTTATACTAAGTATAATAAAAATGCGCTCTACAAAGTATAGATAAAAAAATGTTTACACTATAAGCTACCTGACACTAAAATTAGATAGTAATTACTTAAAAATTATTTTGCAATACACGATATCACAATTATTTATTGTACTGTAACTATTTCCATTCCGTTATGTCTAATTCAGTCATAACTGGCACAGAAGAGAGGAAGGGGCAACATTTTCCCACATTGTTTACAACCTGCAACAGATGCTGTGGCGATAAGACGTCACAGTTGCATTTGGTTGCCGTAATTGCAGTTTATAACAGTCCGACAAAATTAAACGTTACAGCGAAAGTTACTATTTACTTTCTCTTGGCATTGTGTAAGCACACTTTTTGCGAAATTAGTGAATCATTATCTGTCAAGTGCCAACATGGGTGAAAATTTGTCTACTTATAGTAATACTGATACAAATTAAAAACGTTGAGTGTGTTGTCGAATATGATATAAACCTTTTTTAACATTAACTAAGGTAGTTTTAATTTATTTTCTTATTGGAAATGAAAATTGACTGAGATGACTTTATAAAGTCATCCAAAGTTAGAAAATTACAAAGCTGAAGGATTCAACGGAGTCACTGTTGAATTATTTAAAAAAGGAGAAACGGCCTTCATGACTTTACATGACCTTATTGGAAATTACTTGACCTTATAGATGTGAAGTCTCATCTTTGTGTCACATCACAAAAAGGTGAGACTTCTACGCTACTACGTATTCTCGGTCCTCTTCTACGGTGTAGAATCTTGGAATTTGACTGAAGCCACAACTAAGAAATTGAAATCTTTCGAAATGTGGCTCTACCGTAGAATACTGAGCATTTCATGAGCAGCACATATAACTAATGTTGAAGTTCTTAGAAAGATGAAGAAAGATAGGGAAGTTATTAACACAGTGGAGATAAGAAAGCTTCAGTATCTGGGACATCTCCTGAGAAATGAACAGAGATTTTACTTATTGCAGTCCATACTACAGGGAAAAGTACTTGGAAAGAGAGGAGTTGGGCGACCGAGAATATCATGGCTGAGAAATTTAAGGACCTGGTTTGGCATGAATACACCTGACATATTCCGTACAGCGGTGCAGAAAGTTAAAATAGACTGTACGATATCCAACATCCGAAACGGATAGGAACTATCAGAAGAAGAAACGGTAACAAGTACGAATGCTCGAAGACTGGTCACTAGGAATTATACAATACATATTTAGTTTAAGAAAGACGATATGAAAACTAAAAGAAACCAACGAAACGCTATTGAATGTAGCCTGTAAGACACTGTCGGGCGTATGAATATAGCGTAAACCTGTATAACCTGTTTATAGATAGAACAGTCAATCGATAGCACGAAACGCTATTGAATGTAGCCTGTAAGACACTGTCGGGCGTATGAATATAGCGTAAACCTGTATAACCTGTTTATAGATAGAACAGTCAATCGATAGCACGAAACGCTATTGAATGTAGCCTGTAAGACACTGTCGGGCGTATGAATATAGCGTAAACCTGTATAACCTGTTTATAGATAGAACAGTCAATCGATAGCACGAAACGCTATTGAATGTAACCTGTAAGACACTGTCGGGCGTATGAATATAGCGTAAACCTGTATAACCTGTTTATAGATAGAACAGTCAATCGATAGCACGAAACGCTATTGAATGTAGCCTGTAAGACACTGTCGGGCGTATGAATATAGCGTAAACCTGTATAACCTGTTTATAGATAGAACAGTCAATCGATAGCACGAAATGCTATTGAATGTAGCCTGTAAGACACTGTCGGGCGTATGAATATAGCGTAAACCTGTATAACCTGTTTATAGATAGAACAGTCAATCGATAGCACGAAACGCTATTGAATGTAACCTGTAAGACACTGTCGGGCGTATGAATATAGCGTAAACCTGTACAACCTGTTTATAGATAGAACAGTCAATCGATAGCACGAACTATTATAGACAGTGTTATGCTAAATGATTTGATTTTGCTGCATGTTCGAAGTAAATTTGTAAACATCATAAACACTAGGCTAGCAGGATCCAAAGTAGTAGCAAATGTGATAGTCAGTCTTTGTTAACTATCATGGTGAGACAAGGTGATGCACTCTTTACCGTTTAACACTAGAGGCTAGTTAAGTAAAATAAAAATAAATGGTAACATTGATGTAAAATCAATTCAAATTTTTTTGCTGATCAAAGTTTCCGCTGCTTATCTGTTCCTAGTCAACCGAAATTCGACTTTAAAAGAGACTTTGCGAAACCTGACAGAGAGTTAAAAATAAGTTAAACAAAAACGTAAAAATAAAGCAACCACTATAATAATTTAGTAAAAGAAAATTATAACTTTTAAAGTCTGCATAATTTAGTTACTTTTGTTTCACAACCGAGCAGTATAAAAAGTGTGTCAAATGACATAAAAACCGAATTAATGTGGAAATAGATGCTAATAAGCACACTCATAATGACATCGCGCTTCTTAGTTAAAATATTAGACTCAAACAATCTAAGAGCCTAACTCAGCCTGCGGTAACTTATGGTACTGAAGCCTGGACCTTGACAAATGCTGGTGAACAGCTGTAGAAAATATTCCCAAGCAATATATATATATATATATATATATATACTTTTTCTTATTTTTATTAAATGAAACTATTCGGAATATTCTTAAAAAATATGTGGACTAGTACGAGCGGCGGATAGTTCTTGAAAATCAAAGATAACCATTAGTTAGTTCAGCCAGATCATAGGAACTAAAGACATTATGTTATTCACCAAAGGGCAAAGACTCTTTCGTTTAAGACACACTGAAAGAATGGTTCAGTCACGTAAGATAAATTGGAAAGTATTTGAAAATAGAAGAAGGGAAGGCCCATCGATGATGTAGAAGATGACTTGAGGTGAAGAATTGAAACGGATTATTATTTGAGAGAGCATACAGAGCAGCATTATAATAGAAACCACAACCCACCTGAGGTTGTAGCGTTAAACTGGAATTAAATGAATATTTTTGGAACTACGGCCGTTTTTATCTCCTCTTAGGGAATCAAAATATCACATAATAATTTTGCTACTCACTTAAAAGAACAGGCTCTTACGCTGTACAATGTAAAAAAAATCTCTAATTTAACTCTCCTCTTATCCTACAATTACAAGATATGTAATAGTAAAAACATTTATAAATTGTATGTTACAAAGTGCATACCTATTGAAAATAAAGTTATCTATTATTCTCGTGTAAGAATTCATCCTGCGGAAAAGGAAAAGTTAACGATCTTGTCTGTAGGCTTTTAGAAGGCAAATACCGTTGTGTGTGTGTGTGTGTGTGCGTGCGCGCGCGTGCGTGCGCGCGCGCCTTGTGTGTGTGTGTGTGTGTGTGTGTGTGTGTGTGTGTGTGTGTGTGTGTGTGTGTGTGTGTGTGTGTGTGTGTGTGTGTGTGTGTGTGTGTGTGTGTGTGTGTGTGTGTGTGTGTGTGTGTGTGTGTGTGTGTGTGTGTGTGTGTGTGTGTGTGTGTGTGTGTGTGTGTGTGTGTGTGTGTGTGTGTGTGTGTGTGTGTGTGTGTGTGTGTGTGTGTGTGTGTGAAAATTAGTTTTCGATTAAAATTAAATTAAACCTACCTATTTCTTACATTTTATTATTAACAATCATGTTTTGTTTAAACAAGCAATGCATTTAAAACGTTCATTTTATCTTAAACTTTTTAAAGTTGCTTCAAAATGTTAAATGTTTATATACTGATGTGTGCTAATAAAATTCTAATGTAATTCAATAAACTTCCAATAAAATTCTATTGGATGGAATGGTACTGTAATTTAGGAAAAATGTATTTCTGTATGGGTGTTTCAAAAACTCCGTACTTATATAATAATATAAACTATAATATCAGGGTATGTGATGTCACAATTTTCTTTGAGGCCTTTTTGAATTACCTTTGAGGCCTTCCTTGTCCTTCCTTTTACAAAAAGTATTTAAGAATTCTTTTTTTTTATTTTCAAAAAAGATTATTTTTTAATTTAAGTGTTTTAAAGAATAATGTGCCGAAATTTGAACAGTTAAATATAATCATGCCGAAAAAAGTTCATTTAATCTAATTACTATCACATCTTTTTCTTATGAACTTAGATGAAATGGGTGTGTTCTGCTCTATGAAAATTAATGTAAGCTTTGAAAACAACTTAGAAAACAAAATTAATTATTGTATAAGCTAAGCAATAAAGCAATATAAGCTAAGCACCAAATGCAAATCAAGACACTGTACTAGACGTTTTTATATACGATATTTTTTATACAAAATCTTTCCTGAAAACTAGTGGAACAGATGAGCTAATAAGACCTCTCCCATGGCCGTTATTAAAGTCAGTCTCTGGGGCGGTCGTGGTTGATGTTTAAATCGCATTTTCTGATTACCAATATTGATATATTGAAGTCTAATAATATATTTTATAGTATAGTAATAATATATAATAAAAAGTAATTATTTTTAATGTATGTACGAAGCGTACGTTTGCGTAAGTTAAATAATTTTGTAAAGTATGTGATGAATAACCGGTAACTTATATTATTTCACTGAAACTTCTATTAGCATTCTATATGAAGGACAAACTGTTAGTAGAATGAAAGAGAGAGTAGAACTTAGTCACTACCAGTAAGAAAGATTTCTACAACTGTACACTATTTAGACAGATAGTCTTCTTCTATTAGTCAGAAGGTCATATCCTGTTTCAGTCAACTATGTTGCTGCCAACAAACAGGTCGTCAGCGTTGGATTCTTAGAGCAAGATGGATAACATGAATATAAACGAAACCAGGAAAATGTAAACGTTGGTCTGAGAATAAATATGGGAATGTTTAATAAGGCGGCATTAACCGGAGAGGAGGAAACTGGGGACGATACATAGACAAAAGTAAATGGAGTGAAATATTTGAGTAAAATAATAAGAAACAGCGTAGATAAAGAAAATCTTAACCTTTTTTAATCGAATAAGATTGAATTGGCATTATTATGAAGAGTAACAAACGCCCATATGTTTAAAACTGAAAGTTATCAACTACAGATTCAACCAGAATTGATATTACCATACATAAAGGAAATAAAATGGCAATGGGCAGGCTGCTCGGCTAACCGGAACGATAATACATAGTCATAAAAAGACATGAGGAAATGACTGTAAGATGGTTGAGTGATCTGATTAAGCGCCGGGCGCACAGTGAATCAGGACAAGATTTCCTCTGAAATAGAATGACTGTAGATGCAGTCAGCAGACAAGTACTAATGGCTGAACAGAAAAAAATTAATTTCCTTGAGACTGTTTTCGAAGAATGCTTGACAAAAGAAGCCTGATGAACTTGATCGTGTCTACTTAAAGCGTGTAAACGATAATTTCGACTATTTTCAGAAGTAAAAATTATTTTAACATTGGCCTCTTCTTTTAAGCATTTTATACGAGGATTGTTCAATAAAACACGTTTGATCTCCGCAGCCGTGACTTCGTCGCCATGGCAACGGAATTCATTTGTTTATATTGTCTGTTTAAGTACTAGTGACGCGTCTGTCAAAAATATTTGCAGTTTACTTTTTTCTAAGCGTTGTGACTGGGTTGAAAAATGGCATCTATGATAGAAAATCCGTCCAAAGATAATCTGCGTGCCGTTATTCAGTTTTTCGCCGCTGAGGGGCGTTAGCGAATGGAAATTTATACGAGAATGAAACCTGTATATGGTGACTATAGTTATTCTCATACGGCAGTGGTTAAATGGTGGAATAAATTTCGACAAGGAAGAGAATCCACTAAAGATTTGGCCCGTTCCGGACCTGCACGTGTCGCAGCATCAGATGAAAATGTGAGACAGCTGGAAACTGCTTTACGCGAAAATAGGCAATTACGACCAGACGATTCAAGATCTGCTTGGTCGTATGAAGTGGGAAGTCTTACAACATCCACCTTACAGTCCTGACTTGTCCCCGTGCGATTACCATGTTCTTGGCCCATTAAAGAAATCACTAAAAGGACGGCGCGGTTCAAATCAGACGCTGAGGTAGAGTTTGCTGTTAGCGAATGGTTTCGCAAACAGCCGCAAAAATTTTACCAGCAGGGAATCTACAGATTAGTGCAACAGTAGGACTCATACATTAATGTTAATGGAGACTTCTTTTAAAATCGTTGAATAAAAAGTGCTTTACAGCCTCTAAACGTGTTTCTATTGAACAATCCTCGTATTAACAATATTATAATCTGGCATGCAGCTTACTAAAACTCATCACCCCCATCTATCAAGAGCGTATACCATCATCCATGAACGCCAAGTGGACCAAATGAACAATGTTTTCCACTTTTAACGGCAAACAATGTTGTCACTTCGTTGTTGTTCCGTTCCATTGCAACGGATGTTGTCACTATGTTCTCGAGCACCATTAAAACGGTAAAAAAGCAAAGCCTCGCTTATGTGTCACCGTCATCTGGTAAAATATCGATTTCTTGAAGTGTTGTTCGATCTTCCTATAAACCAATAACTTTTACATCCTCGTATTGATATAACTATTACCTTCCTATAGTTTTGAAAATCATTTCAACAAAGAACCCATATTCTTAACTTAATGTTCAAATTTCACGAGAAAATGTTTAAAATTGATGTGCTAATCGCCCTTTTCTTTACAAAGATACTTAATTTCGTTTGATTATATGTAGTTTGCTTAATATCTCGATGTTAGAGATGGGGATGCGTCTTCTTCACGCATCTCTGGTGTGTAATGTTTTATATGTTTAGGTCGATTGTCTTTCGGTGACCACTATTAGTGACCCTTATTAGGCTTCCCTTGTAATCTTTACAGACTCAATAAAGTAAGCCTTTCATTTAAAAAATCTTCTCATTAAATACCCTTATTAATGCAGTAAGGCGGGCAGTCTGAGGCTAGAAACTGATCGTACCGTTAAAGAGGGAGTAAAGTGATTGACGCTTTTATTTTTAGTGTAATATCGATACAGACATACTGTTCAATCAGTGTGACGTGAGCAGGCTGCGCTTACATGTAGCCTATGTTACTTTGCCCTTTTGTGGTCGATCCTATGGTTTCCCATCCTTTTCTCTACAACACTGTTGCTGTCTATCTTTTTTTCGTAGTCCACTTTAAGAACATAAAATACGCTTGTTCAGCTAAAGTTGAAATTACAAAACCGACAGACATGGGACGATTTACAGTGAAACATATCTACTCAACTAATTACTAAATCAATACGTTGACATTCAAATTTTAAATCAATACCAAAAATTCTTTCGACCGTTGTGATTCAATCAACTCAATACATCAAAAATTAAAACAAAGTAAGCTAATTGTTAACCTATCAGAGAGAAATAATTTTTTTTAATATGACAGAGACTTTGACGAAAGTACGAAAACAGCGAAAATCTTTAAAGGAAAATGAATTTTTATACGATTTTAAAGTTGAGAAAGTTTCACTTCCCTACCATATTTATTAGTTGTGTCAATCAGCTATTCTGTCACCACGAGTATACAACCGGATCCGATGATCCAACCATTGTTCGAGAATAAGAAAATCTGTGTAGATTGGAGTTGAGGAAAGATCGTAAAAACATTGAAAGAAGCAGCAACGGGATTAATATTACTTTAAGATCTGTTGGTGTATAAAAACTGTTAAGTTATAGTAAGCCATAATAACAACATAACCTCGGTTTAACGTTTTAATTCTCTTCAAACCAAACGTTTCGCCCGTACTACGTTGAGGTATCCTCAGTGGTCAGACTGAGGCTGAGCATAAAGGGGCGGGTGAAGACCTTGTGCTCAGTCTGAGTCTAGCCATTGAGGACGCCTCTGCGTAGTACGGCTTGGTTGGTATGGTTTGGTTGCAAGAGAAACAAACGACTTGTGTTAAAACGAAAACAGCATTGTTGTTAACGAAAACCACGAAAGCTTACTAGCGAGATTATAGCAAGCCTCGGTTCGTAAATAAACTATCTAGACGTCTGTTATTAACGGCGATCACACACTCTATCGCTTCTTCGCAAGCAGACTTCGATCTACTCTGAATATATATAAAATGCGTTTTTGTACATATAATTTAATTTCATTTTGTTACATTTAATAAGAATCATAAAATTTACAACGGAGAAGTTACCTAAAATTTACTACACACATAATTAACTATACAGGTATAATTAGGTATACATTATTAACTATATACCTACTTCCAGTCATAGGCAACCTTTGAGTTTGTGGGAGCACATATATAACTAAGGACCAGTTCGTGGGCGCACCACTCCCCACCCAATCAATAGAAAATAGAAAGATGCAGACGTTCAATATTCGGACGTTACAAACATTAACTGTCACTTTATAATACCCCTGCGCTTATATTTAGCGACGTGGGACACCGAATTTTGAAAAACTCTCTGCAGTATTTTTCATATAAATTTGTGAAAGTTTTTCACATTATGAGTAAGTTATCAACAATCTGTCATCATGAACACACACACGTTAAAACTAAACAAAACTTCAAACAAAAAAATTGTTAAACAGGAAAACATTTTAATAAAAATAAATTCAAGAACTTACCACAATAACACTATTTATTTTCATAAAGTGCACAGAAATGTGAAACTTGAAAAGATCACGTTTAAAACATAAATGAAGGTTTCAGTTCCTTTTCTTGAAAAAACTAACTCACAGCAACAATTGTATTAGAAAAAAGTAAAATATGAAACTGGCAATTTAATGTGAAACTTGCCACTGCGTGTCGCTGATTAATTTCTGGTAGTCTAGTTCGTAGCTTGACACCGCAACTCGCAATGAATCATTAAGATTGATGTCCAGTAAGCGGGATCTGTATTTGTTTTTTATAATGTTCATAGTTGTTTGTAAATGGCTTGTACTATTTTATAATACAGTACTTAGAATCAAATACAATGCGGGTGCGTTCTCATTCTCAACATCGTTCAAAAGAAAAGAAAATTACAAATTTGTTGGCGGGCGCAGGATTGCCGACTGCTGCCTATTTCTAACAGTTTTAACTACATTATGTACGACTTTATAAAAATGTTATACAACAAGACATAAATGCGTTTAATAAATTTAAGATACTACTTCCATAAATACTTTGGTAAAGCGCAATAAAGGAGAGTTATAGTTTTATATAAAACCACATATAACAAAATTGTACATAAAATTATATTGGGTAAAATTACATTTTTAACGAATTTTAACGATGAAGGGTTTGCGAGGATCGGTCAAAAAGTATGACACAAATTTTAAATTAGTATATACCAACACGAACTGATACAGAAAACATTTTTCAATGAAAAAATTGATAATTTTATTGTGTAGAAACGTTCGCTTTTTTGAGGTTATAGTTATAACTTGACTAAGTTTTATTACACACGGCTGTGTTATAAGCCCCAATAGTACTTACTCAGTAACCATTAAAATTTATAGAAAAACATCTTTCAGTAGGATCATTCAATTGTTAATACATCACGGGAATAACATACAGATACTAATTTTGTAAAATATGTCAAAACAAGGGCACAACTTGGAAAAACAACTGTCTCAGTTAATTTTTGACGTAAGTCAGTAAAATGATTAAATCTAATATCATAAATGTGGTAATTTATCAATTTTACTTAAAATACTTACTTTTTAAATTGAATTTTTATCCGCCGTTTTAAGTGAATATTTTACATTGCAGCTGCTCAAAGGGAAATATTTCTTTCCCTTTCCATTTGCATTTAATTACTTACATGCTAGCTTCTGTTAGTTATCCATACGTATGTTTGCATATGGTACGATTAACACATATACACAACGTAAGTTAAGGTGTGAAAACAATACGCTTGTTTTGATGCATCTGTTTATTGAACTACCTCATACCTTAGCACAGACACACGCACAAGCAAGTCAGATAAACATGGAATCAGTTCATGATCTTAAAGGAAAACGGTTACATTACTTTATGTCCAAACGTAATTGTGGAGACAACATTACCGTCAGCGTCGACTTCAGCGATGATTTCCGCCAATGTGTCTTCTGTCTGCGCGTGTCCCAGCATGTCCAGAATCGTGCCGACCATCTCTGTTGATATGTAGCCTTTCTGTTCATGATCGAATGCTGTGAAAGCCTTCCTCAAGACTGAAAATTAAAACTCACTCTAATGTCAGATGAACATTGCAGTAGAAAGCATATAATTAACTTTTTCTAAAATGCTTTAATAGTAAGTGATGAGTATAACGTAAATAAGTAATTTTTCAATACGTTTTTTCTAACGCAGTACGTAAAAAATATTTATAATCTATTGTTGTTTTGTTGGTTGCTGCTGCTACTGCTATTGTTGAAGAAAAAATTTTTTATCAGGTACTAACCGAATAAAACCGGCCGGAGCCGGGAGTAACCCACCTGCGCTATGGATACGATAGAATGACGAGTGGTGATATACAATCAAGTGGGGCTGCTCGAAATAATAACAAAATCATCGTCGCAAATCGCGACACTTGCCATTTGCATCTGTGTTGTAACCGTTCACAAATCTTAGAGTGACACTTTGAATGAACTAGTCTAATACGTACACATATGCCACTAATGAGGAGTTTGTTTCTGTGTGATCCAAGGACTTTATATCGTTACGAAGAATAACGATTAGATATCCTATTACGGACGAAGGAGAGCAACGTCTATATGTGATCGATCTACAAGACAGACTGTCTCTCAATTCACGGACAGTCAAAATGTATGGTCTCATTCTGCAGACCTGAACGACGTAGTAGCACGGCGAGAAAACATCTTGGTGCTTTCAGAAATATGAACGAAGACTGAAGAAAACATAAACATTGTGACTTTAATAAGATAACTGAAATTTATTGTTATGCATTTCAAACACCACATTATCAAAGCCGACAGATTGGCAATATACCACAGTTTCGGAGAAAGTACATATATTGTTACTCCACGTGCGAACCTTAATTTGCACTTCGTTGTCTGTGAACGAACTACGTGTGGTTGAGTACAAGCCTACTACGGAAAACAAACAGTATTCACTGTGGTATACATTTCGCCAACCAAACTATTTCTTAAATCATAAATTTCGTTCATGGTATTTTGCTCAACGTACAACATTACAGCAAGAAGACTTACTCGGAAAAATTCGAATGATGCTCAATGGATATTTTAATGTGAACTTTGTTTTCAAGAAAGCATAGTCACTGATTCAATTTCCTCAAAACCAGTTTACTTTGACGATGGATAATCACCCATTAAATCAATAACATCTGGGAAACGATTCATAAATAAGTAATATTTACTAGTGTACGCATTATTTCATTGTTAAATTGTAAGGAATCAAAAAGTACTGAATAAAGTTGATACTGATTATATGTATGTTAAATTTAACCCCAATTTTCCATCTACCATTGCGTGAAAATTTAAATAGATATATTATTAGTGCTCATTTACAGATTAAGAAATTTCAATTCTACCGCTCATAGAATACACGAATTTTGTATTATCTTACTACTGCATTCTGTTTATTAATATTGTTACTATTGCCTTTATTATAATATGTATTTATTATAATAATCTAAATGTGAGGTTAGTGACCTTTACCACTCACAAGTATGATGCTCGTATACAACTGAAATTGTAGTGTTTTTGTAGACAAAATTAAGATAATTAGTCTTCTATTAAAACTGCCAGCTTAGTAGATAGCTTAAACTTTGCGGTTTGTTTCCTTTACGTTCTAATTAACTTTATCTTCGTAAATAGTCGACACTCCAAGTAACTATAAAGCTACTGCAGTGATGTTTTGAAGTATACCCGAGATGATAAAACAAAATAATTAATATAACATTTAATGAGACAAAATACACCAATTATATGTCACAAAAACTTCACATAATTGCCAACAACTGAATTCAGATCCTAATTATAATTTCACTCACCATCGATTTGGTCCTTTGTTAATTCATCCTGAAACAGAAGTGGTAAATCTTATTAGATAACATAACTATTTTTTTTTCTTCGAAGACTACTCTTTTTACTCTATCTTTGTTGTATTCTAAAACAAAATTTTGTTCTTTCTAAATGATGATGGATTATTGTTTACAAAAATTATATATATTCTCTGTATTACTGACTACAAAAGAACGACTAAAAGCTAAAAACTATGATAATTAACTATATAAAAGTGCGTACATTATTAAAAAAAAAAGATTTGAAAAGTGAGGTACGGATAGCAATATACCACAGTTCCGGAGAACGTACTAACATTGTTACTCCACGTATGAACTTGAATTTCCACTTCGATGTCTGTGAATGAAATTTAGGGATTGTCATTGTCTATTTAGTGATCATAATTTAGGCAATAAGTTCTTTTCCCTTGAATAAGAAAAGGAAATTGATGAATACACTATGAATAAAGTAGCCTAAACATACTGTAAAATCCAGAATCGTTAGGCCTACTTAAAAAAAAGTTATATTTCACGTGACACGCCGAAAACATAAATTATTTCTTTTTATTATTTTATTATTAGTATCACAGAGCGTTTTATATAGTATTGCACATTTTTATAATAGGAATAAATTTACTTAACTTAAGCAAGCGAAACGTAGTCTCCTGCAATACCCCACGATAAACACTGTCCCTTAAATTGCTAATTGTAACTAAGTTATATCCGTATGTAGCCTTTGTCATTAGTCAGTAGTATGAACAGATAGTTTTGAGTAAAAATAGTTATTAAGGAGTGTCTCGACAAAACGCATAAATTGTTATTCACACACACACACACACACACACACACACACACACACACACACACACACACACACACACACTTACGAATTGGAAGGAGCGGCTGCATAAAGTATCGGTAACCTAATATGCAGACTGCACCAACAGACTCCGTTTATCGTGTTAGATTATTTAATAAAATTATATTCAAGCACAATTAAAAATTCTGATTACTGTAATTTTTTTTATTCCGTTTTGGTTCCACTTCTACTAAACTTAACTAAAAATAAAAAACATAACTACATATAGGCCCACTACTTTTCAGCATAAAAACAAGCGAGATGATTAACGTCAAAATTTGCATTCGAATCTTCTAATATATTGTAAAGTTCCACTACTAGAATCACTGAATCACTGGGTAATTGAATCGACGAATTTATTGAATCAAATAAATATTCATTGGCCGCCTAATTATATAAATTTCTAAGATCCTACTCTGATTCAAATAAGCGGCACTTAATTTAGTCTAATTAACTAGATAGTGTATTTAGTGATGCATACCATGTTTTAGTGTTGTGGCTGTAGCTGTCTGTTGAGAACCAGTAGGCCTACTATTGTCTGGATTGCCCATTGCCAACGTCTACGCCTATTTACGTACTTTAGTAAACAATAGTAATTTCTGTGTCTCGATTTAGAATTAACTAACCTAATTGTTTCTTATCACATCAGAAAATAGGCGCTCCACTTTAATGAATGATAATGTGTTGGGAAACCGTAATGTTTGTCTCAATGAACATTCTACACACTGCCAAATTGTGTACGTAATCAGGCGCCTAAAACTACAAACCGTTATGTTACCTATCTTAGATCTTACCTAATCAACGTTTATTGAGGACGACATGCATTTGTTAATCTTGTCTCCTCACGAGTGTTCCAGAGTCAAAACCAATCACAAACGTCATAAAAATTATAGAATATTGTTTTCAAATCTAGGCACCTTTCATACGTAAATTACGAAACATTCAAACTAGTATTACTAATATCTGCATTTGATCATACACTGGAATGAAATCTTAGTACGTCCAGTCTTTTCAGTTATGCTCATATAAAGTAGACTAACACTCTGAATGAATTCTTTTGCCTTTTCTAGTAGCTGCAAAATTGAATTAAGTCTTAAAATGTTCATAGAAGTTAACTTAAATGTGGATAAAAGAAATCATTTTTAAAATAAATTTACAAAATAGTTTAAAGGAAATAAATTTGCGGTGTTTTTAAGATAAACAACTTTTAGGAGTATAATCATCTAGCCTTACTGCACAAATAACTAAACAAATAATTAAGTTAGCATAATCGTTGCTTTTAGTGCTAAAAATGACCAACAAACGAGTTACTTTTGTTCAAGAGATCTATGCAACCAAGTGACAGAAATAGCATAAATCCTGTCTAAGTCCTATTCTATAAAAATTTTAAAAACGTTAGAGAGATCATGTTTAAGTAGTTATTATTACAACTAAATATATAGCATCTACATAAGGTTTTGAGGAAACTTTTAAGAGCAACGAAAAATTTCCAGTTGCAAAGTCGTCTCTGCAGTTTTCGGGTGTGTACGTTAAGCTGACATCTGTAGTTGTAGCTCCTTGTTGTATACTAGAGAATCCCCAACCCACATTAAAATAAAGTTATGAGTATTGCATAACATTAAGTGATATTGTGATCGGTATTATTAAAACTATTATTAACTATTATTTGTCATTAGAATAGTACGTAGATTATGTTACTCACGTGTATTTACGTTATTCACAATCGATGTGTAACGTGTGTATATTGATGGACACCATTTATAGAAGCACGATTAATAGAGTACTCTAGAATGTTCTGTATCAATATAAAACACATTTATAGTTAACGTAGTTTGTTCTACAATGTTCTAGTTTAACCGCCTGGAATGATCTCGACTACTAGTAAGTAACGCATCTTTGTGAATGACGTCATTACCAACTATATACAAACCGTAGTAGACGGAGGAAAGATATTCTCGATTCAGAGTTCAGTGACTTAAGTGGCAGAAGCGCGCGCGCGCGCGCGTGTGTGTGATAGCACATTTGTGGATCAATATTTCAATATTATATTGGTGTGTTATCTTTTTCTTTGTATAAATTATGGTTGTATAACCATATTACATATACTGTAATTTGGTCAATAACCGCTATAACAGTTGTGGATCGAAATTGTATTTTCTGTGTCATATTTTTATTTGTCATATCGGTAAACAAACAAGGTGTCGACAGTGATACAAGTGTTATTGTTATGACGGTCTATTGATCTTCGTATGGTACAGTGAAAAACAAAATATAAGACACCAATGAAGTCACTAAAAACCAGTTTTAATTATCACCATTAACAATTTGAAATCACAAGATAGTCTTTCACAACAAATCATATAAAAATTGTCCATACGCAATAATAATGTGAACTAATAGAGTACAGCACAATTATAAAATACATAACACTTCGTTACAATACTTCGAATCTCACCAGAATAAATCGCCACTTAAATTGAAACTAAGCGTCGCTGAACGCTTATATTTATACCCCGCTGAGATTCCAGAATAATACATAATACGCGTCAACTACCAGAAAACACTAGAGCGTAATTGATTGCGGCCTTGAACACAGTTCGTGCGGATCGGTGTGGTCTGGAATAGTCTCGTTGCGGAGCGGACGCGTGACAAGTGTCACGTAATTGTCGTTCATCTCAAAGTAGCAGCACACACATTACACTGGAATAGCCGAGAAACACGTAGAATGTTTTGTAATGGCGTAACATTATATTTAAGTCGGTGACCTAGAAGACGACACCCTTCACCCGACCTCGTCCACACTTACACTTAAGCCGCTATACACATGAGGCGCTAGCTAACTGCCGTTAGTAAACAGCATGGAACTGGACAGATGCATGCTTCTGAGGTACATCATCATCATACCATCACCGCCCTTGGTGGGCCATAGCCTCCTTCAGGACATTGCTCCAATCGCGTCTACCCGTTGCTCGCCACCGCCACCCTCTCACTCCAATCGTTCGTAGGTCTTCTATATTATCCAAGAATCTTGCTCGTGGTCTTCCTGGCTTTCACTGATCAAAAAGCATCCCCAACGATGCTTTTCTAGTAGGGTCGTCTTCATACATTCTCATAAAATGGCCAACTCATCTGAATCTACTTACTTTAATTGTTTTCACAATATCTGGTCCCTGAACAGCCTATAGAATTCCAAGTTATACCTTTATCTCCAAGCCCCATAAATTTGGCTTTAAACTTTCATCTCACAACATCCCAAAACTGATTGATCGTCTTTCGTGGCAAGTCTTACAGCCATATATGAAGACCGGCCTTATTAGTATTTCATATAGTTTGCACTGAAAATATTTCTCTAGCTCAGTTAAGGGGCATTAGGGTAAAGTATCATCTATTCGCAAATACGATTCTACACTTGATTTTTGCTGATGTCATTAGTGACCAGAGGTTCGAGATATGAGAACTTATTAACAGACTTTAGTTTTATGGGTATTTATAACCAACCCAACTGAACTGGTTATAATCTCATGGCTTCATACAACCTCTTTACCGAATCATATGCCACTTTAAAATCGACAAAGATGAGATGTGTCTCTATGCCATATTCCAGAAACTTTTCCATTGCTTGTCTGATGGTTAACATTTGATTTATGATTGACTTCCCACCATTGCAACCAGCTTGGTAACTTCCTATTATTCTTTCAAAGTATGGCTGGATGCGGTTCCAAAGTATTTTGGGGAATACTTTATAAACAACAGCTATATTTTGGGGAGTACCGTATTTAGCAGTGAAATTCTTCGGTAGTTGAGCATACCTACATGTCTCCCTTCTTGTGTATCGTACAGATATTTCCTATATTACACTCATCGGGAAGGACCTTATGATTCCAAATTTTCTGTATTATTTTATGTACAGGACCCCTTAGTACCTCACCTCCATTCATAAATAGCTCCGCTATAATATTATCACTACCCAGGCTATTTTTGGACGATTGCTTGATGGTTTCTCCTACCTCCTGTTGAGTTGGTTGATGATGGACTTGATCCTCCTCCTCATCTCTTGGCTCATATAACTCCTCATATGAGTTGAAGTTTTTTTTAATTGTCTTGTATCGCTTTCGCTATGGCTAGATAAACTAGTCCAGATCTGCGGGCCCCTGCGCCAGTCGGGGATCCGACCCGGGCATGTCCATCTGCTCCTGAACTTACCAAAAGGCTCTCGACTTCACCTGTCGGAAGGAACGGCAAGATCACCATGCCTCAGCAAAACCCCATAACCTAGACGTTGCACTCACTGACCACTGAACTCCTGGAAATCCGCTTCATTTAAATACGGTGATACTTGACCAGTTTATTATATTTGGCCTACATAGAAACCACCTAATTGTGCAGTTAACAATCCATAAAACGCGAGTTGTATTTTGTGACACACTATGACATTACTCATTTGCATAACGTTTTCATTGGGCTCAGGTCCAACGGGACAGTATTTGTACGCGGATTTTGGGAACTTTATGTATAGAGTGTACTAGATTCGGCATTAAGTGTACGCCCGGGGGGCTGGCATGTGTCCGAGGCTCATTAAATTCCATGCACCACATTTTGTTACTCGGATACTGTAAGGGGGGTTGTTTAAGTATTTGGGGATCCGGAATTTCAGATATGTATGTGGGTGCTGTTTGTGACAGGATGGGCCTGACCGGCTGGTCTGGCTCAGTTATAATTCCTGTTCAGTTATCTATTGTAATTACCGTTTTAAAACATATTTAAGATTATGTTTTGGGTCACGGAAGTGTTGGAAGTTTTTTTTTATTCAGTTTCAGTCCGGTCCCCTCATTAGACCTTGGGTGGACAGCTTTGGGTGCAGATCTATGCAGGCCCCAGGCACATGTTAACTATGTCCGGTCATGCTCAGGAACATGCTGCCGGGTCAAGCCAAATTTTCTTAAACATTTATAAATTATAATGTCACAAAATTCATACAGGCTGTTCATGTCACATAAATGTTGTAACTTGTATTTTTTTTTTTAATTATTATTGTCAATTCAGATTTTCTCAAACAACTTGTAAATTATAATTTCACTAAGTTTATACAGACTGTTCATGGGCATTTAGAGTTGTAACTTGCATTCTGGCCAACCTAGATTCTTGTGGGGGCACTATATGTATGTATGCGGATATATATACATATATATATATATATATATATATATATATATATATGTATTGTAGTTTGACATTTCCATATGATGGGGCGATATATAGAGAAAAATATATATAGGCGGGTCGCAAGGCTTTCATGTTATAATGTTGTTTGTCATTTATATTTGTGATATTGGAATTGTCTGTGATATATGTATATATGTTTATGTGTATTTATGTGCAATCATGTGTTCTTATGTCAAGTGTTCAAAGAGGGTAAATTATATAATTTGTATGTTGGATTCACACAATTCACATGATTATTGCGTTAGCTAAATGATATATATATTTATATTTATAATGTCGGGAATACTATGGTGGGAATTATGACAGTAAAAGAATGTTTCCTGAATTGTGATATCTGATGATAACAAAGTATGGTAAATTTTAGATTGCAACTCATGTATGCCTATATGTATATACACGAAATATAATTTAAGAAAGATTAATGGATTATGAAAATTATGAGAACTTTGAAATTTAATAAAGGGCGGTTATATTGTTTGTTAATAGCGAGTTTTATTGCAAGACCCGTCTCACTGGACCCAGCGCATTTTATGCTTCTCCTAGGCCTTCTGCCTAGTTTTAAATATCCTAGTTTTAAATTCTTTTTTTATAAGGTATAAAAAAATAAGGAGGGGTTACAGCTCCTTCCCCACCTTGGCTTTCATGTCTCCCAAGATTATTTTTATATCGTGCTCTATGCTTCTGAGGTGCACTTAACTCAATTGGCCTGTTCACTTAAATGCACGCTTTTATAGTGAATAACCGTCATAATGGGAATGGTACATTTTGACACTGATTACTTTAATGATTAAATTGAGAAAAGCCGACCATTTGGAATATGGAATGCTTGGAATACAAAAAAGTAGTGTTGATAATCTCATGTTGTGAAAATCTGGTTGAAATAATTAGTGAGGAGAAAGACATCAGAAAAAAGGCTCATATTCCCTTAATTTTTGGTAAAAACATGGCATGAGTTAGGTTGCACCCAGTACTACCTCCACCTTTCTATAGGGTTCGACAAAGGAATCTTCTTCTTCTTCTTCAGCAGCGCAACAACCCATTACTGAGTCAAGGCCTCCTTTAACAGCCTCCGCCAGTTGTCCCGGTCAAGTGCAGCTGCTCTCCAGTTCCGGGTCCCAAGGATATGGCGCGCATCGTAGTTCACACCGTCTTCCCAACGTAGTTTGGGTCTACCAACTCTCCTGGTGCCATAGATCTGTTCTGTGAGTGCCTTTCTTGGTATTTCATTCTCCCCCATTCTGATCACGTGTCCAGCCCACCTGAGTCTACCAAGTTTTATAATTTTCACAATATCTGGTTTATTCAGAAGAGTGTTCAGTTCTTGGTTGGTTCTTTTCCTCCATTCACCACCTACACATATTGGACCAAATATACTGCGGAGGATTTTGCGTTCATGAACCAGCAGGTGTGACTCAGACTTTCTAGAAATGGTCCAGGTCTCAGAACCATAGGTGAGAACTGGGCGGATCAGTGTTTTATACAAAAGCAGCTTGATGCTCCTGGCAATTATTCTGCTCTGGAACAGGGGTCTGAGACCAAAGAAGCACCTATTAGCTGAGGTGATTCTTCGCTTTATTTCTTCTGTTGTTTCCCCATCGGAGTTAAGTTGGCATCCTAAATAAACAAAGTTGTTGACTTTTTCGAAGGAATAGATTCCAATTTGGATGTGCTCTCCTTCTCTAGCCTCCTGTCCTGTGGCCATGTATTTTGTCTTGCTTTCATTTATTATGAGACCCAGCCTCCTTGCGGGACCTTCAAGAGCAAGAAAGGCTTCAGTGACTGCTCGAAGGGACCTCCCGATTATATCTAGGTCATCGGCATATCCTAGGACCTGCACCAACCTGTTGAATACAGTCCCGGAGGAATCTATTCCAGCATCTCTCATAGTTTTTTCTAAGGCAAGAATGAAGAGGAGGCAAGCAAGAGCATCGCCCTGGAGGACTCCCTTTTCATAGTCAAACTATCCTGATAAGTGATTCTGAATCCTCACCATGCCCTTCACTGTCAGCATTATAAATACATTATTTACATTATTTAGTCTTTAGATGTATTTTATACATCCTTCACTTTTATGTCTGCATTTCCTAGATATATAAACTGATTATTTTTATATAACTGATATGCTATTAATTTATTTCAGATTAAAAAATTAATTATTTTGCAAACTGATAATAACCAGTGTAAACAACTGCATAAAAATAGTGTGGTTTTCAACAAGACGCTTCAAACACTGTGCCAGGAGCCTTCAAATAATGTTTATTGCTGGTTTTAAAGCAATTAAACAGATATAAAACACCATGTTCTACATAAAATTGTATTAGTGCCAAAACTTTCTATAGTCGCAGTTGGCAATACGACTCCTTACAAAGAATGCGTTTACCTTTGGACACATTGGCAGCTATTCTAAACAAATCTGTAAACAACAATAAACACAGTAGCAGCTGTACTTGTTACTTGAACCTTTCCGTGTAAGTATTGATACCTGTTAGTTTATAATTACTTTTAGATAAAAAATAAACTAATTTAACTGTCTGTAACAGATTACAGATATGTTGGTTTTATCAATAAAAATCATTTTCCTTCTTACATTACAACACAGAAATGGTTTTTTGTTGTTTCTTTTGATGAATAAATTACTTTTTTAAAAAATACTATAGTGTTTATCCATTACTGCAAATATGAGAATAGAAGGTAACTATTATGCAAGTGCATCCTATTAGAAAAAAATTAATCTCCACCTAACAGTTTCAAGATTCCAAGTGACAGTTTTCATATAATTTCTGTAAAGCAATTGTAATTTAAATAAAAATAAGAATAACATTCAATGTAGAAAGAAGCAAAGTATCATACAAAGCATGTCAGTATGGTTCATAGTTAATTATTGTTTACAAGACATCAACAAAATTTATGTAGGAACTGGCCAGTGTATTGTAACCAACTGCTTTCACATGGAAGGTTATATCTAACAATTTTGCAACATTAGAACATTATTACAACAACACTTTGGTTGTTGCAGTCAGCTCTGTTCATGCACAGTGGTTCAAGTTACATAAAACATACACAAAGACAGCTCTTTATAATCCTAAAGGTAGTAGTAAGCAAAACTAAAGTATAACAAGTAAATAAACTTGCCATCTGTGTAAGCAAAAATTTGAAAAATAATAACTTTATCTTTATGATAAAACTCAAAAGTAAAAAGATAGCCAGAACAATTTGAATCAAAAACCATAAAATGCAGAAATAAAAACTTATCCCAGAACTTATCCCAAACAAAAAAATAATATAACCACAGGGCAAACAAACAAACCAATATTCAGTCATCTACAGAAGAAAGCAATGCTGCTAACTCTGATATATAGGGATCTGTAAACCATGCCCATAGGCATCATAGAAGTTACTTGTAATGGAAACATTCATAGTATTTTACGTTACAAGTACGTAATCTTATGATTGAGAATAATTTTTCAAACATTTGGATGGCTAATATGCTCATTACTAGTTAAAATGTCAATTTCCTTCAACTTTTACCCCAACTAACATACATGCCAAAACAAACAATACTGAAAGTCCACAGGCCTATAACACACATGCCTACCTCATGATGACTTCATAATCATTGTCATGGAAACAAAACAATATGTTTATTCTAGTTCAAGCTGCATACTGTACACTGAAGTTAAAATAGTTTTAACAAAACAGGTGAAAGTTTTTAGGTTGAACGTTATTATCTTGTTGTTGCATCCTCTTCGTTCACTTTATTAATTTAATAATATATATAATGCTTTCACTATAAACTTACTGTAGTCACTTCCCAAACGTTTCGAGATGTTGTTTCTCTTCTTCAGTGGGTTTAATACTGATGTCGATTACAGAATAACCGTTACGGAATAATGGTGTGTGTGGTGGGGGTTGATGGCAGGAAGGGATTGGCGTTAAGGTTCGAATTATGTGTGTGGATCAGTGTGTCAAATAGTGTATGTGATTTGTAATGTATTTGTTCATTTAATATGTTGTTTGGTTGTAGTGTGTGATATCTGTATATTTCAAATTGTTCAGCTGTGTTTAGTTTTCTACTTTTAGGTAAGTAGTGTAATATTTCCATGTTGTGTTCTATGTTTGTGTAACTGTGGTTTTCGTTATGTAAATGTGTGCCATTCCACATTTGCCACACATTTACATAACGAAAACCACAGTTACACAAACATAGAACACAACATGGAAATATTACACTACTTACCTAAAAGTAGAAAACTAAACACAGCTGAACAATTTGAAATATACAGATATCACACACTACAACCAAACAACATATTAAATGAACAAATACATTACAAATCACATACACTATTTGACACACTGATCCACACACATAATTCGAACCTTAATGCCAATCCCTTCCTGCCATCAACCCCCACCACACACACCATTTTTCCGTAACGGTTATTCTGTAATCGACATCAGTATTAAACCCACTGAAGAAGAGAAACAACATCTCGAAACGTTTGGGAAGTGACAACAGTAAGTTCACAGTGAAAGTATTATATATATTATTGAACGTTATTATCTCTCAAATGGAGTTGGAATTCAAATGGACCAAGATTGCTACACATTGCAAATGAATTTCATGGATAGTTCCAAAAACCACCATCCAGTAACATGTTATGGATATGTTAGAAGTCATTAAAAAATGATGTTGTATAAGTAGTGTTCTCACACTGCATTGGCCATTCAGTTACTGTAGCAACAGATACAATCAAGGATAGCTTCCCAAGCAGTGTTACAGTCTTCAAAGAGAAGTCTCTGGCAAACATATTTAAGTCTAAATCTTAGTCAGACGTCTACAAGAAGAATGTTCAAGCAAATTGGTTTGGTTTTGCCTACAAGATACATACAAGACAATGTTTTAGAAATGCAGATAAGGTGGAAGAATCCTGTGCTCTGCTTTGATGCCAGCAATTCCGTACAATGATCCAGAGGATCAGCGTTCGTATCAGTGATTTTCTTATGAAAACCATTGTCATTTGAATGCATTTACCAATCAAAAGACAACTCATTTTCTTGGTTTTGAATGGCCAGACATCACTGTGAAGAAAGCTCTCATTAGTCAGAACATAACAATATAGTGTGCAATATCTGCAGGCAGCACATTGGGCCCTTGTTTTGTTGAGGATGATCATGGCAATCCTGTTACTGTGAACCAGGTGCTGTATCTTACACCACCTGATGCTTATGCTAAACAAAACCATTTTTTTGAGAGAATCCACTGGCAACCATTGGTGAATTATGTGAAAATACTGTGGCATACATAAGAGGATTGAAGCAAGAATCTACATGAGATTACAAGTGCTGCTGAAGTGCAATGGAAAGCATATCAAACAGTCTGTTTCTTAGAAAACATAAGAACTGGTTTCCATGTATCACAGGTTCATGTAATGTTTGTGTTGTTTATGTCAAATAAGGGTTTGTTATAAAACATACTTCAGTACTATTTGTTTTGGTGTACAGATAACAAGTGGTTAGGCTGTATGTGTTCAGCAGTTCTTGGATTTGGACTGTTTCCCTTTCTTATATTACTTTTTTATGGTCCTTCTTATGCAAGCATGTGCACAAACACAGACACACAGAGACTAATGATCTAGACATTTCTCTAATATGTTAACTTCCACATCCATTACATATATTTTAAATGACATATGAGGTTTACATGAAAGCCAAGACTAGCTGCACACTGGAGCAATATTTTGTTTTGCAACTGAAATGTTTTTGCACATTGTGTTGCAAAGTGTTGCTTAGGTTGAGAGAGACTTGAGACCCACAACCACACCCACACCAAAACAATTTCATGTCAGTTGTTTCTGAGCTGTGAAAGTGTGTAGTTCATTCCAGGCATACAAGTAAAAGGCATGGTTTACCATTAGGAGGAAGTTATCATTCTCTTATGGCAATTTGTTCAGCTTTTGGATCCGAAGTTAGAACGAGAATTCTGGATTCATCCAACAACAGCAAGAAGATACATTAATAGTTACCTCACTGAAGTGGAACATGAACCAGCTAAGTTTTACAATTATTGTAGAATGTGCGAACATATCCTTGACCATCAGGAAAGTGTAGGGTAAACTCCCCACCTGGTATTTTTTAATCCAGAGTATGCACAGTTCAGATTGTCTCAAGCTGTTTTGTTGTGAGACATAAATTGAAGAAGCTTTGTGAGAGGCCTCGTAATGCATCTAGACAATGTCACAGTCAGTGTGTGCAGTCCATAGATCCTACTGGCATTAGAGTCATCTTCATTGCTTTGCAACACAATGCACCAAAACAGTTCTGTTGTGAAACAAAATGTCACTTAAGTGTGTGTGAGCATAAGTTTGGTTACTAACTTTGACATTTCAATCAGTTCAATCCCTGGAAACACCACAAAATCAAGGTTATTTCAGCCCCCATCAAAACTCCGCTCATTGAAATAAGTACCTTGGATAATAATAAGTGGTTGAAGCTCAGTGCTGGCCACACTACCTCTTTTGTAGAGGTCATATAGGTGATCTAGCATACCTGACACCCCTAAGCTACTTCAGTGGGACAAAAATGAGCTGTATGATAATGATTAGAATTATTATTATTATTTCATTTTTATTGTTTTTGTTAACATCATACCAACCATTATTATTACTTTGTATCCAAATCAAAACCTAAAAGTTTCTCTGTACACAAAGTTAATATTTTAGTTTTACTGAAACACTTTTGTTGTATGGCAGGACAATACTCTGTTCATTCCTTGCTCTTTGTGCCTTTCTTATACTCACAGTTAAAGGCCTTTTTGTTTTCACACTTTTTACTATGATTGTGAAGAACAGATATCAATAGCTTAGACAGGTAAAGATAGACACCTCCTATAAAGTGAAGGGTGAGTAAGTATTTGCTAAAATATAGTATATTGTTTGGTGTGTGTGTGTGTGTGTGTGTGTGTGTGTGTGTGTGTGTGTGTGTGTGTGTGTGTGTGTGTGTGTGTGTGTGTGTGTGTGTGTGTGTGTGTGTGTGTGTGTGTGTGTGTGTGTGTGTGTGTGTGTGTGTGTGTGTGTGTGTGTGTGTGTGTGTGTGTGTGTGTGTGTGTGTGTGTGTGTGTGTGTGTGTGTGTGTGTGTGTGTGTGTGTGTGTGTGTGTGTGTGTGTGTGTGTGTGTGTGTGTGTGTGTGTGTGTGTGTGTGTGTGTGTGTGTGTGTGTGTGTGTGTGTGTGTGTGTGTGTGTGTGTGTGTGTGTGTGTGTGTGTGTGTGTGTGTGTGTGTGTGTGTGTGTGTGTGTGTGTGTGTGTGTGTGTGTGTGTGTGTGTGTGTGTGTGTGTGTGTGTGTGTGTGTGTGTGTGTGTGTGTGTGTGTGTGTGTGTGTGTGTGTGTGTGTGAAGGCGAAAACAGAAATGAGCTATTCCTCTTTGCATTTTTGCTTACAAATACTGTATTTAAAACTGGTAAAAAGCACATGCTTCAGAAAAATCTTTGTTGTTCATGATCTTGTTTATTGACTCCTATTTCACTTTAGGGTTTCCCATGTGAAATATCATGGGCACTTTGTATACAATAGGCCTACTTTAGAGAAATACTTGGCAGTGAAAATATTAAATATACAACTAAGTAACAACGAAGTGAAATAATTTTTCACAATTTTTTTCTTTCAAATATTAATATGACATTTAATTTTATTTTCCTCTATAATTGTTTAAGTATTGTTTCTATCAAAGAAATGGTAATTGCTGTAAGCTTTTTAGTAAGATGCTTTTATAGAATTCCATGTGTTTAAGAATATGTTGTTGACAATGAATTATTATTAAATTAGATTGTGATTCTAATATCATAGCTTTATTTATCATGGTTTATGTTCAATAAAAAGTACAGTACATGTTAGTAACCTATTAACAATAATTGTACTGTTATATGAAGTATTGCGATAAGATGACAACGACAATGAAGACAATGATGATGATGGGTACTACTGAATACTGGGGTGAAAGTTACATTGTTATTATAATTCATGAGCTATAATTTGCTATAAATACAGTACATTATACTTTATAAAAGCAATTTTATTCAGTAACAAACTTCATTTCAAAATTACAAATTTGAAATTCTACAGCACAATATATTTATATAAAATATTCTTATTAAACATACAATATCTATAAAATCCATATAAAAGTACATAATACTTATTATTTAATGATGTATTTATAAACAAATAAATATATAAAGGTATTAAATAAATAATATTAATTACATAAAATATATACATATACACACACACACAAAACCTGTACACCTGTACAAAATACAAAATACACCTGTATTTTGTGTAGTAACATCAAATGTATTCACGTATTCCATTATGCTGCAGCATAATTGAAAATATGTAATTTAATTAAAATAATATTCTATACAAAATAATCAAGAATTTGTTTCATCTCTTCATATTGCTGTTCACTAAATAGTATAAAGATCATCTGTAACTGTAATTTAACAATTTCAGATAGTTCTAGACCCCTTGTAAAACAAAAAACAAATTTATTCTGTAAATATTATCTCCTTCATTTATTATTCAGTTGTTTAAGTCATCACTGACAAGATTTTATATCTTCATAGATTCACAGAACAAATGCGCGCGCGCGCACACACACACACACACACACACACACACACACACACACACACACACACACACACACACACACACACACGCACGCACGCACACGCACACATGTGCATACACATATCACCAGAAAATCAGTTTTCTTTATATTCTAAGGCAGTGGAATAGAAATCTCCCATAGAATATCCTTCCTAACAATATTTCTTTATATCTATTTTCTTTTGAACACAGAACAAAAACTAACAGCTTTTAAATGTAAAAGTATCTCACTGATTGTTTTAAACATTTTCATTACATAGCTTTAATATACTACTCAGTATGTACATCAGTCTCTGTGAAATCTCTCACACCAACTACCATGTATTGTCATATAATATAGGGAGAATAAGAGAATAATTTTAGGTAGAGAATAATAAGCTTAAAATTCCACTGAATGTGAACTGAACTAGATGTTTATAGAGAGATAAGTATAAGAAAATCATTGATAGTGAACTTGTTAAAATAATCAGTCTAATCCTGAAATTCTAATATAATTCAGTATAAGTCTACAAGTACAGTCTACTCGTAATAGGAATAAGTCATTATAAATCTGCTTCCAAGTTTATCAGTGGTGTTATAAAATGTAGGACTGCATTTTACAAACAGAGTTAACCAAATTCATGTTAATTAATTTAAAAGAGCAAGACATTCTAATTAAAATTTTGATACTCAGTTATCAATACATAAATTCATGTGTCTTCATATATAATAAGTCACTTACATAAAATTTGGTACAAAGAATAGCTTAACTAACATTAATAAAATAATATTTATTAATTTGGCAGGCATTTATTTTATAAAAACCAAAATGTGTTAATGAAAATGTTTCTTAGCATACAAGTGTTGAATGCTGAAAAACATAATGCTGATAAACATATAGCATAATGAAAATTTTTTTTTTACTTTGAAAATTAATTAAAACTACTTCAAGTTTATTTTGATGATTTATTACAACCTTCACCAATCTTTAAGATTTATTAAAATTATCATTATAAAATTTTCATTAGTGATGTACTTAAAACTGAACATGTAAATTTTATATATATAATAAGACTCAAAGAGAAATTTTATTTATATTACAACATGACTTTCTTATTTTTAAGATGTAATATTTATAAATATAGTAAGCATTAGTAAGAAAATTATTTACTTATTTAAAGACACTGAAAATTAAATGTGCCAATTAATATTATATTATTTATAAGAAAAATAAACAGTATGATAGTCGTAATTAAATTAATCAATAGGCTATGATTACTTCATGTTCATTGGTAGTACATCGGTTCAGTTATAACATTTTAAGTTAGAATTAACAGACTTTCCCTAAACTGAGAATTTAGTTCTTAATTAGTTCATGTAACCAGAGCATTCAGTTTTAAATGTATTGCTAACCAACATTTTATAAGGATAATTTTAATAAATCTTAAAAATTGGCTTATAGTAAATCTTAAACATTAAGTAATTTATATTTATTATATGTATATTATAATAATATATTAATATTTTACAGTCATAAAACTATTTAAAAATAACTCTAAATTGGAGGTAAGTAATTTCCACACTTAGGAAAACCTTCAGGTATTGGTGGTAAGTCATGTGGTTCCCCAACCTGAATTATCAGGCTCATTCCAGACACAAGGTGATACAAAAAGTGACAGTGAAATAACCAGTATCCTGAAACAAAATATGTACTGATTTAAATACTGTAACAGAAAACTAAAGTTATTTATACTAACAATAATTTTAAAGTAAAAATAACATAAATAGAAACTGTAGCATGTCTTTACTTGTATTTTTCTCTTCCTAACCCTGTATATTAGTATTACGTATTACTACTTAATTCCTGTTTTTTTTTTTTTTTTACTGGTACCTCACAATTTATAATGTTAACATAAGCAAGAACTTTGTGGTAAGATAAAGATATTTAAAGATGTGAGCTAATGAAGTTTATACTAACTAAAGCTACACCAATAAATTTATATACTCATGATTTATAATTTTAATAAAGTGATTATTAGGCACAAGTGATCACAGGTTATTCTTTTACACCCTATGGTTATATTATCTGTTCAGTATTAATACATAATTATCAGACAATACCATAATTATCAGTCAAGAATCAAACATACCAGGATTATCTACTAAAACCCTGACTACAACATATCCTGCTGAGGGCACATTGATTGTATCCTTCTTGGGTAAGTATTGCTGGAGTTTCTCACCACTCTCTAATCTCTTGTTCAATATCGCCACTGTTTTCTTCAGTGGTGGATGGAAAACTCCCTGCTCCAGTATGTACATATTGTATCCATGAATATGGAACGGATGTGTTAAGCTAATAGGATTTGGAGGAGCTGCAAGTAATTAAACCATAATTTACATCATACTTATAAATTAAGTGACTATCATCTAAATTAACAAAATTGTTTAGCTAGTGTAAACAGTATAGAATATACACCAGGCAACATAAGTATTGTATGTATTAAATATTTTGCAAATGTTCATAAAACAATACTAAATATTTAACTCAGCTCAAATTTCTTAGATGTACTATATATTTCCACTAAATATTCTTTTATATAAATTTTTAATTGTGTGGGGTACACATCATTCACATTTACATATAAATTGTTAACTTCTAAATTATGGTTACTAATGTTGTCAACATAAAACTTGTTTAAATTAACAATTTTTTAACCTAGTAATTAATCAATTTGACAAATAAAAACATTCAAAATACTTGTACAAAATAAGACTATAATCAAAATTATTATCTACATCATCTAAATCATTTAAACAAATATTAAAGCATTTTCATTCCATGAGAATAAACTGTATATTTTATTGCCACTGTTTTGTTATTGATAAAAATTAAGTAAGTGTTGATTCAATTATTCCTTTTGGAGGGGGGTTTTTTCAGACTCTGGGGGGGTGAATAAAACTACAAAAATTAAAAGAAAAAGACCTTGTTATTTGCTATTTATTTTGTTGGTTGTATCAAGAAGATAAGTGTGGAAACATATTTTTTACAGGGATTACATTAATAAATGTCTAAAACTTAACAAACTCATGAAACAAAAAAGATAGCATCTTACATTGCAATATAAGTAAAATAAACAATACCAGAAACTTGGCACATGTTTTCTCAAGTCTTTTGCAAACGCTGATAGTGTTATTAAACAAATTTTATTAAACTTCACCGTATGAGTAGGCTACATATATGTACATCAGTTCTTAGTGAGTATTGCAGTAAACGAAATTACAATGGTCTACCTACTCATTTTGTCACAGGAATTAATCAAAGATTTTCATTAAATGACGTCCTGCTCGTTTAAAATAAACTGTTCAAATCATGGTACAAATCAGTTCACCAGTGGAGTGCATGTACATTCTGAATGCCATATTCAGTCTTGTAAGCCAGTTGCGTGTGTTAAAAATATTGTAAACCAACTTGAATAAACATTCAAAGAGTATCTTTTGCCTACTTGTTAAAAGAACATAACCTCACAAACTAGATTTGAACTATCCCTCATCCACTATCCCTCAGCTAGGAATGTTTACATGAAGTGATTTTGTACTTGCAAGATGCAAACTCAACAAATAATTATAGCATACCACAATTGAAAATGTTTGTACTCATTCAAGTAATTAGCCTAATTATTTAATTTGATGTAGCCTATGTCTATATTTTTCCATATTTTTTTTTAATTTTTGACATTTTAATTTTTCTCTATTCTTCTGGGAGGGGGTCGCCCTTGCAGCACTACTGAATTACTATTTTCTTAATTTAATTAGATAAATTTGTTAATCTTATTGATGAGTCCAAGAGAAAATTATCAAAATTTATTATATTCATGTACTGGTCAAATGATCAAAAAGTGCATAAAAATATATCATACTTGTTGTGTACAAAAAATCAAAAGAGATATGCTTGCATGTAGAATAAAACAACATATTTCTAGGGCAGAGACAAGCCATTTATTTTGTTGCTGTTAAATGTGGATTATAAACATGTTGGAATGGACTTAACATGTCTGCTCTACAGTATTAACTGTTACTACAGTGATGTCCTTGTTGGCAGTAAACACAGGAACATATCATTAAACAGGTAATATTATAGTCTCAAAATGGTATCCAGTTATCTGAATTCCACTGTTCTATGGCAAGATCAATGCTAGCACTCAGGGCCGCCCAGAGGGGGGGGGCAAAAGGGGCAGATTGCCCCGGGCCACAAAAAACTCAACTCAAAAGGGGGCCACATTTGAAAAAAAACATTATTTCGGTACTAAAAATACTATTTGCGTAACAGGATGCATGATTGAGATTCGAGAACGATAACAGAAACAAACATAGCGACAGACTCCGTCTCTGATAGTGATGAGTCATTCCCCTCCCTTTTTGCCAACACCCCTCCCTTTCTGCCAACACTCTAAAGTTCACTGCCTACCTGATCTCGACATTCAATATTCTGTTGTTCGGTCAGACAGTCATTGCAGTGTTGGTATTGATAGTTTTCAGACTCTATGTAGGTTGTAGTGACACTGTTACAGTTTATAAATAAAGTTTTTTGTAGTGTGCAGCTGCGTAATTTGTTATTACAATTTGTACTAGGTAAGTAATTAATTAGCCATTGGATTCTATCTCTGTTGCCTTAAAAAAAATATCCCTTTGGTTAGGTATTTATTATTCACTAGCTGTGCCCACGATTGATACTTGATACTCATTGTTTATACTATTTAACACACTTTTATCATTTACGTACTTTATTTTGGAGTTTCTTACACTGCCAAATTTGCTATCGCGTGTTCGATCCCTAGCACGATTTTGGCTTTTCGTATTAACAATTAACGCAATACTTATGATCTATTTTACATTATTTTTATTCTTATTAATTACTTATACTATATATATTATATAATATTTACATAATTGTTATTTGTCCGTCTGGCTGTTAACTTAGGGTTTTTCGTCATGTCTAATGTCGAAGTATTTGTTTTCTGTGTTTATTTAGTTACTTTCAGTACCTCATTCTGAAACCTAACTTCTGTCTATATCTGTGTATTTACATCGACGCGCTGAAAATACACTCTGATCTTTTCCACCTAATGAGCTTATTTGTCAACCGATTTAAATGAAACAAACACTAAAGGTTAGCCCAAGCTTATCTCAATACATCACTGAAAACCACACCCAAATTCGTTCTGCCATTGTGGAGATTAGCGTGCACAGACAGAAAACAGACAACGATTTTATTATATGTATAGATTTATTTTTATTTTATTATTTATTGTGTGAAATCTTTAAGATTTATACAATCGTCACACATGTTTTACATAATTAATAACAAAAATAACAAAAGAAAGTGCCAAATATGTACTGTTTCAGGTCAATAAAATAGAAGTTAAAAATGAAACGATCATTTCAATCTGGTGCGGCAAGAAGAAAGGAAAAAAGAGAAAAGTTAATGCGTGAGGAAAGAGGAAAACGCACCCTTCATAGTTTCTTAAAAGGGAATTCCGGCCAACCCGAGTCTTCAAGCAACTCAAACTGTTCATTGACTAGTGAGGGAGGAAATCCAGTAAAAAAAGTTTCTAACGAAGATAGTCGTACAAACTATGACAATAACGTAAACGATAAAATCGCTGAGGTTGTTTCAGTGTTTCCACAAAAATCTTCTAATAATGACTTCAAAAGCACTAATGTACATCGTGTCAATAATGATTTATGTGAAGGAACTCATGAAGGTTTTAAGAACTTTATATCTAATGATCCTGCAAAATGGAAATTTCTAGATACAAAACAGAGGGAATTGATTGTTTTAAAAGGACCACCTCCTATTCCTGAGAGCTTGCTGCGAGATATGCCAGGCAGGCCATTTCCTCGAGGAATTTTTTTTAAACACCAGACTAATGGCGAGAGTGTAAAAAGGGATTGGCTTGTTTGGAGCGAAGAAGCAGCTTCCCTTTTTAGTTTTCCATGTACACTTTTTAAATGTGACGATAGTGACGATCAAGTTCAAATGTTAAAATCACAGTTATGTCAAGGTGGAGTTAATGACAAATGGAAAAAACTGTATGAAAAAGTTAAAAGCCATGAAGGTAATGTTTGTCACTTGAGAAGCTACATTAAATGGAAAGACCTTTGTGTTTCACTACAAGACATGGGAGGCATCGATGCAGCGTTACAACAAAACATTAAGCAGAAAGAGGAAAAATGGAGGAAAATTTTGAAAGCTGTAGTTGATGTTGTTCTTTTTTTAGTGAAAAGAAATTTGCCATTAAGAGGAACCCGTTCCACAATCGACTATTATGACAGTGGTCTTTTCCTAGCAACCCTCCAGTTAGTGGGAAGATACAATGTTGAAGTTGGTCAGCACCTAGAAAATATTAGTAATAGCAGAGAATCAGGTAAAAGACTTCAGGCTCACTATCTGTCCTGGTGAAGTCAAAATGAATTCTTAAAAGTGTGTGCTGATGAAGTTGTAAATTCAATACTTGAGGAAATAAGATCAGCTCACTACTATAGCATCATCGTAGATGGGACACCAGATGTGTCTCACGAAGAACAGCTAGTATTTATCATTCGATATGTTCTGTGTCAAGATGGAGAGTGGAAAGTTTATGAAAGATTTATTCAAATGAATGCCTTTGAAAAGAAAACAGGAGCAGCAATAACAGATCAACTCAAAAGTGTCTTAAACGACTTTCAGTTGGATTTGTCTTTATGTAGAGGTCAAGGCTATGACAATGCCTCTAATATGTCTGGCAAGTTTAAAGGCGTTAAAACGAGAATTTTGGAAGAAAATCCACAAGCATATTTCACACCTTGCTGTGCTCACACCTTAAATTTGAGTGGGACTCATGCAATGGAAACTAGCATTGAGATTAGATCCTACTGTGGAAATGTTGAAAAGCTGTATAACATATTTTCAGCAAGCCCTGCAAGATGGAAAATTCTTCAAAACAAAGCTGGCATATCTCTTCATTCTACTTCAAAAATAAGATGGAGTGCAAGAATAGAATCAATTAGCCCTCTAGCAAAGAACTATAATAATGTATTGCCGGCACTTAATGGATTGGAAGATCTTAAACTACCAGCTGAAGACCAAGCTGATGTTAATGGCTTAATTGAGTGGATGAGTTCTTACGAATTTGTAATTTTTACCACAGTCTGGTACAAACTGCTCAAGTGTATCGACATTAGAAATAAGATTTTACAAAGTTCCAGATTTTGCCTTCCTGAAGCAACTAAACACATAAGAGGGCTCATAGTTGATATTCAGTTGATAAGAGATTCATGGGTTCAACTTCTTGAAGAATCAAAAAATGTAGCTGTGGAACTTAAAATTGATCACCAGCTAAAAGTGACCAGGTTCCGAAAGAAAAAAAGATTTCATGACGAAACAGGTGTTGAAGTTGAAAAGTACGTTTTTAAGTCACCTGAAGAGAGACTTCAAGTGCAAGTTCTCAACCCAGCCCTTGATATTCTTTTGGTCCAACTAAGTGACTTGACTGAAAGAATGTCACACTGTTCAAGATTGTTTTCACCAATATTAACTCCACCATTTAATGAAGAACAAGACCACTGTGCAAGTACAGCAGAAGATGATCATCCCAAAACATCAACACATTATGTTTTCAGTGAAAAACAAATACAAGAACAAGCTGAAGAACTGTCGACTGCTTATCCTTCAGACTTACAAAAAGATGACATGAATGATGAACTTTCTTTTTTTTTACAAATTTCGTGAAGAGTCAAAGTTTTGTGTAAGTGGTCATATTTCATCAGCACTAGAACTTATAAACTTGATATACAAAAAAGGATTGGAGTCTGTATTTCCTCAAATTTGCACGGCTCTTCGTCTTCTCATAGTGGCCCCAGTGACTGTAGCATCTGGTGAGAGAGCATTTAGTAAGCTCTCATTGATCAAAAACCGCTTGCGGTCAACCACAACAGAAGACAGACTTAATCACCTAATGTTGTTAATGTTGTTAAGTATCGAGTGTGTGTGTGTGTGTGTGTGTGTGTGTGTGTGTGTGTGTGTGTGTGTGTGTGTGTGTGTGTGTGTGTGTGTGTGTGTGTGTGTGTGTGTGTGTGTGTGTGTGTGTGTGTGTGTGTGTGTGTGTGTGTGTGTGTGTGTGTGTGTGTGTGTGTGTGTGTGTGTGTGTGTGTGTGTGTGTGTTACTTTTCTTGCTTTTAAATTCACTTTTATAACGAAATATAAAATGTTTAACGTATTATAACAGGTAAGTGTTTTAAAGACCAGCGCTATTGAGTTAGGCCAGTATTATTCACTTCAAAGAACTATCAAATTACAATTTAAACATTATTGTTTTGGTTTGAAACAGTTTCTTCTTTTAAATACTGTATTTGTGGTATTAAAATTTGTTTTGAAACTTTTATCATGTTTTTAAATTTATCCTAAAACAGCAAGCTTCATTATTCCATTAGTCAAAACTAAGTAAAGGTTTAATGAATAGACCCCTTGATAGTCAATACTGGGAGGACCGCAAGGCCCGAACAGTCCCTTCGAAGAGACTTGGATAATGGACTGACTAAAGTGGTCCTATGCGGTCAAAAATATATATATATATATATAAGTCATTATAAAGGAGAGGGTCACAAATCCAAACTTTGGCCCGGGCCACCAAAAGTCTCTGGGCGGCCCTGCTAGCACTGTAAACATATCTACATGTAAGGGGGGTGTAATATGTATTTATTTATGCTTATATATTAAATGCTTACAGTGGTGTATGCAGAATTTTGTTAAGGGGGGGGGTCATTATTAAATTTGTTTACAATTGACATTATCGGTATTTCAAATTTTGTGTATTATTATTATTATTATATCATGTTACAGTATATTATTCAAGCAGCAAATAGTGTTTCAGATGTGCCGCACTTGTTTGTTTACATCAGGATTAATCTTAGAACGGAAACAGTATACAACAATGAGTATTTAATACATCAAATTAAATAATGTTAACAAAATATTTACAGTTTCATAGCAACGTGTTTTTCAGTATTCAAAATTTTTGTGTTTGATTTACACGTTTTTAATTTAGGCTCTAAAAAATGATAAGTTCAAGATACAAAATTGTTAAGGCAATCGTCGCAGTAATGGCACTGGACAACACTAGCAGCCAGCCCTGTGGTGAGTGCAGCAGAATTTGTTCAAAGTGTAGGCTGCAAACCCACGGTCATTACCGCGACGATTCCCTAAACAACACTCAATAAGATGAATTTAGTTTTAACCGTCGTTTGACATATCCGATTGAAAAGAAACTCATCTCGTTCTTAAACCATACATACAGTATCTCACATTTTGACAATAAATAAATATCAATTGATCACGATCACAAGGTCGTGTCAATTGTAATTTTTCGTTTCCTTTCAGTCTCTTTGCCTTTCACGACGTAAAGCTGTGCTCACTTAAAAACAGAAGACGTCGTTTATAGTAGTATAAACGTTCAAGGGGGGGTTCAAACCCGGTAACCCCCCTTGCGTACGCCTCTGAATGCCTAAAACAATTGTACAGTATTGAATTTAACTAAATATCACTATTGTATTAACGACTCGGAACACTAAGTTTTTTATAAGTAAAATCATAATGATTTTACTTATAAAAAAAAAACTTAGTGTTCCGAGTTGTTAATACAATAGTGATATTTAGTTAAGTAACGGACACGTCACGGACAACGAAATCCAAGAATTGAATTTAAAATAACAATTTAAAGTATTTTCTTTATTGATGCATGTGTAAAAAATTAGTACCCAAAAATTTAAGTATAAATTATTCAGGAGTGCAGCTAGAATTTTCTTCTGGGAGTTCTGGAGTGATTTAGGTTTTTTTGTGAATGAAACTGAAAAAAAAGAAGTTGTTATTTTTTTATTTATTTTGTTTTGTAGTCAAGAAAATAGGTGTGGAAACACATTTTTATAATGAGTATATTAATACTCGTAGATATATAAAACTTAAGAAAGTAATGAAACAAAAAATCACATAAATAAAATAAAATAAAATATAAACAATACTAGGAAATTAGCACAAATTCTTCCATCTTGTACAGATCCTGATAGTGTTAACTTTAAAACTTTGATGTAGAGCACATGTGTCTATAAAATCTGCAGCAAATGAAATTAAATTGGTCTACTCGTTTTGTCACAGAAGTGAATCAAGAATTTTCATAAAATGTGTTCAAAGTCACAGTACAATTCAGTTTTTGCTAGAGGCGGTGGAGTGATTGTAAATGGCATCCTGATGCCACATTCAGTCTTAAGTAAATATCTATGTACAGACATGTTTTAAAAATTGTAACTGTTGACTAGTTTTAAAATTGGTAATCAAGCAGTAAATTGAAAATAAAAAAAAAAAATGTTAAAAACACATAGAAAGACCATGTACAACAACAGGCACAACTGTAAAAGATTCAAATAGCAATTACAAAACAGTACTATAGAAAATACTACTATAGAAAACTTTCCAGTTGCAGTGAAATAAATTAATGTTTACATGAAGTGGTTTTTTACTCACAAGACAGCTATAGAATATAGCAATTAAAAATGTTTGTACTCGTTTATGTAATTAGCCTAATTTTTAACTCATTTTATGTAACTACTTTTTCTTAATTTTCAAAATTTCCACTGGTCAGTAATACTCAGACATTATGTACTTACCATAGTATTTTTTTTTTAATTCAGTATTAAATCATAATATAATAATGATTGTATTATATAATTTTCTATCACAGATCAACAGAATATATTATTTGTGTTATGCTTATTAAGTAAAGTACAATACTATAATTTAATAAGTAAAAATTAAAACAAGAGAATGAAAGCATTAAAATTACTTGTGTCTGCAATAATTATCTCCACAACTGATCCTAGAGGAATTTTTATTACATTCAAACACTCGCAGATTTCTGACACCTGTTTGCACTTCACTTTACAGTATAATTCCTTTGGTACAGCTGTGTGTTGACTTAGAAGTGGAGAAGGTGGTAATATGTTTGATATATTATTAATCATTCCTGCTGACAAAAGGCCAGGACGTGGTTCTGAAAATAATACATGCAATTGTTTTTTCATAAAATAATAATTATGATACAATTATGACAAATATTATGACACAGTAATACTCATAATATTAAAATGTACAATTTTTTGTTTTTAATGTGTAATTATATTTCATAAAATTTTTAAATACAGTAAACTTCCAATTATCCAGCCTACTGTGATGGTCAGCCAACCCAGATAAACTGGAGGTTGATGTTAAATCATTTCTTCTGCAGTCAGTACCACCTATATTTGATAATTATAAATTAGTATCATTTGTTAGCATATTAAAATTCGTGTTTATAGAGTCTACATACTTTTCAAAAAAATAAATCACACTTGAATTTGATGTAGCTAATTATATAGAAAAGTTAAATAAAATTTGGCATACAATGCACACAAACATTTATTTACAGTTTTTAACATTTATTTAAATAATAGCCTACTGTAATATTTTGAGACAGACATTTTTTTGTGACACAGAAAACTGTTATTCAAAGAGTTGGTCAAAACAATAATTGAGCTATTAAATTTTAAATGTAATTACAATGCCATTTTATAAAAAATAAGAAAATACGAAAACAAACAAAATTATAGTAACTTAGAGATACAAAAGCATAGCTTAAAGAAGACTTTGATTTTTGTCTGCTTTTCTTGAAGAAATATCCCACCGTTTCTGTAGACAAATTGAGTATGTTCAAATACTCCCTGAATTGCCTTGAAAACTCCTGAGTGTAATATGTGATGAGTGCTTTTATCAGCTGATTTATCTTGTATTCTCTTTACTTACAACCAGAGTAACAATATTATCATCAGTTATCTCTTCAATTTAATGTTTCCTATTAAGCATTTGTTAATTACTTTAATCTGAACTGGGTCATATAATATGGAGGGTCATATAATTTTGGGCTGGATAGTTGTAAGTCTATTCTAGTTTATAATATAAATGTTTACAGATACACATGTGATTGTTTTATACCTCTCTGTGTGTGTGTGTGTGTGTGTGTGTGTGTGTGTGTGTGTGTGTGTGTGTGTGTGTGTGTGTGTGTGTGTGTGTGTGTGTGTGTGTGTGTGTGTGTGTGTGTGTGTGTGTGTGTGTGTGTGTGTGTGTGTGTGTGTGTGTGTGTGTGTGTGTGTGTGTGTGTGTGTGTGTGTGTGTGTGTGTGTGTGTGTGTGTGTGTGTGTGTGTGTGTGTGTGTGTGTGTGTGTGTGTGTGTGTGTGTGTGTGTGTGTGTGTGTGTGTGTGTGTGTGTGTGTGTGTGTGTTGTTTCTACCTTTTTCAGTTATTTAAATAAAATCTTTGTTGAACTTTTATTCATAACTTATTACTTTCTAACCTAGATATCTATGGTAATGGTCATTTCCAAAAAGCTGGTTTTGTGTGTAGTAATGAAATCCAAATGCAAAAAGAAGTCTCAGGTCAGGTGCTGACTGAAGCACTTTAGCAGGCACTGGGCTTGTACTCTGTAGCTGACTCACACAAACACCTGAATGAATACTGCTAGCACAGTCTTCATTAGATGGGTTTGCAACCTAAAATAATAATCTCCTTTATAATATAATAATTTATGACATTTTTAAAATACTTCGCAAACATTACTTACAATAATTTTTTACATATAGGTATTTACTTCTGTGGTGGGTGGGTGCGTGCGTGTGTGCATGCACGCGCGTGTGTGTGTTTCTGCAAACATACAGTTTTTCTATACCTACAGTATAAAATTTTTATACAGATATAATGCTGGAACCATTCAATAACAGAAGTGAGGTAAATTGATTTGAGTTGATATCAGTACTTCATAGTTACATTCCATTTACTTTTTTAAACTTTATTTTGATTCAAGTGCTCACACTTCTGAAATAGATACAAAGTAGGTACACCTTTACTCTGTACTCTATACCTATTGCAATGTTACATTATAGTGGTATAATGTATCTCTAATACATTTACCTATCCAACCAGGCAGTGGTATTTGAGCTCATTTAAGTCCAAACACTACATGACATACAAAAATTAATTTTGTAGAGAGGAGAGAGTATCATAAAATGAAATAGTTAAGATGAATATGTAGATATTAGTTTTAATATTGTGTATTTGATTTTTTAATGGAACATTTTATTCAAAGAAAACTAAAAATGTTTAAATACATGCCCCTTCTCATGAGTATGCAAGTATTATAATCATGGTATGTAATAACCATCATATTAATAACTTACATTTATAATTACAAACCTCATATTGATAAAACAATAGTAACAAAAATTACTTTACCTTGGGTGACTTACAGACATTAAGAAACCACTGACAATTAATAATGTAACTTGACAATTTAAATTTCCAATAATATATGTTGGAATAAATAAATAAAGACATATTTTTAAAAATAATATCGGTATGGAGAACCATACATGACTTCCATATTTTAAGATTTATATTTAAAATCATTTTCGAAATGAAATATTACCATAGAAACTACTTCTTTCTACTTACTGCTTCAGCCTTAACCACAGTACTGTGGTCACTAACATATACCACCTCACGTTATCGCACTCGATTTTCACTGATGATGGAAGTCGATGGCATTGCCGAAACGTCTGGCTTTGTAGAAAACATTGGACTACGGCCAAATATCCCGGGAAGGAATTTTAACAAAAACTACTTCTTTGTTGCCGATAACGTTGTACACATATATATAAAAAATATGCATAAAATTAATGGCTTGTATAAGTTAATGATTGATCTCCATTAAGTAGTGCTCAAGTTTCCAAAGTTTTAATATTATGATGTCCGTAATTAAAACATCAGAGCAGGTTTAGTGTGTATGAGGGTACACCGTGGACAAAAATTTTCAACATTTCCTATTGAGCGTTGATTTGAATAAAGCTGTGAATCTACAGTGTACGTTTCACAGAACAAACACGCGGAAAAGAAGGAGCGCTCTGAAGTCACTCATGGACCCTCAGCATCTTGCAGAGGGTTCATTCCCTAAAGACGAAAAGTCTGTCTATGAATCGTTCCTCTGTAAACACGTGCAGTTATACTGCCCAGCGATACACAGGAAGCAAATCGCTATCCACGCTGGACACTTTTTCGGCTTGCATGCGTTATGTTGGTATGGGTTCGGCACTTTCCATTTAAAAACCGTGCAAATGTAAGAAAATAAACATGAATGAGGCCAGAAATAACGCGAATTCTGTGTGTGTGTGTGTGTGTGTGCGTGCGTGCGTGTGTGTGTGTGCGTGTGTGTGTGTGTGTGTGTGTGTGTGTGTGTGTGTGTGTGTGTGTGTGTGTGTGTGTGTGTGTGTGTGTGTGTGTGTGTGTGTGTGTGTGTGTGTGTGTGTGTGTGTGTGTGTGTGTTCCCTGCCTTTTCATTGCGGTAGTCATAATAATAAAATGGAAACGTAAACAGTACATAACTGAGAAAAAATACATAAATGAAAAAACTACAATTTTATTGCCTGGCAACAAAATTATTTTATTTTTAACAATTACCATTGTTTCAAAAAGTTTAAATAAATTTTCAAGTACTTTACTCTTGTTAAAACGTAAAAGGTTGCAGGTAAACTACCCCTTCCCCTTAACCGATCTTCACCAAAATCAAAATTCCTTGAGTCCTCTACAATTCAGGGACGTATGCAAAAAATTATTTGATTCTGTTTGAATTTGCGGCTGTTATCGTTTGCCATAGAAAATACGCTTGATAAAAAAACGTTGCAGGTAAACTACCCCTTCCCCTTAACCGATCTTCACCAAAAACAATAGATCTTGAGTACTCTACAAATCAGAGCTGTATACAAAACATTATTTGATTCTGTTTGAATTTGCGGCTGTTATCGTTTGCCATAGAAAATACCCTTGTTAAAAAAACGTTGCAGGTAAACTACCCCTTTCCCTCAACCGATCTTTACCAAAAACAATAGGTCTTGAGAACTCTACAATTTAGGGCTGTATGCAAATAATCTTTTGATTCTCTTTGAATTTGCGGCTGTTATCGTTTGCCATAGGAAATACCCTTGTTAAAACATAAAACGTTACAGGTAAACTACCCCTTTCCCTTAACCGATTTTCACCAAAAACAATAGGTCTTGAGAACTCTACAATTTAGGGCTGTATACGAAACATTATTTGATTCTGTTTGAATTTACGGCTGTTATCGTTTGCCAAAAAAAAAAAATTTCCCTTGATAAAAAAAACCGTTGCAGGTAAACTACCCCTTTCTCTCAACCGATCTTCACCAAAAACAATAGATCGTGAGTACTCTACAAATCAGGGCTGTATGCAAAAAATTATTTGATTCTGTTTGAATTTGCGGCTGTTATCGTTTGCCATAGAAAATACCCTTGTTAAAAAAACGTTGCAGGTAAACTACCACTTTCCCTCAACCGATCTTTACCAAAAACAATAGGTCTTGAGAACTCTACAATTTAGGGCTGTATGCAAATAATCTTTTGATTCTCTTTGAATTTGCGGCTGTTATCGTTTGCCATAGGAAATACCCTTGTTAAAACATAAAACGTTACAGGTAAACTACCCCTTTCCCTTAACCGATTTTCACCAAAAACAATAGGTCTTGAGAACTCTACAATTCAGGGCTGTATACGAAACATTATTTGATTCTGTTTGAATTTACGGCTGTTATCGTTTGCCAAAAAAAAAAAAATTTCCCTTGATAAAAAAAAACCGTTGCAGGTAAACTACCCCTTTCTCTCAACCGATCTTCACCAAAAACAATAGATCGTGAGTACTCTACAAATCAGGGCTGTATGCAAAAAATTATTTGATTCTGTTTGAATTTGCGGCTGTTATCGTTTGCCATAGAAAAAAAATCTACAGACACACACACAGACACACAGACACACACACAGACACTTTTCGGAAAACGACTTTTTTTCATGTTTTGAGCGTAGTAGAATCAGAATCTGCAATAATCTCGAACACGATTTTTTTTGCCATCACCATACTTCCAGTCCTTAAGGAATATGGAAGTAAAAATATCTCAATAGCAACAATATGCACTAAAAAAATTACTCAAATGCTTAGTGTTCTAAATTAAACATTCATATAAAATTAAATTAAATATTCCTTACTCCTTATTACCGGTACTTTAAATTATATATCAATTGTTATATCAGCTACACGTCCGTATTTAAAATTTATACACAATATTTACAGGTTTATACTTTTTTACAGATTTTTTATTTTTTCATTATTGTCTCTGTTTTATACTGTCTTTTTAATTTAAAATAATCAGTTCCAGTGGCGGCTGGTGTTATGGTTGCAGCATTGTACAACCACCAATGTAGAATAACTAAACTATAAAATAATATACGAAAACATTGCGCAGCTAAAAGTATCATACATTTCAACGGAGAGCGCATTAGATCCTATGGGGCAATGTTCACGTACAATTCAAATGTGGGGCGCAGGCTGGCGGTTGTAGTCCGTTTGCAACTTCAGTAGTAAATGGCATAGCTTACTACACAAACATATGAGAGGATGTGCACTACTCTTCACAATTGCCCTATGTTCCCAATGTAAGTGGCTGCAAAGTTTCTGCAACGCTCCACTATGTAGCGCAACATTGTGTCATGAAATCAGTACAGCCTTCTTAATTTATAAGTTGTGTCAGTTTAGTGTTTACGTTGGTTCAAAGTAAACTTTATCCGTTATTTGAGGTTATAAAATTATAGTAATAATTTTGTATAACTGTGATTATCATAGTTTAATGTCTTTTAGCCCCTCTCCCAGCCACTCAACCAACTACTGCAACAACCAAAATTTGGAACCACCAGCCGCCACTGATCAGTTCATCGTCACCTGATGCTGTCTATCACTCTTTGTGTGTGTGTGTGTGTGTGTGTGTGTGTGTGTGTGTGAGTGCACACGGTCCAGCCTTGACAGACATCCTGACAATATACACTACTGTCCCACTTACCACATGACATTCACCATGATAATCTAGTCTTAAGAGAGAGAGAGAGAGAGAGAGAGAGAGAGAGAGAGAGAGAGAGAGAGAGAGAGAGAGAGAGATGGGGGGAGGGAGAGAGTAGTTTACCAGACTGGGGTATATATAGGCCTGGAATTCCATTCCTGTCCAAGATTAACTAAACAGTTTCAATCCTGTCACAATATAAGCTTCATATCACTTTCAACAATATGACAAATATTTGCCTGTCTTGGTGAATTTCATCATCTGTAGAACACTCTTGTCAGATACAATACTTGTTTTTTATTCACAAAATTTTACACTTCATCCAAGTGTTATTTTGTTGCTCTGTAATTATTTGTTTAACTTAGTTATAACAGAAGTTAGTTCTTGCTGTACGAGAAATATTGCCTAGTTTCATCACTGTTCCTACTGGATGAAAACCAGTTTATTAATTATTCAATATGGACTGTAATTTTAATAAGAAATGCTCCACAGAGAATAAACTATTGGCTTACATATTTGATAATAAAATTTAATGGTTTCATGGTTTTTCTAGTCTAAAATTAAAATTTCAAAACATATTTACCAAACCAGATGGCAAGCCATTTATTCCTGGATTTAACGTTGCAGGCCATAGTTCTGTGGCTCCTCTATACTTTAAAACAGCTACCTGATAAGCATTTGAACATGAACCAATACCTTGAACAAATATCCAGTATGATGATACTGGTCTCATTGCTTCTACTACAACATCAAATCGCTCACCTGAAAACAAATTCAACTGTTTATTGAAGTAAACTGTAACAAATTTTATGTTTGAATTGAAATGTGTGTGTTTTTTTTTATATTTACATAAACACATTTACATTCAACTTTTAGATACTGGTATCCAATTGCAGATTAACCAAATTGGAATGAATACTAGCATTAAAACTGAGAATTTTAAGTACTAATCTGGCATTAAATACATTAATCAGACTTTCAGAAAGTTTCAAAAATATATAAATTATATGTTGTTTGTTTTGTGTGTGCATGCGTGCATGCATACGTGTGTATATCAACTGTTTACATAAAAATTGTATGGCACAGAGATCAGGTAAGTTAATTGACTTCAATAATTTATGATAATGCAGGCGATATGACTTTATAATATAGTACATTCCACCTCCAATGAAATAGGGAATGTTACTAAAATCTTACTTAAAATTTTTCAGAAGTTAGTATTTTTTGGATAGGGTTTCACCATTCTACAGAGGAAATTTATTTTATTTCCAGGAAATGTACATATAGATTTAAAGCTTCTTGTTTGTGATCCACCAATACATAGTGGCAATTATTTACTTGTAATCCACACAATAAATGGTCAGAAGCCTGCCCAGTAAAATTATTATTTGAAAGTGGCAATAGATATTTGTTCTCCATAAAATTAAGACTGAAGTAAAAATATTTTAAATTGGTTTTCCCACTTACTGGTACTTAATTTATCAAAATAATTGGAAATAACAGTGTTATATTACAAGAACATACTTTTCTTTTATTTTGGCAAAGCCTATGTGAGGCGTTTGTACAAGATTCTTCTCGTGACCTAAACAACCCCAACAATGGAATTCAAATTAAAAAGTTATTAATATTGAACATTGCATGTTGTCAAAATAAATTCAATTAATTCATTATAAATAGCTTTATAAGACCATACAGCTTATTAGAACAAAAATAAAGAACTTAAAAAAATTCATTTTACACATAGTCTTCTCATAACTTTAATTAAAAAATAAATATTTTTCTACAACAATATGATAGGATGAGTCGAATAAGCTTTGCAGCAAATGAAAGAATAAGAACGGGAAGAATGAAGTACAAGGAAGAAGCGAGAGATGCCACAAGGAAAGAAATAATTACAAAGACAATGGTAGTGCGGACAATAAGGTCAACTGAGATTATGGACCCGGGATAAATTATATACCACACACCATCAAGAAAAGGGACGGATGCTACGCTAACCGACTACGGCCAAAGAACCATTTTAAGGAGACGAGAAATAAGTTTCATTGAGGAATAATAATATGAATAAAGAATAAAGAAACAGAACCATACAAATGAAGGTATGAGCAACTGATGACCGACATAACGACAATTACCAAAAGATCATCAATACTGGGTACAGAAGGACATATGACAATAAGCGCTATAATAAGAAGTGTAGAAGTTGTGATAAACCACAAAATTCTAAAGAAATAGTAAGATCAACTTACAACTAATTATTTATGAGAATTAATTTGGAATTGAAGAATTTATTATTATAAACCAACAAAATTCTAAAAAAAAATAGTAAGATCAACTTACAACTAATTATTTATGAGAATTAATTTGGAATTGAAGAATTTATTATTATAAAACCAACAAAATTCCAAACAAAGAGTAAGAACAACTTACAACTAATTATATCCATTTTTATATACTCTTTCCCCAAAAGTTATAACAGAATGCAGATCACAATTGTTATGCTACACCAGTAGTTACAAACAGCAACTGATTTCATGCACCCAACTTCATACATTTTTCTACCTAGCTCTAATATATAAAATTATATGACATGGTCAGAGATTGATTATGCATTAATATTCTTAGAGAACCCTTTAGAGGTTTTCTGTTGGGCTTTAATATTTCATGTTTTCTTGGTTTGGAACTGAAGTTGTCTCCACTAAACTTTTTTTGTAAGTGCCTGACAAATCAAATAAAACATTTACATATAATGCTACTGAACATATTTGTAATTACTATTATAATCACTTATATACAATAAAAACTGTTCACATTTCTCAGTTAATTTTTCTGGGCAATTAGATTTTGTTACTCTTGACAATGCTGTAGGAGCAGGTATTACTATATGTCTAACCAGATGCATTTGAAAGTTGTAAATCTTGTGATATAGGGTAGTCTTTTTAAACAATATGTATAGGCACTGTAAGAACAGCATAAGGCCAGTGTTTCTTTTACGTATTATTAAATCCTATAAAATAATAATAATCATACCAGAAGAAATAACAACAGATCCAACAGTTACTGGTTGTACATTATTTCCATCAGCTGCAATAACATGAATACGATGGCCTTCAAATGTCAACTGAAATGGACATGATAGGCAGGTTCCTCCAATGAGACGGAACCGATAACGTTTTCCATGTTCGACTTCAAATTCAGAAAGAGGCCAAACAGAGTCAAAAAAACATTTTAGATGAATTGTTCTGTAACAAACAAAAGCAAATTATTTTAATAATCATCACTTAAGATGTTTAAGTAAACAGATTAACAACAATAATTACAAACATTTTGTAAAAGAAATGTTATTGGAAGTCAATTGTGATGTTCATTTTATTTAACTGCTGACAGATATTTAATTGTTTAGTTAAGTTAAAATAGTAGCTTGAATCGCAAAATATATTAATTATAAATGTAAAAAACAGTTTTTGATTGTCAATGTAACATCTTTAATATCTGACCATGTTATTTCTTGAAATTAATTTAGTATATTGCATTTTAATTTTTTAAATTATATTTAAAGTAATGGGGCTAAAAATTCTTAAAAATGTACTATTGTACAATTATCTGTTATTCTACAGTTATCTATAAATTTTATATATTAATGATATAAGATATGGTAGCAAATAAAAGATGACTATAATTGTGTCACTGCCAAATCTACCTGACATGATGAAATGCTAATAAGCTATTAAATATTCCGTATTATAGATGATAATATTACTAGTAACAAGAAACATATGTAATTTATGATTTTAGAATCATCAAGTATTTAAGTCAAAGTTACTTTTCATTTCTGTCAGTATGAGAATTTAATTATCTGTCCATAGTAATAAGAAACATTGCAAGAAACAGTTTCCATGTGTCCATAATATGAAATAAACACAAATAAATTAAAAATATGTAAGCTAAATAATCATTAAATTTAGGGTATACTGAAACAATATAATGGTGCATATGTAACATTAAAATTAAATATAAGTTTTATTATAATGGAATAATATAATATAGTGAAATAAATTACAATTATTTTCATTCTTATAAGTACAGGACAAATTTTAAAACTTCAATACAGTAAAGAATGTTTCTAAAATTCTAAGCAAATACTATATTATATAGTAATATTATACTATATTACTTTATTAAAAAATTTCAAATGTCAAAAATAAATGCTCTTATCCTGAACCATCACTGCTGCCAATCTACCAATGTCTTTGCAAGGCGGGAAGGTTGATGCTGAAGCTTAACAGGTTAGGATTGCCCAGAACACTGACTCTCCATCAGCCCTTTGGTCTCCATCAGACTAAGCCTGGGATGCTCTCATATAGCTTCCTTACAAGCATGAAGTCATCCCATTTCAAGACATCAGCCTTTGAATCAGTCTTTGTATCCTAATGGAAGAAGTAAATAGAATTAGGTACTCTATAATTTGCATACATCACTTTATTTTTCCTCACCTCCACTTTACAATAGTATATTTTCTGCCCACAAACCTCCTGAAAGGACATTTTGAATATATTTTCCAGATTTAGCCATATGTTACATTGTTGATTGATCATGAAATGAGTAGACTTCACTGCTTGTGGATGATACCTTGTATATTTTCAGCATTAAGTAGGTTGTTTGTAATTCCCATTTCTATAACTGACCTCACTATATCATAGTGTCTTCTTCTGGATTTAAGCAGGCTTTATAAATTCTCTCTCCATGCATCTAGAATATCATGATTATGAATTAGCATTTCTTCATTTTCATTCTTTTTTATATGCATCCTTTGCTAGTTTACATTTCCATGAGTTATCAATTGGCTACAAAATTTCCTCATTTTATTAAATGCTCTTGAGGATTCAGTCTCCTGTAATGTCTTTATTGAGTCTTCTGTCTTGTTTTTTTTCCCATACATTTTTTTGTCGTGACTTAGCATCTTCATACTACTTCGTGCTCTCCTGTATACTTCTTTTTAGCCATGTTTATCAGCTACTCACTTTATTCTTTAAGTGTATTTTACATTTGCCTTCAGACCAAGTTTTACATGGTGGCTTTCACTGTAGTAAAAATAAATACATACTTACTCATTTGTAGTCTCAATCTCTAATTTCAAAATTCCTTTCCATATACTTTCTAATGCTGCTTTTCGTCAAATTTCATTTTCTGTAGTAATAATAATCTTATTAAAAAAAATGAGTTGGCCACAGTACTGATCTTAGGACTGTAGGGCCTACAAAAATGTTTTATTTATTAACTTCAGTGCAGCTCCAGAAGCAATCTAATTTGGATTCAGCTCTTACTTTCTACAAGAATTAATGTGAGCAATTAATTATATCTACACATTTTAATCAAGCTGTTTCTTATCTTTATAACAAGAACATGAAAATGAACATCCTCTTTGATTTATACTACACATTGTAATCAATCTGTTTCTTATCTTTATAAGAAGAAAATGAAAATAAATGTTCTCTTTGAATTAGAGTTACATTTATTTTTTTAATATAGATCATTGTTAAGATTTTCATTAGTTTCAAGCATTGTACATTATAATTACCATTTTAAAGATTACAAGATGAATATCATACAAATAGTGACAGTCTTTTTGAATAGAAGTCTTCAAATTACACCATTATCTGTACTCTTACCACTTATCTGTAATCACTTGAATATTTTTTGACCGTTCATTATTACCATGTTCAAAACTTTTGTTTGTGGGATATCTCAATTTTTGGACACTGGGGAAAGTATTGTACATCCATACATACATCATCGGCACTATAGCCCAGTCTGGGCCCTGGCCTCCAAAAGAAATCTTCCCCACTGGTCTCTACTCCCGGCCAATGTCCACCAGTTTGCTGCACCCAGCCTCACTGCCTCCTTACCAACCTGGTCCAGCCATCTTGTACGCAGTGTTCCTTTCCTTCTCCTTCCCATCGGCAAATAATTCATAACTCTTTTTGGGATTCTATCCTTTGCCATTCTCTGCACATGACCAGCCCAACGCAATCTGTTAATTTGTATGAGTTGCACGATCGGAAGATCTTTAAACCTTTCGTACAACTCTCGATTATGCAGTCGCCTCCAAATGTCGTTTTCCTTCACAGGGCCATAGATTCTCCTCAGTACCCTCCTCTCAAAAACGGATAGTTTCTGCGGGGAAAGTATTGTAGTTACTATTTATGCTGAATCTTGCAAGTATATCAGCAAGTTTTTTCTTAAATTTCTCATTCTTTTACAAAGATTTGATTTCCCAATTTTATTGGAAAAGAAGCAAAGATTAGCATTTACTTGAAATTTTCTTTAAACATAATTTTGAATATTCTTACTTTATCATTAGTCATTTTTGTTACAAAAATTGACTTAAGGGATGCATTTTTAGAATCAATAAAAACTTGACATTTATTGTAATTTTCATGGACATTAGTAAAACGTTTGTAAAAAACTTACTCCATTTAAATTATAAACAAGCATTTATAGACATATGCTTGAATATGTTTAGAATAAAACCAAAATTGTGTGTATTACTTAAAAATCATGCAATCATGTAAATAATATAAAGTTAACCTGTTTTCTCTTAAATAAAATGCTATGAGAACTTCGTAATTTTTTGTTAAGAGAAAAAGTATAACACTATATTAATGTACTGCTCTCACAACAGTTTAAGATGCTTCTTTTAACTAAATGGTGTTAAACTTTAAAATATATGAGTATTGAAATTTTTTATCTAAGATACTGCAGTGTTTTTCAAACAGGAAGCTGTTTTTTTTTTTACATATATGCAACACACTAACCAATCAAGAGTATGTAACTGCAATGTTGCCCACTTATTTGGCTGTCATTACTAACATGTGATTAATAATTGCACTAAGCCTAAGTGTTCTCATGTCACCTTAAATGCTTGTAAGGCTATTAGGCAGCAAATCCCTGCACATGTCTCCCCAAACAGAGGCGTAGCTAGAGGGGGCCAAGGGGGCAATTGCCCCGGGCGGCATAGCCAGGAGGGCAGCAAAGTAAGCATAGACTTGAAAAAAAATGTTTCCAGTTTACAAAACTACAAAGAACTTGTTTCTTTGATATGACTATTCCTTTCATAAAAGAAGCATAACCAGACAGCTTGTCTGTTGTCATAAGGATTGCGTGACGAATAGTATTAGCCTATTTATGCTGAAGCATCATAATTATAGTTCATTATGATAACAAATTTGTAGTGATTTGTGCTTGAAAGGAGAACTGATAATCATAGAGTATTAACTTTGTATAGATAATCTTAGTTGCTATTTGTATACAGACAAACGTATATATGCTATTTATTATTTGCAAACGTATAAAAAAACGTTACGTGGGCTACATATCTTATGTGCAGTTCTTCCCGGTTTGACGCAGCAAACGTGTTCATCATCAGTTATTGATAAGTACCTTGAGTGTATGGTTTGTTTTTGGTTTGTGCGTCTTGTGGGTATATCTATAATACTTCAAAGTATGTCATCATACTAATGATAAATACTTTATTGAAAATTGATTTTTAAAATTTGAAGCTAATATTTGAAATATTTGAAGCTATTACAGTGGCGAAGCTAGTAGTTAATGAATGGGTAGGCAAAAGTCTTACCTTAAATTTTTTGTAGAGTAGTTCAACACGGTGAGTTTTCTTGCTTGCAAAATTGTCAAATACACGGTCTTTGAACAACTGGTCACTCATCAATTTCTTCACAAATTTTTTTTCAATAGCAATGGTGCTAAGAGAGTTAAGTCTTTCATTAGTCATCGTATTGCGCAAGTAGTTTTTTATTCTTTTCAAAGTACTCATACTCCTTTCTGAAGAAGCCGTGGTAACAGGAAACGTTAAAATCAAACGAATTAATTTTGAAACTTCCACGTACACTGGTTCTAAGTCATTAAGAATTATAAAATGTAAAAGTCTTTGAGGGAACAAATGTTTTCCAGTATCTGAGTAAATGTTTTTTAATTCATTTTCCAGTCTTTCACTATTGAAAAAAGGGTATTTATTTATAAGGCTGTTCAGTTTAGAAGAAGGAAAACTCTCTTTGTAAGAAATGAAGTGATTTGGATCCAACAACTCAACAAACTGGATACTTTCGAAATCACTGAACCGTACCTCCAGCTGCATAATCAAAGTGTCAAGAACTTCATAAGTTAACGTTTTCAGCAGTTTCCTGTTACTGTCATCTATATTTACCTGGCTGCATATTTGGTGACATTTTTCAATACAAGACGACACATTGTTTTCTGATCTCATGTCCTTGAGGATAGCAGTAGTTTTCTTAATTTCAGTGCTCCATAGAATTATATTGGAGATAGTTTTGTGTTGCAGTAGAGAAAAGAGATGGTCAGTATAAACGAATATTTCCCTACAAAAACAAAGTAAGTAAATGAAATGGGTCTTTTTGAGTATGTTAAGCAATCCAACAGCAGAATTGTACGAATCACTATCCCATCCTTCATCATTCTCTGTAATGTCCTCAAAAATTTGTCTCAAGTCACCATAGTGGGAAAAGATGGTATGAACTGCTTTGGAATGAAAGTTCCAATGGGTAGTGGATGCTTGTGGAAGTTTAAATCCTCTAGATTCTAAAAGCTGTGATCTCTTTGAGGATCTACAAAAAAATGTGTGAAATGCTGTCAGATTGTGAATGAAGAGCCTAACCGATTTTATTGTTTTAGTGCAATGAAGAAGTACGAGTTTTAACTTGTGAGCATAGCAATGTAGAAATAATGCTCTTGGGCAAGTCTGTTTTACAAAGTGCTGAACACCTCCATGCTTTCCAGCCATTACAGAGGCTCCATTATATGTTTGACAGACTACCTTCTCAGTTACACCCCACTTTTTTAAACGTCAACAATTAATTCTGATAAGCCTGATGGAGTCTTATCTACTGAAACATCATAAAACCCAATGAACCTTTCTATTGGACCTTCTTTTGAACAAAATCTAAAAATTATGCTGACTTGAGATCTACTTGATACGTCTAAAGTTTCATCTGCCTGAATTCCAATAAAATTGCAAGAATCTAACTCCGCCTTAATCTTCTCTTGAATTATATCAGTTACAGATTCAACTAATTCATTCTGAATATCGTTTGATGTACCTTTAAATCCTGACGTAGGCTGGAGATGATCTCAAATGTACTGCTCCTGCTTAGAAAGAAGATCTAACAATTCTAGATAATTACCCCGGTTAACTGAGTCTTCCCCTTCGAAATTACCTCGAAATCCAAGCTCCTGTTTCCCGAGAAAATACACAATATCAACAAGTCTTTCAACAACAAGCCTATTTTGTTTCACGACTTCATTATGTTTAACAGCTTGAATTCTAGCCCCTTCAGAGAGAGTATGTTCAATCCTCACGCGTCCCAGCAAACGGTACCGCTCTTCATTTTGAATATGTTTATTTGAATTCTGGTGTTTGTCTGCCTTTCTAAGAAAGTTTTTTGTTACCGTCACGCCATATAAAATCCATTCTTTTTCACCAGAAAACAAGATACATGTATAACAAAAAAGTCTGTTGGTTTCAGAACAGCCTGTCAACCACGAATATCGCTCGTACCAAGAAAACTGAAATTTTCTAGATACTTTACCATCAAAATTTTTAATTTCTAACTTAGGCGTAAATCTCTTGTTTCTAACACCACATTTTTCTTCATAACTCCAAGAAGAAAATGGCTTACTTTTTAATAAGTTTAAAAGACCTGACAAAGTATTAAAAGGCAGGTCACTAACAACATCCATTTTATGATTGCAAGTTGAATCCTTGTTAATTGTAATATTTTGACACTCAGGGTTCGATTTTTCTGAATAAAAGACTTCATAAACTCTTTGGAACTTGTTGTAGTTCTTAATATTTCTTCCCTCCTCTTTGAAACTGGGTGCCAATGAGTTTACTTTGTTTCATATTAGCTTGGTAAAGTAAAGTAAACCGCGTTCACTCATTTCAGGCGACACACTTATATTCATACACAATAATATAACTAATTGAACTTCCAATTTATAACTTGATTAGTTTCTATATATATGTTTAATGTCACAAATAATTTAAATGACAGTGTTGATCGTCTATTAGTTCACCAGAATCACAGGCACACTTTTAATAACCGCACAAAATAAACACGATTATAAACAACACAGCGCACTTTAAAACTCACACAACAGCAGTGAGACATCCCTCAATGCTACAGTGTGTGGAGCGCTGGTCAATCCCCCACTCCCCGCACTGCCCTGTCTCGGCCAACACATTGCTTACATATGATGTATACAAAAAACTCTGAGGCAGGTTCACGTTGCCTCATTCGCTTTAAACTAACTATGTCTGCTGTCACTTGTCACTGTCTAGCGGTCGCTGAGTAAAGCATGTAATTAGTAAATTCGACAATTACAGTAACAATGTATAATCTTTACGTTACATACTTCATACGTATTTATAATTTTTATTCTACAGAATTTTTTAGGGTAGGCATTGCCTCAATTGCCTCCATGTAACTTCGCCAAGCTAATATGAAACAAAGTAAACTCATTGGCACCCAGTTTCAAAGAGGAGGGAAGAAATATTAAGAACTACAACAAGTTCCAAAGAGTTTATGAAGTCTTTTATTCAGAAAAATCGAACCCTGAGTGTCAAAATATTACAATTAACAAGGATTCAACTTGCGATCATAAAATGGATGTTGTTAGTGACGAGGCTGTTGATAAATACAGTAAAGTTAATGACGTGAATACTTCAAACTGTGAAACTGTCAAAGTACAGTTACAAGATTCGGTTGGTTCTAGTACCATGGATGATGTTGCATCATGCAGTCTTGAAATTACAGGCGATGAAGGACAGAATATTACTAGCAACAATGTAGACCATGCTCCCCAGTGCTGCTGTACAAGATATGGGAGCTTGGCCAAGCAAGATATCTCAATCCTTCCGAGATATAATGGTGAGTAGAGGAACATGTCAGTTGCAGAACAAGGACAGCCATTTTCCTGAAGATGAAGCTGGATGATCCTTAAGCAGGTATTGGATTGATAAAACCTTGCAAAATGGTGAAGAGGTAAATCACAATTGGATTTGATTATCTCCAACTTAAAAAATTTCTATTTTGCTTTTGTTGCACTTTATTTCCACAAAAAAGCCATTTCAATGGTGAAAATGGGTTTTTGTCATGGCAAAAGTTAAATCCCTGTATTCAGGATCATGAAAAACTAGTACTGAAAGTTGTTGGAATGGATGCAATTGAAACGTTCTTTACACAAAGGGGGACTTATTGATCATATACTTCAGGAACAAATGAGTAAAGCAGCTAAGACATAGAACAAAATCTTCGAACGGGTCATTGTCACAGTACAAACTCTTGCACAACAAAATTTGGCGCTGAGAAGATATCAAGAGTCAATTACTAACAATCAAAATTCTGGAAACTTTCATGCTTTATTAAAATACTTGGCTAAATTTGACCTTGTCATGAGATCTAATCTGGATCAGTCTCTTGTAAATCTGGGTGTACATCATATCTTTTGTCAATTATTCAGAATAAAATAGTAAGCCTATTAGGAGAAAGAGTGCACAAATATATTATTACTGCATGTAAGAAGGTGAAATACTTTAGTATTATATTATGTGACACAACACCAGATGCTGCACATGTAGAACAAATGTCTCATATTATAAGATTTGTTAAAATTAAATGCAATTCTGTTGATATCAAGGAAGTCTTCATAGATTTTATTCCTTTAGAAGTGAAAACAGTGGAGGGGATCACACAAGCTATTATAAGTAAACTTAAGAGAAATTGATTGAATCTTAGCAATTGCAGAGGTCAGTCATGTGACAATCAAGCAACAATGGCTGGTATTCATTAAGGAGTTCAGAAAAGAATATTAGATTTGAATTCACTAGCTGTGTTTGTTCCCTGTGACAACCATTCACTTAACTTGGTTGGAGTTCATGCAGCTCATGTAAATTCTTTGACATTCTTTGGGACAGTAGAATGTATATTCCCCTTCTTTTCCTGTTCCACTTATAGATCTAATGTTCTTAAAGACTTCGTAAATATTACTTTAAAAGGACGTTGTGATACCAGGTGGAGTTCAGAAGCAGAGGCGGTGAAAGCAATAGCCACTCAGCTGGATGAAGTGCTCGCTGCACTGAAGAAACTGAAGGATACACCGACTGAAATAATTGATACAAGGGAAGATGCAGCATTAATAATTAATGCAATAGAAAACTTTAATTTTATGACCTTTTGACCTTTCTCTTTTTCTGGACAGATATTCTTTCTTCTATGGACAAAATCCAGAAAATCTTGCAGACTAAAGGAATAAGCTTTATTCAAGCATTGACACTTCCGGAGACACTAATGGACAAATTAAAAGTTTGGAGGAATGAGCTGTGTGACAATGTCATTACTAAGGCAGAGCAGGTATGTAATGAATTAGGTGTCAGTATCAGAAAAAGGATAAGAAGGAAGTGCACGATGCTAGTGGAGTATGCAGACGATTCTGCATTAACCGTTTGGCAAGCAATGCGACATTCTCTAATAGAAATTTTTGACAAACTGTCAGTTGAAATTTCAAGCCGTTTCCCTAACATACGTTAGAAAGATGATTTGGGTTCCTCTATAAATTTGAGGTGTTTGCAAATGATGGGGATATACATTTTAAGGAATAGCTTTCCCAAATCAATATTAAATGCACAGTGCTTGCAAAAGTGTAACCACATGACATAAACAGTAAAGGATTGTTCAGTGACTTGAAAGATGTCATACTTTAATTTAAAATGGAAAAAGTTAATGGAGAACAAACGAACTTTACACCTCAGGGACTGCTACAATACTTTTCTTCAATGAGATTAGAAGCCTACAAAACACTAGCAACAGATTTAAAAAATTTTCTTATTTTACATTACAAAAAATTTTCTGTGTCTTCTTGTGAAAGATCATTTAGTAAGCTTAAATCGATTAAATCGTAACTACAATCAATGATATCTCAAGACAGGGTATCGAATCTAGCGATACTTTCATTGAAAATGGCATTGCTTTGTCTTTAGATTATAGTGATTACCCACTTTGCAGCAATTAAGACCAGGAGAGTTACGTTTTACAATGTCTTGATTTAAATATTTATTAAATATTAAAAATAAACATTACATGTTTATTAATAGAAGACGGAACCATTAACTTGTAATGGTAAATGATTTATTTTATTACTTTTAATGTAGTTATTTGTTTAACTTTATGTTGCTTTAGGATATTGTTTTGACGATGCCCTTTAGACCTACAAGGAATTTGCATGTTTAATAGAACAATGTTATGTTATATTTTTATGTTTTTAATGTTATATGTTATACTTTTTATATTACTACATTTTATATAGTCTACATCTGTTACTAATAAATGTATACAAACTAAACACCAGTAATACTATAATATGTAATTTCTCAATTTTGATTTAACAAATATTCTTAAGACATTTGCTGGACGTGCTTTCATATAAAAATCTACACATTTGCATTTATCAAGTACTTTGTTTAGTGGATGGACCTTCAGTTTTCGTCTTTGTCCCCTTTCAAATGTGAAGGTGAGGCAGCTGACAATTTCTTTGCCCCGGGTGCCAAAAAGCCTAGCTACGCCACTGTGCCCAAACAGCACTTTGTATCATTATAGTTTGTAAGTTACAGCTTTGCAATGAGTGAGTAAGAGTAGTGGTCGAGATGTTAGCCCTACAACAGGCTGCACCAAGAGAGAGAAAGGGAGGAGATACACATCTGCAACCTTGTACTACTATTTGTGTATCATGGGTTACAACCATTCCTATTTGAAGACAATCTTAATAGATTATTTATGAATTCAGATACTATGGAAAAAATAAGAAAGATTTTTACTCCAAGCAGTAGCATGAAAAAAAGCTTTTATTAAATTTATAATGCCATAAGAAGAGAAATACTTTGATAAAATTAAATATTCGGAAGTTACATCAAATAATGAGCAGTTACACATTACACCTGAAACACATTTCAAATAAATAAGCTTAAATGTGTTGACAACAAATTTCTTTACCATGAATAATCCTTTCCCATTTATAAGATAAGTAGTTGGACTTTGTCCAATTCTGTTTCTTACAAATCCAGGGAATCTTTCATCACCTCCATCATGTAACCAATCCTGAACAAGCACAACATGTGAAGGTAGATCTTCATCATACACATACCAGTTGGGATCATGTTTTTTAGGTTCCCGTACAACAAGGCTGCCTGTTATACCATCAATTTTCTGCAGTCCTGATAAAAAAAAGAAAAAATAGTTTAATATTTATGAACTAAAAACATAAATTGATTAGCGATCTTACAAATGTTAATGCTATTGTATTATAATTATTTTACTAAATATGATTATTTCACTACGACTCGGAACACAAAACTTTTTATGGGGAAAAACGTAAAAGCTTTACCTTACAACCTGAACTGGTTTTCACTTTTGACCTTTCAGGTTGTAAGGTAAAGCTTTTATGTTTTTACCCATAAAACGTTTTGTGTTCCGAGTCATAGTGTCGAAAGTGAAAACTGGTTCTGGTTGTAAGGTAAAGCTTTTACGTTTTTACCCATAAAAGTTTTGTGTTCTGGGTCGTAGTGAAACAATTATATTTAGTTAAGAAATGGACATGTCATGGACAACAAAATCCAAGAATAATTATTTTAATTATTATTGTATTGTTGTATGGTATTTCATATTTCTCCTAAATAAACCATATTTTGTATATTACTATTATGCTATGATTCCTTTTATATTTTTAATAGAAATGAGTACACTATTAGATTGTATTTCATTACTTTCATATTGTTACTGAAAAAATGATACCAATGAAAGTTAGATTTTCTGACTTTGGCAAAAAAATACCAGTTTCAAACAAGAAAATTGGATTTAGAGATGAACTAAAAAAGAAAGGACAGTAACTTGGCATTTGGTATTATAACTACGGAGTTTTGTGAAAAATATTAAACAAACACTAAACTTCAGCCATTGTCAGGAGAAGAGAAAGGATATACTGGATACCAGTACACTTTTTCCTGGCCCTAAGCTTAAGTGGCCTCCAAAAATTCTATACCAGTAACTTATTTTATTAAACATTATTGAAACAGTGTTATCAGAAACTAAATATTGTAAATACCCCTTGTCGTGTGTATTAATGTATTCAATGTTTGTGTAATTAGAAGTTTTATCAAACGTAAATTGTGTCGTTCGGAAGCGTCTGGTAGCCTGCGTGCCTTACCTGTCCCTTCTCGCACTTTTGTAACTCCCGATAGGCGCCAAATTGTTTTACGATAAAACAATTAAAAGTTTTTACCTGTATGGTTTGACAGTGCACTAGTGTAAATTTGAATCGTTCGCCGACTGGCATGAAACCGATTCTCGTTTGAGTGGGGGAAAACGTGTTGCCAACTTGAATAATGTTGGTTATGTTGACTCACTGCTATTAAACAAAACATACATAATATTCTCTATAAATAAATACTGGACAGGTATTCTCGGTACGCATTTTTCTTTTATTTATTTAGGCTCTGAATTATTAGTTCTTGTTAACACTTTATACAAAATAATAATTGCTATAATAATTTTAGCCTCGGCAAAATATAGTCGTTCAGTCAGCGGATTGCTGGGTTGGCAGTACAATGTTTCTATTAGATGCAAGACAGCATTGGTTACTATTTACAAAATTAAATCTGCCTATAGAGTCCTTTTAAGTATGATACAGAAGTTTTTATAACAAGATAACAAATTAGAACATATCATTTAAAGTTTGTGATCATTAAAATTACACAAGGTTTGCTATAAATTAAATATTGTGGTGTTGAAGTGTGACAGTGTCATTGTGTAACATAGGTTATCATGTGTTCATTCAATGTTTACAAAGTTATTTCTTTATTTTATCAATCCTTGAAAATATATTCAGTGATAGTGAGAGTTTTATTATATAGTTAGAATTTTTGAAAGAGAATTTGTTTTATAATAATCAAATAAATTCAGCAATACTCAACGTTAGTAGATATGATGGGTATTGTCAGTCGTCCATGTAAAGTAATGGGTCGATGTTGATTCTTCCTACTTCAGTCTTGGGCTCAAAAATTGGTTGTCATCTTCTTCAAGTCGAATTACAGGTATTTTCCGGTCATCTGGATTAATTCTGAGCTGGTCCTTGGTGTAGATTAGTTGTAATGGCCTCTCATCTGTTGTCCTGGTACTCCTTCTCAAAATTGTGGGCACTTATACTGTTTTTCTGTTGAAAATTTGGGCCCTTCACGGCGTGGCATCTCTCCAGTTAAGCATCACTACATCAAGTATTGTTCCTAACTGAAATTAGTCAATATTCGGTTGTTGTCATGGTTACTCAAAGTTTTTGATTGGCTGAAATTGGCTAAAGAGTATTGTTAGGGTATTTGAATTTTTTATTTAAACTGGTTACAGATCTTCTAAATGTAATTAATCTTCAGTACTCCCTTTTTAGTAGTAAATATTATCACCACTGTTCATATTTTGGCTCAAGGATTAATTTGACATCCAATATTATAGTGTTCACTTAGGTATCAACATTTTGACAGTTTTGTGAATTTTATTTAATTATACTGTTTTCTTAATTTACATTATTATCATAATATTTCTGCCTTAACATGATTGTCTATTTGTATTTCATAGTTTATGTGGTTTAGTCTTCCTAATGTCAGTGTTTAATTCTATAAATTGAAGTTTTTTGTAGTTGACAGTTGGGAATTTGCATAGGCTTAAACAGCAATTGACTATTTTTCTTTAATTACTGATATTACATTTTATTCTCCTTGTAATGGGTCCTGATTGTTTTAATACAAGATTCTGTTCATTTGTTCAATGTTTAAGTCGGTTCTTGTAATTGTGTGTAATTTTATTGTTTCCCTATATTAATTTGTCTACTGTCATAACTCACTTTTAGTGTCATTGTATCTGAATGTATTGTTTGTTTCTTGTTTACTGGTTTCTGTTGGTTTTAAAATCTTATTTCTTACAACATATAACATAACATCAAATGGTTTTAACAATTCCCATAGCTATAATTCTTATCATTTAAACATAATTATTTGGAACATAAACCTTAGTTATTAAAACATAATTCTTATTCATTTAACACATACTTATTTGAAATATATTATCCACTCATATTCTTCAGTGAGTAATAATTATTTTATAGTGTCATAAAAGGAAAACAAACATATAAACATTGATTAATCTTTTAGATTGTAATAGAAAATCCTTACCACTAAACTTATTTGACCTTGTGTCATTAATTATGTAACCTTATCCTATTTCACTATCTCTTACTAAATCATATAATGATTATTAATTGTTTTTTTGTAATTTAATCTTATAGAAACTCTCTATATGGTGATTTAACACACTAGTAGTCTATGTTTCTTAACTTTCCTAAAACTATGAATTGTCCCTTAGGCCTACAATATTAATTAACACACATTTAAAAACCATAGTAATTAGTGATTACTAATACTAACTTAAGTTTAATAATATTAGTTTGTGTAGTTACATTTTGGGTGTCCACTCATATTGGCATTTCCACTATCACAGTCCTTCCTGTGTTTGGCCAATATTAGATCTCACTCACACATAACTTATCACTTATAATTTAGTTTATTCACTTATAAACTTTGGACACTGCTTTATCAGTGTTTTTATCACTTTTTAATGGGGTTTTATTCTCACTTTGGGGTCTTAACACTAACACCTTACACTCAATCTTCTTTTAGTGTTACTGGTGGGTGAATATTATTGTATTGCTTACTAAAAAATTCTCTTTCTTACCTCTATTTAGAAAATGTTCACCATCATTACAATTTACTACTCTCATTCTATTGTGTTTTATTGTACCACTGATATGTTAGTATCGTGCTAATGTGATTTGTCCTAGTTTACTCTATCTGTTTGGGTTATTGTGCCCTTCTATATCTTAAGTACTTAATAATTAGTATTTCTAACTTGAGGTCCTTACAATTATTAATATTATATACAATTTTCATTAGTGAGTCTATTTCTTTGGTTTAACACAAGTTTTGTATTCCTTCTTGGTTCACTTTATTTTGTCATACTTTATACGTCACTTCCTTAGTGTTGTGGCTGATTGTATCATTACACTTCCATGTTAATTGTTTGTTAGTCACTATTCTTCTTATTTACACACTTATGTTGGTGCGGTGGCTAGTTCTAGTCCATTTGCAGTTGTCATTATTTATGTTATTCTTGGTCCTTTGGGGCTAGTTCTACTCTCTCACTTACCATCTATTGGGCTATTCAGGTTAAATCGCCTTATTTCTGTATTTACCATTTTGGTTTGTTTGTTTGTTTGTTACTACTTTATTAATATAAGTTACTGTTCTGACTACCTTGATATGTCTGATCGTTTTATTATTCTGATTCACCCATTCTTCAATTCTAATTCATCCCTTTTTATTCTAGTGTTAATGATTAAATAATTTATCTTGTCATGTTTTCTTCATTATAGTTAGGTGAAGATATATACCATTACAATATATAATGTCTCAGCTAGCATTAGGATTAGAAGAGTTTTGTAATTTAAATCCTTAACAAGTGATTAACTAACATACTAACTGATAAAAACATTTCAAGGCCTACAAATGTTAAATATCAACGCTGAAATTTATTTAAGACGGTCTTCAAAATCTCAATGATTTACACTGTGGTGAACATAAATTAAGCTTTGATAGGATAAGCTAGCCCATTTTTATGCTTACAAGTTATGTTTAAGTTTGACTGGACTAGGCCTAAGTTTGGAATGTCAGTCTCACAAAGTGAGAATTTCTGTTTGTCTGGTTGTGGGCCCTGGAATTTCTGTCAGCAGCCCTAACTGTATTTGTAGCACACAATTAAAGAAAATATTCATCAAGATAAAATACCATATGTATTATTTTTTAATATAAAAGAATACACAGTATATTTTGTGGTTTAAAATTCTTGAATTACAACATTTACTTTATACTGTACATTATAAACATATCATTTAATGTAATCACTGTTCAGGCAAAAGTGTAAATGACTGCACATAATTCTCTTTAATGCAGTAAATGACTGATAAAGATATTAATATATGATGTACTATATATATATATATATATATATATATATGTTAAATTTATTATATATTATAATATACATAATATTGTAATGTAATATATTTACTTTAGAAAAGTTATTTGAAAATTAATTTATCCTAGATTCATCACTTTAATGATTTTGATTTTGGTGACTTATGACTTTGATTAACTTTCAGATTATAATAGTTATCATTTCTATGAAACTGATAAAGATTAATATAAAATGTGAATCTAAAATAATTAAGACAGATAATTAGTCCAATTGAGGATTTCAATAAAAAAAACTCTTATTATACTGATCAATTTCAACAGGCTGTATAATACTAATACCAGGACCAGCCCCAGCGCTTCTGCCCCCCTGTGCAGTATTTATGAATGCTGCCCTCTCCCTATTTTAACTATGAACACATTCACACACACTAGACCTACTCTAAAGACATGGCGATTGCCTTCAAATGATGACTAGGAATGTTTTCACTCATTGTCAGGTTTACGTTCTCTCATTCACAAGTTTTCAACTCTTCATTAAATTCCGCTGACTTTATACATAAAGTAATTCTTACTGATCTTACATATTATGATGAAATTAAGTGAATAATTTTTATTGTTTCCCTCAATTTCAAAACTTAACATCCCGAAATCTGCCGCCCTTTAAAATTTGCCGCCCTGGGTGGTGGCATGGTTTGCCCCTGCCTGGAGCCAGGTTTGACTAATACAATTTGGTTTCCAGAAAAGAAAGGCAGAAACTTTGGCTTAAGGAGACTGTGAAATCTCATTCAACTATTGCCCATCAACTCCAATCAGAGTTTGTCCATATTCCTTTACAGTTTTGTATCATGTATATTTAGCATAGCACACCGTTTTCATAAACACAATATCTCACTTTCATATTAAGGAAAGTGGTTTTGACATACGTAGCAAGCAGTCACTCCTTTCTTCATTTCTTTATATTGTATTACTGTGCATAAAGTAGTCTAAGATTACATCTGCACATCTACTGTATCTGGAACGTTCTAAGCAATTTAGTAAAACTGAAAACAAAATGAACGCTATCCAATTGAAAACAACTAGCATGCTCTCATGGAACAGTCAACTGGCTGTCCACACAAAACTAACATTGTATCTGTTGTTCCTCCTAACAGTAATCATGTATTTGGCACCTTCTTGGTGGCCTCTCCTGTCAGCCACCGACAGGTATAGGCTGTCAGCATTTTACAACCACATTCTCCATTTACTCACAGGGATCCCATGGTACATTAGAAATGATGTTACCCATTGACATCTGTGAGTTCCTTCCATGGAAGTTTCTGTCTTGTCCCTGGTGACAAATTTGTTTGCAAAGGTTGGGGAATCCTCCTTCCCTCACATCTATCAACTGACCAGCATGAGCAATGCTCCACGCTCCACGCTCCCAGTATATGTCAGATGCCCTCAGGTGTTACTTGACAATCCGCCATAGGGATCTCAAGAACCCCATCTGCACCACCCACCACTATCCTGATAAAACCCTGAATCCTGCCTGGCACAAGTCAGATAACTCCTTAAGGAGGCAGCTTGCCTATGCTGGGATTGTTCATCCAGTTCCTGCCAACAGTGTAGTCTTATGGATAGAATCAGCTTGATTTGCCTAGCCTATGCCCAGTTTGCCCAAAGCATGGGAAACTGCGAGCTGTGCAAGTCTTGCCTAGCGGGAGCCATTTACCTGTGTGTGACAGCTCACCACTCTGGCCAATGCCTTCAGTTCTATCTCCCACACTAGTACAGATCTAAGCTCCTGCAGGTGATCCTTATGGGTGCCACAAACACCTCAGACATGGTGTCAGGCTGATGCACTTCACCAATAATATAAAAAGTAGAAATCTAATAGATAGCATCTGCTTTGCTGTATCAGCTGATCTGTCATGCTGAGCAGGAGAAACCATGAGGTGTGCAAGTGCCTAATACTGCCCATGTGTGGCCAACCCATCATTCCGGCTGACAACACCTAAGTGCAGTTGAGCCACACCAGCACATGTCTAAGCTCCTACAGGTGAATCCTTGGAGCAATCCTGGCATAGAGAAAGGCTGGAACAATTCATAAACTCCTCTCATGTGGGGGACCCACATCCTAATTCCTTGTGTTGAACTTATGTGAACTTATGTTGTACTCGTTTGGTATTTATCAGGCATTGACCCAGATAGTGTGATCAAACCAGGGCGCAAGATGCCCCATGCAAACTTCTGTTTGTGTGTCTGTCAACTATGTTATAACTGTCCTGCCAGTCTCCTCTTTCTCAGGAATATGATTTCTTAAACATTACATTTGTCTTTTCTAAATTTTTTTCAAACCAACCCTTCTACTTTTGTGGTTGAGCCATTAATCACAACTTTCACATTGACTGAATGTCACTAAACAATATTACATCATCTGCAAAATATAGGCAATTGTAAGCAGTGTAATATACAAATGTTCAAATATTATTTCAAGTCAAGCACAAACTTTGATAGTTAGCAGTCGACATTTCACTGTTTTTTGGATTCTATATATCCTGGTAAAATTATAGGATTCATGACAAAATATATCTCATCATCTTATCCAGGCCAAAACACTCTTAAGAATATAGCAATATATAATATATGAGTACAGCTCATATTATTATATATAATTATAATTATTAAATACTTTAAATTGTATAGTTTATATTAATGCTAGGTAATAAACACAAATTATTTTTATTGTCATTGACATTGTATTTATGTAGAGCCATGATAAGATTATCAGAGTTATTAAAGGGAGGGAAAGCACAGCAATTCAAATTTTTGTTATTGAAACACTATCAATTTTCATATATTTCAAACACATATAGAGTGTTTGTAAAATGTATATATGAATCATACATTCAAAGCAAAATATAAAATTGTGTGTGTGAGAGAGAGAGAGAGAGAGAAAATTGTCAATAGATTATTGACTATATTGCAAACAAAATGCTTCTGATGATTTTGGGTAATTAAAATTTAAGTCTCTTCTTAGTCTTACACTAAACCTCTTAATAAAATAGGTTTTCTGATATTTTAAATACCAAAGGAAGGCAGTTTAGCCAGAGATTTTATAAGGATTTGGAGTATGATGTACAGCTATGCATTTATGAAACACAAAAAAGGAATACACGTGTGTATGAAGAGGAAATGTTAATTATACACTAAACAATATATATTGTAGCATGACAGATTATCCACATTATAATGAATGAAAAAAGATCATAAATAAATTTAAAATAAAATGAAATCAAGGAAAAATCCAAATAAAAACAAATAAGAACAACAGTAAAATGCAATCATAATTTGAAGAAATAAAAATAAATTAAAAACACTAAACAACACCTATGAGTAATAAAAATAAACCAAAAAACTAAAATAAAGTGATGAAATACCCAGGTAGGATAGGAGTAAGTAAGGAAAAACCCAGAACAAACCGACACCCCTGATATAAGGACCATTTTTTAAGAAACAAGGTAGGATAGGAGTAAGTAAGGAAAAACCCAGAACAAACCGACATCCCTAATAAAAGGAATGAAATTAGAAGAAACCACATAGTAGAACAAGATAGAGTAGGGAAATACCCAAAGTAAACCCAGTAATAAAATGATAAAACCCCAAAAGAGAGTATATTTAACCGGTGCAAGTATAACACATAAAATAACAAATAATGTAATATAGATATAAACAAAAGTGTCTAAAGGTAGAACTATAAGTGAACCAGTGGAAGTTATTTATATAATGGTAAAAAAAAAAACAAATCTTCTTAATCCTCTATAAATAAAATTCTTGATCTGATAAGACTAAAAAACTAATTAGAGATAGCATATAAGAATAACAGGGGACCAGTGCAAGTTATTATATTATGTTAAATAAACGTCAAGTGTCTGTGTTTAAAGTTCTTAAACTAAGTGTATCTTAAACTGATTGGTACCTTTACACAACTTTAAAGTTATTGTATCAAATACAGAAATAGTATTTTGTAGAATGTTATTATAAAAAATAGACTACAAATGTTTTTAAGAAAGTGTCACTTTTTATCCAACAACATTCATTAAAATGACAGAGATAAAATAAGAGCAGGAAATATTTAAGTGAAGTGAAAAAGGGTACATCCCCAATATAAAACAAAAACAGCTAAGACTGCACCAAAAGTAATTTTAAGAAATGATCTAAATAATGAAAGTACATATGTGTTTTGTTTATGTTAAGTTCAATGAACTCAAGGCTGAAATGTCTGGGTTTGAATACAATTTTTTGTTATAAAATATTTCTTAAGAGTTAATAATTGTTGTCAATGCTAAATGTTCATATAGTTAAGTAAGAGAATGTTAATTAAGATTGTATCAGAATAGAATGTCAGAAGGGGTAGAAGCAAGCTGTAATATCCATAAAACATTGTAAATGAACACAGGTAAAATTTAGGCAAATAGTAAATCTCAACAACCTTGTAATTGATGAATAAGTCAGGTAAATTAATTAAACTGATGAAATTTGTATAATGTAAATCAGACACAGTGTATTATAACTGAAACTATACTTTAGAAAGATATTGGAAAAAGGTATGAAAGATTATTGTAAAAAATGCAAATGTAATAACAGAAAAATCAAAGGGGGGAGTCCCAAATTAAAGATAATAATTAAAAAAGATAACTAATTCATAAAATTACAAAGAATTAAGGAGAAATAAACATTTTATTTCAATCAGGGATTTTGTTCAATCATAATTATAACTTCATAAGGATGGTAAACCATTTAATGTGACAGGAAGTAAAATTATAGGCCTACCTGTTAAAAATACAGTAAATAGGGCATTTTGAGATGGAAAACATTGTAAAAGTATCATATTTGGTATTAAATCACGTAGAATTAACTAGAGAAAGAGATTATGTATTAGGTATTTAATAAAATTAAAAAATAGTAAAAATGTATTCAATCATATAATGTAAAAATCAGTTATGTAAGCGGAAATGCTAGAAAGTTAAAACAATGTCTTTTTAATATTAAATTGGCTAAGACGTTTCGGATGAAGAAGAAAATAGAACAGTTGATTGTTATACGTTGAACAGGACACATCTAAGCCAGCTCTCCCAAAATATTCACATATAGCGAAGGAGTAAAACATGGCGAGAGTTTAACCAAGTCAAATAATTTTGAAATCGCAAATTTTGGAAAAAACTTAAACAACCACTAAATTCAGTGAAATAAACCAGTACAACTATTGAATTAAACTAATACTGAACAGAAAAAAGTGAATTAACTATTAAAACACATAAAAACGATAATCCTGAATAGCGAGACGAAACCTGCCATTATCGACCTTATGGCATAAAGTGAATTAAAAACATTATTCAACACAATTTATCGAGGCGAATCACTGAACACTGATCCAGGACAACTACACTATCACCAGAGGGACTAATCTACTGCTGGGGACGAGGAAAACTTAGAAGAGCAACATTTATTTGAAGAGAATTCCTTGACATGCAGCCTTCGTCAACATCTGCGATACGAAGCAGCCATTTTGGAATCCCATGATCCTCTGCAGGTCCGCTAGCTTCACATCAAACCGAAATTGGTTCGAACAACTTACTTTACTAAACATTATATATTAAATCATATCTTTGTATTTTTAGATAATTAAGCTTGTAATTGTAAGTGTTATACTTTCCAGACTTTCCCCTTTCTCTGACTATTATAACATAACAGCCCAAAGAACCTGTGAATTAATCTTAATAATTTATATCAAAATAATCGTTCGCCCTGAGAGAACGAGTCGATATTTTAACTGTTGAATATAATCGATTTACAATCGATCCATAATTAATTTGTCAATAAAACTTGGAATTCTGCAAATTTGATTTCTATTTATTTCTAAAACATATAAATAGAATAAAATAGGATAATATTTAAATCATGGACTACACGAAAAGCGGCAATTACCAAAGTGGAAGGAGCTTACACTCAGAAGAAGAACCGCAAATCGATTAGTACAGGAGACAATCCTATTAACGCAGAACCTAATTCTAATTAAACGAAGTAATATAATTTGACAAAAACAATTTCAATAGAATTAAATTTACACCACAACAGTTTAAAATAATTAATCCAAAAACAATTAAAACATAAAACATAAATTTTCAAAAAAAAAATAAACATAATTTACTATTTTGTTACAATATACATATTTTATGTTGACTTTCCAAAATACCGCTGACAAAATTATTTTATATGTATTATTACATAATGCTAGAGTGTTATTCATTACCATCATGGGAATGCCAGAAATAAGTTCCTTGATCCTCAGCTAGAAACTTGTATCTGAAAATCTGTCCTTCCAGGACAGGGCACTGGGTGAGCATGGGTACACCATCCATATAAGGAGTTCCCCTCTGTGTGATACCATGCCAATGTATTGTTGTACTTTGTCCTGGAAGTTTGTTCTTAACGTCAACCACTATGGTGTCTCCTTTACAGACCTGTTTAAAATTATTTGGGATGTTAAATTTAAACTGTATGACTGTGTTGTCAAAAACTTCAAATTACTTACTTTTAATTTAAATGTAAAGGTTTTTTTTATTTATAATAACGATTTTATTGCAATTACAATATACAAACTTCAGAAATTATTTCTGCAGTTTTGTTAAGACAGTTTTATGAGAGTATTTTTATGAAAATTGTATAGATTGGCAAAGCGTTCATATACGCTATGTAAGCCCTGCTCGGAATTTAAAAATCGATGCTAAAAACAGATTTTTTTAAAATCCACTTTGTACATCAATGCGTCGGTACTAAATCCTAAAAGCTTTTTGTATAAATCCAAACGAGACTATATTAATCAGGTGACGGTGGAGGACTTTTATAAGTTAATGGTAATTTACGTACAGTATGCATACTCGTACATAAATACTGCCTGCCTGGCATACCGGAGAGGCTTGCCTCAACGCTTACCTCAAGGAGGAATTTAGTCAGTAGTAAACCAACATTTAAAGTGCCCGCAGATCGCAAATAATTACTATTCTAAAATGTTACATTATTCTAAAATATTATGTAAAAAATATGGTTATTTTCAGATTTTGAAAACATCCGAAGATTGGAGGAATATAGCAGGAGACTTTGTAGAAAAGTGGAATTTTCCACAATGTGTAGGCAGATTGGATGGAAAACACATCGGTATTATTCTTCCAAAACGGAAGTGGCTCAGAGTTAAGAGTTTACGTAGCTTAGTTCCATTGGCAATAGTCGATGCAGATTATCAATTTAAAATGTGCGATTTCGGAACAAACGGTTTGAATTTTACAAATCACAAAGTTTTTTTTTAAACTTCAGAATAATCGGACATCCCAGGTGAAGAGAATGTAAGAAATACGTCCATTGTCCTATCCTACGCTTTCGTAGCCGACGATGCCTTTGCTTCGAGAGTGGATATGTTAAAACCGTCTCGACAAGCAGATTTCGTTTCCCAGAAAGGAAAATATTTAATTATCGCACATCACAAGCGAGGCGTATTGTCTGAGAACGTATTTGAACTTTTGGCATCCCGGTTCCGAATATTTCATACGCATATTAATTTGAAACTATATAATATAACAAGGATTCTGACCTCATGACATGCTGTGTTTTACATAATTTCCTAATGAAAAGTGTGCCAAATGTTTTGATAAAAATGCGCCTCCCGAATGTTTTGATCGCGAGAATAACGAAGAAAGAACCAGAATTTCAGGGTTTTAAACATTTGATTATATGGAATGTTTGGAACGAAGAACCTTCGGAACTACCGCAAGTGCTGCCAAAAATATCTGAAAATCTTTCATGAGTTATTTCGTTAAAAAACGAAGGTCAAGTTCCGTGGTAAATATCATTAATAATTGAACTTATGTAACGGAAAATTTGACCTATTTATAATTTTAATAAAGAAGCTATGTTGAAAATAGAAATAAGGGTGTGTTTAAGAAAGCAGAGAGGCGTGAGAAAGCGAGGTGGGAATAAAGTGAAAATAGAATTACTTGCTAAAAGCTTGATAATGCATGTACGGTATGTTAAGGCACGATTTGGGACACTACGGTCATAAACTGTATTATGTTTCAGAAATAAGGGTGTTTACCAAATGTTGTAAAACCTAAGTGCATATAACAATAGCTGGCGTGGGAAAGCGATCTTGTTGTGCAAGTGAGATAGAAAGAGACGCTACTTTCTGTAAACACGTGTGCGCGGAGAAACGGTGGGCGAATTAGAAAAGGCGTCATACGTTACGCGGGAAGTTTTAGTTAAGCAGATTGGTTGAATTCGTATTTAGCGGTAGTTTGGACCTATCGGAGCGTTTTGTCGTAGTTCGTAAGTAAGGGAAACTTGAGGCATGTATATATTGTGAACTTAGAGGAAATAAGAGCAGTCTTCTTAATATCGGCAGAATTATACGGAGAGACTCGTGTACGTTGTTTTGCGTCAAATAATATAGATATATTAATAATTAACGGAAAGAATCAGAAAACTTCTCAGAATAACAAAGTACGAGAACACTATAATTATTAATATTGAAGTTATAAAGCAAGTTTCATAAATCATAATAATTCAAAGAGTGTATAATCAAAGTTATAATAAACAATAATAAATAATAAATACATACTAAGTTCTGCTAATTCTTTACGTGACGGTAATTCGCGGAAGGAGGCGTTGGAGTTTTAAAGAAAGTTTACAACGGTATAAATTAGTCGGGCCAAACGCGACGTGGAGTGAGTTAAATGCACTTAAGTTAAATTCTGTCATCTTTGTGTCCAGTGTAATTATACAACATAGTTAGAGGTATAATCCATATGTTAGTGTAGTGCACTTGTGATAAAGTGAATTGTGCAAGTTTAACCAGAATCAACACGACGACGGCTGCTGACGAACACCGATCTACAATAGCTTCAGGACCACGCACTTTGGAAGGATTTACGCAAGTAAAGAATAATGAACATTTAAATTATATGTTTTTGATAAATAAACATATGTTGTATGCAACATAGTGACTCAATCTGTCATAAAGGACTCACTGCTAGTTAATCATATTAAATTTGTTCTATAAGTAATTCAATTCATATAAAATTATTTAATTTTTGTAATGTATAAATACAAATTGTCATTAAAGTGATTATCATACTTTAATTTGTGTTTATTATTACTGGCGCCCTGAGGTAAATCAAGAGTCGGTACACTAGAATAAGTACCATAAACTATTATCGAAATTAATTATATAGCATATTATTTTGATAAAGATAGTTTGTGAGCTTATTTTTCACATGCTCATAGGCCAACATAATTTTCAAATCAATAATTTTAACTCTTTTACAAAGGCCTAGCAAGAAGTGTATTACATTCTGTCGCCCGGAACGTGGGACACGATTGAGTCACTATTAAATAAATTATAAATTAAGAACAAGTAGAAATTAAGAAATAGTATAAAACATAGTTTATGATTTTATGATTACGCGAAGTAGGAGTAGGAGAAACAAGGACATACAAAAAAACATTTCTAACCTATACAGCAACATGAGCACAAACACAAGTACCCAAAGCAACGCTATGGAGTTCCAAATAAATAATCAACTAAGCAATCCAGACACACTCGCAGACATTTCAGAGGAGGATGAAGCGTCAGGGACGCGGGGACTAAACAGACAGGACGATGTAAATGCAGAAACACAACAATTTACACCAACAGTAGTAATAGAAGTCCAAGAACGACCGGTAAGTCAGACACCACCAGAGACAGACAAAAACACTGATATATATATATATATATATATATAATGCTACAACAATTACTAAAAGAATCGAGAAGTACAAAAGAGCAGCTCTCACAACAGATACAAAAACAATCAGAAAAAACAGAACAAACAGAAAAACGACTCTCACAACAGATACAAAAACAATCAGAAAGAACAGAACAACGATTGGCACGACAAATTGCTGAACATGCGAAAAGAACAGACGAACGGTTAGAACAACATGAGGTGAGATTAGAACAAGCACTACTACAAATGAACGAATAAATCAATAAACACCACGTAGAAATAAGAGACGAAGTCGCCATGCAAATAGAACAAGAAAGAACGAACAACAAAAAACTGTTCCAAGACTACCAAGTAGAGACGAACCACAAGATACAAGACAATACCGACAAAATTACTGAACTTAGTATAAATACTAAACAGCAATTCGTAGAGTTGGACGAACGATATAGTAATAACATTCAAGTTATAAACAAGAGATGCGAAAATAACACAGCAGCAATTCAAAAATTACGAGCCGAAAAGATGGAAGAAGTGAAGAAAGTGTCGGAAGAAACTGGTCTACAAATACGAAAAATACAACGAGAAGTTAGTAATAAATTAGCATCAATTAATAACCAACCATGCAACCAAAACCTTACTAACGAACAATTAAAAAATATCAGATACAATGGTACTGGAGACTTCCCGATGGAGTTTATGAAGGAGATGGAGGATGTCTACATGGAATACTACCAAGATAATGGCAACGTCGCATGGATCGGAAGGCACCTAGAAGGAGAGGCCGCAGTGTGGTGGAGATTGATCAAGAATAGCTTAACCAACTTCGCAGCGTTCAAAGAAGCATTCACGAATAAATACTGGAATGACATGATCCAAGAAAGGGTAAGAAACGAGCTCGAGTTTGGACGTTATCAGATGGAGAGTGGTATGAACATGATACAATATCTAGAACGAAAATTACTAGAGAACAGACAATTAATTCCACCGATACCTGAACAATACCTAATCAGAAAGATCGCTAAACATTATTCGCAAGGAGTACAGATCGCCATTATTACTCGTGGGGTTACGACTATTAATGAATTCGGACAAGTACTATCAGAATTCATGGATTTAAGGAGTGAAACGAGGACAATGACTAGAACACATTATGACAATCGACGGGAACAAAAGCCATGGGTAAGAAATGAAGAGGAGAGTGGACGACGGATGGAACAAGCACGGGCACACGAAAGTGAAAACCGGTCGAATACACAACACTACAATAGACGACCAAATAAATTTAGAAATGAACCAGAGCCAATACCTTCGACTAGCGGTAACCAACATAACAAAAGCGGCACTGCAATATCAACAAAACAAGGACAGCATGGTACAGATGACGTAGATTTAAGCACTATTAAAAAGTATATTAATACCGTTGCTCTAGATTTAGAAGACGATGCCTTAAATAACGATGATATTAGTGTAGAGTATTGTATAAACAAATGCCCGGAGATCAGAATATCATTGAATGAAATGCCCTTATACGGATTGATTGATACAGGGAGCCAAGTGAACGCGATATCTGAGAAATGGTTCAAAAATAATAAGAATAAATTGGGAAAAGTAGAAACCTTAAGACTATCAAATACTGTCATGAAAGGAGCAACTGGACAGAGATCAAAAAGGGTGACGCAGCAGGTTTTATTAACGACCAAGATCGGAGGTGTGGAAATGGACGGCGTGGTACCAGAACTAGTAACGGACTGTATATTAGGCATAGGATTACTAGAAGAATATGGGTGTATTATCGATTTCCGTAACCAACAAGTAACAATTCCAGAAAAGGGGAACCAGAAGGAAGTCACGGCAGAGATATTCATGGCCGAGGTATTCAATACTATAGTAGTGTATGAAGGAGCAGATAATGAAGGAATGGAGGAAGAAACCCAAAACACACACACACACACACACACACACACACACACACACACAGAGAGAAACACCACACAAAAATTTAAAAAAAAACATAATGTAACAGCACACATCCGTATATTAATGTAGTAGTAATAGTTAGAAAAATAAATGTAAGGAAAGTCAATGTAATAACGTATAAGGAAAGTTAGTTATATAAGAAATTACGAATGTTTAGAAAATAAGTAAAGAAGAATGGTCACCAGATGTTTAAAAAAGGAAATTGTTGTGTGTAACAGATGTTATTGAAAGAGAAAGTAGACCACCCACATTTTAAAGAGTGGTTGACAAGTCAGGTAGAGAGAGGGACGGATAATTTGTTTGTAAACAAGTCATAAAACCAGACCAACCCTTAAGGTCTAGTATTCAATAATGAATGTATTAGGAGTAGGGTTGTAATAAAATACTCGCCCAAGTATACTAAGAAATTTAAGGCAATTACGTAAATTGAATATGTTGTTAATTTTAATTATAATGAATGTATTAATTATGTCAAGTTAATGGAATAACGAACAAAGTACTTATAATTATAATAACTTTCACTCCTAATGGGCAACCCCCCTCCCATTGTATGTATGTATCTATGTATGTATGTTCCACATCTCCTCCTAAACCACTGGACCGATTTCAACCAAACTTGGCACAAATATTTTACGCGACGGGAGAACCGACATAGGAGAGATGCTTTTTTCGATGGGGTCCTTTGGGGGGGGTTCTTTGGGGTCTTCTAAATCTCCTCCTAAACCACTGGACCGATTTCAACCAAACTTGGCACAAATATTTTACGCGACGGGGGAACCAACATAGGATAGGTGTTTTTTTCGATGGGGTCCTTTGCGGGGTTCTTTGGGGTCTTCCACATCTCCTCCTAAACCACTGGACCGATTTCAACCAAACTTGGCACAAATATTTTACGCAACGGGAGAACCAACATAGGATAGGTGTTTTTTTCTATGTGGTCCTTTGGAGGGTTCTTTGGGGTCTTCCACATCTCCTCCTAAACCACTGCACCGATTTCAACCAAACGTGGCACAACTATTTTACGCGACGGGAGAACCAACATAGGATAGGTGTTTTTTCGATGGGGTCCTTTGGGGGGTTCTTTGGGGTCTTCCACATCTCCTCCTAAACCACTAGACCGATTTCAACCAAACCTGGCACAAATATTTTACGCAACGGGAGAACCAACATAGGATAGGTGTTTTCTTCGATGGGGTCCTTTGGGGTCTTCCACATCTCCTCCTAAACCACTGGACCGATTTCAACCAAACTTGGCACAAATATTTTACTCAACGGGAGAACCAACATAGGATAGGTGTTTTCGATACGATCCTTCGGGGGGTCCTTTGGGGTCTTCCACATCTCCTCCTAAACCACTGGACCGATTTCAACCAAACTTGGCACAAATATTTTTCGCAACGGGAGAATCAACATAGGATAGGTGTTTTCTTCGATGGGGTCCTTTGGGGTCTTCCACATCTCCTCCTAAACCACTGGACCGATTTCAACCAAACTTGGCACAAATATTTTACTCAACGGGAGAACCAACATAGGATAGGTGTTTTCGATACGATCCTTCGGGGGGTCCTTTGGGGTCTTCCACATCTCCTCCTAAACCACTGGACCGATTTCAACCAAACTTGGCACAAATATTTTTCGCAACGGGAGAATCAACATAGGACAAGTGTTTTTTCGATACGAACCTTTGGGGGGTCCTTTGGGTCTTAAAAACTATTAGATCTGGTTACTATGGCAACCCAATAGAATAGATTCTGGTTACCATAGCATCGGTGGAAGTCTCCCGCGTAGGAAATAGCGTGGGAGTCGTCCGACGGGCCTTCCGCGGAGTTCATCCACGGAACCCGGGGAGTCTTATGTCGGATCCCGCGAAAGACGGCGGGGCCAGAGTCCACGGTTCTTATAAATAAAGATATAGGTTATGATATCAAAGGTGGTGTATGCATCTTAAGAAACTTCTTAATAGTGTGTGAATTCAGAGTTGTTTCAGTTTGAATTTAAAGTGGATAAGTTAAGATTGAAGTAAGTTATAAGCGAGTATAAAAAAACAAAGTTTTGATAGCAAATGTATTCAGATCATAGTGTTCAGGCATTATAAATGCACTTGCTTCAGTTTGAATTTAAAAATTGATAAGCTGAAATCTATAGAGGTATTGTATTGTTAGAATAAGTTTAGGAGACACTAATTTAACAAATGCCTTATTTCAACATTAACACAATGAATTATAAAAGACAGTAAATACGAAGCGCGTGCAAGTACTGTAGACATTTTATTGAAAACTAATTTAGCTGTTCGCCCTCTCCCTTGTTAGAAATCGAGCAGGAGCATCACGCGCAACAGAATTCTTCTCCAGATATAACAATACAGTTTATGACATGTTCTTAAACAGGTGCGCTACAGAGTATTCCTCCAGTGAGAATGCGAACGTAACAATATAAGGAAGATTATACAATATACAAGTAATATAACGTTAGAACAAGAATAGGTGCCTATGAGCCTATGAATAAATTATGAACCCGAGCAACGCTGGGTAAATCGGCTAGATATAGATATCTATATAAGCCAAATACCACTGACTGACCCACTGATCACGATATCTCTGAAACCACTGAATGGATATCAATGGAACTTTGAACATAGCTTCATTATAGGTCTTAGGTGCTCACTAAGAAACGGTTTTAAAAACTTTCACTCCTAAGGGGCAAAAAACCAAATAATGAAATTTATCGCGGGAATTGCATACTTTGTAAATGAAGTGGCTGACATCTCAGTTTATTGGAAACCCCGAATACATTTAGTTCTGAGTTTTTAATCACTGTTTTAAATTGAAAAAAACTTCGTTGTTTGCAGGTTCTTATAGTCGAGAAAATTTCGAAGTTCAATTAATTAATAAATGTATGTCCTTTTTTTCTCGGAAACGGCTTTAACGATTTTCTCGAAATAAATAATAAATAGCTGTTGCTATAAATGTAAATAAACAAACTAAGAGTTGAGAATTTGTACAATCTATCTAATCCTATACTATTAAGCGAGCAATAATTGTATAATTACGTACAGCGTGAAACTCCGTAGCGAAGCACGGGTATTTTGCTCGTTACTTATAGAACAAATTTAATATGATTAACTAGCAGTGAGTCCTTTATGACAGATTGAGTCACTATGTTGTATACAACATATGTTTATTTATCAAAAACATAAATTTAAATGTTCATTATTCTTTACATTAAAGTGATTATCATACTTTAATTTGTGTTTATTATTACTGGCGCCCTGAGGTAAATCAAGAGTCGGTACACTAGAATAAGTACCATAAACTATTATCGAAATTAATTATATAGCATATTTGATAAAGATAGTTTGTGAGCTTATTTTTCACATGCTCATAGGCCAACATAATTTTCAAATTAATAATTTTAACACTTTTAGAAAGGCCTAGCAAGAAGTGTATTACACTTATAAAGCTAATTACAAATAAGAAACAGAAAATTTGTAACTTCAGACAATATTTACGTTAATTAATTACAATACAATATGTACAATACGTATAATACGGACAATATAAATATATTCTATGTTAATTAAATGTTAAATTATAGGCTCTTTTTCTTTCGATTTGGCTATTAGTAACTGGAAATCAGCTTCCCTTTTTGAACGATCATGGTAATCCTTCCCTTTAACTTGCACAAGCAAGAAAAATCTCAACACAAATTAATAAATTCTTCAAATAATTACTTTGCACGGACAGCAAAGATTCAAAACAAGAAATGGGGGGGCTTAACAAGAAAAAAAAAAGAAACACGGATGGAAAACTAGAAATAGTCAATAATAAGGGATCACTAAAAAAGCAATCGTTTACACAGGGTTATTCTATACGACTGAAGGCTGGCCGGGCTGGTACACATGCACCACTGCCCTGTTGGAGGGGACGATCCGAAGGCAGGACGAACGAATTTTTGTATTTACTCCGGTGGCCTCCCCATGACAGATCTGCCTTGAGGCCAACTTTGCTACACACGCTCCGGCGCGCGGCCTTGAGGCTTGCCGGAACGTGTGTATGGCCCGCTGACTGTCTTTGTAGCGAGGGAGTCCATATCACTGCAGCAGTTGTAGCTTACTATATCGTTGCGTTTACATTCTGTCAAATAAATACCGGGCATTGTTCAATAAAACACAAGATATTGGTTTAATCATCAAAATTTATTTTGTCACCTTCAAAATAGGCTCTATTTGATGCGATATACTTATGGCAACGAATAATCCAGTCGCTGAGACACTTCTTTTAGGCACTTTCCAGTATGGCCTTCAGCTCATTCTGCGAATTTTGTTTTATGACTTCAATTGACTCAAAACGTCTTCCACGAAGTGGTAATTTGAGTTTGGGGAACAAACAAAATCACACGGGGTTATATCTGGAGAATACGGTGCTTGGTCGATGACATTCGTTGAGTTTTTGGTCAAAATTTCACGTACAAGGGTCGATGTGTGGGACGGCGCATTATCATGGTGCAAAATCCAAGAATTGTTCTTCCACAAATCTGGCCTTTTCTGGCGAACATTCTCTCTCAAACGACTCATAACGCCCAGATAATATTGTTTGTTGACTGTTTGCCCCTCAGGAAGCAATTCCGAGTGGACAATACCACGATAGTAAAAGAAAACAGTAAACATAACTTCGATTTTGAAGCGACTTTGACGTGGTTTATTCGGTTTCGGCTCGTTATCGAAGCTTGTTGGGTGGTTTGCATGTCAAACTCATAAACCTACGTCTCATCACCGTTTTATGCGTTTTATGAATGTAGGGTCAGAATTGGCTTGTTCAAGCATGTCTTCAGCAACCTGTTTGCGGTGCTCTTTTTGAAGAAAATTCAGCTCCTTCGGAACAAGCCGTGCCGCGACGCGTCTCATGCCCAAAACGTCAATTAAAATGGCGCGGACGGATTCGTGAGACATGTCCAAATCCAGAGCAATGTCTCTTAAGCTTTAATGACGATTTTTCATAACCTTTGACGATGTTTTCGTCAGTCGAAGACGTTGAAGGTCGACCGCAACAAGGCAAATCATTAACCACTTCTCGGCCTTCTTTGAAGGCTTTGTACCACTCGTATGCTCGTGTTTTCAATAAAGTTGACTCACCGTAAGCCTTTTCCAACATTTTCAATGATTCAGCACAAGAAATTTCGTTGGCAACACAAAATTTGAGGCAAACTCTTTGTTTGATATTTTTATCCATTTTAAAAATAACAGAGCCCACTTGAGGTCAACTAACCTAATCAAAAGCTGTAAACAAACTAGTCGACAGATCGCGCCGCAACTCTACGTAACAATTAGATACACTGCTACCAACTTACGCAAAAAAAATTGTGTTCATACCTTTTACGTGGGCTTTTTAAATGAACAATTCCCGGTATTTATTTGGCACTGCAGTATGTCCAACCGTTGTCCATTCTTGCGATGTCATTTCGTACCGCTTCGTGTCATCCTATTGCAGCATGTTTACTCACGTAGTTCCCCTACTGTAACTGTACCCAATTTTGTTATTTCCTTGTGCTGATACATAATGTTACGTAGGCTACAATGTTTTGCATACTTTATAATTTCAAAGCTTAAAATAGCTAGTATTTTTTTAATGGTTTTGATAATTAAGTCTACGTGATTTCAAATACACTGGAATGGGAAAGAAAGCGATTTAACCAACAACCAACAGAATAAAGAAACCATATATTTAAAAAAAAGAGATTCCCTCTCTGTTAGGCGTTTATAGTGGTTGGAGTTTAGTCAACACTGAAAGGTTGGATGGAGGGTGGATTTCGTTAAGGGTGCTTACAGATCCCAAAAGTCCACGCTTCGCTAGTGACAGATAATATACGATTGTCATATAAAAATATCGGTATGGAGAACCATACATGACTTCCATGTTCTAAGATTTATATTTAAAATCATTTACTTGAATTCAGTTCGATAATTTCTAAAAAAATGTCCTCCACCCTCAAACTATTTTCGCTATGTATAGATATTTTTGTTACTATGAGGCAGTAGTTTAATATAATGTTATTTTCGTGTCACTATATTTATAAAGATTAGGTACTTTATTCTTATAAAGAAACTGAACTTCGCAGATAATCATCCCTCCTCATCAACCGATCCCCACCATTAATGATATTTACACTTTCATAGAGTAATAGTTTTATCATATGTAATTGCTAATGTACTGTATGTTATCCTTCAAAATTAAATTCTCGTACTTTACTTGATATCAGCAAAATAATTTACAAAAATCACCCCCTCCACCTTCAACTAGCCTCTCCATTTATAGATACCTCATTTACTATTTTACAGTGGATTAATATGACTTTATTTTCGGGGCACTTATTTATCAAAATTAAGTACTTTACTCTTGTTAAAACACAAAACAATGGAGGTAAACTACCCCTCCCCCTTAACCGAACAACCCAATTTTTGATATTTACACTTTTATTGAATAATAGTTTCATTATATGTAATTCTTAAGGCACCTTATCCTTCAAAATGGAGTACAGTAAACCCTCGATTTAACGGACTAATTGGGGCTGAGGGGTGTCCGTTAAATCGAAAGTCCGTTAAATCCCAAATTTTGTTTTTTGAGGATATATTTATTTCAAATAGGCCTATAACACTTGAAATTTTTATACTATTAATATCATGCAAATACGGTATTGTTCCGAATACAAGCCGCACTTTTTCTCCTAAAAACATGGTCGCTAATTTGGCCTGCGGCTTGCATTCGCGCACTAACGAAATTCGAAGTTATACCTGACTTCTGGCGGGACGAACGCTTTTGGTATCTATGAGTTGTTTACTGCGTAAGCAACAGCAATTTGCCTGGCTGTTGTTAACGCTGGCATTATGATTTATGACTGCAACCGTACGTTTTAACAGCAAACTGAACAATGAATAGGAAGAAAAGTGTACGTACCTGCGCATGCGTGCGTGCTCGGACCCTTCCGTAGGCGGCAAGACAAAGGATGAGTAGAGGAGGTGTGAGTAACATGTTTCTAAATAACGGGTAAACTGCCAGTGTGGTTTTCTATTGTAACAGCGACAACATCGCTTATCTGTATTTTAATACGTACTATTAATATCATGCAAATACAATGTTATGTACACACCTTTATTTATTCTGGATAAAAGCATCAAGAGTCAGTTGTTTTCCACTAGAATGTTGCTTCTTTATTATTAAAGATCTAAACTGTCTAAAATGGTCATAATAAGCACACACTTCTGGATCTGAAGACTCCCCAATGTACGCGATAATTTCGTCCATGCTGTTCCTTATCGCTGATAATTTAGGGCCCCCTGTAACAGATATTTCTTCATCGTCATCATCTCCATCTTCTTGATCGTCGTGTAGAACAGATTCCGCGATCTCTTCCTGACTCAGGATTTGGTAGCCTGGATCACCCTCGTCCAAGTTTAGCCACTGTTCTATGTCATTCTCGTTTACGTCTTCACCAGCCTTCTTCACGGTTTCACAGAAATCGGATGTTTCAAATCCTGTGAAATCGTACTCCGGTTCAGTCCCATTCAGTAACTGTCTCCACCCATTAGCCAATGTTGTTTCCTTCATCTCCTTCCATGCGGCAGCAAAATTAAAGATGGCGGACTTGATGTTGTATGCACGCAGATTTTGCAGCGTTCTAGCTCCTCTCGTGTCGTTTTCATGGTCTTGTTCGTCCTCCAAGACAACCATCACCTCTTCAAGAAACTTCTTCTTGTACAGCCTTTTGCAGGCAATAATGACTCCTTGGTCCATTGGCTGTAAAATTGAAGTGGTGTTCGGAGGGAGGAAGACGCATTTTATTTTTCCGTCGTTGCTAACTAACTTCTCGGAGTTGCGATGGGCCGGTGCACTGTCCAGTAGTAAGACGGCTTTCACTGCATGCGATGGAATTTTCATAGTCTCTTCTTGAAAACGTCGCACTTCTGGCACAAAATGATTAAAAAACCAGTCTGAAAAAATACTGAAGGTAAACCAAGCATTTTTTGAACTTTCATAAATGACTGGCAACTGGTTCATTATGTTCTTTATCGCACGAGGTTTCTTTGCGTTTCCGACTATGACTGGAGTAAGTCGATGCAAACCATCAGCATTCGCACACAGTAGGGCAGAAAGCCGCTCCTTGTTGAGTTTACGGCCTGGTGTGCTAGTTTCATGTTTGTGTGCCAGAGTATTTTCAGGCACAGCACGAAAGTAGAGACCAGTCTCATCAGCATTGTAGACCTGAGACAAAATGAGACCCTCAGATTCGATCGTTTCCTTTATATGTTGACGAAAAGCCTCAACTTGTTCAGTGTCTGCACTCAGCGCTTCACCACATGTTGATCTATTTGTGATGCCATGCCGATTACGAAAACGCCAAAGCCACCCATCACTCGCCTGAAATTGGATACCAATATGTTTCGCCAGTTTATCAGCAGCAGCCCGCAACTCGACACTACGAACAACGACGCCACTAGAACGTTGTTGAATAAACCACTTGTACACAGCATCCTCTAATTGTTTGAGTTTGGCTAATTTAATGTGTTTTCTTTCTCCCTCATTCTTCGAACTATCAACACTGTACTTTAGCGAAAACTGAATAAGTTTATCTTTATTCTTTCGAATGTCTGAAACGGTTTGTTTCTTTACACCGTACACTTCACAAACATGTGCAACAGACGCGCCACCTTCAAGTTTACTTATTAGTTTCAAGCTTTTGCTTTATACTCAAGTTCACACGTTTTTTCGTAACGCCAGACATACTTATGCTGTAATTCACTAATAAAGTAATGGACCTTGCTGTAACAACGCAAGTATAAACTCGTTAAGACTCACTATTTAACACGTGCAAGGTTCGTACTATAGAAACACATGTAGCGTACACGCTGTATTCTCTGAATAAACTGATGCGACGCTGTACGAATGTGAACTGCGCGTGCATACGAATTATCACGAAAATAGCCGAATATTCAAGAGTGAAAATGCGTTGCTATGGTTATAAACTACCACCAAATTTAAATCACAACCATGGACTTCAAAAACTTAATCGTGATTTTTTCGTGTCAAAATTTTTTTTAACATGATAATGTTTTTAGGCTGGGGGTCATTCCACAAAATGCGTGATGCAAAATGTGTAACGTCATCGAAAAATGTAACGCTCCAGGTGACGTTAGTAATAAATAAATTTGGTCACTGTGAAATAAGATGCATATCAGTGTATATTGTCAGTGTTAGTCGCCGTGATGTCTTCCACTGAACGTGTGTGACGCCTGCGTCAACGACAACGCAAAGACGGGGATCGTGAAGAATTAAATGAATTCTTATCTCCGTTCTCATCAAATACAATTGGAGATGAGAAAATTTGCGTGTTTCAAAACAAGAAACGAAAGAATGCTGCGATAGCCAAGCAACATCGCCAGAACAGGAGAGTCTGCAGTTTATGCACATTATACGTTTCAAAAGCCTAAAAACATTTTCAGGCTTTTTTTTTTTTTGTCTGTTAAATTCTGTCCGTTAAATCCGAAGTCCGTTAAATCGAGGTCCGTTAAATCGAGGGTTTACTGTACTTTACTCGACATCAAAAAGGTAGTTTTCAAAAAATTACCCCCTCCCCTTCAACTACCCTTTTCATTTATAGATATTTCATCTACCTCTCTACAGTGGATCAATATGACCTTCTTTTCAGGATACTTTATTCGTCAAAATTAAGTACTTTACTCTTCTCAAAACGTAAAACGTTGCAAGTAAACTAGCCCTCCCTCTTAACCTATCTTCACAAAAATCAATAGGCCTTGACTCCTCTATAACGTGGGCACATGTGCAAAAAATTATTTGATTCTGTCTGAATTTGCGGCAGTTATCGTTCGCCATAGAAAAAATTCGACACACACACATTATTCGGAAAATGAATTTTTTTACTATTTCGTACAATCAGAATTAGCCCTTATGTGGAACACGATTTTTTCGCGTTGTCACCATACATCCATTTCCTTACTGAACATGGAAGTAATGCAGATAAATATGAAGTATAACCCAAATGATAATAATATAACTGACATATGTGTATATGTGTTGTATAAAGTGTGTAAATCATTACAAAACACACATTATATTAATTATGTGATCCTCTGGGTTATTCTATTAATTAAACTTTGTGAAATGAAAAGAAACGAGAATTAAATGTAAGAAAAGATAAACTTAATATATGTATATACACTACGTCCAACCGACGATCCCTATCTTTATATTTCATTTACTGAAACTGTAGCATTTAGCAATATATCTGTTATGATGCTAGTCCAGATTTTTACGTTATATTTAGCATTTCAACGTGCTAAACATTTACCACTATATTACATTTATTAAGACCTTTGATGGATGCGTGAACATTTATTAACGTATTGGACTATTCATTTACCCGTGAAACTGTTGTGGAAACACACGTTGTCTGTGACCATGTTATTCGTTATGTGCAAACGACTAGATCAGCGAATTTGTATTAAATATTGCGTAAAACGGGAACATTCGTCCGCGGAAACTATCACAAAGATTAAGAATGCTTTCGGAGAGGACTCAACGTGTGACACACAGTTAAAGTTATGGTACAAACGCTTTAAAGATGGTCGGGAATCTGTTCAACGTAATCTACGTTCTCAAAGTCCTTTATCAAGTAGAACACCCGAATATATAGAACTCATGCGGGCTTCAATAAACGGAAATCGACGGCTGACAATGCGAGAACTAGAAGACCTGGGAGACCGCGGACTTGTGTTTCGGAGATTTTAACGGGAAGATCTTTGAATGAAACATTCGTGGCAGAAAAATTCGTGCGGCGGCTGCTGTCACAGGACTAAAATTTCCTGTGCTGAATTCTGTGCTGAAGATTTGCTAGATACCTCTGACAGATATTTCATCTACCTTTCTACAGTGGATTATTATGACCTTTCTTGACCCTGACTTCCTCAAAAAGGTCATAACTGGAGATAAGTCATGAGTTTATGGCTACGACGCCGAAACAAAAGCCCAGTCTCCTCCATCAAAAAAAGTAATGACTGCGACAGTCACAGACAACACGTGTTTACACAACATAGTTCCACAGCTAAATGAACATTCTAATACGTTCATGAATATTCACCATGCGTCAAAAGATCCCGTCTAATTAGCTACCAAGTTACAATACATTTGCATAAGCGTATTGCATTCAAAATGGTTGAATACTTTACGGTCAGACCTCGTATTTAAATATGAAGTTGTAGAGAATAAACAGAATACGAAGCACTTAAATACGATGAAGTGTTGGTACCATTAAGATAAGTAATGTGAGCAGAGTGTCCAAACAAACAAGTATAGTAAATGTGATAGCATTGACTGACGTGTCTAACTGACGTTTTATTATCAAACACATCTTTCTTTATCCGTTGTCTGCGCGAATAAGTTTTACATTTAAAATAATTATGTATGTTGGCGTATAATACTCATAATAAGATACACGGGAAGATGGTCGCTTAGTTTCTTTAATTGTCACTATCGGTATCGTTTTCGCTATTCTGTAAATCCTAAGAACATTTCTTATATTAATCAAATTTCACTTTTTTTAATTCACGGTACTCTATGCTTTGACTCACCTGTATGGACGGCCCTGGCATTCTTCTGTTCACTACAAGAATCTTTCGTTCATAACCATCAGCAGTGACACATTGTCTGGATCTGCATGCATTGGAGTTCAGTAGACACACGCCACAAGCTCTGTATAATCATTAACACTGTTATAAGTACTTATAACAGTAAACAGAGGCAACAAATATTAGAATTAACAACGTCTTATTGGAATGGAAGTGGTGTAACACATTTCTCTGCGATCTACACGGGACACGTTGTCGGTGTGGGATCAACGTGTATTCCACAATACATTTTTACGCCCTATGAAGATTACGCCACTAAAATAGCGTCAAAAGCCTAAATATGTATTATTGTGCATGCACGCACACATAAAAAAAGTTAAATCAAACATTTTAGTGATGCAAATTGACAGAATCAGTAAGGGTAAAACACAAAATCCCATTAATACAAACTAAGGGGACTCCGCCACAAACCAAGGGAATTCTGACATAGAACTGAAGAAGGCGGGATCTGGATTGTTCCAGTCTAGCTACACTTATTAACGATCGACAAAAATAAACACCAAGCAGACTTCGCCGTTGTGTAAACGTAAACGGCTTTAAAGGGTGGCAAAGAGATAGAGATCACGATTGGCTCTGACGCAAACCTTTCTTCTGTCTCATGAGTGTTGAAGCTATGAAATATTTAGGGGAAGGTTAAGTCGAACGCCCTAATATTTCGTGGATCCCCTACTCTTTCTAGGCGACAGGTCTCCCTCTTAAGTGAGTTATTGATATCGGGAAACGGATTGTGTGTAAATCCTGGAATATCTCGACGTTGATCGCCATGGATTCTGGAGCCCGTTCGGAAGAGCGTAGGATGAACCTACACACTCGTGTGTCTCAGATACAAATAACTGTAATAATACATAGTGTCAACGGAAAAGTGTTAATTCGAAGAGTAGATTCGTCGAAGTTTACTCTGCAGAGACGACAACAGGAATTGTAGAAGGGCCGGAGAAATCGGAGACTGGGTCAGTTTGAAGGGACTACATTCTTGTCGCTGTACAGTACATTCTCGAAGTTCTCCGTCGCATCTAACAAGCCTGCACCAATGAATGCCCTCTTGTTGGCGGCTTCAGAAAATAGCGTAAGAATGCGGACGAATCTTCCGTTACACTGAATACTTTTTGCTACGAAGAAATCTGCCAGGACCTGACATGCAGAAACCTCGGAAAAGACTAATGAAAGCAAAATGATATGGTAGCTTTTAGATAGCTTCTTTAAGTTTTAGAACCATGATGACAGTAGCTAATTTTTCCGCACACTGCAGCTGGAACTAAAGTTCCATGCAACTGGAACTGCAGTTGAATAGCTCGAATGCATAATCAGTGCCTCTGATCGAGGGCTTCTGTAGTGTAACGCTCCGATCCAAAAATGACCGGAAGCACAACTGTAGACGAGTCGGTAGTCGATAGATGACACCAGGAAGAATAGAACACGAGGGAAATGTCAGATAGGAGGCTTTCGATCACAGCCAATCTGAAATTACATGTAGCCTTGACTCTTATTTGAAAAATACATAGTAACGGTATTTGTGTCATTGCATTATATACAGAAGCCTTTGCTTCACGAAGTAGATACTACTACTGAACAATTGGCCAAATTTAAAAAAACGGTTAAAAATGTTATGCTTTTAAGAGACACCAACAACTGAGAAAATCATACATTTTTTTAATAACATCTTTCAGAAAATTAGAACTTGTTCACAGATTTATTTTTCGTAATTTATCACATCTAATGACTACAAAGACAAAATTCATAATAAGAAATACTTTCCAAAAAAATATAAGTACAGTATTAGTTAGCCGTCGATTCTACTTTGGATGTCTAGTTGCATCCGGTGTTACTTTAGGAACAATGATATAACTATAACTAATAAAAATTAAATAACTAAGGATTCATTTTACTTACGGAAGGTTATATACAGTACGCGCATGTTAAAAGTACGTTGTATGTTTGTACCGGTATTCCAGACACAATTTAAAAAGAAGTGTTACATTTTTAATACTCGTACAGGGTGCGGAAGAAGAGACCAAGTTTTGATCCATAAATGCATCATTCATGTAGGCCAGTTTTAGAAAATCGTATAACACAAAACTCAAACTATTTGAAATTTGTCACAGAGCATTAATGTTTATACTATTTAATCCTACGTGACATATTCTACACATTTACACTAAAAACTCGTTTATCCGAATCGCGTTTATCCGAAAACCCTGTTTATCCGAAACAATTTTTAGTCAATTTGAAAACAGGCAAAAGCATTTTCCTGTCGCTATAGTCTAATAGCGATATTTAATATTAAGCTATATTTAATAGCGTAGACAAGCGATTCCACGTGGTATAAAGTAGAAAGTCAATAATCAGAACTAATTAGGATAAGGGGTACTCCGAATTTGTTCGGATTTTCGAACATAAAGTATTATGTTTATATATTGTAAACATAAAGTACTGTATACTGTTATGTATTATAAGAGTACGTTTCTACTTCCTTTTAGAAGATGAACGTGACACAATAACAACAGTTCACATAAAACAATCCTATGTTAATAAACATCTGTAATGCGACTACCAAGTAAACTGTACGGTAATAAACAAAACAGCGGTCTGACAACCGCAAAGAACAGCAAACGAGCTTCAAAGCTTAGGTAAAAAACTATGATTGATTACCGGTACTGTACGAACAAGCAATAGGATTGCTCCAGAAGTGTAGAAACTATAATTTTCAGTGTGGTGCCGTTTTATAGTTTATTGTGTCATATTCACTGTAACTTTTAAATTATTATTATTAAATAAAGTTTCTGTACTTACATACGTATAGAAATTTCGTTAATAACATATGTATTTAAATAGAAGTTTCGGTTTATCCGAAACGGGCGCGGTCCCATCAAATTCGGATAAACGAGTTTTTAGTGTAATTCCACGTGACTCATTCTTTAATCAGTGATTTGAAAATCGGCCTGGGTTTCACTGTTTGTACCGCAGTACATTCTAGCCTACTCACTTCGCGGTCACTTCACTCAATACATGCATTAATACGAGAATATAGCGTATGTAATCACTTCATTCATTACATAAAACTCATCACTTCACTCGTACGTAATACTACATCTAAATTACATAGCTATACATTTATATTATATCTAGATTATAGTACACACACACATATATATATATATATATATATTTCTTTACATGTAACTACGAGTTTTTTGCAGTATTCTTGATGAATATACTATATTATCAAATTATATTACTTCTTTCAAGTTGTTGATATTATTTTAATTATCCTGACGTACGTTTCATTGACGTTTCTGACGTATCTTCAGAGGTTATATCTCAAAAGTAATATAATCTGACAATATATAATAATATTCATGTATATACATATATATTTTAGAGTGTGTATAAGTTTATACTATGAACAATATTTCACAGCATATTCGCTATTACTTTTTGATAATACTAACATAATGTTTGCTAATAAGAAACGGCAACATAAACTTTTTGTTTCATAGACTGAAGTGATTTTAATATAATGATGGAAAATATTTTTAGAACTTTTATTATTTAACAGCATATTTTATATAAAACTATGCGTACTATATTATCCAGTTAATCATATTAACTACTTAGTTTATTAAAAATGTCTTGTTTGAATCTCACAATCAATGCCCATGAACACAAAGGGAACTGTATTCTCACACGTACGCCTCAAACAAAGTAACGTTTGAAGGTACGGAGGTACTTCTCCGTCTAACTAATGTGGCCATAAGGGGAATTGGCGTATTCTGGATAATACACTGAGAGTATTCTCATCCAGTGACAATAATGAGACTATATTAAGTCTTCAGGTAGCATATACAATTGAAATAATCCACAGAATACTAGCTGAAAATAAAGTAAACCTGGGGACTGATATAGTCTGTAACTTACGGGCCCAGAACTGTGTAGGACTCCAGAGTGAACTTGTAGTAGCAGGTCCTTGGAGCGTGGCCGACCCTGCATTCTCTCGAACACACCCATCCATCATCCTGTACGTAGTCGTAACCACCGCTGTCTGCATCGTCCGGTTGGCTCACTTAATTTCAACATTTATTATTGTGCTGTTAATTTATTTTATATTTTATGTTTATATTATACTTCAACTTATAAAATTTACATTATTAAAAACCTGTAATATTATTTAAGCTTTGTGTGTCTGTGTGTATGTGATATAAATTTAAAAATTCTTTTCTTTATATTTTTTATAATTATTGAACGGGCGATGCAAGTTCTTAGTTTTTTAACTCGATCATTTTTGTCTGTCTACTGTTGGCGATACGTTTCAACTGATTTTCGTAAAACTTAGCACGGTGTCCGTATTTTTACCCCACACATACTCCAATCGTTTTTTAGGTTGATCCCCCCCCCCTCCAAAAAAAGTAGTGAGACGAGAGGCAAAAATGTGAGAGACATATTTTGAAAAACTTTCAGAAATCTATATGGCATAAAATTAAAGAGATCTTCACCAAAATCTGAATAAAGTGTTCAGTTTATGAAAAATCAAAATTTTACATCAGTGTACAAAAAGCACCAAAACTTTTAAAAAGTTGACCATGCCGAATAACAAAGTAAACACAATTTTAACCCAAATCCGAATGCGGCATTTTTTTTAATTTAGAGGCACTGTGAGGGAAAATGGAAATCAGAATTTTGAAAAAAAAACTGTAAAAGTCAATGTGAAACATCAAATTATGATGAATTTTATTCGAAATACAAACTCAGCAACTTCAATAATTTGACAAAATTAATATTTTCAACACCCCTTAAAAATTTTGTATCATCTGTTTAAAAAATATTTACTTATTGTTACCAACAATGTATAAATGTTAAAAGCACTAGACATGGGAAATATCATTATTCAAACAAGCGTCTAGCATAATAATTTGCCACTGAAGAAGGCCTCCGATAGTGAGGGCGAAACGTCTGGTTTTAACAGCGTGAGACCACAACTGAAAACTTACACCTTATAATATAAGAACTTTACTCACACTTTTAAAAAATTAAAATTTATTAATTTTTTAATCTAATAATAAATATGTTTCCCGTTTAAAATATTGAGCAAATTCTACAGCTTACTTCGAGGAGCTGGCTAATTAAAAATATTACAATTTATTTTTGCAGGAATATAGCCTATTGTGAAACTTATTTTAAGGAAACAAAACTTCCATCATTAGAAACTAAAAAAATTCAACTTATTTTTCTCTGTTCGTACATCTAGTTTGTTCACCTTCATTAGTATCTGACTGCCAACTGCTAAATGAACGCCCCAGTTAAGCGCCCCAATGATTTCTTTCCATGTAAACCTTGTCCGATTTACGGTATCAGAATTCTTAGCTAGATTATCCCGACGTCTTCCAAAGACGTGGTCTATTTTCGTGTCTCTTAACCTTCAAATGACACACTCTCGTCTTGCTAAAAGTCCTAACCACCGTAATTATTCGTTTTCTCAATTCCGAAACTGATATAATCAGTTTTAGCTTGCTTTACTATATCTCCTTTTTATTTTTAACTAGTTCTCTCTATTCTTCTCTATACAGTTTCTATTTTTTTTCATTTTCGAATCAATTTCCGTGTTTCTTACTCGTAAGTCATTGAATAAGGTAGAAACAGGTTAAAAAGTATTCTTCATTGGTTAATAGGAACTGAAACAGGAAACTATTCTTTTTAATCATTTAATTTTCAGAAATTTTATTTAAAATGTTAAGCTTTATCAACTACAATGTTAAGGTCTTTATGAATATTGACTGTAATTCTAGTCAACCTGGATGAAGATTGAGTCCTTAATTCCGTGAGATTTTACTCAGAAGCAAACTCCTGATTCCAGAAAATATGCTAATAAGCTCTGAGACTAAGGAGGATCTCTTCAGCCTGAGTCCGTTTGGACAAGATAATCTTCTTTAACAGAGTAAGTGTTAATGGGGAAAACCCCAGTTCTGACCATATAAAAGAACAGCAACCTTTCTCACGTTGTGTGTGTGTGTGTGTGTGTGTGTGTGTGTGTGTTTTGTCTTTTTAAGTAGACCGAATATGTTAGTAAATCACGCTAAAAAAATATTTTAGAACATTTAAAAAACTGTACTTAGGATTTTTAATTTTGTACAATAAATTTTCATCATTGTGCCGGACAAGCGTCTTTCTTCTGCATGCATTCATTCGTATGGGTTAGTTAAAGAAGTCCGTGCTATAAAAATTAACTTTTTCTGCGATTAAGGTAAACTGACCTAAAAATGTTAACAAACGAGTAAATTTAATTTAGGCCTATTGTTCGTTAATTTCTCGTTTTTCCCTGATTTATAGGATCGGTATGTTTAGGCACGCACGTGGTGTATCGTATGGATTTAAAGAGTAATTACTAAGGATTATAGAACAGTATAGTCACAACACTTGTGCCACGTCTGACAGTGTTCGTGAATTTTGAAATCAAAGCGAGAATCACATCTTCCAACAGTAGAAGCAAAACGGTTTTTCATTTTTGTATTCATCAAGACATCAACAGGTTTGTAAACAGGAGATTAGAACTAATGTTTCAGCAACACGGTTATATCATTACGGCTCATTAATTATATTTTTATTACATTTAATAAACGTTGAGAAATGTCGAACACGCAACCACATCATCCCATACGATTGTACTGGCATGCACAATCTCCCCAAGTTTCCATTTCACAATCACATGAGTGTTGTATCGATCGCTCATACTTTCAGCGATACATGGTACTAAAAAACCAACACGTACAAATCGGAATATAGTTATTATTCCATTCATATTTTCATCCCTTTACAACCCTAATTCTTGTAAAGAAAAACTTGCTTAACGTTATGGTGAACTACGATAACAGTGGCTAATAGACATGACTCAGTCTATTTCTTATCTTAATTTCTATTCCCTCTAAACAGATTTACGCGCCTTATTCTTAATTCTTCTTCCTAAAAAGTTGTACTTACAGGAAACTTAACAGAAATTATATTAAGTTGATGTGTAAACAATGACTCAGTCTATGAATAAAGAGAAACACAGCAAAACATTACATTTCTGATGATGAAGAGAGTAGTGTATCTTTGGACATCTCGTACATAAACGGAGGGGACGACCAGTGTCCATTGATATAAGAAACATGTCACTTTATGTACCGATAGTCATTACAGGTGCGAATTTACGCTGTAAAAGAATTGTATTATTTTTCATCACGCTATTGTAAAATAACTCATCAAGATAATATGTACAAAGTAAAAATAAACAAATTTAATTTCATAACTTATTCCAAACGTGCTTATTACGACAAGGGGACATTTTAAGAAATTATTAAATGTCACGCACCCATTAAACTGTAAACACTACCTTAGTGAAAATTTTGCAGGTGAACTGGAAGAGAAAATTACAACAGCGAAGAAATGATAACAAAAAATATAAGTTCCAGAAATAGGGAGGTGCGGGAAAACTAAGTAATTGTGTTCATACGGATCGCGGTCACTGATACACAGAATTTAGCAACAAATGAAAGAAAATCAACAGAATTGCGATAACACGCAAAAGCCAATCTGCCGCTATAATTGTAAACATACCTTAGACAGTCATAAGAAGACAAAAATTAATAATAATAACGCTGTAATCAAATCTTAAACACCTCAGTAAATGCTAGGCCTACAGTTTAATTTACATAAATAATAAACTAGCTTTATGAGTTACACTTCGTCGTGCAAGTTGAAAACTTACCTAAAGCAAAGTTTGACCGGAGTGAACACCCGACGACAAGTATGTAGACTACAAAGCTAGTTGAAGACCACATTGTTTCTCTGCGAACAGAACGTAGATCGCAATGAAATAATACTGTACTACTATTATATACTTATAACAAATAATTGTAATACTGTACTAATTATGTTCTGGAGTATTATAATTTTGTCTATTTATTTAAGTAAAACAAAATGTAAGGAATGTAATTATTTTGATGATTTAAACAAACTGTCTCAACTCCCTCACACACAAACGCGCGCGTGCACACACACATTTACTCATTTATTTGATCTTGGTGTTTTTGATATTTTCTCTTGTATCCGCCCACAGGTCCTGATGATGACAATAAATATTGTCGAAACGTCGACACAAATAATTAAAAATTTGACCGATCGAGCTAAACCTTCCATCGTTAAAAGTTACTGACCGATGTTCACTACTAAATTAAGGATTCATAAAAAGGTATATTAGTTTTTCCTACTGGCTTGTTTCTTAAGCTTAGACTTTCTGTTTTCATGTTTTTAGTGATTAAGATTTATGTAATAACTAAGAGATATTGTCGACACCGTGCCTGGCAAAGCTACGATTCCCGCTCCTTCCGAAGGAATTCGATTCACTGAGACATAATTTGTAACTTGTGTTTGCTCTACAAATGTGTCTTAAAATGAGAGGAGACAGAACATACCTCTCATATATAAAGTATCTTAAATGCTGATTTTTCTGTTTAGTAATTAGTACAACAGATACTAATAATTATTAATTTATTAATTCGTGTAACTATTCGGATCCAAGACCGGAACACGAACGGTTCTGAATAAAAGAAGGATTCCCCTCTTTAAAAAGTAAATGGTAACTTGTTTCACTACACACACTCTACGTACATACAACACGATAATTGCATCCATAAAATAATTTGTAATTCCATTGTTCCCGAATGTGTATTGCTTGAGCAAAAAAAAAACAAAAAAAACTGCATCCCCAAAACACTGAATACAGACCTCGTAGATCTATTACACGTTTCATTGTAAAATAAATATTAAACATCGGATTGAAAACAATTCGATCGTGTTACATGAGAGTTGTTCCCAATTTTCGAATGGCTGTCGAACACATAAAGATATTAACCTACATTTCATCCAGAAAAACATTTACAATTAAACACATCGACATGTGGAGCGCCTGCTACAGGTTCCATCAATTAAACGAACAAAAACCCATTCCACGCTGTCCCTTATACAAACGATGGTGTAAAACAGTGTACAAGTCTGCTAATCTGTCTGGCTGTGATTTTATCATTGCGTTTGTACCTGTTGAAGAATGTAAATATGTGCACTGAGACGAAAGACTTCAAAATTACTGCTTTAATATTTAACTAAAGTATCTTAAAAGTTAATAATTAATTTTTCACTCTAATTCATACAACTGTAAGGATATCCCCTAACTGAATTATAATGCACATGAATATGAAAAAACACCTAAAGGCAAATATAAATTAAAATAGTGTTACACATTTACATTCAACATTGATTGATTGATTAAAATTAATTTGATATTATGTAAAGCCTCCTTTCTCTGAATTTAATGTTTACTTCGTTAGTGAGGTGGAAACACCCATATTTTTATGACGATTATCAAGACAAATTAAAAAATAAACGTGTATGTCTTATAAATATTGTAAATCACAAACAGGCGTTACTTACGGTCGTTGTCTCTGCAGGCTGTCACAGTTACTTCTGGCGATTACGAAGGGTGGCAGGTAATTGTACTTACCGGGTACAGAAATAACCTGTACATTGACCCTAATTTACCACGTTACGAACAATCAGATTCCTTACGCATTAACAGACACGTACGTGATACTCACTGACGCCGCACTGCAACACGAGGGCACGTTTACTAAAAAAAGTCTTAACAGACAAAAATAATGGTCGGATCACACTAGTAATGTTTTCGTTTCTTTAAACGTGTGAACTAAATATGTCTTAGCTACATTTTCATACATACAGTCAATCTGACTTAACGATTTGGCTTACATGCAATACACGCAATAAACATTTAACATAAAAATTAATCCCTTTAAGTTCTGTCGTCTTTGTGGCAAAACGTTGGCTGTATTAATTTATGTATCGGAAGTACGATTTTCTTACTACTTGGTGATATTGGAATAAGTTGCACAAAAATGTACGCGTTATTAATTAAATACTCTAATAATAAGTAATTAAAGCGTACCAAGGTAGAACGATATGTTTTCGAAAGGACATTATAATCTTTGTTTTTGTTATTTTAAGAAAAATTCTATTCCTTAATTACCCTTACCTTATCCTACCTCATTTTACTTTCATTCTACTTTCATTTTGTATTATAGGCTAAAATCGTGTTAATTAACCACCTTTCAGAACAGGTCGCAATGTTTTATCTTATGAAACGTGATAATTTTAGGACTCACAGCATACATTACATTCCAGGAATAGATCATAGATCATACAGGAATATGTAAATCATAGACCATAGATCATTCAGGAATACATTCCAGAGTGTACTGAACACTGAGAAGAACATTTAAACTGAAAACTAGTCAGAGCCTTACAAATGAGATCTTACAATTTATAAAGTGATGACAGATGTTGCAACGTTATATGGTTTCTACAACCAGAGCAGGAGGTACTCGACTGAAGCTATTGAGCAGTCTGGATATAAACGACTTCAATTCAAAACTGCCAAAAACATAATTTAGAAAAAGTGAACAAAATGTGTATACTGAAGTTAAACTTAAAGAAATCGTGTATTTGGAAGAACTGTAGGAAGACCAGTCAGAAAAATGTGAGTGTCAAGATGACGGAACAGGAATACACTTATGAAGAGAGTGATGAGCTAAAGAGTGACGAGTGAAGAGCAGCTGTTGTTTCTCAGATGGTGGATGGTGTACCGGCCTGGCCATACGTTTGTGCTAAGGCTTCGTGGCTCTCTTAAGGATTCGCCCGCAGAAATTAGAATCGTACTGGCATGGGCGATAGACAGATACGACGGTACTGTAATGCGAACAGCCAGGCGCCTGTTCCACGAGAGCATGGAAATGAGTTAGGTTCTGGAGCCTCGAGTCTTTTCTTATGTGTCGGTCATGTGGTCGTTGATAATCAAGTTCCGGATGTCCAAGTATTTCACCGATTCGTTCCTCTGATGAGTCTTCCCTTCAACAATAGGGACTGACAAATAGAAATTGACTTACGAGTTAAGCAGATCGCTTCGAACATGTCCATGTAGATCATTAATGCGCCACTTCCTCACCCAGTCCGGAAGAATGTCTGACTGATAATGCATCATTACTCTTACTTGTCGCGGGAAAGTACCAAGGAATTATAGTGGAATATCACGTCGTCGACGAAGAGAAACAACACGAGTCCCTGTTACACAGGTAGATCTTCCGTGTTCATGGGGTACAGAACGGGGCCGAAGACAGACCGTGAGGGACCCAGCAGCGACGCGACCCACACGAAAGTGCGCCCGCCGACACTCGCCTAAACGTTTTATCTATGAGATACTACCATATGTGATGCACTAAGAATGATTGTATCGGTGTGAGGGTACAAATCTTCGTACCTGACTTTGTCAAAGACTTTGCTCACGTCCAGAATAGTTGTTAGCGGCGTCTGCCGGTCGCGTAACTGAAGAGTGGTCGACTGCTCCCGCCAAAACTTCACTGATGATATCATCAGGTCTTTTTACTATATCTGACCATAACATAGCTGTAACAAGACAAGCCAAAAATAATTCTCTGTAATGAGAAACAGCGCATATTAGTCCATATTAAACCCATCATAGATCGACTCTGACCTTGCAAAACTTGTAATACACTTTCGATGAGTGTGTTCTGTCAGGCAGGCGATGTTACCAGACGTTTTGCAGCCGGTGAAAAGCATATAGACCGTATACCACGTACTATACTTATACATATAGCTTTTCTCTTTGTGGTTAAGCTTTCCCCCCAATTGTGTTTCAGTCTCCTACCTGTAAATAATCTATTGAACTGGCAGAACTGGTAACACTTTCTTCATCACTGAGCTGGGAAGCGTCCAAAATTGGCTGCCACTTTTCGCTTCCTTAGAGTTTTGTGAACTTTAACCTTGTGTGTGTGTGTGTGTGTGTGTGTGTGTGTGTGTGTGTGTGTGTGTGTGTGTGTGTGTGTGTGTGTGTGTGTGCGTGTTCTAACAATCAGTTAAAATAATAATAGTTTCAGCCAATTCATAGACATTACTCATAGTCATGATTCCTGTAACACTTGCTATCGATTAGTACAGAACAAATACTGAATGTAAGTCACACATGTCAAAACAACAGGAAGGTTCTACTCAGTGCTCGCCAATTACAGCCGACCTTCTATATATAAATTGTTCAAACATTATAACGACGAAATGACACAGAAGAAGGGAAGGTGTTCATTTTTGTTGACAAATCTCCACCTCATCTTTGTAGGATACCTCAAAAATGTTAAACATTAAAGGTTAAACCTTTAAGGTTAAACACTGTTAAAGTTGTATACTTTATATCTAATATGGTATCAAAAGTCAACCGATAGAACAGGAAATAATAAAAAACATAGAAGTGCAATTCCGCAAAAGAATTTTAATAAAGATTTTTAAACTTACTGGCGCTAACCCTTATATGGTAAGACTACAAGATTGCAAGCAGAATCGTCTAAAGCTAAGTTTAATCATGTCACTTGCGGAACAATAGAAAGATGTTTCCGAAAGGCAGGGTTTCCCGAAAGCAACATTGATGATATTGTAGTCAATGTTCCAAATATTCTGTCATGAGAAATTCAAGAAAAAGAAAAACAGGGACCATGACTTATGACATACTGCAAACTCAAGAAAGTGATAAGGAAGACGAACAAATAATAAATCAGAGGAAATGATAAAGATAAAAAAACGACCTGTTGATTAAGTTTTCGATTATACGCGCAGCATTGAGACGTCAAGAAAGTGTTCTGAAGAAACACCAATAACGCTATAAATGCGCATTAACACTTGAAGTACAAAACGTAAACCAGATGTAAGTTATACTATTTGTTACTTGTTAAACACTACAATTTCTTTTTTCTCGTTCACTTCTTTAAGAACAAAAAGACAATCGAATACAATTACGTTACCATGGTAATCATACGAACGAATCATGTAGCAAGCTTTAACCAAATAGTTCACTATGCTTTTTAAAGAAACTTACAAACCCATTATAGTTTTACAATGGATATGTATATTTGATATTATACCTAAAGATAATAATATGTTATTCGCACCTGCAATTTCAACCTCTTGCATTAGTTTGATTTTACATACCGTGTTCACAAAATCCAAATTTTCGAATTATAATTCCTTAAATAATTTATACAGTTCGTGAACAGAAGTCTGCCCACTGATTTAAAATAACCAGCAACGATTCCTGATATGAAAGTTTGTCAGGAAGTCAAGTAGTATTACCACCAAAATGGATGTCCTTTAAAATAATAGAACTTGTAACCAAAAATACGATAAAATGAAAATGAAGATGGAAATTTTACAATCAGTAAACTCTTTATTACGTACCGTAAACAAAATCACAGAGCACAATAAGAAATTTGAAATTTAAACAACACTTTAGTTTTATCTGTTACATAATCTCGTAACCAAATATTGTAGGTTTACATATTGTAGAATCGCGTTGCACCCTCTTCCATCAGCTACTCTATGTTCACACAGTGAGCATTGCCCGGGAGTCACGAACTTGGACGTTGGAAGTAGGATTTGCTGGCAGAGCTGACTCGAGCTGGCTAGCTCGAGCTCTGACTCATTTGTCAGTAGCAGTGGGTATTAACCGAACCCTCACTTCGGTACCCGTTACCAGCCTTCGACTCCCAAAAACAGACGTACGTGTACCTGCATACATAGGTATATATATCATTTTTTCAATTTTAAGCATATATATATATATATATATATATATATTTGTCTGCTTTATTTTTTAAAGTGTATATATATACCGTACATATGCAGAACGTCATACGTAAAAACTGATAAAATACAAATCATAAATACAGTGCATAATACAATAAATATATATAATACATAAAATACTAATCTACCGTGTAGCGTCGGCCGGCTCCGCTTCGTGTAGCCTCGGTCGGCTCTTCTTCCGTGCGGCCAGTCGGTTGCCTTTCTTCGCAGCGACGGCCGGTCCTTCGTCCCAGCAGTCAGTCGGCTTCCCCTCCGTACGGCGTCGGTCGACTCCCCTTCCTCGTAGCGTCGGTCGGCTCTTCTTTCGTGCGGCCAGTCGGTTACCCTTCTTCGCAGCGTCGGCCGGTTCTTCTTCCGTGCAGTCAGTCGGTTTTCCTTCCATGTAGCGTCGGTTGGCTCTCCCTCCGTGCACGTCGATTCGACAACTCTTGAAGGCGTAGCAACGTGTTCAGAAATAGCAGCGATGGTCCTGACTCCAACAACTATATAAGGACAGAAACTTAGAAAAATACGACTGAAGTGGGAAACAATTGGAATGAAAGGACAATCGTCGAATGCGAGAAAGGTTGAATAAAGGACAATTTATATGTAGTAGATGTAGAGGGAAACCTAAAACTCTGGCGAGGTAACATACGAGGGACTAATGATAACATTCGTGATGACTAGTAATTGGCCTTGGTGGAAGAAATAAAGATCATAACCCACAAGGACTGTAAAACCACTGAAGATGATGAAGAGGAAGAGGAAGAAAGAAGAATAAGAAGAAGAAGACTCTACATTCCAATATTCCTACGGAGGTCTTCCATGACACACTGTGGTACTTATGGTGCAGGACAAGTATTACTCTTTTGGTCGTCCAGTTGATTACTTCATAGGTTACTGTGATTTATAATTAATCAGGTAATAAAATAAAAAATATATGATGAATGCAACGTAAAAACGTTCACAAATAAAACAAAGATTATGGCTTTCAAAGTAGAGAAACGGTCGGATTAAAAATAATTATTAAGAACCAGACATTGGGTCAAGTAAAATACATAAACAATAAAACATAAGAAACAAATGGTACGTGAAAGTATCAGTAGAATCCTTAAGAATACTACAGTGCGACCAGATACTACAATTAAATTTTATGATAGCTGCCCTTCTTATATTATATAGTAGTGAGACAGGTTTACAATCACGTGTAACGTTTATTTTTGAAAGTAGTTATAAAATTGTACAAGTAGTAAATAATAGCTAAAAAATAATGTGTACTAGCAGTTATATTTGACAAAGAAGTATGTGAGGGTGTGAAGGGAAAGTTTGTAAGACTGTCCTCTTGGCATTGTAACCTACAGACAGCTTGATGTGTTACGGCTGTAAAGTTAATTGTTTGACAAAAAGAGTGACACTTACTAAATGTATGTGAGACGTTGTATTTCGCATCAGGCAGCTGGTCTGAGTAAGAAAGGCATAACCCCCAATAAACCAATTTACCCTTTTTAAAACTTTGACACAGAATGAAAGCAAAGAGTTTGTCAATTCGATACGGTACAACATTAGAGGCCAGAACAATTGCAACGTAGAAATTTGACGAAAGTCGTGATTACAAAGGAAGATTCGTTCCAGACTCAAAACAAAGCCAGAGTGCAACTTGAAAATAAACAATGGTGCAGCAGATCGAACAATACCAGTATTGTATCTACGTCAAAGTGTAACAGAAAGTGGACACTAGGAGACGGCCACGAGAGACAAAGAAATGTCGCCTGATGTACAAGGGGAAAGTGAAACTCACGAATTCTGGAGTGCTTGAATGAGATTCCTAGTAAATAGAGAAAACGGCTGTAGGAACAATCAGGACCAATGGGAGTTCGACAAGAGAATCACGTATAAAGCAGATATACTCGAAAACCAATTACGAATATACAATTTGTCACACTGGCTAAGGAACCAATAAGAGTATCCAAGCAGATGGAAGATTCAGCAGAGGTAGGCGGGATGAGAGTTTACTTGGTAGATCTCAGAACAGAAAAACGGCAGTCCAGTACTCATCATTAGTCTAGTCCAGTACTCATCATTAGTCTAGTCTAGTACTCATCATTTACAAAGTGATCACCACAAATCATCTTAACTCGCAAGAGAGTTGAACTTCACCGTAATTTAAACAAAGTGTCGGAGAATACGGATACACAGTACAATACTAAGTGAAGACAAATTCAATTAACAGACATTCTACAATTACAAATAATTCACAAGAAACTATAAACATCACAGCAGCTTTTCTATAATACAGAACACATCAACATAGAGACTCAGTGCATATTCTACAACAGAGACATTAGACATAAAATCAGCAATCTAAGAACTATTTAAAAAAAACATTACACATGAACTTTACCAACATCAATTAAGGACACTCATATTCAACACAATAGGTGTGCCGTGAAAAGTGAACAGGTCGAGAATGCGTCAATAATTAAACAGTGATTGTGAGGTGCAGTGATCGCGAAAGGATACGTAATCTACAACGACTACGGAGATCAGCAACTACTAAACACAGAGGACCACATGATGTCACCGAGAGTATGAACTACGAATAATCAACGTTCTCAAACTAATGGTACTTTAGAGTTAAGTCAACAAACTCAATTCATTCAAGTCAAAGAACTCACACTAATAATTAATTAACCTTGAGAACTGCCTCTCAGTGCTTTGCATTCGACTGAAGCAAAATAAAACGTCAACTAGTAAATTCTTAAAAAACCATATCTAAACAGTAATAGAAATTTGCCAAATACAATTGTAGATTATAATTTACAATTATAAGTGTTATAAAATTATTAAATGTTAATTAATCGCGATTTCAGAGATACTCATTGTTAAGATAAGAGAAGTGATTCTACTTAAGGAAATATCCATACAGAATGTTATATTTATAATTTGCTACAACTTGATTAATTAAATAAGCATTAGACATAATATTGTTGTTGTGTGTTTGGCAAATGAATCCTTTATATCCACATCCTTGTAGATATGAGGTGGCGCCCGGGAATTTGAAACATTTTGGCAGTAAGTAATTTTAATTATTAATTTATTACAATTATCAAAAACTCCCAATATAAAGAAATCTTATATTTGACTGTCCAACGCGTGGCATTACAATTGTCAATTACTAAATATAAATAAATTCTTATATTTGCCGCCCAAAGAACGTGGGACATTACAATTGTAAATTGCTAAAGATAAAAATTCTTATATTTGGCGCTCCAACAACGCGGGACTATATAGAGTAAAGATTTCCATATAAAAGATAATCGATTAATGTATGCAAGTAAATTTGCATAAATATAAATAAAAAATTCTTATACACGATACTGAAACAAAGTAGCCTACAGTCTTCCAATATGAAATTCGTACGAGACCTGAAATAGTGCACAAGAGAATGAGAGAATTAGAAATCAAGACATAACATCAATGCAAAAAATAAAACATCTTAGGCAAAAATAGAAAGAGCAATTAGAAATGATGAGTAACGAAGACTGTCTAAACAAGCCGTCAAAGACAAAGAAGCAAAAAGGAGGAAGTACTGCAGGACGACCAAAGAAAAGAGGAAAAATGATCAGATACTCACTTGAAAACGGAATACAAATGCATAAGCCAGAGAGCGAAGATGACTGTCAACCGACCCGTGCAAATTTCGAAAATATTAAGAAAAAATTTCAATTTGTATCTATAGTTACGTAACAGAATTAAACGTATTGTTGCTTAATAGTAAATTAAATAATCAAAAATAAATTATTGAAGAATGTACAGTCGTAATAAAATTGAAACTCATCTCTTGTTTGAGATCACAAGTAAACTGTCAGTTTTATAAACTAAACGCGTGTTATTCAAGTGCGTTTTGGGACGGGATTGGCAAAGACCATACGATAGTATTTCTCTGATTATTTACAATGTTCAATTATGCTGAAGGAAGCTAATGCGGAATCGCGAATCTTTGCATTAACTAGGTTCGTTCAACAACAGACGTAGGCCTAAATCCTTGCAAAATACCACGAGACTTTCTTGCCTTTTTGATATCGTTTCGAGAAGACTTGTGTTTTTCCGTTATTCGCTACATTGCTGTACATTTTGTTTTACTGGTTTTCAGTTAAACATATATGCGCGCACTGATAAATAGCTACAAAAGTGTGGCAAATACGTCTACTACGAACAGCTTTACTGTAGACAATCATTTGCTTACTGTAGGCTTTTCATTTATCGTCGGTCGATTTTCTAAGAAAAGCAGTTTTATTCGTTTTTACAAAACTTTCAGTTCTATAAAGTTTAAGGCGCTAATGAAATATTTAATTTCAGACAGATATTTGACGTAAAATTTATCACGCACTCAAGTAAAAACAATTTTGTATTTTTCTTGTATTATCACGCACAACAAAAAGAAAAACAAAAAGAGTCAAAGGGTCGTTGCGTATTGCAAATTACTAGCACTTTATGTACTAAGTTATCGTACTATGTAAGAATTGAAGAATTTTTGTGCTCTGACTGTTATTATATACTATATTTGAAATATAAAACGAAAAATACAAACAAATTAGATAACAGTATTTTTAATTTTGTGCATTACTGTACATAAGCAGAACTGAATGTAAAGAAATAATGAAATCATAAGCCATGTTTTCGATACTAACGCCAGTGTTGTAATTAAACTTCTGTGGGTACTGTCCCAATAACCATACCTGTACTTATTTTCGATATTTCGATAAGACAAGTATTAGGCGATTATTGGGATCGATATGTAGTGAATATCGCACATAATTTTAGTTAGATGAAAGAATTCGTTAAAATTTATGTGTGTATGTCAAAATTGCAATCGTTTTGCTGTCATATTTTTTATGACAAATGTTTACAGCACTAATATAACACCGTTGTGTGCCAGGGGCAAACCTAGGATTTCATTTAAGGGGGGGGGGATTTTTTCAACCACATATTGTTTTCTTAAAGTATCGTTTTTCTCATATTATAATGAAAATCATACCAAAAAATTAAAACTATTGAGCAAATAATAGCTGTAATTCACTAATTTCATTAACAGCAATTAAAAACATACATCAGATAGGCTTTCAGTTTGTCTTGGAAGCCTAATAATACCTTCCTGTGGAACATGAATACTTTAAGGAGAACGTTAAAATTAAGAAAGTGAGGGTTAACAGCATGTGTATTAATCCTGTGGATATAAATGTATATAACAGGGTTGTGGATATAAATTTTACCGCTTGTAAAATAATGTTAAATAATTTTGTGAAAAAATATAATGATTGTCAATCTTTTTCAAAAGGAAACATAGAAAAAGAAAGAAAAGTAAAAAAACTGAAGAAATAAACATAACTATATACTTTGTTAAATTAGTGTTTTATTTATCCTTCTTGATATTAAAAAAAATGTAGATTATATATGTTCCATTATATGGTTGGTGCATGTTTCATTAAAAAAATCTGAAATATTTAAGTAAATTTGGTCAAATAAGGTGTATTAATTGCGCGAGTACATAGGATAACACTGGAACTGTTCGACTCCTAACGTCACGTGACTTCAAAAATCATCGTACGCTCCATGGCTTGTTTTTTCGTAGGCCTCGGTTTACGGCCAAGTAGTGGGTAAAAGCAAACAGTTCTTTCATTGCGGAATTAAATAAATCAGCCGACATGGCTCAAGCATAGTGTAAAGCACGTCGTCACATGAATCGTATGTTTCAAGTCGCTTGTAACCAGCGGAAAATCGTGTCCTTCAAGTCAACTTCTTTCCATATTTCAACATTTTTTTTCAACATCTGTCATATTTATTATTGAGAATAAGGTCTATTATTGTAGACTATTTAAACTTGTTATTGACCTAAACAGTAATTTTTTTAAATTGACAGAACTGGGAAGTCAATTACATTTTTAAAAAAACACACAAACAGTTTAAAATTTGTTTTGCTCCAAAATTGTTTTAATTTTTTAATATTTGGGGGGATATATCTCCCACATCCCCCTAGCTTTGCCCCTGCCCGTTTATCCACCTGTATCTCTCGCCCACCTAGGCGCTCCATCATGTTTTTCCTCTCTAGTAGCATTCCCGTATGCAGACGATATGTCCATCTACTTAAGCGTTGGTTTTGTTTATCAGCTGTGTTACCGGGGATTTTTTTATATATATATATATACTAGCTGTTACCCCCCGCTTTACACGCGAATATTTAACATTTAATAAGTATTTTAATATAATTTTTATGTCTATGTCTATATGGCGTTCTGTCAGCTCGTATAACAATGTTGTATTCATTAGTCAAATTCTCTCCAAAGCTGTTTTCAACACTTGTACTATTTTAACTTGTACTAAATTATTATGTTGGTGCAACAGCCTTTGGATATATTTTTAAAGTACCTGTTAAATCAAAAACGCTAAATTCTTTATTTTAAGTGTTACTGTGTTAGAAGCACTGTGTAACACATTAAACGTTATGTTTTCCTCAATCATGGCTTTTATTTATTTCAGCAGAAAACTAAAAACCAAAAACCGTTGTCACCTAACCTCACAAATGAAAACAACACGTTTTTTCGCTTTAAATTAAGTAATAGGACAATTTACAATTAGTACACTTCTTTTCCACATCGTAATATATCGATACAATCGCATATTATATAAAACATCGAAAATGTACTGCAGAAATGGATAAATGTACAGTTCCGATGCTGCTAAATAGCTTTTGTTTATTTACTTGTTACTGTTGTAACGTCTTTTCTCCGCGTTACAAATCCAGGGAACCCATCGTAATTAAACTCCGTTAATTAGATGGGCTGCCTACGTTGTAACAGAATGTATCACAAATAATTAATATAACAAATTACTTACTAACTGTGTAAGGAAACAATGGCAAGGTATACAATTGATTTAAGCACTCCTCATATGTGTGTAACAAGCAGACTTCTCTTTATTTAACATTTAAAAACATTTACTGACAGATCCCATGACATTACTAATTCAATTATTAAGTTATTTGAAAGGTTTCTTTAAACTTTGGGATCAAAATTGATTCTATATAGCTATACCTCGGATCCGGGTAACCTTCGGTATTTATTCGTTAAAACTTTTAGTCATAATCAATTCATGATATTAGCTTGCAAGACTTTCTTTTATTCAACTATTGGAAGAATGATATTATTGCTTGAATTATATTACTCTACATTAGCATATAAACTGTTACAACGTATGAAGTTAGAATAGTTACATGAAATTCTTAGATTTAATTTATAAGTCTTTACAAAGTTAATAGTTTCTGAAAAGTCTCTTTCAAGATGTGTTGTGTAACAAATATTAGTAACCCTCGATAGACAGTCTATCGAGTCACCTTTTAATTGATATGCAGAACACTCGTCCTGGGGTCTCCGTCTTGGGAAACAGGAACAGCTACGTCGTCATCTCGGTCTGGTCTTCGTCAGTAAAGGGCTCCAAAGTCCGCAGGTTGAACCTTCTACGATGGTACTTGTAGATTCTCGGATGTCCTGATCTGCATATTCTGTCGTGTGTACTAGAGTTTGTGGCTTCTGATAGTTCACATCTCCAGGTATGATGTTGGAAGAGTTGTTAGTTCTTGAAGTTCGAAGTCATCTTGCGTTACACCTTTTTTACGTTTCGAGTTTTACACTTTAAATCTCTTGTTTATTTACATAACTATATTAGTTAACACATACATATGCTTTAAGCAGCTATTTCTTGTATACCATCTTAAGGTAAAACAAAGTATAGGTAACATATTTTAAGAGCACAGCTCTTACGTCTATACTGTATGAAGTCACCATTGCGAGAGAGCGAAATTCTGCTTCCTTCGCCTCGTACTGGACAAAATGGTAGTGGGGCAATTACCGCGCGAGAATATAGTCCCTGTCTCTCTTTATGTTAACATTTTTATTTATACAAACTATCCCTAAACAAATATACATAATTTAAATCAGTTGTTTTAGCGACTATCTGTGTCTTCAGATTTTTAATTATTAACATTAGGTTTTTTATCTTATTCTAACTTACACAAGACTCGGAAAACATGTCGAGTCTGGAATCAACAGGACAGCGCCTGCTCACAAGCAAAGGGTTAAATACGATATTAATAACTCTTTACAATTTATCTTTTTATTAGAGTATCTTCTAACTAACTAATTACTGCTTCCTCTCATACTGAGTACATACAGTTTTTTTTATATTAATACAGTGAGATTTAAATGGCTTAATAGCTCGCAACCTTAATTTTTAAAAAATTTTTATTTTCTTGATTAATTCTTTTATTTAAATCGTCACATACTCCACCGCTTAATTTGCACGCTACGGTCAAGTTTTTTTTTTTTTTTTGAGTCTAACTCACAATTGGGGACTGGGAGTATGAATGGGGTTAGTGTGTGTGAAGTTTTTTTTTTATTTTTATTATTATTTATTATTAGTGCACAGTTTGTTTTCTCTAATTCTCTTTAAATGACCTTGTTCATTTAAATGATCGCCTTCGTGAAATTCCCTTTTTCTCACTTCTTAAGTACTAACTTACATTTTAATCTTAATACTAATTTCCAAACCTTAGATTGGAATGATCCCTAGTTATCCGTAACTCACAACATCGCGGCCCGACTGACACCAGCTTACTCTAACTACTCAAGTTAGCTTTCAGCATTTATTAATGATCTTTGGCACCTTTCTGCCCTATCATTACACCTTTCAGTCGGCGCCGTTGTGATCTGTTACGTTACACGTATAATCACTTCTTGATTATATATCATAAACTTATTTCTAATGTAATCTAAAGAGGATCCCATACTCCACTCTAGATTACTGTTTTGAGAGAAGCGGAATGTCACGAAGATAATTCTCTTTTATCTCTTTAACAATAACCAAACAAACTATGCGGAAGGGAGACACTTTACACAATGCATTGTCATACACACTAGGGGTGGTTTTCAATTGTTTAGGCTAGCACCGGTTTATCACAATTGGAAGGGTGCGTGGCTGCTTACTACAATTTCTTAACACGCTTTATTTCCTCTAACTGGCCACCACTGCGGTGTTTACAATGTGTAACTGTACTTTTATTATTATTCTTCTTTTCTCTTACTTCTACACTTCACACTATTTAGTTTAAATCAAGATTTATTTAGCCTTATTATTTAAGCAATTATTATTATTCACTTATTATTACTTTCTTTATTATTTATTAATTACTTTGGGGGATTTAAGAAACTTCCTAGAATTAATTTCCTATTTAAGTACCATATTTATTTAGCACACTTTATTTATTATTATTAATTTCTTATTATTAAGTCACTACAGTATTTAATTGCCGTCACGGGGAAAATATTTGAACTACTATACTGTACACATTTATTACACATATATATAATAAATTCTTAAGTAATCAATTTACACAAATTAGAAAAGAACAATTTCTCTTCTAAGGGAGAGACAGAAATTCCACACCATATTTTTCAAGGTTAAATAGCCGATCAGCTGTTTTCTGGAATGTAGGTCACCCTCTGTATTTAGTTAACAAAGGAACTGGTGTGTCAGTGAGAAAGGGGGTTTTACTCTTATTGTTCTCTACACAATGCGACTGAATAACACAACTACTTTATACCGGTATAAACGAGAGAAGGGGAGCACAATCTTATTCAACAAATCTATTATTATTATTACCCTCGACAACACTTTGACTCCGTTCATTCATAAACTTTTCTCAATTAAATAAATTAATTATTTTGTTCACAAGTTTTAAATCACGAACTTCTACTCAATTACCTTGGTCTACATTACATACTTTATTATTAACAAAGTTATTTTTAATTAATTTTTTTGATACATACTAGTGTATGTAAGCTATATAGTTGGACATACACTGTGCAGAATGATTCAGGAAACAACAGGTCATGGATTGTCGTAAACAAACCTGTTACAGATTGTTCGGTTGACCAAAATTGTTATGTTTGGTCACAATTCATGTATGCAAGTAATTATATCGAATAATGCAGGTTCCTACTGGCCTATAGAATGCAAAAACTATATGCATTGTATGACGCTAAGGATATTTCACTTATACATACTATCATTTACGTAAATTAATACACTATTAAATATGTTTTGAACATTAAAGTTATTAAGGTAACTTTCTGAGTGCATAGATCAATATTATATATTTAGTTATTGTTCATACAAATTATCCACGCATAGTGATGCAATTTTGTTTGCATGTCACAAGTGGAGCAATTTTGTTTGTGACACTCTATACACAAATAAAACTCTTTCCTTTGTTTCCTTTTTTTTTTTTTTTTTTTTTTTTTTTTTTTTTTTTTTTTTAAAAGAGTGACGCAATTTTGTTTGCGTCGCGATGCTTACAACTACCTTTAACTTTTAAGCAGAGTGGCGCACTTTTGTTTGCGTTACGATGCTTAAAACACCTTTATAAAAATTAGCAGAGTGGCGAACTTTGGTAACGTCTTTTCTCCGCGTTACAAATCCAGGGAACCCATCGTAATTAAACTCCGTTAATTAGATGGGCTGCCTACGTTGTAACAGAATGTATCACAAATAATTAATATAACAAATTACTTACTAACTGTGTAAGGAAACAATGGCAAGGTATACAATTGATTTAAGCACTCCTCATATGTGTGTAACAAGAAGACTTCTCTTTATTTAACATTTAAAAACATTTACTGACAGATCCCATGACATTACTAATTCAATTATTAAGTTGTTTGAAAGGTTTCTTTAAACTTTGGGATCAAAATTGATTCTATATAGCTATACCTCGGATCCGGGTAACCTTCGGTATTTATTCGTTAAAACTTTTAGTCATAATCAATTCATGATATTAGCTTGCAAGACTTTCTTTTATTCAACCATTGGAAGAACGATATTATTGCTTGAATTATATTACTCTACATTAGCATATAAACTGTTACAACGTATGAAGTTAGAATAGTTACATGAAATTCTTAGATTTAATTTATAAGTCTTTACAAAGTTAATAGTTTCTGAAAAGTCTCTTTCAAGATGTGTTGTGTAACAAATATTAGTAACCCTCGATAGACAGGCTATCGAGTCACCTTTTAATTGGTATGCAGAACACTCGTCCTGGGGTCTCCGTCTTGGGAAACAGGAACAGCTACGTCGTCATCTCGGTCTGGTCTTCGTCAGTAAAGGGCTCCAAAGTCCGCAGGTTGAACCTTCTACGATGGTACTTGTAGATTCTCGGATGTCCTGATCTGCATATTCTGTCGTGTGTACTAGAGTTTGTGGCTTCTGATAGTTCACATCTCCAGGTATGATGTTGGAAGTGTTGTTAGTTCTTGAAGTTCGAAGTCATCTTGCGTTACACCTTTTTTACGTTTCGAGTTTTACACTTTAAATCTCTTGTTTATTTACATAACTATATTAGTTAACACATACATATGCTTTAAGCAGCTATTTCTTGTATACCATCTTAAGGTAAAACAAAGTATAGGTAACATATTTTAAGAGCACAGCTCTTACGTCTATACTGTATGAAGTCACCATTGCGAGAGAGCGAAATTCTGCTTCCTTCGCCTCGTACTGGACAAAATGGTAGTGGGGCAATTACCGCGCGAGAATATAGTCCCTGTCTCTCTTTATGTTAACATTTTTATTTATACAAACTATCCCTAAACAAATATACATAATTTAAATCAGTTGTTTTAGCGACTATCTGTGTCTTCAGATTTTTAATTATTAACATTAGGTTTTTTATCTTATTCTAACTTACACAAGACTCGGAAAACATGTCGAGTCTGGAATCAACAGGACAGCGCCTGCTCACAAGCAAAGGGTTAAATACGATATTAATAACTCTTTACAATTTATCTTTTTATTAGAGTATCTTCTAACTAACTAATTACTGCTTCCTCTCATACTGAGTACATACAGTTTTTTTATATTAATACAGTGAGATTTAAATGGCTTAATAGCTCGCAACCTTAATTTTTAAAAAATTTTTATTTTCTTGATTAATTCTTTTATTTAAATCGTCACATACTCCACCGCTTAATTTGCACGCTACGGTCAAGTTTTTTTTTTTTTTTTTTGAGTCTAACTCACAATTGGGGACTGGGAGTATGAATGGGGTTAGTGTGTGTGAAGTTTTTTTTTTTATTTTTATTATTATTTATTATTAGTGCACAGTTTGTTTTCTCTAATTCTCTTTAAATGACCTTGTTCATTTAAATGATCGCCTTCGTGAAATTCCCTTTTTCTCACTTCTTAAGTACTAACTTACATTTTAATCTTAATACTAATTTCCAAACCTTAGATTGGAATGATCCCTAGTTATCCGTAACTCACAACATCGCGGCCCGACTGACACCAGCTTACTCTAACTACTCAAGTTAGCTTTCAGCATTTATTAATGATCTTTGGCACCTTTCTGCCCTATCATTACACCTTTCAGTCGGCGCCGTTGTGATCTGTTACGTTACACGTATAATCACTTCTTGATTATATATCATAAACTTATTTCTAATGTAATCTAAAGAGGATCCCATACTCCACTCTAGATTACTGTTTTGAGAGAAGCGGAATGTCACGAAGATAATTCTCTTTTATCTCTTTAACAATAACCAAACAAACTATGCGGAAGGGAGACACTTTACACAATGCATTGTCATACACACTAGGGGTGGTTTTCAATTGTTTAGGCTAGCACCGGTTTATCACAATTGGAAGGGTGCGTGGCTGCTTACTACAATTTCTTAACACGCTTTATTTCCTCTAACTGGCCACCACTGCGGTGTTTACAATGTGTAACTGTACTTTTATTATTATTCTTCTTTTCTCTTACTTCTACACTTCACACTATTTAGTTTAAATCAAGATTTATTTAGCCTTATTATTTAAGCAATTATTATTATTCACTTATTATTACTTTCTTTATTATTTATTAATTACTTTGGGGGATTTAAGAAACTTCCTAGAATTAATTTCCTATTTAAGTACCATATTTATTTAGCACACTTTATTTATTATTATTAATTTCTTAATATTAAGTCACTACAGTATTTAATTGCCGTCACGGGGAAAATATTTGAACTACTATACTGTACACATTTATTACACATATATATAATAAATTCTTAAGTAATCAATTTACACAAATTAGAAAAGAACAATTTCTCTTCTAAGGGAGAGACAGAAATTCCACACCATATTTTTCAAGGTTAAATAGCCGATCAGCTGTTTTCTGGAATGTAGGTCACCCTCTGTATTTAGTTAACAAAGGAACTGGTGTGTCAGTGAGAAAGGGGGTTTTACTCTTATTGTTCTCTACACAATGCGACTGAATAACACAACTACTTTATACCGGTATAAACGAGAGAAGGGGAGCACAATCTTATTCAACAAATCTATTATTATTATTACCCTCGACAACACTTTGACTCCGTTCATTCATAAACTTTTCTCAATTAAATAAATTAATTATTTTGTTCACAAGTTTTAAATCACGAACTTCTACTCAATTACCTTGGTCTACATTACATACTTTATTATTAACAAAGTTATTTTTAATTAATTTTTTTGATACATACTAGTGTATGTAAGCTATATAGTTGGACATACACTGTGCAGAATGATTCAGGAAACAACAGGTCATGGATTGTCGTAAACAAACCTGTTACAGATTGTTCGGTTGACCAAAATTGTTATGTTTGGTCACAATTCATGTATGCAAGTAATTATATCGAATAATGCAGGTTCCTACTGGCCTATAGAATGCAAAAACTATATGCATTGTATGACGCTAAGGATATTTCACTTATACATACTATCATTTACGTAACTTAATACACTATTAAATATGTTTTGAACATTAAAGTTATTAAGGTAACTTTCTGAGTGCATAGATCAATATTATATATTTAGTTATTGTTCATACAAATTATCCACGCATAGTGATGCAATTTTGTTTGCATGTCACAAGTGGAGCAATTTTGTTTGTGACACTCTATACACAAATAAAACTCTTTCCTTTGTTTCCTTTTTTTTTTTTTTTTTTTTTTTTTTTTTTTTTTTTTTTTTTTAAAAAGAGTGACGCAATTTTGTTTGCGTCGCGATGCTTACAACTACCTTTAACTTTTAAGCAGAGTGGCGCACTTTTGTTTGCGTCACGATGCTTAAAACACCTTTATAAAAATTAGCAGAGTGGCGCACTTTTGTAACGTCTTTTCTCCGCGTTACAAATCCAGGGAACCCATCGTAATTAAACTCCGTTAATTAGATGGGCTGCCTACGTTGTAACAGAATGTATCACAAATAATTAATATAACAAATTACTTACTAACTGTGTAAGGAAACAATGGCAAGGTATACAATTGATTTAAGCACTCCTCATATGTGTGTAACAAGAAGACTTCTCTTTATTTAACATTTAAAAACATTTACTGACAGATCCCATGACATTACTAATTCAATTATTAAGTTGTTTGAAAGGTTTCTTTAAACTTTGGGATCAAAATTGATTCTATATAGCTATACCTCGGATCCGGGTAACCTTCGGTATTTATTCGTTAAAACTTTTAGTCATAATCAATTCATGATATTAGCTTGCAAGACTTTCTTTTATTCAACCATTGGAAGAATGATATTATTGCTTGAATTATATTACTCTAAATTAGCATATAAACTGTTACAACGTATGAAGTTAGAATAGTTACATGAAATTCTTAGATTTAATTTATAAGTCTTTACAAAGTTAATAGTTTCTGAAAAGTCTCTTTCAAGATGTGTTGTGTAACAAATATTAGTAACCCTCGATAGACAGGCTATCGAGTCACCTTTTAATTGGTATGCAGAACACTCGTCCTGGGGTCTCCGTCTTGGGAAACAGGAACAGCTACGTCGTCATCTCGGTCTGGTCTTCGTCAGTAAAGGGCTCCAAAGTCCGCAGGTTGAACCTTCTACGATGGTACTTGTAGATTCTCGGATGTCCTGATCTGCATATTCTGTCGTGTGTACTAGAGTTTGTGGCTTCTGATAGTTCACATCTCCAGGTATGATGTTGGAAGTGTTGTTAGTTCTTGAAGTTCGAAGTCATCTTGCGTTACACCTTTTTTACGTTTCGAGTTTTACACTTTAAATCTCTTGTTTATTTACATAACTATATTAGTTAACACATACATATGCTTTAAGCAGCTATTTCTTGTATACCATCTTAAGGTAAAACAAAGTATAGGTAACATATTTTAAGAGCACAGCTCTTACGTCTATACTGTATGAAGTCACCATTGCGAGAGAGCGAAATTCTGCTTCCTTCGCCTCGTACTGGACAAAATGGTAGTGGGGCAATTACCGCGCGAGAATATAGTCCCTGTCTCTCTTTATGTTAACATTTTTATTTATACAAACTATCCCTAAACAAATATACATAATTTAAATCAGTTGTTTTAGCGACTATCTGTGTCTTCAGATTTTTAATTATTAACATTAGGTTTTTTATCTTATTCTAACTTACACAAGACTCGGAAAACATGTCGAGTCTGGAATCAACAGGACAGCGCCTGCTCACAAGCAAAGGGTTAAATACGATATTAATAACTCTTTACAATTTATCTTTTTATTAGAGTATCTTCTAACTAACTAATTACTGCTTCCTCTCATACTGAGTACATACAGTTTTTTTATATTAATACAGTGAGATTTAAATGGCTTAATAGCTCGCAACCTTAATTTTTAAAAAATTTTTATTTTCTTGATTAATTCTTTTATTTAAATCGTCACATACTCCACCGCTTAATTTGCACGCTACGGTCAAGTTTTTTTTTTTTTTTGAGTCTAACTCACAATTGGGGACTGGGAGTATGAATGGGGTTAGTGTGTGTGAAGTTTTTTTTTTATTTTTATTATTATTTATTATTAGTGCACAGTTTGTTTTCTCTAATTCTCTTTAAATGACCTTGTTCATTTAAATGATCGCCTTCGTGAAATTCCCTTTTTCTCACTTCTTAAGTACTAACTTACATTTTAATCTTAATACTAATTTCCAAACCTTAGATTGGAATGATCCCTAGTTATCCGTAACTCACAACATCGCGGCCCGACTGACACCAGCTTACTCTAACTACTCAAGTTAGCTTTCAGCATTTATTAATGATCTTTGGCACCTTTCTGCCCTATCATTACACCTTTCAGTCGGCGCCGTTGTGATCTGTTACGTTACACGTATAATCACTTCTTGATTATATATCATAAACTTATTTCTAATGTAATCTAAAGAGGATCCCATACTCCACTCTAGATTACTGTTTTGAGAGAAGCGGAATGTCACGAAGATAATTCTCTTTTATCTCTTTAACAATAACCAAACAAACTATGCGGAAGGGAGACACTTTACACAATGCATTGTCATACACACTAGGGGTAGTTTTCAATTGTTTAGGCTAGCACCGGTTTATCACAATTGGAAGGGTGCGTGGCTGCTTACTACAATTTCTTAACACGCTTTATTTCCTCTAACTGGCCACCACTGCGGTGTTTACAATGTGTAACTGTACTTTTATTATTATTCTTCTTTTCTCTTACTTCTACACTTCACACTATTTAGTTTAAATCAAGATTTATTTAGCCTTATTATTTAAGCAATTATTATTATTCACTTATTATTACTTTCTTTATTATTTATTAATTACTTTGGGGGATTTAAGAAACTTCCTAGAATTAATTTCCTATTTAAGTACCATATTTATTTAGCACACTTTATTTATTATTATTAATTTCTTAATATTAAGTCACTACAGTATTTAATTGCCGTCACGGGGAAAATATTTGAACTACTATACTGTACACATTTATTACACATATATATAATAAATTCTTAAGTAATCAATTTACACAAATTAGAAAAGAACAATTTCTCTTCTAAGGGAGAGACAGAAATTCCACACCATATTTTTCAAGGTTAAATAGCCGATCAGCTGTTTTCTGGAATGTAGGTCACCCTCTGTATTTAGTTAACAAAGGAACTGGTGTGTCAGTGAGAAAGGGGGTTTTACTCTTATTGTTCTCTACACAATGCGACTGAATAACACAACTACTTTATACCGGTATAAACGAGAGAAGGGGAGCACAATCTTATTCAACAAATCTATTATTATTATTACCCTCGACAACACTTTGACTCCGTTCATTCATAAACTTTTCTCAATTAAATAAATTAATTATTTTGTTCACAAGTTTTAAATCACGAACTTCTACTCAATTACCTTGGTCTACATTACATACTTTATTATTAACAAAGTTATTTTTAATTAATTTTTTTGATACATACTAGTGTATGTAAGCTATATAGTTGGACATACACTGTGCAGAATGATTCAGGAAACAACAGGTCATGGATTGTCGTAAACAAACCTGTTACAGATTGTTCGGTTGACCAAAATTGTTATGTTTGGTCACAATTCATGTATGCAAGTAATTATATCGAATAATGCAGGTTCCTACTGGCCTATAGAATGCAAAAACTATATGCATTGTATGACGCTAAGGATATTTCACTTATACATACTATCATTTACGTAACTTAATACACTATTAAATATGTTTTGAACATTAAAGTTATTAAGGTAACTTTCTGAGTGCATAGATCAATATTATATATTTAGTTATTGTTCATACAAATTATCCACGCATAGTGATGCAATTTTGTTTGCATGTCACAAGTGGAGCAATTTTGTTTGTGACACTCTATACACAAATAAAACTCTTTCCTTTGTTTCATTTTTTTTTTTTTTTTTTTTTTTTTTTTTTTTTTTTTTTTTTTTTTTTTTTTTTAAAAAGAGTGACGCAATTTTGTTTGCGTCGCGATGCTTACAACTACCTTTAACTTTTAAGCAGAGTGGCGCACTTTTGTTTGCGTCACGATGCTTAAAACACCTTTATAAAAATTAGCAGAGTGGCGCACTTTTGTAACGTCTTTTCTCCGCGTTACAAATCCAGGGAACCCATCGTAATTAAACTCCGTTAATTAGATGGGCTGCCTACGTTGTAACAGAATGTATCACAAATAATTAATATAACAAATTACTTACTAACTGTGTAAGGAAACAATGGCAAGGTATACAATTGATTTAAGCACTCCTCATATGTGTGTAACAAGAAGACTTCTCTTTATTTAACATTTAAAAACATTTACTGACAGATCCCATGACATTACTAATTCAATTATTAAGTTGTTTGAAAGGTTTCTTTAAACTTTGGGATCAAAATTGATTCTATATAGCTATACCTCGGATCCGGGTAACCTTCGGTATTTATTCGTTAAAACTTTTAGTCATAATCAATTCATGATATTAGCTTGCAAGACTTTCTTTTATTCAACCATTGGAAGAATGATATTATTGCTTGAATTATATTACTCTAAATTAGCATATAAACTGTTACAACGTATGAAGTTAGAATAGTTACATGAAATTCTTAGATTTAATTTATAAGTCTTTACAAAGTTAATAGTTTCTGAAAAGTCTCTTTCAAGATGTGTTGTGTAACAAATATTAGTAACCCTCGATAGACAGGCTATCGAGTCACCTTTTAATTGGTATGCAGAACACTCGTCCTGGGGTCTCCGTCTTGGGAAACAGGAACAGCTACGTCGTCATCTCGGTCTGGTCTTCGTCAGTAAAGGGCTCCAAAGTCCGCAGGTTGAACCTTCTACGATGGTACTTGTAGATTCTCGGATGTCCTGATCTGCATATTCTGTCGTGTGTACTAGAGTTTGTGGCTTCTGATAGTTCACATCTCCAGGTATGATGTTGGAAGTGTTGTTAGTTCTTGAAGTTCGAAGTCATCTTGCGTTACACCTTTTTTACGTTTCGAGTTTTACACTTTAAATCTCTTGTTTATTTACATAACTATATTAGTTAACACATACATATGCTTTAAGCAGCTATTTCTTGTATACCATCTTAAGGTAAAACAAAGTATAGGTAACATATTTTAAGAGCACAGCTCTTACGTCTATACTGTATGAAGTCACCATTGCGAGAGAGCGAAATTCTGCTTCCTTCGCCTCGTACTGGACAAAATGGTAGTGGGGCAATTACCGCGCGAGAATATAGTCCCTGTCTCTCTTTATGTTAACATTTTTATTTATACAAACTATCCCTAAACAAATATACATAATTTAAATCAGTTGTTTTAGCGACTATCTGTGTCTTCAGATTTTTAATTATTAACATTAGGTTTTTTATCTTATTCTAACTTACACAAGACTCGGAAAACATGTCGAGTCTGGAATCAACAGGACAGCGCCTGCTCACAAGCAAAGGGTTAAATACGATATTAATAACTCTTTACAATTTATCTTTTTATTAGAGTATCTTCTAACTAACTAATTACTGCTTCCTCTCATACTGAGTACATACAGTTTTTTTATATTAATACAGTGAGATTTAAATGGCTTAATAGCTCGCAACCTTAATTTTTAAAAAATTTTTATTTTCTTGATTAATTCTTTTATTTAAATCGTCACATACTCCACCGCTTAATTTGCACGCTACGGTCAAGTTTTTTTTTTTTTTTGAGTCTAACTCACAATTGGGGACTGGGAGTATGAATGGGGTTAGTGTGTGTGAAGTTTTTTTTTTATTTTTATTATTATTTATTATTAGTGCACAGTTTGTTTTCTCTAATTCTCTTTAAATGACCTTGTTCATTTAAATGATCGCCTTCGTGAAATTCCCTTTTTCTCACTTCTTAAGTACTAACTTACATTTTAATCTTAATACTAATTTCCAAACCTTAGATTGGAATGATCCCTAGTTATCCGTAACTCACAACATCGCGGCCCGACTGACACCAGCTTACTCTAACTACTCAAGTTAGCTTTCAGCATTTATTAATGATCTTTGGCACCTTTCTGCCCTATCATTACACCTTTCAGTCGGCGCCGTTGTGATCTGTTACGTTACACGTATAATCACTTCTTGATTATATATCATAAACTTATTTCTAATGTAATCTAAAGAGGATCCCATACTCCACTCTAGATTACTGTTTTGAGAGAAGCGGAATGTCACGAAGATAATTCTCTTTTATCTCTTTAACAATAACCAAACAAACTATGCGGAAGGGAGACACTTTACACAATGCATTGTCATACACACTAGGGGTAGTTTTCAATTGTTTAGGCTAGCACCGGTTTATCACAATTGGAAGGGTGCGTGGCTGCTTACTACAATTTCTTAACACGCTTTATTTCCTCTAACTGGCCACCACTGCGGTGTTTACAATGTGTAACTGTACTTTTATTATTATTCTTCTTTTCTCTTACTTCTACACTTCACACTATTTAGTTTAAATCAAGATTTATTTAGCCTTATTATTTAAGCAATTATTATTATTCACTTATTATTACTTTCTTTATTATTTATTAATTACTTTGGGGGATTTAAGAAACTTCCTAGAATTAATTTCCTATTTAAGTACCATATTTATTTAGCACACTTTATTTATTATTATTAATTTCTTAATATTAAGTCACTACAGTATTTAATTGCCGTCACGGGGAAAATATTTGAACTACTATACTGTACACATTTATTACACATATATATAATAAATTCTTAAGTAATCAATTTACACAAATTAGAAAAGAACAATTTCTCTTCTAAGGGAGAGACAGAAATTCCACACCATATTTTTCAAGGTTAAATAGCCGATCAGCTGTTTTCTGGAATGTAGGTCACCCTCTGTATTTAGTTAACAAAGGAACTGGTGTGTCAGTGAGAAAGGGGGTTTTACTCTTATTGTTCTCTACACAATGCGACTGAATAACACAACTACTTTATACCGGTATAAACGAGAGAAGGGGAGCACAATCTTATTCAACAAATCTATTATTATTATTACCCTCGACAACACTTTGACTCCGTTCATTCATAAACTTTTCTCAATTAAATAAATTAATTATTTTGTTCACAAGTTTTAAATCACGAACTTCTACTCAATTACCTTGGTCTACATTACATACTTTATTATTAACAAAGTTATTTTTAATTAATTTTTTTGATACATACTAGTGTATGTAAGCTATATAGTTGGACATACACTGTGCAGAATGATTCAGGAAACAACAGGTCATGGATTGTCGTAAACAAACCTGTTACAGATTGTTCGGTTGACCAAAATTGTTATGTTTGGTCACAATTCATGTATGCAAGTAATTATATCGAATAATGCAGGTTCCTACTGGCCTATAGAATGCAAAAACTATATGCATTGTATGACGCTAAGGATATTTCACTTATACATACTATCATTTACGTAACTTAATACACTATTAAATATGTTTTGAACATTAAAGTTATTAAGGTAAATTTCTGAGTGCATAGATCAATATTATATATTTAGTTATTGTTCATACAAATTATCCACGCATAGTGATGCAATTTTGTTTGCATGTCACAAGTGGAGCAATTTTGTTTGTGACACTCTATACACAAATAAAACTCTTTCCTTTGTTTCCTTTTTTTTTTTTTTTTTTTTTTTTTTTTTTTTTTTTTTTTTTTTTAAAAAGAGTGACGCAATTTTGTTTGCGTCGCGATGCTTACAACTACCTTTAACTTTTAAGCAGAGTGGCGCACTTTTGTTTGCGTCACGATGCTTAAAACACCTTTATAAAAATTAGCAGAGTGGCGCACTTTTGTAACGTCTTTTCTCCGCGTTACAAATCCAGGGAACCCATCGTAATTAAACTCCGTTAATTAGATGGGCTGCCTACGTTGTAACAGAATGTATCACAAATAATTAATATAACAAATTACTTACTAACTGTGTAAGGAAACAATGGCAAGGTATACAATTGATTTAAGCACTCCTCATATGTGTGTAACAAGAAGACTTCTCTTTATTTAACATTTAAAAACATTTACTGACAGATCCCATGACATTACTAATTCAATTATTAAGTTGTTTGAAAGGTTTCTTTAAACTTTGGGATCAAAATTGATTCTATATAGCTATACCTCGGATCCGGGTAACCTTCGGTATTTATTCGTTAAAACTTTTAGTCATAATCAATTCATGATATTAGCTTGCAAGACTTTCTTTTATTCAACCATTGGAAGAATGATATTATTGCTTGAATTATATTACTCTAAATTAGCATATAAATTGTTACAACGTATGAAGTTAGAATAGTTACATGAAATTCTTAGATTTAATTTATAAGTCTTTACAAAGTTAATAGTTTCTGAAAAGTCTCTTTCAAGATGTGTTGTGTAACAAATATTAGTAACCCTCGATAGACAGGCTATCGAGTCACCTTTTAATTGGTATGCAGAACACTCGTCCTGGGGTCTCCGTCTTGGGAAACAGGAACAGCTACGTCGTCATCTCGGTCTGGTCTTCGTCAGTAAAGGGCTCCAAAGTCCGCAGGTTGAACCTTCTACGATGGTACTTGTAGATTCTCGGATGTCCTGATCTGCATATTCTGTCGTGTGTACTAGAGTTTGTGGCTTCTGATAGTTCACATCTCCAGGTATGATGTTGGAAGTGTTGTTAGTTCTTGAAGTTCGAAGTCATCTTGCGTTACACCTTTTTTACGTTTCGAGTTTTACACTTTAAATCTCTTGTTTATTTACATAACTATATTAGTTAACACATACATATGCTTTAAGCAGCTATTTCTTGTATACCATCTTAAGGTAAAACAAAGTATAGGTAACATATTTTAAGAGCACAGCTCTTACGTCTATACTGTATGAAGTCACCATTGCGAGAGAGCGAAATTCTGCTTCCTTCGCCTCGTACTGGACAAAATGGTAGTGGGGCAATTACCGCGCGAGAATATAGTCCCTGTCTCTCTTTATGTTAACATTTTTATTTATACAAACTATCCCTAAACAAATATACATAATTTAAATCAGTTGTTTTAGCGACTATCTGTGTCTTCAGATTTTTAATTATTAACATTAGGTTTTTTATCTTATTCTAACTTACACAAGACTCGGAAAACATGTCGAGTCTGGAATCAACAGGACAGCGCCTGCTCACAAGCAAAGGGTTAAATACGATATTAATAACTCTTTACAATTTATCTTTTTATTAGAGTATCTTCTAACTAACTAATTACTGCTTCCTCTCATACTGAGTACATACAGTTTTTTTATATTAATACAGTGAGATTTAAATGGCTTAATAGCTCGCAACCTTAATTTTTAAAAAATTTTTATTTTCTTGATTAATTCTTTTATTTAAATCGTCACATACTCCACCGCTTAATTTGCACGCTACGGTCAAGTTTTTTTTTTTTTTTGAGTCTAACTCACAATTGGGGACTGGGAGTATGAATGGGGTTAGTGTGTGTGAAGTTTTTTTTTTATTTTTATTATTATTTATTATTAGTGCACAGTTTGTTTTCTCTAATTCTCTTTAAATGACCTTGTTCATTTAAATGATCGCCTTCGTGAAATTCCCTTTTTCTCACTTCTTAAGTACTAACTTACATTTTAATCTTAATACTAATTTCCAAACCTTAGATTGGAATGATCCCTAGTTATCCGTAACTCACAACATCGCGGCCCGACTGACACCAGCTTACTCTAACTACTCAAGTTAGCTTTCAGCATTTATTAATGATCTTTGGCACCTTTCTGCCCTATCATTACACCTTTCAGTCGGCGCCGTTGTGATCTGTTACGTTACACGTATAATCACTTCTTGATTATATATCATAAACTTATTTCTAATGTAATCTAAAGAGGATCCCATACTCCACTCTAGATTACTGTTTTGAGAGAAGCGGAATGTCACGAAGATAATTCTCTTTTATCTCTTTAACAATAACCAAACAAACTATGCGGAAGGGAGACACTTTACACAATGCATTGTCATACACACTAGGGGTGGTTTTCAATTGTTTAGGCTAGCACCGGTTTATCACAATTGGAAGGGTGCGTGGCTGCTTACTACAATTTCTTAACACGCTTTATTTCCTCTAACTGGCCACCACTGCGGTGTTTACAATGTGTAACTGTACTTTTATTATTATTCTTCTTTTCTCTTACTTCTACACTTCACACTATTTAGTTTAAATCAAGATTTATTTAGCCTTATTATTTAAGCAATTATTATTATTCACTTATTATTACTTTCTTTATTATTTATTAATTACTTTGGGGGATTTAAGAAACTTCCTAGAATTAATTTCCTATTTAAGTACCATATTTATTTAGCACACTTTATTTATTATTATTAATTTCTTAATATTAAGTCACTACAGTATTTAATTGCCGTCACGGGGAAAATATTTGAACTACTATACTGTACACATTTATTACACATATATATAATAAATTCTTAAGTAATCAATTTACACAAATTAGAAAAGAACAATTTCTCTTCTAAGGGAGAGACAGAAATTCCACACCATATTTTTCAAGGTTAAATAGCCGATCAGCTGTTTTCTGGAATGTAGGTCACCCTCTGTATTTAGTTAACAAAGGAACTGGTGTGTCAGTGAGAAAGGGGGTTTTACTCTTATTGTTCTCTACACAATGCGACTGAATAACACAACTACTTTATACCGGTATAAACGAGAGAAGGGGAGCACAATCTTATTCAACAAATCTATTATTATTATTACCCTCGACAACACTTTGACTCCGTTCATTCATAAACTTTTCTCAATTAAATAAATTAATTATTTTGTTCACAAGTTTTAAATCACGAACTTCTACTCAATTACCTTGGTCTACATTACATACTTTATTATTAACAAAGTTATTTTTAATTAATTTTTTTGATACATACTAGTGTATGTAAGCTATATAGTTGGACATACACTGTGCAGAATGATTCAGGAAACAACAGGTCATGGATTGTCGTAAACAAACCTGTTACAGATTGTTCGGTTGACCAAAATTGTTATGTTTGGTCACAATTCATGTATGCAAGTAATTATATCGAATAATGCAGGTTCCTACTGGCCTATAGAATGCAAAAACTATATGCATTGTATGACGCTAAGGATATTTCACTTATACATACTATCATTTACGTAACTTAATACACTATTAAATATGTTTTGAACATTAAAGTTATTAAGGTAACTTCCTGAGTGCATAGATCAATATTATATATTTAGTTATTGTTCATACAAATTATCCACGCATAGTGATGCAATTTTGTTTGCATGTCACAAGTGGAGCAATTTTGTTTGTGACACTCTATACACAAATAAAACTCTTTCCTTTGTTTCCTTTTTTTTTTTTTTTTTTTTTTTTTTAAAAAAGAGTGACGCAATTTTGTTTGCGTCGCGATGCTTACAACTACCTTTAACTTTTAAGCAGAGTGGCGCACTTTTGTTTGCGTCACGATGCTTAAAACACCTTTATAAAAATTAGCAGAGTGGCGCACTTTTGTAACGTCTTTTCTCCGCGTTACAAATCCAGGGAACCCATCGTAATTAAACTCCGTTAATTAGATGGGCTGCCTACGTTGTAACAGAATGTATCACAAATAATTAATATAACAAATTACTTACTAACTGTGTAAGGAAACAATGGCAAGGTATACAATTGATTTAAGCACTCCTCATATGTGTGTAACAAGAAGACTTCTCTTTATTTAACATTTAAAAACATTTACTGACAGATCCCATGACATTACTAATTCAATTATTAAGTTGTTTGAAAGGTTTCTTTAAATTTTGGGATCAAAATTGATTCTATATAGCTATACCTCGGATCCGGGTAACCTTCGGTATTTATTCGTTAAAACTTTTAGTCATAATCAATTCATGATATTAGCTTGCAAGACTTTCTTTTATTCAACCATTGGAAGAATGATATTATTGCTTGAATTATATTACTCTAAATTAGCATATAAACTGTTACAACGTATGAAGTTAGAATAGTTACATGAAATTCTTAGATTTAATTTATAAGTCTTTACAAAGTTAATAGTTTCTGAAAAGTCTCTTTCAAGATGTGTTGTGTAACAAATATTAGTAACCCTCGATAGACAGGCTATCGAGTCACCTTTTAATTGGTATGCAGAACACTCGTCCTGGGGTCTCCGTCTTGGGAAACAGGAACAGCTACGTCGTCATCTCGGTCTGGTCTTCGTCAGTAAAGGGCTCCAAAGTCCGCAGGTTGAACCTTCTACGATGGTACTTGTAGATTCTCGGATGTCCTGATCTGCATATTCTGTCGTGTGTACTAGAGTTTGTGGCTTCTGATAGTTCACATCTCCAGGTATGATGTTGGAAGTGTTGTTAGTTCTTGAAGTTCGAAGTCATCTTGCGTTACACCTTTTTTACGTTTCGAGTTTTACACTTTAAATCTCTTGTTTATTTACATAACTATATTAGTTAACACATACATATGCTTTAAGCAGCTATTTCTTGTATACCATCTTAAGGTAAAACAAAGTATAGGTAACATATTTTAAGAGCACAGCTCTTACGTCTATACTGTATGAAGTCACCATTGCGAGAGAGCGAAATTCTGCTTCCTTCGCCTCGTACTGGACAAAATGGTAGTGGGGCAATTACCGCGCGAGAATATAGTCCCTGTCTCTCTTTATGTTAACATTTTTATTTATACAAACTATCCCTAAACAAATATACATAATTTAAATCAGTTGTTTTAGCGACTATCTGTGTCTTCAGATTTTTAATTATTAACATTAGGTTTTTTATCTTATTCTAACTTACACAAGACTCGGAAAACATGTCGAGTCTGGAATCAACAGGACAGCGCCTGCTCACAAGCAAAGGGTTAAATACGATATTAATAACTCTTTACAATTTATCTTTTTATTAGAGTATCTTCTAACTAACTAATTACTGCTTCCTCTCATACTGAGTACATACAGTTTTTTTATATTAATACAGTGAGATTTAAATGGCTTAATAGCTCGCAACCTTAATTTTTAAAAAATTTTTATTTTCTTGATTAATTCTTTTATTTAAATCGTCACATACTCCACCGCTTAATTTGCACGCTACGGTCAAGTTTTTTTTTTTTTTTTGAGTCTAACTCACAATTGGGGACTGGGAGTATGAATGGGGTTAGTGTGTGTGAAGTTTTTTTTTTTATTTTTATTATTATTTATTATTAGTGCACAGTTTGTTTTCTCTAATTCTCTTTAAATGACCTTGTTCATTTAAATGATCGCCTTCGTGAAATTCCCTTTTTCTCACTTCTTAAGTACTAACTTACATTTTAATCTTAATACTAATTTCCAAACCTTAGATTGGAATGATCCCTAGTTATCCGTAACTCACAACATCGCGGCCCGACTGACACCAGCTTACTCTAACTACTCAAGTTAGCTTTCAGCATTTATTAATGATCTTTGGCACCTTTCTGCCCTATCATTACACCTTTCAGTCGGCGCCGTTGTGATCTGTTACGTTACACGTATAATCACTTCTTGATTATATATCATAAACTTATTTCTAATGTAATCTAAAGAGGATCCCATACTCCACTCTAGATTACTGTTTTGAGAGAAGCGGAATGTCACGAAGATAATTCTCTTTTATCTCTTTAACAATAACCAAACAAACTATGCGGAAGGGAGACACTTTACACAATGCATTGTCATACACACTAGGGGTGGTTTTCAATTGTTTAGGCTAGCACCGGTTTATCACAATTGGAAGGGTGCGTGGCTGCTTACTACAATTTCTTAACACGCTTTATTTCCTCTAACTGGCCACCACTGCGGTGTTTACAATGTGTAACTGTACTTTTATTATTATTCTTCTTTTCTCTTACTTCTACACTTCACACTATTTAGTTTAAATCAAGATTTATTTAGCCTTATTATTTAAGCAATTATTATTATTCACTTATTATTACTTTCTTTATTATTTATTAATTACTTTGGGGGATTTAAGAAACTTCCTAGAATTAATTTCCTATTTAAGTACCATATTTATTTAGCACACTTTATTTATTATTATTAATTTCTTAATATTAAGTCACTACAGTATTTAATTGCCGTCACGGGGAAAATATTTGAACTACTATACTGTACACATTTATTACACATATATATAATAAATTCTTAAGTAATCAATTTACACAAATTAGAAAAGAACAATTTCTCTTCTAAGGGAGAGACAGAAATTCCACACCATATTTTTCAAGGTTAAATAGCCGATCAGCTGTTTTCTGGAATGTAGGTCACCCTCTGTATTTAGTTAACAAAGGAACTGGTGTGTCAGTGAGAAAGGGGGTTTTACTCTTATTGTTCTCTACACAATGCGACTGAATAACACAACTACTTTATACCGGTATAAACGAGAGAAGGGGAGCACAATCTTATTCAACAAATCTATTATTATTATTACCCTCGACAACACTTTGACTCCGTTCATTCATAAACTTTTCTCAATTAAATAAATTAATTATTTTGTTCACAAGTTTTAAATCACGAACTTCTACTCAATTACCTTGGTCTACATTACATACTTTATTATTAACAAAGTTATTTTTAATTAATTTTTTTGATACATACTAGTGTATGTAAGCTATATAGTTGGACATACACTGTGCAGAATGATTCAGGAAACAACAGGTCATGGATTGTCGTAAACAAACCTGTTACAGATTGTTCGGTTGACCAAAATTGTTATGTTTGGTCACAATTCATGTATGCAAGTAATTATATCGAATAATGCAGGTTCCTACTGGCCTATAGAATGCAAAAACTATATGCATTGTATGACGCTAAGGATATTTCACTTATACATACTATCATTTACGTAACTTAATACACTATTAAATATGTTTTGAACATTAAAGTTATTAAGGTAACTTTCTGAGTGCATAGATCAATATTATATATTTAGTTATTGTTCATACAAATTATCCACGCATAGTGATGCAATTTTGTTTGCATGTCACAAGTGGAGCAATTTTGTTTGTGACACTCTATACACAAATAAAACTCTTTCCTTTGTTTCCTTTTTTTTTTTTTTTTTTTTTTTTTTTAAAAAGAGTGACGCAATTTTGTTTGCGTCGCGATGCTTACAACTACCTTTAACTTTTAAGCAGAGTGGCGCACTTTTGTTTGCGTCACGATGCTTAAAACACCTTTATAAAAATTAGCAGAGTGGCGCACTTTTGTAACGTCTTTTCTCCGCGTTACAAATCCAGGGAACCCATCGTAATTAAACTCCGTTAATTAGATGGGCTGCCTACGTTGTAACAGAATGTATCACAAATAATTAATATAACAAATTACTTACTAACTGTGTAAGGAAACAATGGCAAGGTATACAATTGATTTAAGCACTCCTCATATGTGTGTAACAAGAAGACTTCTCTTTATTTAACATTTAAAAACATTTACTGACAGATCCCATGACATTACTAATTCAATTATTAAGTTGTTTGAAAGGTTTCTTTAAACTTTGGGATCAAAATTGATTCTATATAGCTATACCACGGATCCGGGTAACCTTCGGTATTTATTCGTTAAAACTTTTAGTCATAATCAATTCATGATATTAGCTTGCAAGACTTTCTTTTATTCAACCATTGGAAGAATGATATTATTGCTTGAATTATATTACTCTACATTAGCATATAAACTGTTACAACGTATGAAGTTAGAATAGTTACATGAAATTCTTAGATTTAATTTATAAGTCTTTACAAAGTTAATAGTTTCTGAAAAGTCTCTTTCAAGATGTGTTGTGTAACAAATATTAGTAACCCTCGATAGACAGGCTATCGAGTCACCTTTTAATTGGTATGCAGAACACTCGTCCTGGGGTCTCCGTCTTGGGAAACAGGAACAGCTACGTCGTCATCTCGGTCTGGTCTTCGTCAGTAAAGGGCTCCAAAGTCCGCAGGTTGAACCTTCTACGATGGTACTTGTAGATTCTCGGATGTCCTGATCTGCATATTCTGTCGTGTGTACTAGAGTTTGTGGCTTCTGATAGTTCACATCTCCAGGTATGATGTTGGAAGTGTTGTTAGTTCTTGAAGTTCGAAGTCATCTTGCGTTACACCTTTTTTACGTTTCGAGTTTTACACTTTAAATCTCTTGTTTATTTACATAACTATATTAGTTAACACATACATATGCTTTAAGCAGCTATTTCTTGTATACCATCTTAAGGTAAAACAAAGTATAGGTAACATATTTTAAGAGCACAGCTCTTACGTCTATACTGTATGAAGTCACCATTGCGAGAGAGCGAAATTCTGCTTCCTTCGCCTCGTACTGGACAAAATGGTAGTGGGGCAATTACCGCGCGAGAATATAGTCCCTGTCTCTCTTTATGTTAACATTTTTATTTATACAAACTATCCCTAAACAAATATACATAATTTAAATCAGTTGTTTTAGCGACTATCTGTGTCTTCAGATTTTTAATTATTAACATTAGGTTTTTTATCTTATTCTAACTTACACAAGACTCGGAAAACATGTCGAGTCTGGAATCAACAGGACAGCGCCTGCTCACAAGCAAAGGGTTAAATACGATATTAATAACTCTTTACAATTTATCTTTTTATTAGAGTATCTTCTAACTAACTAATTACTGCTTCCTCTCATACTGAGTACATACAGTTTTTTTATATTAATACAGTGAGATTTAAATGGCTTAATAGCTCGCAACCTTAATTTTTAAAAAATTTTTATTTTCTTGATTAATTCTTTTATTTAAATCGTCACATACTCCACCGCTTAATTTGCACGCTACGGTCAAGTTTTTTTTTTTTTTTTGAGTCTAACTCACAATTGGGGACTGGGAGTATGAATGGGGTTAGTGTGTGTGAAGTTTTTTTTTTTATTTTTATTATTATTTATTATTAGTGCACAGTTTGTTTTCTCTAATTCTCTTTAAATGACCTTGTTCATTTAAATGATCGCCTTCGTGAAATTCCCTTTTTCTCACTTCTTAAGTACTAACTTACATTTTAATCTTAATACTAATTTCCAAACCTTAGATTGGAATGATCCCTAGTTATCCGTAACTCACAACATCGCGGCCCGACTGACACCAGCTTACTCTAACTACTCAAGTTAGCTTTCAGCATTTATTAATGATCTTTGGCACCTTTCTGCCCTATCATTACACCTTTCAGTCGGCGCCGTTGTGATCTGTTACGTTACACGTATAATCACTTCTTGATTATATATCATAAACTTATTTCTAATGTAATCTAAAGAGGATCCCATACTCCACTCTAGATTACTGTTTTGAGAGAAGCGGAATGTCACGAAGATAATTCTCTTTTATCTCTTTAACAATAACCAAACAAACTATGCGGAAGGGAGACACTTTACACAATGCATTGTCATACACACTAGGGGTGGTTTTCAATTGTTTAGGCTAGCACCGGTTTATCACAATTGGAAGGGTGCGTGGCTGCTTACTACAATTTCTTAACACGCTTTATTTCCTCTAACTGGCCACCACTGCGGTGTTTACAATGTGTAACTGTACTTTTATTATTATTCTTCTTTTCTCTTACTTCTACACTTCACACTATTTAGTTTAAATCAAGATTTATTTAGCCTTATTATTTAAGCAATTATTATTATTCACTTATTATTACTTTCTTTATTATTTATTAATTACTTTGGGGGATTTAAGAAACTTCCTAGAATTAATTTCCTATTTAAGTACCATATTTATTTAGCACACTTTATTTATTATTATTAATTTCTTAATATTAAGTCACTACAGTATTTAATTGCCGTCACGGGGAAAATATTTGAACTACTATACTGTACACATTTATTACACATATATATAATAAATTCTTAAGTAATCAATTTACACAAATTAGAAAAGAACAATTTCTCTTCTAAGGGAGAGACAGAAATTCCACACCATATTTTTCAAGGTTAAATAGCCGATCAGCTGTTTTCTGGAATGTAGGTCACCCTCTGTATTTAGTTAACAAAGGAACTGGTGTGTCAGTGAGAAAGGGGGTTTTACTCTTATTGTTCTCTACACAATGCGACTGAATAACACAACTACTTTATACCGGTATAAACGAGAGAAGGGGAGCACAATCTTATTCAACAAATCTATTATTATTATTACCCTCGACAACACTTTGACTCCGTTCATTCATAAACTTTTCTCAATTAAATAAATTAATTATTTTGTTCACAAGTTTTAAATCACGAACTTCTACTCAATTACCTTGGTCTACATTACATACTTTATTATTAACAAAGTTATTTTTAATTAATTTTTTTGATACATACTAGTGTATGTAAGCTATATAGTTGGACATACACTGTGCAGAATGATTCAGGAAACAACAGGTCATGGATTGTCGTAAACAAACCTGTTACAGATTGTTCGGTTGACCAAAATTGTTATGTTTGGTCACAATTCATGTATGCAAGTAATTATATCGAATAATGCAGGTTCCTACTGGCCTATAGAATGCAAAAACTATATGCATTGTATGACGCTAAGGATATTTCACTTATACATACTATCATTTACGTAACTTAATACACTATTAAATATGTTTTGAACATTAAAGTTATTAAGGTAACTTTCTGAGTGCATAGATCAATATTATATATTTAGTTATTGTTCATACAAATTATCCACGCATAGTGATGCAATTTTGTTTGCATGTCACAAGTGGAGCAATTTTGTTTGTGACACTCTATACACAAATAAAACTCTTTCCTTTGTTTCCTTTTTTTTTTTTTTTTTTTTTTTTTTTTTAAAAAAAGAGTGACGCAATTTTGTTTGCGTCGCGATGCTTACAACTACCTTTAACTTTTAAGCAGAGTGGCGCACTTTTGTTTGCGTCACGATGCTTAAAACACCTTTATAAAAATTAGCAGAGTGGCGCACTTTTGTAACGTCTTTTCTCCGCGTTACAAATCCAGGGAACCCATCGTAATTAAACTCCGTTAATTAGATGGGCTGCCTACGTTGTAACAGAATGTATCACAAATAATTAATATAACAAATTACTTACTAACTGTGTAAGGAAACAATGGCAAGGTATACAATTGATTTAAGCACTCCTCATATGTGTGTAACAAGAAGACTTCTCTTTATTTAACATTTAAAAACATTTACTGACAGATCCCATGACATTACTAATTCAATTATTAAGTTGTTTGAAAGGTTTCTTTAAACTTTGGGATCAAAATTGATTCTATATAGCTATACCACGGATCCGGGTAACCTTCGGTATTTATTCGTTAAAACTTTTAGTCATAATCAATTCATGATATTAGCTTGCAAGACTTTCTTTTATTCAACCATTGGAAGAATGATATTATTGCTTGAATTATATTACTCTACATTAGCATATAAACTGTTACAACGTATGAAGTTAGAATAGTTACATGAAATTCTTAGATTTAATTTATAAGTCTTTACAAAGTTAATAGTTTCTGAAAAGTCTCTTTCAAGATGTGTTGTGTAACAAATATTAGTAACCCTCGATAGACAGGCTATCGAGTCACCTTTTAATTGATATGCAGAACACTCGTCCTGGGGTCTCCGTCTTGGGAAACAGGAACAGCTACGTCGTCATCTCGGTCTGGTCTTCGTCAGTAAAGGGCTCCAAAGTCCGCAGGTTGAACCTTCTACGATGGTACTTGTAGATTCTCGGATGTCCTGATCTGCATATTCTGTCGTGTGTACTAGAGTTTGTGGCTTCTGATAGTTCACATCTCCAGGTATGATGTTGGAAGTGTTGTTAGTTCTTGAAGTTCGAAGTCATCTTGCGTTACACCTTTTTTACGTTTCGAGTTTTACACTTTAAATCTCTTGTTTATTTACATAACTATATTAGTTAACACATACATATGCTTTAAGCAGCTATTTCTTGTATACCATCTTAAGGTAAAACAAAGTATAGGTAACATATTTTAAGAGCACAGCTCTTACGTCTATACTGTATGAAGTCACCATTGCGAGAGAGCGAAATTCTGCTTCCTTCGCCTCGTACTGGACAAAATGGTAGTGGGGCAATTACCGCGCGAGAATATAGTCCCTGTCTCTCTTTATGTTAACATTTTTATTTATACAAACTATCCCTAAACAAATATACATAATTTAAATCAGTTGTTTTAGCGACTATCTGTGTCTTCAGATTTTTAATTATTAACATTAGGTTTTTTATCTTATTCTAACTTACACAAGACTCGGAAAACATGTCGAGTCTGGAATCAACAGGACAGCGCCTGCTCACAAGCAAAGGGTTAAATACGATATTAATAACTCTTTACAATTTATCTTTTTATTAGAGTATCTTCTAACTAACTAATTACTGCTTCCTCTCATACTGAGTACATACAGTTTTTTTATATTAATACAGTGAGATTTAAATGGCTTAATAGCTCGCAACCTTAATTTTTAAAAAATTTTTATTTTCTTGATTAATTCTTTTATTTAAATCGTCACACTGTGGAAATTAATTCTGGTCTCCATGGTGTTGTTGACATCTTTAGTAGTAGTATTTAATATATGTAATTACTTATTCATTGCATCGTCAGAAATACGTATAAACATAAATTTTATAATCGTAAAAAGACAATTATAAAATATACAGACGTATCTGTATACAAAATTACAAAATATATCAATACAATCGCATATTAAAAACACTAAAAATTGCAGGAACGGATAAGGTACAGTTCTGATCCCGCTAAATATCATTTTTTTATTTACTTGTTACTATGATAATTAATTCTGGTCTCCATGGTGTTGTTGACATCTTTATAAGCGTCAACGAAAAGGCATAATTAAAAGAGCCTAAACCGTGCGAACGGGGCAAAATATCAAATTCCAAGTTAGACAGTACTTTTCGCGTTGTGTCAAAGATTACCTGTGCATAATTTGGTGGCAGTCGGTGTAACAGTGTCGGTGTAAATTTGTTATCAGTACCCATAAATCCTCAGACTTTGAGTTTTATATATATACTAGCTGTTACACCCGCGGCTTCGCCTGCTTTATTGTTTTCTTTTAATTGACATTTTTTTAAAAGACAATTTCTTAAAATCATCATTCGTCAAAATGTTTTTATTTTTGTGTTTTCTGGGCAGCTTTGTTTCTATTTAAAGGTTTTTAACCGTTTTATTACTTGCTCATTTTATGTCATGGCTAGTCAGTAATTGAGATTTTCTGAGAGGTGAGAGGAATGTAATCGTATAAAAGAAACGCATATATTTTTGTAAGTTACATTTATTTTTCAAAATAATTTCAAATTACATTATGTTACATTTATATTATATTTATTATTTTTAAAATATTTTAAATTTTACAATAATATACCTTCAGCCTTTTGATATTTATGGGCATACAGATAATGTTCTAGCATGTCAGTACTACCATTCTAACGCTTTAGGATATACAATATTTTTAGTTTTTCCCTCTGGTGCATGTATGTACAAATCCTTAGGCGTGCCTACCCTTGAACAGGCCACATACAGCTGGCCATGTGAGAAGCATGCATTTTCTAAATTGTTTCCGGCTACCCTAAGAGACTGTCCTTGCGCTTTGTTTATTGTCATCCCGAATTCAAGCCTAATGGGGAATTGCAGCCGCTTAAAATCGAAAGGCATATCGCTTGGTATTAATGGAATACGTGGAATAAAGACATGTTCTCCTTTGGCGTACCCTGTTATGATGGTAGCTTCTATTACTTTCGGCATGAGGGTCTTAACGCATAGCCTCGTACCATTGCACATTTTTGGTGGATCGATGTTACGTAATAATATTATCGGCGTTCAAACTTTTTAAGTGAGGATGTGCGGGGGTTCCGGGGAGCTCTAAAGAATTGAGGAATTCTGTGGAATAAAACACATCTTGCTCGTTGTTTATGACTGTGCCGGTGGACTTGTAAGTCGTCGCGGATCCGGGCAGTTGGTCCTGTATTTGTGCATTAATGTTATTCACGCTGTCATTCTGGTGGGGTAAAATGGCGCGTTCACAAAGCCATTGATGGTTTTTAAAATAGGTGGCAATGTCCGGGAAAACTTTGTCAACAATATCTTGAACAGATGGCACAATATTGCAAAAATCTTTCGGAAAAAAATTAAGCCAGTTACTGGGTCGGATGGAAATTTACCATCTCCAAGACACAGTAGTTGTTTTGCAAACTTTTCGGCAGTAATGTCTCCCAGTAAATGAACTCGCATATTGGTCGCCAGTGTTCGCTTTTGAATATGTCTCCACAGATATGATGCTTTGAGGCAAGCATTACGTTCGTCGGCAGGTGTTCCTCGTTGTACAACTGATAATGTCTGGCCAAAATCTCCAGCCAAAACCACAACATCTCCTCCCATTATTCGACTGTTCCTTCGTAAATCCTTCATTGTACGATCAAGGGCTTCAAGAGCTCGCTTGTGTAGTACACTTGTCCCAAACAATGACTTTGCACATTTATAAGACTTTAGCTTTTCCCGAGCGTTTGTTAATGTTACAAATAGGACTTTCTGATCGTGTAAAATTTAAGGGCAAACCTAGGGTGGAATGAGCTGTTCTCCCTCCTTCCATAAGTGTAGAGGGAGATGCAACGGCAATTTCATTTTGCGTCCGAATTTCTGCTAGTAATAAATTAATTAAAAATATTTTCCCTGTCCCACCCGGAGCATCGAGAAAAAAACATTTTCACTTGAAATGAGATCCATTATTGCGTTATAGGCCGCCCTCTGGTAATTGAGTAGGAGAGGCTTATTGGTAACGACGAAATTTTTTAATTATTCAGTGTCGTAGCTTTTTTCTCGCAGAACATCCCTGTCAAGTAGAACTACATGAAAACCTTCTCGGACTGGGGCCGCTAAATCTAATTGACAAAGAGTTTTGCCGTTTATCGATACACATTTATCCTCAAGCAAAATGAAAGCGTCATTAAATACATCGGAATTAAAATTTAAATCCATATCGGGGTTAGCTCTTTGTCGCTCCCTGAGAAGATCTTCGCTGAGACTTTCTTTGTATTTATCCCAAAAACTACACGGATTCGACGGCGCGAAAGTCATTATTACAGAGAAAAGATTTCGTAGCTGAGTTGGAAAGCGTGTGAGAGACGCTTCGAACAACGTTAGGTGCCAGTGTTGATCATCTTCAAGTAAGCCACGCCTTTGGCATGTCTCCCTGAATGTCTCACATTCCTCCCCATCTACAGTTTTCAGATCTGCGAAAGAAGTAGGCTCACGGACAGTGTGAAGAAGTAATCTGAGGTAAAAGCATTCGGCATTGCTTGGATAAACAGTCCGTCCGAAAGCATCACTTGCACGTCCATAGTAGCCTGGTACCGGTTCACCTTGTTTTCTCTTAGAAAACATTTTGCTTGATTTATTCCACGTGTAATATTTTGGAACTTCTGAGTACAACAAAGTTCTTGCGAATGGATCTTGTTGCCACAGAAGAAAGAAGGCCGTCAATGTTGTGTTGGGTGGTCGATCAGCTTTTTACGGGGCCTTTTCTTCTGTGAAATAAACTCTTTGGCCGTTTTCTAAATGCACGGCCAGATGAACAACAGTTGGATGTCGTTCGTGAATCGGAAAATTTAATATACGCCAAACTGCTTCGTTGCTACTGATGTACCTTCCCATTTGATATTGCATAATTTCATCAGATTTTCTATTTTCATTTTCAAATTGAAAAACTGCCATGTCACTACCCTTATTTACGTATTTACATATGTATTTAATGGATTTCACTGAATCGCAGTATTCAATGTTAATATACGCTTGGAACATTTTTGAAAGTAGTGGAGTGTGAGGTACAATCCATCGGTTGTCTACTTCGATATCCTGATATTGATTATCCACCCTCATTTGAATAGTAGCAGTATAACCTCCATGCTCTGGTTGTCACCTTCTGTAAAGCGGGTAGCCGTCGTCTCCCGTCTGCATTTCTTGTAGCATCTCGCGAGGGTATTTTTTAGTACATTTTCTGTCCTTCATACATGGCGATTTAGGGTTTAATGCTCCACAAGGGGCCGTGAATCATATTTTTGGAGATAATTTCAAAGAGAATAGGATATTCGTCTGGGTTTGGTAGCTCCGCCGAAATAACGCTTTCTATTTCAGTGGGGCGTATCTTATTCTTGAGCCATAGTAATATGTGTGCATGTGGAAGTCCTCTTTTCTGCCACTCGATTGAAAACATCTAATTGCTCCAAACGCAATTGCTCCATAGATGTAACACTTAGTAATCACGGCCATGAGCTTTATCAACTTTTGTTTAAAACCCCTGGTTGTTAATCATGACGGTCAGATGGTGGTTGGCCCTCAAGAAAATTTTCTTTTATTTCTGCCCAAGCTGGATTACATGTGAATGTAATAAATAAATCTGGACGACCGTACGCCCGAACGTATGTCATAGCGTCTTGGACGTATTCATGCATATGTCTGAGACTTCCGGTGAAGGTAGATTGTAATATGACCATTCGTCCAATGTCCGTAACGTTTCCATCATTGGCGACAGCATCCCTCAAATGAATTTACTCTTCAACTCGAAGTTTTTTATTATTAAGTCGAATGTACAGAAGGCGTTCGCTTTCCACTTTGGCGTACATATCAACAATAAATTGATGAAAGAGCTGTCTGCATTGTAAAATGTGATTTGACGATCCCTGCCTTGTTACTATTCGGTAGATGTAAAAATCCATTGCCGATACTTTTTTATTGCTTGGCCTACCAGTTCTTGGGTCGGTTTTCGAAGGTTGAAATAATAGCCATCCTTCCATGGCTATGGAAGGAAACGATTGCGGAAACGATTTGTTTCTGCAATGCGTTGAAGGACTTCGTTCCGTCTCTGGATAATTGTATCCCTTCTGTCAAATTCTTCTCCAACCAAAACAATAGCTACTTCGTTGATGAGTGGGGCATTGAACGCCGCTCATGTTCGCCAGCTGGCGTCCTGTCACCTCGTACGAGCGAATTACCTTTTTATTTTCTGGTAACCACAATCTGTATCCTCCACCACAATAACCAATCATAACTGCTTTCTCTGCTCTCGGATCGAGCTTTCTATTTTTAGGTAGTAGTGTGTACCATGCTCTACAACCAAAGATTTTCAGTTTAGATAAATCATTCCTGCCATGCCATATAAGCGATGGAGTTTTGTCTTTTTCAAGAGTTACAGTTGGTGATCTGTTTAATTCATAAGCACTACATCTTAAAGCCTCTCCCCATAATGGTTTAGGTACACTTGAATCTATCAATTTAGTTCTAACCATATTCAGCAAAGTACGGTTCATCCTCTCTGATTTACCATTCATTTGTGGGCTGTAGCTCATGGTATATTCTAATTTAATTCCTTTAGATCTTGCAAAAGTTTTAAAATTATTTGAAATGAACTCCCCTCCATTGTCCATTCTCAAACGTTTAACAAATGTTCCATGCTGTCTTTCTAATTCAGCACTATACTCTACAAGATTTTCTCCTGCCTCATCTTTTGTCTTCAATAAACGTACGACCACAAACTGTGAAAAATCATCTGTTATTACTTGAAAATATTTTTCATCATCTATACAGTAGTAGCTGGACTAACTGGCCCACAAATGTCAGAATCAATTAGTTCACCTGTGTAATTGGAAGTTTTAAATTTCTTATAGAAAGGCAGTCTTGTTGCTTTTCCTTCCATGCACGGAGCACATTTATCTTTTATTTGAGGCAAACCAAGTTGTCTCAATCCCTCGTTGCTTAGGTGACCTAAACGCCGGTGCCAAGTATTTTCAGAGATAACTGACTGTCCAAAATTACATTGTTCACTTTCAAGCATATCACCCTTCAATAGATATAAACCTTTTTCATAATCACTACAAATTTTGAAATTCTTTCCTTTTATTACTAGATGTTTTTCATCAAAAATTATTTGATAACCTTTGGAAACTAATTTGCTAATGGCCAACAGGTTGCGTTCCAACCCAGGCACGACTAATGCCTCAACATTGATCACCCTATTCTGGCAAAATAAGCGCAACACTCCCTTCATAGAAGATTTCATTTCATCTCCGTTAGCAATGAAAATAGTCACTTCATGATCTAATTTTTCAACATGGGTCATTTTACTTACAAGTTCTTCTTTCACCATGTGATTACTTGCTCCTGAATCAATAATAAAAATATCACTGCTAGCTAATTTAATATTAGTGTTCTTATTATAATTTATGGCCACAAAGGTAATTTCAGATGAAGTTTTGGCCACTTCACTGTTAACATTATTAAAATGCAAAAATCTACCCTTACCTCCTCGGCTATAACCTCTAGGTCCTCTTCCACGACCACGAGAATTTTTCTTTGGACAATGAGCAATAAAATGACGCTTATCACCACAATTATAGCAACCACTGCCAGTACTGGCTGCTTTGAAGCTTACTTACATCGAATCACTTTTAACACTATTATTATTATTATTACATTTTGTTTTAATTTTCATTTCCTCATCTAACAACCGAGCTTTGACAAAATCTATTTTAATGCCAGGCAATGTCTCTAGAGCAGTTATAACTGTATCATACTCTTTTGATAAAGACAATAATGAATGACATACCTTGTCTGAGTCATCAATCTTCGAACCTAGGTCTTCTAGTTCTCTAATAATTGAATCGAATTTAAGAAATGGTCTTCTAACTTATCTCTATATCCACATTTGAGATTAAACATTTTTCTCCACAATGTCAACTTCGAAAACGTACTTGAACGGACAAATATAGCTTGAAGAGCACTCAACATGTCTTTCGCAGTGTTTGTGTCTTTAATTATGTCCAGATGTTTATCTGAAACCCCTTGTATAATTATTGCTTTTGCTTTCGCATCATTAATGATAAACTCTTTCTTCTTAGTGGTGTCGGTAGGCAGATCCATATCCAAGACATCAATTATTTGTTCCTTTTCCAATACCGATCTGATACGGAATTTCCAGTTGTTAAAATTATTGCCCGATAGCACAGGAACATTAATATTAAAGCCCGACATGATTCCAGTTACTGAGAAATTCACAATTACACGATAACCAAATTGTAGGTTAACCACGTGCAACACTTTTATCCGAAAACACTACGACTACGCACAAATTTTCGCGACTACTTTTACGTTTCTGGGCCCATAACCTGTTAAAGGTTGAGCTTAATAAAGTTTAAGACTGCGAGTGTTATATACATTTATTAATGAACAAACAAACATGATTACATTATGTATTACCGACTCTATTCTGCGGTACCGAACAAGACAACTTCCGACGTACGGTATCGATACATTATATAAACATCGATACCCATATCAGTGTCAATAACTAACAAAAAGGAGTATAGTTAAGGAAAACGAATAACAGAATGCAAAATAGTTCGACCGAATAAATGTAACTAAGACGACGATGAATGAACAACTCAATTAGGGTTGCCACCCGTACTTTATAATAAAGTATTGTACGTTATTTCGGGCAATTGTTCTCTAGACTTTAAGAGAACAATAAAGTACGTGAAAATACTTTATTTCACATAGTTTGATTTTTTCTAGGATTCACTTTACGTAAATAATTAAAAGTCCACAAAAGTTGATCGTAATTTTGCGTATTGGCACTATTGGCAGGGTGCAAAGTGTATGGTGGGGACAACTTAATCAACTACAGCGTAAGCTGTGGACAAAATAAGCATTAAATCATGCTCGTGTTTTTCGATCACGCACCCTGCCAATAATGGATCGGTTGAGTAATTGAACCATGAACTGAGTACTCGGGACTCGGAACGCAACCTAACCTGAAATGTCAATATTGTCATTGACAATTTGTCAATGTCAAATAAGTAAATTGTCAAAGTTTCTTGTGTTTGTTTGTTTTGTGTGAGGCGGATTGAGTGCAATAAAGTTCGATTATTCGGTTTTATAGTTTTATGTAATAGTGAATCATGAATAAAGGCAACTTTAGTAAGCTGAGTACTCCCTGTACACCTACAAAACGTAATCTTAATCGTGAAACAGATGAAATAGATATTGAATACATTACACCGAAAAAATGCGCCAAAAAGATTGATACGACGGTACAGAAGACAAAACGATTGCAGAAGTATAAAAGTCAATGGGAAATCGAACATGGTGCTTGGTTAACTAATGATCCACTAAACGAATATAATGGAAAATGCAAATTATGTGGAGTTACATTTACAATTGCTTCGGCTGGAATAGGACAGGTGAGTGGAAAAATCTTTTGTGCATGCATGTGTTGTGTATACGTGTGTGTATGTTTTGTTATGGTTATGAAGGTTGGCTACAAGGTTAGTAGAAGTATATAGGTTGTATGTATCATAGTACGTATGTAAACATTAAGAACATTAATGAATAATAAACACAACTAACACAAGCACAATGTAAGATTGTCAGCAGAAATATTTAAAATACTCAAAATAAAATACTCAAATAGCATGGGTTTCAGTTTTCAGTTGTAGAACGACGAAGCCGATAGGCGGTGCGGGGAGTAGAAGGGAATTTCAATGTTTACGTACTATGAGGCAACCTATATACTTCTACTAACCTTGGGTTGGCTGGACTGGTGGTTGGTGGTGGTGGGTAAGGTGAAGTTTTTTTCTTGTTATTTTCAGGTTAAGCAACACCTGGAAACAAAACATCATAAATCTAAATCAGAAGTGAAAAAAAACATCTGGACAGCTTGAGAAATTTCTGGACTCTGCTTCTGCTTCCACATCTAAAAGTTCATCTTGTAGTGATCAAGAAAATGTCACTGCAGCTGAACTAGCCTTAACATATCACACTGTAAAACATAATTTGTCCTACAACAGTATGGACTGTACTGTAAAACTGAATAAAATTATTTATGTTAATTCAACTACGGTTTCAAGTATTCGTCTGTCTAGAACCAAAATGGAAGCTCTAGTTACAGAGGTGTTGGGGCCATATGCTATTCAAAATGTAATAGATGATCTAAATACAGACAATTTATTTTACTGCTTACAAACTGATGCTTCTAACAAAAAAAAACATAAAACTGGTTTCCATTAGTGGTACAATATTTTACAGCCAAAAATGGCATTCAAAATAAGTTAATAGATTTTTATGAAAATAGCAATGAGTCTGCTGATGGCATGTTTCAAGCAATTCAAAAGTCAATGGAAAAATACAAATTATCTTTTCATAATGTATCTGGGCTAAGTGCTGACAACACAAACGCTAATTTTGGAGTTAACCATTCTTTATTTACAAATATGAGAGATTTGGTACCAGATTTGATTAAGGGAAATTGTCATGCACACATAGTGCATAACTGCATGAGACATGCCATGAGTTTTTTATCATATGACATAGAGAATGTAATTTTGAAAATCTATGCTCATTTTTGCCACTCTGCTGTAAAAAGAGAAGAATTGAAAAAATTTATAGAATCAGTGGATGGAGACTTTCATGAAGTGAAACGCCATGTGGGAACAAGATGGCTCTCACTTTTACCCTGCATAGATACATTATTATTAAATTGGAAAGCCATCAGAAGTTATTTTGTAAACTTAGGAGAAAACTGTCCAATGATTTTGCAAAACTTATTGATGCTTAACACTGACAATGACTTGATTGACATTTACTTGCATTTTTGTAGCCATACTTTAAATTTGTTTAATAAAACTGTAAAATGCCTGGAAGGCAACTGCATAACAATTTTGGATGTGTATAATATCATGAATAATCTTAAAAACGAACTAACAAAAAGAAAACAAGATCTCTTCTTTGGATATGAAACAGGCAAAAAAATTAAACTGTTATCGTCACCTGAACTGACTAGTAAAATTCACAGAAATTTTTTATTATTTGTTGATAAAGCTTTAGAGTACCTAAATAAATGGTTTGATTTTAATGACACAAACTGGTTATTTACACTAAACAATATAAATTTAAAAAGCAATGTTGAATTTGACCATTTTGTTAACATAGTTGAAAATTTAAAGCTGCAAAAACTCAATTTAAATATGGATGATCTTTATGGGGAAATTGCATTATTAAACAAATTATATGATCAAATATAAACTTCTGAAGGTTTTGCAGAATTATCCACTGCACAAAAATGGCAACAAATATTTAATAAGACAAATGATGATTTTACAGACTTGTACAAATTAATTTCATTTCTATTGTCGATTCCTGCCACTTCAGCATTCACAGAGAGAGTTTTTTCTGTGATGAATATTAAGTGACGGGACGAAAGAAACAAAGCGTCTCTGAATTTGATAAAAAATGAATTATTTATTTATCTTAACTTAAATATAGACTGCCAAGATGCTGTGAAGCTGTTTAGCAGTGACAATTATTTGTTAAATATTGCTAAAAGCAATAAAAAATATATTTTTAAACAAAATAATTAAGAAAAATAAATAATACTTTATTTTGATACAATGTACTTTTTTTCCTACCTTTAACAACCAATATACTTTATTTGCTCAAAAAAAAGGTGGCAACCCTAAACTCAATAGAGAAACAGAAATGGTAAAAACTGTGTGAAGGTATAACTCTCACGTACTGTACACTTGTCTTCAAAGTCGAAGTAAAAACTGATCAATGCTGGCGATCGCTGCGCCTGTACGGTTGAGAAACGCATTGAATTTAACACACAGCCAAAAATGAAATTGGTCACACGGACGTTGAAAAAACGCACGGTCGTCAACTCTGCTGCGTTTTCAAGGCTCCCGCATCGAAACGCAACCTCCTTCGTTTTATTTACGTTTTTAACACGCACGAAGATAGACACGCACTATTCAAAGATATATGCTAAATAGCATTTGTTTATTTACTTGTTACTATGGTAACTAATTCTGGTCTCTATGGTGTTGTTGACATCTTTAGTAGTAGTGACATCGATACAATCGCATATTAAAAATCCTCCGCTCAACAGTCCGTTAAAGACCAAGGCGTACCGCGCGGCTTTTTGTGTTAGTGTGACGGTGTATGGCTAGTACTACGCGCCACCAGCCGCTTAGTTGCGGTATTCACAGCCAGGAGGCGGCGCTGTTATCTCAGCGCCTACTCAGTTTGCCTCACGACGCTGAGTGCACGCCGTACGGAACCTCCGCCGGGAATTGAACCCGGGACCACGAGCGCATCATTCGCCCGCGTTAGCCACTAGACCACCTGGAGGCTCTACAATCGCATATTAAAAACTGCAGGAACGGATAAAGGTACAGTTCCGATGCCGCTATATACCATTTGTTTATTTACTTGTTATTATGGTAATTACTTCTGGTCTCCATGGTGACGTTGACATCTTTATATGCGTCAACGAAAAGGCATAATTAAAAGGGCCTAAATCGTGTGGACGGGACAAAATATTAAATTCCAAGTTAGACAGTTTTTTTCGCCTTGTGTCAAAGGTTACTTGTGCAAAATTTAATGGCAATCGGTGTAACGGTGTGAATTTGTATTCAGTACCCATAAATCCTCAGACTTTAAGTTTTATATATATATTTCATAACTGTTCATAATTAAAACGACTCCGCAACCACCCGTTCCCCCATACACCTGTCAAATCCATCACAATATTTTCTTTTAATATGTGTTTATTTGGTTCTCATCCTGTCTTGACATTGCCTACGTCTCAGAGACATAAATTGATATGTATCTTCCGGGACTTTTGTAGGCAACTGGTTTTGTGTTCCTAGTTAACAACCTACTGAGAAAGTTTGAAAGAAAGACTGCATATGTTTATGGCCCGGTTGAGGAAGATATGAATGGAGGATAAGAAATAACGAGGACATAGACGAGATATCGAAGCATGAAGACATTGTAAGACAATGAAGGATTATGAAGGATGTAATGAAAGGTAATAAATATAGTAAAGAAGGGTCCATAAACACGACAATACATGACAGGATACAAATAGTAAATAGGGCATCATATGCTAATAGTAGACTACTGAGAAGCAAACTCATTAGTCACAAGACAAAAATGAAAATATTTAAGACACTTATTAGACCGTTTCTTGCTTATGGATGTGAGATGTGGACAATAGAAAATAAGGAACAAGAAACACTGAGAGAGTATGAAAGAAAGCTTGTATGACCTGTTTATGGCCCAGTTAAGGAAGATGATGAACGGATGATAAGAAATAACCAGGAGATAGACGAGCTATTGAAACATTAGGACACTGTGAGATTCGTAAACGCTCAACTTATACAATGGCTAGATCACCTAGAGCGGATGGATGATCAACGTATGCCAAAGAAAATCCTGAGGGCACGGGTTATAAAAGCAGAATATAATATCGACCTGGGATAAGACGGTTGGATGATGTGCTGGAAAATCACGGAAGAATTGGTGTGAGAGATTATGCTGAGATGGCAACGAATAGGGGACATTGGAGAGAACTGATGTTGGAAACCAGGGCTCACAGTGGGCTGTAGTGTCAAAGAATAAGTTAACAATCTACTTTTAAAGTGATTTAAAACACCATAGTAAGTCCTATTTGCTACCATGTATTTTGCTCTAATTTCATCCGATACATCATTATCTCAGGTTACTAACAATCCCATATAAGTACAATTTTCACTCTATCAAAGCAGTAGTAGCTGACAATATCGATAACAGATGCCACGTTTGGTCTGCAAACGTTTTCTACTGTCATATAGGCCTACTTGGTTTTAGACTGTTTTTTTTTTTACCCCCTATTTTCTTAAAGGCTTAATCTATTCTCAGAGAGATTCATCGATTGCGGTGCTGCCCACAGCATGGTGCAATGGTGCAAGTCGCCCACTGGAATTTTTGGGGGGAATTTTTCAAGGCGACTTGTTTGCTAAAACAGCCAAAAATAGACAATCTCTGTTGTTAAATAACTAACTATAGAACCAGTGTAAACTAAATCATTGTTCATATACAATATTTCACATCATTGTTCATATATATCTCACTGTATATTATGTACTGCTGTTAAAATACAACACAGTACATAAGAATGAAATAATAATTTTAAAAGAGAGAAGATATAAATTTAATAGTATGGTGAACATATGTTAGGATTGTAAACAAAAAAACTGAGTGTTAGTCACGACCAACATGGAGGTAGACTCCAATATTATATAGAACAGCATTAAGAAATATGTGTTGACAATTATTATATTAAATTGGAAATAAACATTCAAATAAAATGAAAGATTAATAGAATAGTAATCTAAAATATACTAATTATATGGATAATGTAAAAAAGCAAATAAATGTAATTAATAATAATTAATAAAATTATATATGTTGTTAAGAGTCATATGATGGAAAGATGTGACGAATGTAGTTAGGTATCTAAATGGCAAATTGTAAATTGTTAGATTTTAATTGTATTCAAATGGAAGAAAATTTTTAGTCTAATTTTATATGTAATAAGATACACATTAAAAGAGTTTAATTTTTATTTAAGAAGATACACATAAAAGAGTTTAATTTTGTACTTAATATAGGAAACATTTAAAAGAAGGGAGTTAACATTGATATTGAATCTAATAAACATAAAAGAGTATAAACCTGTAACATTGAAAGAATTATACTTAATAAACAAATATTTTCAAGAAGTCTGTGTATATCATTTATAGAACGCCGAACTAAAAGAGGAAGCCTGTCCTGGAAGATAATTTGATCGCCAATACAATAAAATTCGATATTCAGAAGAAGCATCAATTTAGTAATCATAGAAGAAAATATAATTCAACATTGAATCTAATAAGAAATCCCAGAGCAGGAACAAACCACAAAGCCTAACATTACATTTAAGATGATAAACATCAGCGAGAATTGAACCCAGTGCAGTTGTGAAGAGCTCAGATTCAAGCTATTTACATTTTTATGGTAGATATTATTACCTTGTTATTTATTAAAAAATTTATACACTAACGTTATTTGGTACGGATTAAAGAAAAGAATAAATCATACACAGTATTAAATAATATAAATCAACTTAATAATTGTTAACCCTGAGATAGAGTTTTCTTTTTATGAGCAGATAGAAATACCATACAAATAATAAATTACAGCACATAAAATGGCATCCACAATGTATGGCATATAGAAATAAAATATCTGCATAAAATAACAGTACAATATGCAAAAAATAAATTGTGTTTCAAAATTTAGTAGATTTTTATTTTATTACTAAACCTTCCCTGCCATTAATAATTTTCTTTTCCTTTCATAATCCCTTGTTGGAAATAGAAGTTACATGGATTTAAGCCAGTTGCATAACCAGGGGCTCAATTACCTCCTTACAAACGTTGTATAAACAAATCAGTGAAGAAAAAGAATGCAACTAAAAAATCAAGTTAGATTATCTTGATAAGGCCTAATGCACTACTAATTATGTTAGGTCATGTTTGACCAGACTTTTACATTTTTCATAATTTAATTATTGATTAGGCATACCTAGAAAACCTTTTGGTATTGATAAAAAGAATAACATTAGTTTTTTAATTCCAATAATTCCTTAAATCGCTTTAGTTTTTGAAAAATGTTTGATAAAGCCCCAAGATCTACTGTTAACTGGGGATTATTCCATACTCCCGCATTGTGATCCCTCCTACCCACGAAATCAAATTTTGGGGGGATGGGCACCTCTGAATCGATGGCCCTCCTACTTCCAAAATATTACAATGGTCCTCATAATAATGTCCAAAATATCAGCAAAATATAATATCTGTACTAACGTGCAAAACACATTAACTCGCATGCATATCTCATTCTGAAATTAAATAAATATATTGTAATAACTGAATATACAGTATAGCAGGCTCTGGCTATCAAACCGTTTACGCACCTATCAAAGTCTTAACTCTTATCAGTTGTAATTAATGTTTTAGTTCCACCATATAGTTGTGTTGCTGACACGTTTATGTGTCGTTCAAGCAAAGGCCTACACTGACGACGACACGACGGGTCAGCTTAATTGAATATGATAGCTGCAGTTCCTGAATGCTAATTGCAGCAGCTCCGAGTCCACTTGAGACAACTTTCTGCCGTTTTACTAACGGGTCAATCTAATTGGATAGGCCACCAATGAAAGTATCCAAATGGACACCATCCAACAGAAGAAAGAAGGGTAGACCAAAACGCACTTGGAGAACAGAGGTGAAAGAGGCAATCGATAGAAAGGGGTTAAACAAACAAAAATGTCAGGATAAAAGGGAGCAGAAACTAGGATGCAAGACTCGGCCACGGGCTGTACATAATTCGCTTATATACATAGTGTACATACATAGTTATGTACAATCTAATTGGGGGTACACGGACATTATCACTGCTGTAAAAACACATCGCATCAAGCGCTCTGCATGAGTATGTACTGTGGGTGCGTGAGGTGTACAAACTGTAGCACCTATCCATTCACCGTTCTGTGGTCGTCTGTGTAAAAGGCTGATTCACACTGACGACGTGTGTAATTCGAATTACGTAATTCCGCAAGTTGCGTTTTACATCCATTGATTATTGGGCTACGGAGCTGATAAGAAGCCTTTTGCTTTCGAGTCATGTGTTTCCTGACTAGTTATTTTGAATATATATATATTGTGACAGGACGAATAGTCACAATATGACAACCATCACATATGCGTATAGCGAAATAGAAAATACAGTGCATAAAGCAATGCTCTGCTTAGTATAATAAGAAACAATGTATAAGATTAAGTAAATAGAGTTAAGAAAGTATAATAATAAGAATTGTGTAATTGTGTATCAATATTTCAAATGTAAAAACAGTTTAAAAAGAACCTATCAGAGCGTGAACAACAAGTTGACAGTTGATAAACCAATAAGGGTAGAATGTCATTAAACTAGCGGGAAAATACAGGGCGACGTCGCTAACGCGCTCAAAGCACTTCAGTGTGCATTAAACCACCGGTTCGAGTAGTCCGCTTTAAAACACTAGTTCGGAAAGTCTATGTTAAACAACCAGTCCGAGTAGTTGCAGTAAAACACTAGTACGGAACGTCGGTTTTGAATTACTAGCCCGAGCAGTGCGTAGTGAGTAAAATCACGCGACAAGTTAAACTTAAAAACACTCGAACTTAACGTGAAAGCGACTCCGTTCAAATAAATCAACAATAGCGTGAAAATAGCATCTGAACGTAAAAATTCCACAACAGGGAGCTGAGGACATATCCACATCAGGGACGCTGTTCACACCAGAATCCAGGGAAGCTGAGAACACTCCACATCAGGGAAGCTGTACACATATCCACACCATGGAGACTGGATGAACAAGAAGAGGAACAATTGGAACATTCAAACCCAGAAACGCCCATGAGATAGACGCCGGAGCTACAATAACAAGTAGGGTATTAAACATTTAAGTTTGAATTCAAAAAGACAGTAAATAAGAAAGAGAACAATTTCATAGACTATAAAAAACAAATTTATGTAATTAGTAAAGTAAGATAACAGAGCAAATTGAAGTAGAGTCATTTAAAGAGTTAAAGTAAATAAAAAAAGAACATTAAACACAATTCTTATAATAACTAAAGAGTTAGAAATAATTATTTCAAAAATAACACCCATCCATCACATTCTCACACACAGGTCTACAGATAATAAGTATAGCAGAGAAGTAAAAGTAAATTCAGTTAAGGTAAGTCTAATTAAAATTGCATTGGTCTTTGTGTGTATAAACTGAACAGTATTAATACTCGCTGTTGCCAAAAATTGGCGATACCAGTAAAACACACCAACAAAGGCCAGTTGCAATATATATATATATATATATATATATATATATATATATATAATAATCGTTTGACACCGTAAAGTTTCTGAAAATCGAGCAGACTCTACTTAATGTCTGCGAAAGCCTGATACGTATTCAGTTGATTGGTAAAGTGACTGCTATATTTTGTGATAATAATAATGATTAAGGTTTCAGTTTCAGTGTGAAGTTTTGGTTTTTTACTGCACGCTCAAATGGTAACTGACTTATTTCCAATTGGATACTTACGCAAAATGGATAAATTTGTGAAAAAATGAAGTGAGCCATCTACATTCCATGAATCTGTTGGTAAAAGACAAGATTGTACAATGACAGTTATTTAAAATATGGATTTATTTCATTGAATGGATAGCCACAGTGAGTTATTTGCTTTCAAACCCTGTCCAGCGAAAGCAAACAAGTCACTTGGAAACTAAACATCAATGTCATAAAAGCAAACCCTTTGAATTTTTCGAGAGAAAATTACATACTTTGAAAAATCAACAAGCTTCTATTTGTAAATCAAACCACACTGATAAAGCTGCACTTAAAGCATCCTATCTCATATCATTAAGAGTAGCTAAGATGTCCAAACCACACACAATCGCAGAAAACCTCATAATGCCTGCTGCAATTTATATGGTAATTGTTTTAATAGGCGCGGAAGAAGCAAAAACATTAAAAAAGATTCTGCTTTCTAACGGTACTGTAACTAGGCGAATCAATGACATGGCTGCCAATGTTCGTGATCAGATAATTCAGAAGGTGAGTTCAGGCGAATGTTTTGCTATTCAGTTTGATGAATCAACAGATGTGGCAAACATTTCCCAGTTTTAAATGTTTTGTGAGGTATGAATGCGATGGATCAATCAAAGAAAATATGTTGTTTTCGAAATCAATACCTGTCATGTAACAGGACAAGGCCTTTTTGATGTTTTCTATAATGCTACTAAAAACTATAACATAGACTGGACAATACAAATTGCAGTATGTAGCAACGGTGCAAAGTCAATAACAGGAAAGAACAGTGGATTGATGATAAAATTAAAAAATTTAATCCCAAGGGCGGAATGGACGCACTGCTTCCTTCACAGACATGCTCTTGCCACAAAAAATATGCCGGACAACCTCCAAAAGAAATTCTTTTTGAAGCTGTAAATATGGTTAATTTTATTAAAAGTCGATCACTACAGAATAAGCTGTTTGCTAAACTGTGCGATGAAATGGGCGAAAAGAAAAATCTCTTCTTTTCCATACTTAAGTCAGGTGGTTATCGTAGAGAAAAGTGTTAACCCAGTTACTTGAACTGCAAAATGAATTAATAATATTTTTACAGGATAAACAAATGTCATTCTCAATGTTTTTACAGAATAGTGAATGAGCCTATGTTGATGTTGGCTTACTTAGCAGATATATTTTTTCATTTAAATGACTTGAATCTGAATTTGCAAGGATGCGATAAAAACATTTTATTAATGACAAAGTCCATGCTTTTACTAAGAAGCTTGATATTTGGATTATTCGCCTTGAAAACAGAAATTTTGATATGTTTTCCACTCACTTCCGATTATATTGAGAAAAATTTTGATCAAGAAGACACTATTATTCACCGCCGTTTGCATATCATGAAGTTGCAAATTGAGTTATAAATTCAGTTGTCTGAATCTTTTCCGGACTATGAAAATGATTTCTCGAAGAGATGGGTACTGAATACATTTAATAAAATATATATATATTAAACTTTCACTATGAACAACTTACTTTTTGGTTTTGTTACCCAGACGTTTCGACGTGGTATTCGTCTTTCTCAGTGGGATTTTAAATATAAGACGAATACCACGTCGAAACGTCTGGGTAACAAAACCAAAAAGTAAGTTGTTCATAGTGAAAGTTTAATATATATATACCACATTAAATTTTTATCACGTGGTTTCTGTTTGCACTTAATTACGTTCGTTTTTCATAGAAGGGCTGGAGGTTTTTTTTTTATTCTGCAATCAGGCTGGGTTACTTTCTTATATATATATATATATATATATATAATATTAAAAAAGTGAACGAAGAGGATGTATCAACAAGATAATTTAATAAAAACGTTGTTACAGCTGTTAAGTTACCAGTTGAGACTCATGACCAGCTCATCGTAATGTCTGTCGATAAAATGCTACAACTGCAATTCACATCTGAAGATTTAAATAAGTTTTGGCTTGCCTGTCGAAGTGAATATGGCAATTTAATCACAGAAGCATTGAAAATATTAATCCCTTTCCCACGTCTTACCTCTGTGATAAGGGCTTTTCATCTATGGTTGCGCTAAAAACTAAATACAGGAATCGTCTTTTATCACTTGAAAATAATTTGCTTTTGTGTGTTTCTAACGTGGATCCACATATGGAGAAACTCTTAAATGAAAACCAAATCCAACCATCTCATTTAACATCCAACCATTCTTCTTTAACATGAAAGTTTGTGCCGCGGTTTGGAAACCGGGCTTCTATATAAATATAGAATTTATTAAATAAGAGCGAAGTTATTATTTAGCGTCGTTCTGTGTTACCGTATGTTTGCCTCACCGCATGCCTGCGCGATCTGTTGGTGAAAACGGTTAGGTTCTCTAATGAGGCTCGCGAACGGCAAGTTTGATTCAGTCTGCGGCCTACTACAAAAGCGTACACTTCTTCTCTTCCGGCAGCACAGAGTTTCGATAAATTGTGGTATTTATATCCTATCATGCTTAAGTAAACGCTCATAGACCTCCGGGTTCTCGATGAAGTCGGAGACCTGACTCCAACTTGGTGGTGATTCCAGCTTCCACCATGACCTGAAAACACTTAGACTCTCGTTCCTCGGCTGCTGGAGGAGAAACCACTGTAAAGCATGCCATGGTAACCACCTGGGAACCATTTGGACCAAATAAGGTGATATTTAACCAATTCTTACATAATTGGGCCTCTAGAGAGAAGAACTCGTACCGTGCATATTTAACATCCACTTAAATTGACTTTCTTCACCATTAAACTGTTTTAATTGGGTGCGTGCCCGGCTGGACAATTTTTCATGTAACGTTGGTTGGAGAATACACTTAGTCTCGAGAACAATTGTAGGCCCGCTCGCTGGATGTGTCCAGCGCGCATTAATTTTTATGCTTTATTGTAAAATTTATGCTCTATAATGGGTTTGTAAAAGTTTGTGGGGGACGGATGTTTTCTTTAATTAAGTAGGTGGGTGCTGTTTGTACATGATGAGCTGGACCGGCTGGTCTGGTTTCTATTTTTATCACGTGGTTTCTGTTTGCACTTAATTACATTCGTTTTTCATAGAAGGGCTGGAGGTTTTTTTTTGATTCTGCAATCATGCTGGGTTACTTGCTTAAAATCACAGAATCTGGGGTAGTCACCTGTTGGTGCAAATCCATGCAAGCTCCCGGACATGTTACTTTCTGTCGGGTTTGACTCTTGTGCAGCTTTCATCTACCGTGTCCGGCCTTGGGGGGGGGGTTCTAAATTTTTTTGTAATGGTTTATGGATTTTCCGGATGTTGTGTGTAACATGTCAGCGGCGGGCCAATCCAAATTTTCTTTAAATTTATAAATGTACTTTTTTATAAAACTATACAGTCTGTACTGACACTTTAAAATTGTAATTGTATTTTCTTGTTATTATGGCCAATCCAGATTTTCTTTAAATTTATGAATGTATTTTTTAATAAAACTATACAGGCATGTGAAATTTCTAAATGGGGTTGTGATAAAAAGATACAGGCTGTCCACCAGGCTTTATAATTGTAATTTGTCTGTAATTCTGTGTGTGTATGTATGTTATATTATGTGTTGTTGAATTATGTGTTGGAATAATGAATAATATATATATATATATATAATAATGTTTGAAATATTCGAATATTTATAACGTTAACAAAAATATCGGTATGGAGAACCATACATGACTTCCATGTTCTAAGATTTATATTTAAAATCATATTCGAAATGAAATATTTCCATAGATACTACTTCTTTCTACTTACTGCTTCAGCCTTAACCACAGTACTGTGGTCACTAACGTATACCACCTCATGTTATCGCACTCGATTTTCACTGATGATGGAAGTCGATGGCATTGGCGAAACGTCTGTTTTTGTAGAAAACATTGGACTACGGCCAAACATCCCGGGAAGGAATTTTAACAAAAACTACTTCTTTATTGCCGATAACATTGTACACACATATATAAAAAATACGCATAAAATTAATGGCTTGTATAGTTAATGTTTGATCTCCATTATGTAGTGCTCAAGTTTCCAAAGTTTTAATATTATGATGTCCGTAATTAAAACATCAGAGCAGGTTTAGTGTGTATGAGGGTACACCGTGGACAAAAATTTTCAACATTTCCTATTGAGCACTGCTTAGAGTAAAGCTGCGAATCTACAGTGTACGTTTCACAGAACAAACACGCGGAAAAGAAGGACCGCTCCGAAGTCACACATGGACCCTCAGCATCTTGCAGAGGGTTCATTCCCTAAAGACGAAAAGTCTTTATGAATCGTTCCTCTGTAAACACGTCCCAGCGATCCACAGGAATCAAATCCCTATCCACGCTGGACACTTTTTCGGCTTGCACGCGTTATGTTGGTGTGGGTTTCGGCACTTTCCATTTAAAAAGCGTGCAAATGTAAGAAAATAAACATGAGTGAGGCCAGAAATAACGCGAATTGTGTGTGTGTGTGTGTGTGTGTGTGTGTGTGTGTGTGTGTGTGTGTGTGTGTGTGTGTGTGTGTGTGTGTGTGTGTGTGTGTGTGTGTGTGTGTGTGTGTGTGTGTGTGTGTGTGTGTGTGTGTGTGTGTGTGTGTGTGTCCCTGTCTTTTTATTGCAGTAATCATAATAATAAAATGGAAACGTAAACATTACATAATTGAGCTATGCTTGCCTGCCACGAACGATATATTTTCACTCATACATGATTTACACTAAAATGAAAATATCGGTATGGAGAACTATACATGACTTCCATGTTCTAAGATTTATATTTAAAATCATTTTCGAAATGAAATGTTTCCATAGAAACTACTTCTTTCTACTTACTGCTTCAGCCTTAACCACAGTACTGTGGTCACTAATGTATACCACCTCACGATATCGCACTCGATTTTCACTGATGATAGCAGACGATGGCACTGCCGAAAAGTCTGGTTTTGCAGAAAACATTGGACTACGGCTAAACAGCCCGGGAAGGAATTTTAACAAAAAACTACTTCTTTGTTGTCGATAACGTAGTACACATATAAAAAATACTCCCCTCCACCTTCAACTATAATTTTCATTAATAGAAAATTACCTCCACCCCGTTCACCTAACCTCTTAATTTATAGATATTTCACCAACATTTCTACAGTGGATTATTATGAGTTTCTTATCAGGATACTTTATTTATAAAAATTAATATGTATTTTACTCTTGTTAAAACATAAAACGTTGCAGGTAAACTACCCGTTTCTCTAAACCGATCTTCACCAAAATCAATAGACCTTCAGTCCTCTGCGATGCAGGGATGCATGCAAAAAAATGTTTGATTCTGTTTCAATTTGCGGCAGTTATCGTTCGTCATGGAAACATTTCTCTTGTTACAACATAAAATGTTTCAGGTAAACTACCCGCTTCCCTTTACCGATCTTCACCAAAATCAACAGGCCTTGAACTCTCTACAATTTAGGAAGATATGCAAAAAAATATTTGATTTGTCATCCTTCGTCATAGAAAATATCGGTATGGAGAACCATACATGACTTCCATGTTCTAAGATTTATATTTAAAATCATATTCGCAATGAAATGTTTACATAGAAACTACTTCTTTCTACTTATTGTTTCAGCCTTAACCACAGTACTGTGGTCACTAATGTATACCACCTCACGTTTTCGCAGTCGATTTTCACTGATGATGGCAGTCGATGGCACTGCCGAAACGTCTGGTTTTGCAGAAAACATTGGACTACGGCTAAACAGCACGGGAAGGAATTTTAACAAAAAACTACATCTTTGTTGCCGATAACGTAGTACACATATAACAAATTCTACCCTCCAACTTCAACTATAATTTTCATTAATAGAAAATTACCCCCACCCCGTTCATCTAACCTCTTAATTTATAGATATTTCATCTACGTTTCTACAGTGGATTACTATGAGCTTCTTATCAGGATACTTTATTTATCAAAATTAAGTAATTCACTCTTGTTAAAACATAAAATGTTGCAGGTAAACTACCCCTTTCTCTTAACCGATCTTCACCAAAATCAATAGACCTTCAGTCCTCTCCAATTCATGGAAGCATGCAAAAAAATATTTGATTCTGTTTGAATGTGCGGCAGTTATCGTTCGTCATGGAAACATTTCTCTTGTTACAATATAAAATGTTGCAGGTAAACTACCCCTTTCCCTTAACCGATCTTAACCAAAATCAAAAGACCTTGAGCTCTCTGCAACGCAGGAAAGGGTGCAAAAAATTATTTGATTCTCTTTGAATTTTCGGCAGTTATCGTTCATCATAAAAAAATTACCCTTTTTAAAACATAAAACGTTGCTGATAAACTACCCCTTCCCTTAACCGATCTTCAACAAAATCAACAAACCTTGAGTTCTCTTTAGTTCAAAAAGGTATGCAAAAACCTAGTTGATTCTGTTTGAATTTACGGCAGTTATCGTTCGTCATATAAAAAATTTCCCTTGTTAAAACATAAAATGTTGCTGGTAAACTACCCCTTTCCCTAAACCGATCTTCACCAACACCAATAGGTATTGAGAACTCTACAATACAGGACTGTATGCAAAACATCATTTGATTCTGTTTCAATTTGCGGCTGTTATCGTTTACCATAGAAAAAAATTACCCTTGATAAAACACCGTTGCAGGTAAACTACCCCTTTCCCTTAACCGAGCTTCACAAAAAACGACAGGTCTTGAGAACTCTACAATTCAGGACTGTATGCAAACAATTATTTGATTCTGTTTGAATTTGCGGCTCTTATCGTTTGCCATAGAAAACACCCTTGATAAAACATAAAACGTTGCTGGTAAACTACCCTATTTCATTAACCGATCTTCACCAAAAACAAAGGTCTTGAGAAATCTACAATTCAGGGCTGTATGCAAAACATTATTTGATTATCTTTGAATTTACGGCAGTTATCGTTCGTCATAGAAAAAATACCCTTGTTAACACATAAAACGTTGTAAGTAAACTACCCCTTCCCCTTAACCGATCTTCAACAAAATCAACAGACCTTGAGATCTGTATAATTCAATAAGGTATACAGAAGAGTAGTTGATTCTGATTTAATGTACGGCAGTTATCGTTCGTCATAAAAAAAATTACCCTTGATAAAACATAAAATGTTGCAGGTAAACTACCCTATTCCCTTAACCGATCTTCACCAAAATCAACAGGTCTTGAGAACTCTACATTCCAGAGGCGTATGCAAAATATTATGTGATTCTGTTTGAATTTGCGGCTGTTATCGTTTGCCATATAAAATACCCTTGATAAAACAAAAAACGTGGCTGGTAAACTACCCCTTTTCCTTAACTGATCTTCACCAAAAACAATAGGTCTTTAGCACTCAACAAAACAGGGCTGTATGCAAAGATTTATTTGATTCTGTTTGAATTTGCGGCTCTTATCGTTTGCCATAGAAAAAACCCTTTTAAAACATAAAACGTTGAAGGTAAACTACCCCTTTCCCTTAACCGATCTTTACCAACACCAACAAGTATTGAGAACTCTACAATACAGGGCTGTATGCAAAACATCATTTGATTCTGTTTGAATTTGCGGCTGTTATTGTTTACCATAGAAAAAAATTACCTTTGATAAAAAACCGTTTCAAGACGATTTTGTGAAAAAAATCTACAGACACACAGACAGATAGACAGTCACACAGACACTTTCCGAAAAACGACTTTTTTTCATGTTTTGAGTGTAGTACAATCAGAATTTGCAATAATCTCGAACACGATTTTTTTGGCCATCACCATACTTCCATTTCCTTAAGGAACATGGAAGTAAAAATTACCCTTGTTAAAACATAAAACGTTGCCGGTAAACTACCCCTTTCCATTAACCGGTCTTCACCAAAAACAATAGGTCTTGAGTACTCTACAAATCAGGGCTGTATGCAAAACATTATTTGATTCTGTTTGAATTTGCGGCTCTTATCGTTTGCCATAGAAAATACCCTTCAAAAACATAAAACGTAGCTGGTAAACTACCCCTTTCCCTTAACCAATCTTCACCAAAATCAACAGGTCTTGAGAACTCTACAATTTAGTGCTGTATGCAAATATTTATTTGATTCTGTTTGAATTTGCGGCTGTTATCGTTTGCCATATAAAATAGCCTTGTTAGAAACATTAAACGTTGCAGGTAAACTATCCCTTTCCCTTAACCGATCTTCACCAAAAACAACAGATCTTGAGAACTCAACAATTTAGGGCTGTATGCAAATAATTATTTGATTCTGTTTGAATTTGCGGCTGTTTGAATTTGCGGCTGTTATCGTTTGCCATATAAAATAAGTAGGGTAAGAATGAGAGTTCTACCGCGGAAGTGACGTCACTCCCCCTTTTTACGCGAAATTCAAAAATCGTGGTGGTGAGTGTAGACTTTCGTTGCTGTGTGTCGTCGTGTGCAGAGGTTAGGATGGACCGGGGGGGTAGTGGTGTGTCCCACGTGACCTCGGTGGGTGTACCGAAGTTGTCGGCCATGTTGTCGGCATTCGGCCATGTTGTCGTCGTCGGCCATTTTGTGGGGTTATGTGTGCGTTGATTGGCGGAGGCGTGGCCGCCGTTCGCTGTTCGCCGTTCGCGGTTCGCCGTCCGGCGGGGCCTGGCCGCGGCCTGGTCGTGGCTTGATCGCCGCCAGGAGTGGTGGGGTCGTCGTCCATTTTGTCGGCGGTGGAGCGGCCATGTTGGGAAAGCGGCGATGTTGTCGGGTTGTGCATGTGTGCTGGTTAAGTTTGGGCCACGTTGCCTCTTCGTGGTGTGTTATAGTGTATGGGTTTGGATATATACTGTGTTTCCCGGAAGGGTAGCCATGTTGGAAAAGCGTCGACGTTGTCAACTTGTGCATATGTGCTGGTTTAGCGTCGGCCACGTTGTCGGCTCGTGCATGTGTTATAGTGTACGGGTTTCAGATATATTTACACTGCCACCATTGTTCGGATATCGTCGATGTGAAGAGGTGAATTGCATTGTTGTCAACTCGAGAACTGTACATTTGAATGTGTGGTACCTTTATGGTAAGTATATATTGTAAAAATAAACAATATGCACATCATCAGTGTGAAATTCTTTTTCACACAGTCCTTCGGTGCAAAATTTAAAATCATTTCACTTGTAAATATTGAATATATGCATTTATGCATATATATTTATGCATAGATAATTATTACTATAGTAATCTATATTGCACGAACGTAAAAAATGTGTAGTGTTGTGTACATGTAAGAAATACACATGATATGCACTGCATAATTGAATGTCTAGTTGTAATGAATAATAATTGGCTTCGGCTATCTCAGCATAATATGTACACATGCTGGTGATGATGTAATCAATCCATCTGTCTGCCCATCTGTTACGAAAGCGTGAGAACGGAGGCTTTATTAGTCGTACATAATTTGAAGAACGCGAGTCGTTGGTGATGTAATATTATTAATTGGGCTCCAGCTGTCTGTGCATTTGTTAACGTTGTGTGTGTGTGTGTGTGTGTGTGTGTGTGTGTGTGTGTGCGTGTGCGTGTGCGTGTGCGTGTGCGTGTGCGTACATCCATTTGTTTAATAACAGAACCCGAGCCGTTGATTCAGTAATGAATAATAATTGGCTTCGGCTATCTGAGCATATGTACACATGCTGGTGATGATGTAATCAATTCATTTGTCTAGCCATCTGTTACCAAATCGTGAGAGCGGAGGCTTTATTAGTCGTACATAATTTGAAGAACACAAGTCGTTGGTGATGTAATATTATTAATTGGGCTCCAGCTGTCTGTGCATTTGTTAACGTTGTGTGTGTGTGTGTGTGTGTGTGTGTGTGTGTGTGTGTGTGTGTGTGTGTGTGTGTGTGTGTGTGTGTGTGTGTGTGTGTGTGTGAACGAAGTGATGACCGTACATAAATTATTGTGTGAAACAGAAAGCCAAGCTAAGTGATTGTCCTTGACTGCACGTGTAGCAGCTCTAGGTGTTTTTTTGTCGTCGAAACAGAAAGCCAAGCTAAATGGTTGTCCTTGACTGCACGTGTAGCAGCTCTGGTTGATACCAGCTGCTTTCGCGTTCATCCTTGAGATAGCGTATATATACGCTGTACGAATTGCTCACATCATCACATTGTTCGACGAGACTTACATTCAGTAAAACTTAACTAGAACTCGTACAGAGTGGGTTTCATTTTTAAATAATTTTCATTTTTAAATAATTTTTTAATTTCGTTCGACGAGACTCACATTCAGTAAAACTCAACTAGAACTCGTACAAGGTAAGTTTCATTTTTAAATAATTTTTTAATTTCTAAAGTATAATATAATCAAGCAATTATTGTTTAATAATATTGATTTTTAAATTAGTTGTATGTAATAACACATGAATGCACATTGTGCAACATTCGTTCTAGCTTGTATATTCAGTGATGATTAGTGTTAATCTTTCAAGGACTTTTGAAATAAATATAGAATAAAAATGTTAAAGCAATACTGTTTAATTAAAATACATGTAATCAAAATATATTACAATTTAAAATACATATTATGTAAACGTGAACAGTGGTGACAAGTACAAAATACATAATATGTAAACATATACAATATGACATTTGTGTACAATATTCATCTAAATAAACTAATTACAAATTAAAATATGTAAACGTACACAGTAGTGACAAAAATTAATATGTAAACATGTGTGACAATTGTGTATGAATTACAACTAAGTAAAACTAATAATTAAAAGTTACAATAAACAAGTGCAATATATTATGCCAAATATGTACAAAAAAAATACACACACACACAGTAGTGACAATTATAAAAATACAATTGTATACAATTATATTATGTGTAAGCAAATTAGATTTTAATTTATAAATTCATTACGCATAATAATTTATTTGTAATTGTTTTAATAATGGTTTTGAATTCAATCAAAATGAAATAAGTGTAAGCACATTATATTTTAAAATACTATTTGTATACGTGTGCAATGACAATTATGAACAAATATATTTGTTAATTTTGAAGATGTCTATCCGGGCTTACTCTAAAATGTACTTGAAAGATTAACGAGTCGGTTATTTTTGTTTATGAATAGACAGAATGATGTAATTAACAGCACTCATGCGTGTTAGAACATGACGGTGACGCTAATTTTTTTATATAACTATACAGGGTGATGTAATCGTCAAAAAGGTTAATTTGTTTTACGTAAGCGCTAAACAATAATGTTTTCAATTAGTAATTTATCAGAAACATATTGATTACTCTAAAATCTGATACAACCCACTCGCGTAAAGCGTGTACTCTAGTATTTGTACATATTTCTGGAAATAAGTGGTGCGCGAGACAGGCTGTTCCATGTATTGATTGTAATTGATCGAGTTTGGGACAACCGAAATCTTCTAAATTTATAATATTAAAATGCACGATACGCTTCTGTAGAATTTTTTTTTTGCAATCCTTTTACGAACACAAATTTAAAAGGAAATGTATATTTTTCTAATATTGGTACAAGATGTTCATAGGATGTGTCCCCGTCCGTCCACGCTAGTCCATGATAATGGTCTGTTAACCATCTGTTTGTCCTCACATGTTTGTGATTCGAAACAATCATGTTTGCTGGAGGTGTAAATATCCAATGTCTGCTGGCAAATGCGGTGACATCCATAATGGCTAGTTCCTTAACGAGTTCGTTTCCATCGTTGTCGATGAAACAGTGAAAGTCAAGTATGACTGCTAGATTATCCTCGCACATCCTTTTTCGTTATAAACAACGTGTTTGGTGTTACTAAGAACGCTGCAGATCCGTCCGTCTTACGGAACAGACACGTTGTATGTTGTGAAACGCTCGTAAAGAATTTTTTCGGAACGTTTATTTTGTACCTTATATTTTCGTCACGGATCAGTGCAACAAATTTACAGGTCAAAATGTTGTATACAAAAATTTCTATAGGGTATAGTATTGTGTGCTTTAATTCACTACAGCGTATGTACTGGTACGGAGATAACAGCTCCATGCGTCCGTCTTCAACGCGTGCTGTTCAAACACTGAGGTATGCGATATTAGCGGAGTTGGATTAAACACTTTTGTCACGGCAGCATATATTTTCAAACCTTGTGTTCACTAGTCGATTAAATTAAAGCGTGAAAACGAAATAGAAATACGCTCTCATGTAAGCGGTGCATGCGGTTCTACATAAGGGACAAGTATGTAGGGTTATGGCGCAATTCACACATGTGATAAAATGTCGACAGGGAATAAGTACAACTTCCACGTTTTGTGCGTAACAGACTTTGCACATTGTATCACGATTTGAGCTTCCTTCTACGTTTTTTATATTCTCCTTGATCGCGTCGGTGCGTTGTTCGTTCTCTGTTGTCGCTATTGCTGTTGGTGCTTGCGCTTCGGTAACGATACCCAGTGCCTTGATGATAAAATTTTTATCTTTCATTACATTACGTAAGAGCACGCAGGGAAATGACGTGCGTGTTCCATCCAAGCATATTCTCCACGTTCCCATTTGTTTAATCCGCCTCCACAGCAAAAACAAATCACTCTATCGTTGCATCCAGTGTAAAAGAAACCCGCTTCTGATAATTCTTTAGGTGTTATCGTTAAAGATACAGGCCATTCTTTAAAACTCTTTAAACGGTTTTCCAAGCTTCTGTAACGTGGGTACGCAGATGTGATTTTTTGAATTAAGATGACTTGCACTTCTTTATCGTCTGGTGATAAGGACTTGATTGTTGTTGCTGTCGCTTCACCGCATTGTTTGAAATAGCGGTCGTTCTTGGGATTAATATCATCATAATCGATATCATGTGAAAGCATCTTGTGCGTCCTCTCGCGAGTCGTGTTGATGAAACACTGAGCAAAAAAAATAGGAAGGAGAGGTTAATCGTTTCCCCCTCCACAAAATAAAATAAATGAAAAATGATTACATTTTTTTAATAAAAAAAATTACATACATGTAAGTCATACATTACATTCTATTTACAGCAAATAAATGAAAATTGATTACATTTGTTAAATAAAAAATCGCATACATGTGATGCACACATTACATTCTAAAAAGCAACATTATATTTACAGCAAAAAAAAACAATAATATATAGTAAATGTTTAATTATGTCTGCGCACTGTGTTGGATAACGGAGTGTACACGTTGAGCGAATCATGCAGTATCAAGCAGTAGGCCGCGGTCTGAGGGAGAAATTGCTCGATGACTCGAATTCCAATCTGACGTCGACTGGTGAAGACTTAAGCGACTCATCCTGTCTGCTACAATCGAAGACGAATAACGGTGCTTTTGCTATGAACTCAGTAGGCGTTAGAAGTACGTTGGGTTGACTTCTGTGGTAGTACGACTTTTGAAATCGTGTATACATGTCGTACAGCAATGCATAACGTCCGTTATCGATATCCAGGTTCAGGTTATCGTACGGGTGGTATTTGTCGTTCAGAAAGAGTCTCGCATTTGTCACATTGCAGTGATCGAATTCATCGGCATGTTTTTTCAGATTATTCTTTCTGCTGGTCTGGAAGGTGAGTATCACGTACCGCGGTTTCTCCAGTTGTGTAGTTGTTTTCACTGTCCAAGTCTGTCTGTCAGTCGTTGGTAAAACCGGGTACTCGTGCAGTTCCCAACTACGAAACGGTAAGAATAGTGGTAGGCCTTTGCGTATGATATCCAATAATCGTATCCGTACTTCGTTGTTCACGTACACGAACGGAATCATCCAAGAGATTTTGGTTAGTTCTATATCAGCGTTAGCGGGTGCATCCGTAGACGAGAACAGAGCGTTAACGTCAGTGGAAGTGTGTAATAGTATCAGTTCTTGTTTCATGTTTAAAATAACATGTGTGAAATCCTCAGCAAATCCCATCAGCATCCTCAACGGTATGCAAAAGTTGAATTCATTATTTTTACCGGATGGCGTTAGCTCGTCAGCTGTAGGAGCAACCCAGCCGGCATTTTGCATCGAAACAATGTCCTGCTTGCTGGCAGATAGTATGGTTTTAATAGTGGACGTGATGCCGACACTCTTGGTACGATCTACTTCCACACCGGCCAATTCGTAACGGATTTCTTCGAAGAGAAACGCGATCGCATTGTTGATCATTTTCACGTTCACATTACCGGTGTCAGTGGTTTTTTTGCTCAACTTGCCTTCAACGTACAGGAAACTTTCCATCGGTTAAGTGAAGACTTCCTGTTGCAGGATAGGTATGCGTATCTCATCATTATTTCCATATCGTGACGCCGACGCGTACGGTGCATGAGGATGATATTCGTAATGTGTGATGTTGTCTTCAAAGAACGGTCGACGTTCAACCGATAAGACTATACCGCTGTCCGTCATGTTACTTGTTTCTCTTGAGTTTGAATCCTAGTAAAATCAGGTAGCGTCGGTTAGTTGCTGTTAATCGTGTCAACGACGAACGTCTACTGATACCTTTTCCAAAAGTGTTATCCTCTTTTATCTTGCAGTGCGAGCCGTCGCTACCTCCGCTCTTCATCATCATGGAGGTTTCGGTGAAATAAATTCCCATGATTACTACACACGTTTCAAATGTATACGTGCGGTGATGACTTCCCCTTGAAAATTCACGATATCACCGTCCTGATCGTGTACGGACACTGTAACGTTTCGCAAGTGTAGTACGTTAAGCGGAAAATAAATAACGTTTCTAGGCGTATCGACTATCTTGAATCCTGGCTCAACCGTTGGATAGAACGAGTGCAATATATGCTCGTTTCGACCCGCCTTGTATGAACCTTGAACAGCGTTACACCTTATCTCCAAAACGTTCACTTTGTTGATGTTTACAGGTGCGTCCGACGTGTGTATTTTATACGCTTCTAACTTGCGGCTCTTGGAAAATCCCAACATGGTACCGATCGTGTGTTCCGTACATCCGAAATCGATATCGTATGAACAATAAATTTCACATTTCAATGTGTTGTTGTTGGGTCGTAGAGAAAATTTCGGGTCTGCTAGTTCTTTTTTCAGGTACGTTTCAATATCACTGATTTCATACACACCGGTCGGTATATTGACAGGGTCTAACGTTTTACGTGCTCCCTTTAGTACGGGAAAGACATTGTTTTTTCCACTCTCCACGTTCGGTATAGAGTTGTACGTGGTAAAGTCCAGCAGTCCTGCGTACCATTCACCGTCCGTCAATTCAAGCGGTGGAAAAAAGTCACAAACCAGTGCGCTCGGACCGTTCCTGTGACGGTGACCGTAAGCGAAGACATCTTGTAGTTTAATGATCGTTCGATGTCAAAAACTCTAAACATAAATGTCCGCAGATGACTGTATCCGACGGCTGTTTTCGCATGTAATTGTAATGAACATCGGTCACGTTCGATCCAAAGTACCGTATTAGCTCGACAGGAGGACGCAGATTGCCGAATCCGTCAAAGTACCAGACTCTGTCGCCTCGCTTCTTGTAGCATACCCAGTGCGTGCCCGGTCCGCTAGCGTCGTCCAGATTCACGATCGCACTTTCGTTCTCCCACGGTGATGTACTAGGAAATGCGTCGCGCATGTACACACCTCTGAAATAGGGTATACGCAATCGTTTCGTGTACTCATAAAGATCACGATCGGACAATGGACGCACGGGTATTTTGATTAGTTTTTTCGGTACGGTCGAAGATAGAGTCCTGAAGCTTTTTTACCACCGGTCCGTCTTCGTCGTTTTCCTGTCCCTGTTGTCGTCGTCCTCCTCCTCTTCCTGATTATCGTGCGTTGAACCGGCTTGCGTCGTCTGGTGCGACGTCGACGTTTACGCACACCACCACCACTACAGCATAGCCCGCTGCCTAACGCAGATTTCGCCTTCATCGCTGCTGCTACGGCTGCCGCGTACGCTCTTTCACTGATGCCTGAATTCAAAGCTTTCACTCGTTCCCACGCTTTACCGGCTAGCACACGATCCGCTATACCTCGTCGTTCGTTGTCCTTGTACTTGCTGTAAGCGATACCGTGTTCGCGACAGGCTTCGTCCAACTCGTTGATTCCTCGATCACCACGACTCAATCTCTCCTCTAGTTTCGTTCCGGGTCCACATAACCTGTAGCCAGGCAGATGTAGTTCTACCGGTAATACTTCCACCGCTCGATTGATCAGTGTAGGTACTGACTTCGCGACGAATGGTACCGCGCTTTTAACTATTTTTCCGATAAGACCACGCCCCCCTTTTCTTTATCAACACGGCTACGTAGTTCATACATGACTACTGTTTCGATTGCTCTCGATAAAGAGATCTCCAATCTTGCTCGTCGTTGGATTTGTCCAGATCACTAATCAACACGTTCGTCTCCGTCTTGTTCATAAGTAGTAAGTCTGCCTCTTCGGCACCAAGTGAAGTACGCGCTGCGCGTGTATGCAATTTATAGATATACGATACCACTTTCTCCCAACGACGTTGGAACACTTTTGCGAGTTTGTACGTTTCGCTCTTCGCGTACCGCTTCACGTCCTCCAATTGACGTGCATTCACTGCATCTGTGGCCCGTGCGCCACCGTCGCCAACGTTTAGAATGGTTTTTCCTTGTGCGTTAAAATAAGCTCGTTTACCGCGGTGATCGTGTGTCGGTTCAAAAATTACAAATTCACTGCGTCCTTGTTGTTCATGGGTGGAGCTAACTGTGTTATCCGCACATTGCCGACCATTAGGTTAGAGTTCGTATCCTTCGGTATGATCTTCGAGTCCACGCACGTCTCTCGCACGAATCGGTTCCCTCAGAGACTGTATGCGATGGTCCCGTGCGTCGACGACAGCCCCGTTCTTCTTGTTCGGTACCAACTGTGTGAAAGGTAAGCACGAGTAGTCTACGTACTGCTTGTTGACGGCGTCCCCGAGATCGACAGGAGCGCCGACGTTGACGAGCTTACGACCTTTCGCATCTATTCCTTGCGCCGTCGACGGATCGTCAGCTAACAGACAATGGTCACGCACGAAGCGCAGTGGAACGGCATCGCTATCATCGCGCGGTTCGCCTAAATTATGTATTTTTTTCCCGCTACGTCGAAGTGTCCGTCCTCGGTTATTGTGATACCAATATCCTCTCGCAGACTGCGTCGCGTCTCCCTTCGCGCTCTGACAGCGCTCTGGTGTCTGCCAAACTTGTCGACACTCATCTCGTGAATGATGCGTCTCGTTCGTTGTGCACGGCATTTATACGTATTCACGTAATAAATCGATTAGTTTTGATACGATCGTACTGTCTATGCATTTTATTCCGACAACGGAGAGTCCGTCGTTATGTTTTCCTTTTACGATCGTATTTAGAAATTCATCGTACACGTATACGTGTGTGTCTTTGAAGAAATAAATTTTTCCGTCGATGTATCGGAACGCACTATCAACGGCTTCTGGTAAGCCGACAAAACGATCTTTAACATATCCGTGTTTCTTGATCGTGAACGTGCACTCGTCTATCTCGCCGTAATACATATCGTTGTACAACAGAAGAGTTCGACCCGTGTACGTGTGTATTGCAGCGTTTATTTTCGTCATCGTGCGAACACCGAGCGTTGTGATTGAACGCGGATACCCGTTCACTGGCTGCAGACTGTGTATATCAAACATGTATACATAGTTGTCTATGAAAAGCACCACTTCTTCGGTCTGTGGTCTCTGGTACATCGCCGAAACATTGGTGAACGTCAGCGGTAAGAAAGTCAACCAAACAGTCAACAGAAGCGGACTCCCACCCGTTCGCTTCGACTCGAGATCCAATGTCCACAAAAAGTTATCGTGCACAATATACAGATGTCTGTTGATTATTAAAAATTGAATAACGTTCTTTAGTCGACATAAATCCGTTATCGTCCGCACGGTCTCGTTCGTTGTCGGTGTCGACGTCGTCGTTGACGTCGTCGTCGTCGTCGTAGCGGGCGGCGGCGGCGGCGGCGGCGGCGGCAGCTTCCCGTACAAGCGTTGGATGCCTCTTATATCGTCGTCTCTCAGGTCGAACGGACCGTCCGAGCGTGGTACGTAGAACGGGTACATGATCGAATCCCTCTCGAGGGAATGTGGCAATCCTAACGCGTGTCCCATTTCGTGCGTTAGCACCTGAAGAAAACTGGTCTGATCGTCCGGCATTTCGGTTGCGTTCGTATAATTCCACGATTAGTAGTAGTCCATATGTATTTCAGTAGTGTTATACGGTAAATCGGGTGGGTAGTAAGCGTGAGCGAGTATACCTCCTTGTCCGTCCAAATCGTACCCGCAGATCGTGCACCTGGAAGTCAGACACCTGTGTTTAAAATATTTCATAGCGATGACCATGTCTGCGTTTATGTCGTTGGGTCGATATTCGAATTCCAGATTCGAATGTTTCCGCCATACAGCGAACGCTTGTCGCGACGCTTCTATAGCGCTGGCGCTACCGTGAAAGAATCGCCACGACAGACGTCTCTTGGCCCACGGTGTTCGTAAGGTGTACGACACGAAATCTTCGTTACCGCATCTCCGCGCACGCATCAGATTCATCGTTTCATTGTTCAATTCTCCATTTACGGTTAAATTGTAATTCACTTGAAACGTGAGAAGGTAGGCGTCCATATCGATGGTGGCGTTGCCCGTGAGTCGTAAACTATCGTCGGGCACGTATCCATATCGCACCAAATAATCTATAGCGAAATCTACATCGTTAGCGTTAACGGACGATGCGACGACGACACTTGTGCACACAATAATAAACACTAGCGCGATATCCGTGTTGTCACAACCAAACGTGGAATGTCCCCGGTGCGTGTACGACAGTATTATTTATACTTTATCGTCTTTCAGAGTCGAATAGGGAGCACATCGACTACTTTCGACCCTTGTGAATCCTAACGGTGCTGTGAATGGTTTCTTCTTTTTTACAACGTACAGACCGTCGCGCGGAGTGTAGTAGTACACTGAACCTTGTTCTGTGTGTAACTCTTGACGTCTTTCTATTATCAGCTCTTCGTTGTTGTATTCTTTCCGCGCCAAGGTCAGCACGTACATCGTCTCTGATTCAACGTCGACTATGAAGGCAAACGCATCCGTTCTGTATTTATTTTTAACGGACGCTTTGATCACAAAATAATGCAAGAGATACAGTTTAGCAGTGACCATTTCGTTAACGTTAATGTGCTTACGCGGCATTAACGAGTCCTTTAAGATCGATTCCATCACGACGATGCTGCTGCTGCTAATGTCAGATGATGATATATACCGCTCTTGTTATACGATTATGTCGGCTTCACGTAGTTCTTCCACTATGGAGATGATTTCGTTCGTGTGCCCACTGTTTCCAACACGTTGTGATGCCATTAACAGTCGCAATCTGTCCACCAGTTCGTTTGGATCGTCCCAGTGCACGTAATCGATTTTGTCTTTTTTTCTCGTTAACGTCATATACGATGTATCGATATTATTATGCCCCTGTCCTGTACGTTTCGGTGGAAACAGTTGCGATACTATTCGTTTATACTTTACACCTCTGTTCGCGTTCACCTGTGCGTTCGCTAAGTAATACTGCTTATGCGCGTTGGTGTTACGCGTCTTTGTACGCTTTCAGATCTGATTCGTTGTAAATATTTTCTTTAGGATGCTTCATGAATACAAGTTCGTAGAGTCCTGGTGTACCTTTGTATCGTTTACCGTTGATAAGAATCGTATCGTCCGTTTCGATTTCGAACGGTGAATCACCAATCATCCATTTTCCGTTTTCATGTCTTACACCGTACGTATAGTCCATCAGACGATCGCGTTCGGACGAAACGATCATACGCATGTACTTGTTCGCTAACGATTCACTGTCGTATTTGTCCTGAAAATATCTACGCGTTTCACGTCTTCCTTCCGGTGTGTCCAACATTTTTTCAATGTTGAGACTAGGATCGTCCTCATCGTCATCACCTGATGTTTCGGCTATCACAGGTGTTTTCAGGAAAGACGGTTTCGTTCGGGAACGAAGTGGTGTTCCTACATCGATCTTACTAATTGCATCCATCGGATCCTCTTCTTCTTCCTCTTCCTCTTCTTCTTCTCGTTTCATCTTTTTCACTCTTATCGGCTTTTCATTTGTTGTTTTACGTTTCTTTTCAAGCAACGCTTGCGAAATATTTTGTAACGGTTCCAGAATCGGTTTGTAACTTTTGGATAACGTTGCTTCTTCTTCACGAATACCATGTTTTAACGCACGGTATTTATTCCGTATGTCATCACTGATCGTGTCGATATCACGTGCTAATCGTTTTTTCTTGTCATCCATCTCGATAAACGGCAGTACGACAACTAAAGTCGTTGACAGCAGGACATGTGTATTTAGCTAAACGTTTGATAACTTTTTTTTTGTTTAATCGTTAGGTGCGACTACTATGAAACGATCGAAACCGACTCTGTACCCGCCGGTGTCGATAGAAGAATCCTTGTCCACAACGAGAAAGCCGTAACGATCTTTCCACGCTTCAGCGCACATGTTCTTAAACGTGTCATATTTCATGTCCGTGTTGACGTGATCGTTGTACACATGCTTCAAGTTGCGATCGTCCTGTTTGAACAATACTATTAGATTGGCATTGTCACGAACCAACTGTTTTGGCACTTGACTGTACGTCTGACAAAGGTAAAACGCGTCCACACCGCTGTGTCGTCCCATAGAGAAATACTTGCGTATATTGTGTTGTCTTTCACAAGACACGTCATCGAACACCATAATAGAATCAGGATCGACCTCGTCGGAAGGCGGTACCTCTTCGTTATCGTTGTAGGCGTGATAACCCATTCCTTCGTTGAAAAGTTGTGTCATCAGGGCCTCCAGCATCTGATATTTGGGTTGAAATAGTGATTTAGAAAACACGTATAAGTTCGCGAATCTCAATCCGTTTACATCGAACAACAGGTTGAACATGACGTTTGTCTTCCCGCACGCGGAAGGTCCGCAGATGATCGAACGAACGGTATCGGGCAGAAGACGTCCGTGTTTACGTTTTTTTCTGCCACAACCACCTCCACCACCATCACCGCACAATTTTGAATAGTCCACGTCCTTTATTTTTAATCTGTGCGCTTGTTGCAATATTTTCATGTTGTCGTTCCGTGCACAGTCTATTTAATATTCGCACTATATTGCAGCAGTCGGTAGATATGTAACTGCATACACAAGTGTCCGGACCCGTTTCACAGTTCGGATCCGACCAAACACATTCTTTGTAGTGATCGAATCCGGTGCCACTTGGTACTATTTCGTTAAGACGGAATCTCTTCACACGATTGATAACCCGTTGCCAGTACTCGTGCACTGTCAAGATCCTACGCATGCGTTCATCGTCGTTTGCAGTCGTGTTCACGATGTACTCATCGTAACCAGGATGCGACACAATGTCTTTTACACTGTACACAGCGTGCATGTTGTCATCATAACGCACGATGGATACTGGCTCTATTTCCATGAGTCGAATAGTTGTTATACCAAGTTCTTCTTGTGTATCCACGAATCGTGTTTACCATCGAATCCTAACCACCTGACTTTTACACGATCGCCTTTACGTTGTACAATCTTTTCTACCAAGTACACGTCACCAACGTTCGATTTACTGATTTCATGTTCATAAAAACCACCTTTCAACACTTCTCCTGTATGATCCTTTAGCGAATAGGTGATGGGTACGCTGCCGGTACGCACCGAATGAACGAGAAATATCTCGTTTGTCCAATTCGGTGTGTATCCTTTGGCGAATGTCATTTTGTGTTTGCTTATACGCACACGATCGCCTACTTTGAATTTCGGTCGTTTATAAACGATGCTCCTCGCCGTGTTCTCACGAATCCTTTGTAGCACTGTACGTTCGTTGGATTCTTTCACCTGACACGATTTCATTCCAATCGTTCTGTGCACGCTGTTGTTGTACGTGTTGACTAGTTCCGGTAACATATCCAACCAACGGTAATGACCTTGTTCACTGAACGCACGATACATGTGCGTTTTCAACGTACGGTTAAAACGTTCCACAATGGAGGCCTTTTTTTCACTATACGTGGAATAGAGTGTGATACCGTATCTGCTCAGCAATTTTTGTACGCTACTGTTATAGTACTCTTTCCCGTTGTCTGTCTGCAGATATTTCATTTTATTAGCACGAAGAATCGGTTCCAGAGCTCGTGCGACCTCTACACCCGTCTTCGTTTTCAACGGAAGAGCGTACACGTTTTTGCTAAACGCGTTAATGATTGTCATAAGGTACTTGAATCCCTTGTTCACCTTCGCGTGCGGTATCATCTCTAACAGGTCCGCTTGGTACAAGTCGTGAAGTCCCTTTAACTCCACCGCACGTCTCGGAAAATTCCTTCTTACCGGTCTGTGCAACTCCCTCGCGATAGTCTTGCTAACGCTCTGCTGTATATTCTTCACCTGTCGTTTCATTCTCATGTCGTGCGAACCGTGATTCACAATACGTCGGAACGTGGTAAAGCGTTAACTCAGTGCTGAACGTAACTCTCCTCGGTACCGTTCTGGTACGTCTGCTTTCTATCGCGTGACTGTAGTAAGATTTCCACTCCACGTCCAGTTATATCATCTCGACCGAACGGAAAAACAACGCGTTCTTCTTGTGATTGCGTAAGTACGTTAAAACATGCGCTAAACTGATTTTCATACATCCATTACGCACGAGGCTCATACCGATGTAATATCTCATGAGCGTGTGTTGTTTCATGTCCAACGCTCTTACGGTCTTGACGGAATTCATGTCTTTGAACATGACGCTGCGTATAACGTTGGCGCGATACTCGTGCATTTCCGCGACTATGACGTTATCGTTCACGGGTAGATGCTCGCACATGTGTTTAGCTTTGAGTTCTGTGATCGGACGATGACTTCTCGACTCCATATGCAGGTGTATAAGATACGAGTTCAACAACCAAAACTCGTCTGCCATAGCACTCGTGCATCGTTGCCACTGTTCGTATAAACGTCGGTCTTTCACTGTGTACCCTTTTCCATGTGAATACTGCAGACCGAAATATTCACAATACTTGCGGAGTGTAGGCAATGCTTCCTTCAGAAAGGCTACCGAAAACAATCCTTGCGCCTTGTTGTTCACTATCGCGAACTGTTTCCCTCTCGCTAGTGTCGGTAACGAGGACGGCGGGCAGTGCACGTCAAAACTTACGTTGTAGCTAGGATCTAGTGCGCACTTTGGCGCTATCGCTGTCGCGCTTCTGTATATTTCAATAGGTGTACGTATCGGAATAGTGCGCTCCGTAATGACAATGCAACACAAAGCGTGTGGGATTGAACTTCCGTAGGCGAGCATGTCTGTGTACACAGTCGCATAGTTCATTCGTCCGTGTGAATCGTGTAAGCCGTGAACACGTTGAACGGCATGATACAGTTCAGGAATCGGTCGGAAACGTGAAATAAAATTCCACGCGTGACGTACGGTACACTTGAACATATTCTTTTCGTAAACCACGAGTTCAATCGGTACATTGTTTCGATCACACTCTTCGATAAAATGAAGCCATCGTGATTTGTTGTGTATACGATAAGAGATTATCATCAACAGCACGATCGGTGGCAGATAACCGCTACGTTTCTTTATGTGACGCCAACAACGTCCGTGATATCTGTCAACACCGAACTTATAACGTGTACAGTAGTTACCACAAATCGTTTTTTCTTCACAAAATACATGGAACACAAGTTGGAGCGTATCGCGCTTCGTAACGGTTTTGTTAGTGTGAAATGTTTCCCATCGTCGTATCGATAGACATCCATTGTGTCATCGATCTGTGATGCAAGTGATACAGCTTCGAAATTGACATGATATTTAAAGTGTATAGGTATAATTTTTATGAAATCTTTTGTTTTATTTTTTTATCATTGGCGCCATCAGTCAGACATTGAATTGTGTACACACACTTAGTAGTAGTACTAGTAATAGTAATACATATAGTACTACTAGTACTAGTATAGTACTAACACAGAGTACTACTAGTACTACCCAAACGGGTATGTTTGTACATGAGTTTATGTCGGCTCTGAGAAGAGCCTTTTTTGCGTGCGTCGACTTCTACAAGTGTTCACGAACGAAATTGCATGTGGGCATTGACGCCTTATGGACTTGGACAGGATCATCACCCACCATCCAATCCATAATTCGTATTTTACACTTGCAGCATCTTACAACATCATCATCGCCTTCGTAAATAAACCCGGCTTTGGCTAGGTCAAAAAATCTCACGTTCGTATTCGGAAATTTACGAACGTAAAATTTAATGTTACCTCGACGATGGATGTTATAAAAGCTTTTCAATCGGCTTGCAAAAGAATATGTGTGCACGTCCATATCTGAAGCAAGAATGTTGGTTTGTTGGGCTGCATTTCACTTCCTCAGTGGTAGCTGCGCGCGCAACCGTAGTGGGGATTGCTGTCGTCAATTGGTCGGTATGAAATAAAGCACAGTAGTGGGAACAAATAGCTGCGCACGCAGTCGTCATAGATAGTATAAGTGGAGCGATGATCGCTGCCTGCGTTCACCTTCGAGTCTCGTGCAGGCTAACTTTCACGCACTGCATATAAAATGTTACTTATTTTCTAACTTTGTATCAGTATTCTAATGTTCTTCAAGCGAGCAAGTAATTGATTTTGCTTTTATTGTTATTCTAACAATGCAGACGTTTTCTGTTGATCGTAAACATTCGTTGCGTGGCTCGTTGGTGTCGTACGTTTACACACCTGTTGCAGAGGAAGAAGAAGGATATGTCAACGATGTCATTACCTTTTTCGATGAAATTCACGATATGTTACGTACGGACATTCTAAACGAACTGACACGTTTGCTTACTATAAAGTGGCATATAGCGCTAAAAGCGAGATTTGTCAAGTACATTGTAAACGCCGACACGAATGAGGACGAAGAAGTGACGAGTGAAGGCTATTTTCACGGACGATGTCATACGACATTGATCGCTGATCAGAACGTATTGCCTGAACGTTTAGAAGCTTCGTACGAAAAAATCATCGAATCGATTTATAAATTCACTCGTGAGGGTAATGGTTGGGCGTTGGATCATATAATCTCGTTAGAACTCGTTCTCTCACGATACCAACCGCTGGCCGCCTCCAGTTTCATCCGTACACCTCCTGAATTGTCTTGTACTAAATCCATCATCAACGTGAACAATACAGGCGATCAAATGTGTTTTATATGGTCAGTGTTGGCCGCACTGTTTCCACAACACAGAGACAACGAGCGTGTATCCAAATACAAATAACATATTCACAGTATCACCACTTCTGGTATAACTTATCCCACCCGTCTATGCGATATTGTGAAGTTCGAACGAGACAATACTGACATTTCTATAAATGTTTTTGGTTACGAAGAAAATGAAATTTACCCGCTAAGAATAACTCCTTTCAGTGGCAGACAACACCACTTTAATCTATTACTTCTCACCACCGCTGACCGAAAACATTACTGTTTAATAAAAAATATTAGCCGCTTACTGTCTTCACTAACCAAACACAACGGACGTTCTTTCTATTGCAACTACTGTCTGCACAGATTCTGCGAAGAACGACTCCTTAGTGAACACGTCCCTCGTTGTTCACCGTATGGTGAACAAAGAATTCGTTTACCGACGAAAGAGAAGGAAAAGGTTATGTACTTCAAAAATTACACTTACTGTCATAAAGTCCCTTTCGCTATATATGCAGACTTTGAATCGTTCATTGTGCCTTGCCATCGTTGCGATGCTCCTCCACACACATCGTCCACCACAACGGAGTCGTTACATCTTCCTTCAGGTTTCTCCTACCTCATAGTCGACCACGAGGGTAACATTTTCAAACCACAAGTCGTTTATCGCGGTGTGAACGTGATAGAAACCTTTTTAGATAGACTAATCGTTGAAGAGCATGAACTGTACAGGATCATGCGTACCAATATCCCCATGACTATGAGTGATCGTGACGTATTATCTTTCACGAATGCTGTCGTATGCCATCTCTGCGAAAAACCACTGACTGATGACGACAAGGTGCGCAACCATTGTCATCTGACTGGACGATACCTTGGCGCAGCTCACAACGTATGTAACCTCAACTGCAAGTCCGCCCAACATATTCCTGTCTTTTTCCATAACTTACGAGGTTACGACGCACATCACTTGATACAAGGGTTGGGTAAATACAACGATGAAACTCTCACTTGTATCGCTACCACTAGTGAACGCTTCGTATCAGTCACGTTGGGTGGCCTACGTTTCGTAGACACGTTACAATTTTTGAACACGTCCTTGGATACACTTGTTGGAAACTTGCGCGCGAGCGGTGCGGATTTCGCTTTAACAAAGCAATGTTTCGAAGAACACTTCGAGCTACTCTTACGTAAGGGGGTGTACCCTTACGATTACATGACGGGTAGCGAGAAGTTCGACGAAACATGTCTGCCCGCACGCGAACACTTTTTCAATAGGCTGAGTGAATCGCCCGTTTTGGACGAAGATTACGCACATGCACAGAATGTGTGGCAGACTTTCGGAATCCGCACGCTGGGCGATTATCACGATCTTTATCTTAAAACAGATGTATTGCTGCTGGCTGACGTCTTCGAGGCGTTTCTTGAGAAGGCCATACGGTACTACCAGATTGATCCGGCTCATCTTTACTCGCTTCCCGGCGTTGCTTGGCACGCGATGTTAAAGATGACCGGTGTGCGACTGGAACTGTTGACGGATATAGATCAGCATCTTTTTATTGAATCAGCCGTTCGCGATGGCGTTAGCATGGTACCCAACCGCTATGCCAAGGCCAACAACCCGCTAATCGCTGATCAGTATGATGCTTCAAAGCCGACCTCTTTCATATTGTACACCGACTGCAACAACTTTTACGGTGCAGCCATGTCACAGCCACTCCCTTACGGTGACTTTAGATGGCTCGATCGTAACGAGATCGACTCACTGGACGTACGTACTCTGAGTGATGACAGTGACATTGGCTACATACTTGAGGTCGACCTACACTATCCATCCGAACTTCATAATCTTCACTCAGATTATCCACTAGCACCTGTGCGTTCCTGCGTCAATCCTGACATACTTTTACCGTACTCTCGACGACTCCACACACGACTACACTATACAAAAGGGTATAACGGATCAGAAACTCCCTCATCGTCCGTTCCCAAGTTGCTAACGACTTTGGACGATAAGCAAAAATACGTTCTTCATTTTCGAAATTTAAAGTTGTATCTGAACCTTGGTCTAGAATTGAAAGCAATCCATAGGGTGTTGAGTTTTAAACAGAAAGCGTGGATGAAACCGTTTATCGATTTCAACACACAAAAGAGAGCAGCAGCCACCAACAGTTTTGAAAAAGATTTTTTCAAACTGATGGTCAACGCTGTCTATGGTAAATCGCTGGAGAACGTAAGGAAACGAATAGTCGTACAGTTTTCGATAGTCGTACAGTTTTCACCTCTGCCGAGTGTATACGAAGCGATCGTCATAAGCTGTACACGCAACGTGTAACAAAACTTTCCCTGTCTCCTTATGAAGATAAGAGTTACGTACTGGACGATGGTGTAACTACACTCGCGTACGGACACTACAGAGTGTGAAAACGTGTGTTAACCAATGACGATACCGGTCCTAACATGAAGAAACTAAGATACACGGAGCAGTAACTCATGGTAATAATAAACTTGTATTGCAAGTATAAAATTTATTTATTATACTTTCATTTGATTTTCAGTTGGTAGGAGGGGTGAGGTAGACGATTAGACGTTAATGGTTAATATTTATAACAGGATGTAATCGACTCCCACTAAGACCTTCCCACACTATGCACATGTGCAGTTAATTTTATTCGCTGGGAATTGCGATTAATTTTAAACAAGATTTTGACTGACCTCACAGTGTGTGTGTGTGTGTGTGTGTGTGTGTGTGTGTGTGTGTGTGTGTGTGTGTGTGTGTGTGTGTGTGTGTGTGTGTGTGTGTGTGGTGAACACTTTGAGGGTGAGGGGACTTTGTCTATAGCAGACTCCCACCAGGCATATTCGTATATATAAGCATTTTGTCATAATGATTATTATCACATTCATTATAATTTTTCAAGTTGTATGTAAGTACTTACTATAATTTTACGTTAATATTTGACATAACACACACACACGTGCATTATTATGTTAGCAAATTATTATACAACATTTTTCTTGTTACGTTTTACAGAATGAGCGGAAGTGAAAATAAACTTTATAAAAGAGTATGTGAGGAGCAGCGGCGGGTTCGAAGGTAAATTACAACATTGTTCTATATTTAACGAGTACAAACAGAATATAACATTCGACTGACTTATTGTTTATTTTTTATAGTTCTCAAAGATTACGGCTGGCGTTGATGGGACCTTCAGTATCACAACACAACTCAAGTCGGTAAGTCCACTTTTATTAACAATCACTTGTACTAATGCGTTTACGTTCGGTATTCAAATTTATTCTTTTTTTTCAGTGATGCTACCGGTTCAGCTGCTGCTACTGCTGTTGTTGCTGCTGCTGCTGCTGCTGCTGCTGCTGCTGCTGCTGCTGCTGCTGCTGCTGCTGCTGCTGCTGCTGCTGCATCTCAGAAAGCCGGCACGAGTCGGTACGTTTTTTTTTCATTAACGTTCACTTGTACTATTGCGTTTACATCTGGTACTAAAAGTGTACTTTTTTTCAGCAATGATGATGAGATGATGATGTATGGCGATGATGATAGTAATGACAGTGACAGTGATACAACACTACTTCTAGATAGAAGCCATAATGATGATGTAGATGAGCATCAACATAATGAAAATAATGATGTTGATGAGCATCAACAATTACCGGTCATCACATTTAATATGCAAGTCTTCTTCTTATGTGTACATACTTTCGTTTTTTTTTTACATGATTTTATATTTTTACTTTTTCACCAGTGATATTCGTCCACAAGCGCGGCAGATAACGATTACTCCGCCACAATCGCCACCACCACAACCACAGGAACAACTACAACCACGTCCGCAGTGGATAAGCACAGCAAATCAACGGCAACCTCAACCACAATCCCCACAGCCTCAACAGCAGCCACAACCTCAGCAGCACATGCGATATGATCCACGTTTGCGGTCCCCTCCAGAAGACGCACCATGTGTGTTTTACGATATAATTGATACGGTGGAACCGAGGATGCATAGTGAAGTCGCCACAATGAGACTACTTCTAAGAAGTAGGTTTCCGACGTGGCGATGGAGCCGTGGAGAGCTCTGCCCCATTCAGGGTATGTTAGGGCACACATCTTGTAGTGTGTGCCAAGAAAACTATACTGAGGGGCAGAGACTCCTCGGCTTAATGTGTGGTCATACTTACCACTATCTATGAATCACTAATTGGTTCCAAACCGTGGCATTGGAGGGGACACCGCCGGGATGTCCACAATGTCGGGTGTATGCATTCAGCAGGCCAATACATCCATTTTATGCACGCATGCATTTTTGAGGTATGTAACAGTACACATAAACATTATTCTAATCCATCCTATACTTATCAATTATACATCACTAATATTGTTTTTGTTTCTGTTACAGATGGCCGTGCACATTATATATGTAAAAAAGTAAAAAAAGTGATGATTTTTTTTTGTAATTTATTGTATATTTTTTGATGTAATGTTTTTTTCTGTATATATATTGTATCTGTAATGTTTTTTTCTGTATGTATATTGTATATAAAATGTAATATATAATATTTGTTTAATTTTATACTTTTGTATTATACTCATCATTGTATCTGAACTGTAATTTTTTTTATTTAATTATATATCGTTGTATTGTAATAATTGTATACTTTTGTATTATACTCATCATTGTATCTGAACTGTAATTTTTTTTATTTAATTATATATCGTTGTATTGTATTCATCTTTATATATTGTGTCTGTGTGTGTGTATTTGTAGTTTATTGTATAATTACAATATATATATGTGTAATATTTATATGTCTATTTATATTGTATACTTTTGTATTATACTCATCTTTATATTGTGTGTGTGTGTGTGTGTGTGTGTGTGTGTGTGTGTGTGTGTGTGTGTGTGTGTGTTTGCTACAATATAAATATGTAAATTTTTGATTTGCTTAGTTGTTTCTTTTCAACTATCCTTTTTCCTTCCATCATGCATGTTTTATAAGTGAAGTGTCAATCAGAACAATTGCACCGCAATAGCCAGTCAACAAGAGTTTCACACAGATGATGTGCGCATTTTGTATTTTTACAATATATACTTACCACAAAAGCACACACACATTCAAATTTACAGTTCACGAGTTGGCAACAATGCAATTCACCTCTTCACATCGACGATATCCGGACGGTAGCAGTGTAAATATCTGAACCCATACACTATAACACATGCACGAGTTGATAACGTGACCAACGCTATTACAGTTCTCGAGTTGGCAACAATGCAATTCACCTCTTCACATCGACGATATCCGGACAATGGTGGCAGTGTAAATATATCTGAAACCCTACACTATAACACATGCACGAGCCGACAACGTGGCCGACGCTAAACCAGCACATATGCACAAGTTGACAACGTCGACGCTTTTCCAACATGGCTACCCTTCCGGAAAACACAGTATATATCCAAACCCATACACTATAACACACCACGAAGCGGCAACGTGGCCCAACCTTAACCGGCACACATGCACAACCCAACAACATCGCCGCTTTCCCAACATGGCCGCTCCACCGCCGACAAAATGGACGACGACCCCACCACTCCTGGCGGCGATCAAGCCACGACCAGGCCGCGGCCAGGCTCCCGTCGGACGGCGAACCGCGAACGGCGAACAGCGAACGGCGGCCACGCCTCCGCCAATCAACGCACACATAACCCCACAAAATGGCCGACGACGACAACATGGCCGAATGCCGACAACTTCGGTACGCCCACCGAGGTCACGTGGGACACACCACTACACCCCCGGTCCATCCTAACGTCTGCACACCACGACACACAGCAACGAAAGTCTACCCCCACCACCACGATTTTTGATTTCGCGCCAAAAGGGGAGTGACGTCACTTCCGCGGTAGAACTCTCATTCTTACCCTACTGAAATACCCTTGTTAAAACATAAAACGTTGCCGGTAAACTACCCCTTTCCCTTAACCGATCTTCACCAAAAACAATAGGTCTTGAGAACTCTACAATTCAGGGCTGTATGCAAAAGAGTAGTTAATTCTGTTTGAATTGCGGCTGTTATCGTTTGCCATAGAAAACAATTACCCTTGATTAAAAAAAAACCGTTGCAGGTAAACTACCCCTTTCCCTCAACCGATCTTCACCAAAACCAATAGGTCGTGAGTACTCTACAAATCAGGGCTGTATGCAAAAAATGATTTGATTCAGTTTGAATTTGCGGCTGTTATCGTTTGCCATAGAAAAAAATCTACAGACACACACACACACACACACACACACACACACTTTTCGAAAAATGACTTTTTTTCATGTTTTGAGTGTAGTACAATCAGAATCTGCAATAATCTCGAACACGATTTTTTTTCCCATCACCATACTTCCATTTCCTTAAGGAACATGGAAGTAAAAATTATTTGATTCTGTTTGAATTTACGGCAATTATCGTTCGTCATGAAAAAATTTCTCTTGTTACAACATAAAATGTTGCAGGTAAACTACCCCTTTCTCTTCACCGATCTTACCAAAATCAACAGGCCTTGAGTTCTCTACAATATAGGGATGTATGTAAAAGTTATTTGATTCTGTTTGAATGTGCGGCAGTTATCGTTCGTCATAGAAAAAATCGGTATGGAGAACCATACATGACTTCCATATTCTAAGATTTAAATTTAAAATCATTTTCGAAATGAAATATTACCATAGAAACTACTTCTTTTTCTACTTACTGCTTCAGCCTTGAACACAGTACTGTAGTCACTAACATATACCACCTCACGTTATCGCACTCGATTTTCACTGATGATGGAAGTCGATGGCATTGCCGAAACGTCTGGTTTTGTAGAAAACATTGGACTACGGCCAAATATCCCGGTAAGGAATTTTAACAAAAACAACTTCTTTGTTGCCGATAACGTTGTACACATATATATAAAAAATATGCATAAAATTAATGGCTTGTATAAGTTAATGATTGATCTCCATTAAGTAGTGCTCAAGTTTCCAAAGTTTTAATATTATGATGTCCGTAATTAAAACATCAGAGCAGGTTTAGTGTGAATGAGGGTACACCGTGGACTAAAATTTTAACATTTCCTATTGAGCGTTGCTTAGAGTAAAGCTGCGAATCTACAGTGTATGTTTCACAGAACAAACACGCGAAAAAGAAGAAGCGCTCCGAAGTCACTCATGGACCCTCAGCATCTTGCAGAGGGTTCATTCCCTAAAGACAAAAAGTCTATCTATGAATCGTTCCTCTGTAAACACGTGCAGTTACACTGCCCAGCGATCCACAGGAAGCAAATTGATGTCCATTTTTTCGGCTTGCACGCGTTATGTTGGTGTGGGTTTCGGCACTTTCCATTTAAAAAGCGTGCAAATGTAAGAAAATAAACATGAGTGAGGCCACAAATAACGCGAATTTTGTGTGTGTGTGTGTGTGTGTGTGTGTGTGTGTGTGTGTGTGTGTGTGTGTGTGTGTGTGTGTGTGTGTGTGTGTGTGTGTGTGTGTGTGTGTGTGTGTGTGTGTGTGTGTGTGTGTGTGTGTGTGTGTGTGTGTGTGTGTGTGTGTGTGTGTGTGTGTGTGTGTGTGTGTGTGTGTGTGTGTGTGTGTGTGTGTGTGTGTGTGTGTGTGTCTTCCCTGCCTTTTTATTGCTGTAGTCATAATAATAAAATGGAAACCTAAACATTACATAACTGAGATATGCTTACCTGCCACGAACGATATATTATTTTATACATGTACTTGTATATTAACTCATACATAATTTACATTAAAATGAACAAATTATAATTTTATTGCCTGGCAACAAAATTATTTTATTTTTAACAATTACCATTGTTTGAAAAAGTTTAATTGCATTTTCAAGTACTTTACTGTTGTTAAAACGTAAAAGGTTGCTGGTAAACTACCCCTTCCCCTTAACCGATCTTCACCAAAATCGAAAATCCTTGAGATCGCTACAATTTAGGGACGAATGCAAAAAATTATTTGATTCTGTTTGAATTTGCGGCTGTTATCATTTGCCATAGAAAATACGCTTGATAAAAAAACGTTGCAGGTAAACTACCCCGTTCCCTTAACCGATCTTTACCAAAAACAATAGGTCTTGAGTACTCTACAAATCAGGGCTGTGTGCAAAACAATATTTGATTCTGTTTGAATTTGCGGCTGTTATAGTTTGCATATAAAATATCCTTGTTAAAAAAACGTTGCTGGTAAACTACCACTTTCCCTTGACCGATCTTCACCAAAAACAATAGGTCTTGAGAACTCTACACTTTAGGGCTGCATGCAAAAACCTTTTGATTCTGTTTGAATTTGCGGCTGTTATCGTTTGCCATAGAAAATACCCTTGTTAAAACATAAAACGTTGCAGGTAAACTACCCCTTTCCCTTAACCGATCTTCACCACAAACAACAAAATCTTGAGAACTCTACAATTCAGGGCTGTATGCGAACCATTATTTGATTCTGTTTGAATTTGCGGCTGTTATCGTTTGCCAAAAAAAAATTTCCCTTGATAAAAAAAACCGTTGCTGGTAAACTACCCCTTTCCTTCAACCGATCTTCACCAAAAACAATAGGTCGTGAGTACTCTAAAAGTCAGGTCGGTATGCAAAAAATTATTTGATTCTGTTTGAATTTGCGGCTGTTATCGTTTGCCATAGAAAAATATCTACACAGACACACAGACACACACACAGACACTTTTCGAAAAACGACTTTTTTCATGTTTTGAGTGTAGTACAATCAGAATCTGCAATAATCTCGAACACGATTTTTTTTTGCCATCACCATACTTCTATTTCCTTAAGGAATATGGAAGTAAAAATTAACCTTGGTATCACATAAAATGTTGCAGGTAAACTACCCCTTCTCTTAACTGATCTGCACCAAAATCAATAGGTCTTGAGTCCTCTACAGTTCAGGGATGCATGCAAAACATTATTTGATTCTGTTTGAATGTACGGCAGTTATCGTTCTTCATGGAAAAGGTTCTCTTGTTGCAACATAAAATGTAACTACCCCTTTCCCTTAACCGATCTTCAACAAAATCAACAGACCTTGAGTTCTCTACAATTGAGGAACGTATGCAAATCAATCTTTGATTCTGTTTGAATTTACGGCAGTTATCATTCGTCATATTAAAGATTACCCATGTTAAAACATAAAACGTTGCAGGTAAACTACCCCTTTCCCTAACCTGATCTGAAACAAAAACAATAGGTCTTGAGAACTCTACAATTCAGGGCTGTATGCAAAACTTATTTGATTCTGTTTGAATTTGCTGCTCTTATCGTTTGCCATAGAAAATACCCTTTTAAAACAAAAAAACGTTGCAGGTAAACAACCCCTTTCCCTTAACCGATCTTCACAAAAACAAAAGGTCTTGAGAAGTCAATAATTCAGGGCAGTATGCCAAAAATTATTTGATTATGTTTGAATTTGCGGCTGTTATCTTTTGCCAGAGAAAATAACCTTGTTCAAACATAAAACGTTGCCGGTAAACTACTCCTTTCCCTTAACCGATCTTTATCAAAATCAACAGGGCTTGCGACCTCTATAATTCAGAGCTGTATACAAAATATTATTTGATTGTGTTTGAATTTACGGGTGTTATTGTTTGCCAAAAAACAAATTACCCTTGATTTAAAAAAAAACGTTGCCGGTAAACTACCCCTTTCCCTTAACCGATCTTCACCAAAAACAATAGGTCTTGAGTACTGTAAAAATCGTGGCTGAATGCAAAAAATTATTTGATTCTGTTTGAATTTGCGACTGTTATTGTTTGCCATAGAAAAAACTACAGACAGACAGACACACAGACACTTTTCAAAAATATCGGTATGGAGAACCATACATGACTGCCATGTTCTAAGATTTATATTTAAAATCATATTCGAAATGAAATTTTCCATAGAAACTACGTCTTTCTACTTATTGCTTCAGCATTAACCACAGTACTGTGGTCACTAACGTATACCACCTCACGTTTTCGCACTCAATTTTCACCGTAATGAAAATGTTATGAAAAATGATTCGTAATGAAAATGTTAGTTTAATTAATAAAGTTTAATTAAAGTAGGCTTCTTAAAAATAAATAGCTTTTGCCCACAACTTCGTTCGCGTGGTCTTCAATTTAATGCGATAATATATTTAGAACAGAATCTATTCTATTGGGTTGCCATAGTAACCAGATCTAATAGTTCTTTAAGACCGCAAAGGACCCCCCAGAGGATCGTATCGAAAAAAACACCTGTCCTATGTTGGTTCTCCCGTTGCGTAAAATATTTGTGCCAAGTTTGGTTGAAATCGGTCCAATGGTTTAGGTGGAGAAGTGGAAGACCCCAAAGGACCCCCAAAGGATCGTATCGAAAAAAACACTTGTCCTATGTTGGTTCTCCCTTTGCGTAAGATATTTGTGCCAAGTTTGGTTGAAATCGGTCCAGTGGTTTAGGAGGCGATGTGGAAGACCCCAAAGAACCCCCAAAAGGACCCCATCGAAAAAACACCTATCCTATGTTGGTTCTCCCGTTGCGTAAAGTATTTGTGCCAAGTTTGGTTGAAATCGGTACAGTGGTTTAGGAGGAGATGTGGAAGAAACCTTCGCGGACGTGCGCACAACAACTCGCCGAAGTTTCATCGCAATCGGATTAATGGTATAGGAACGCATACGGGACAAACAAAGAAACATTCATTTTTATATATAAGATGTAAACTATACCACTTACTTGACATAAACCGTGATAGCTAAGCTAATGTACAACATATATGTATTAATTATACACATAAATGTTCCTCGACAGACACTCTATCTATTCGCAAAAACTTGAATAAATTCCGTTCAGTACTTCCTGAGATTAGCGATTTCAAACACAGAGAGAAAACGGACCGACTTTACTTTATACTATGTACAGATTTACATTAAAATGAAAAAATTATAATTTTATTGCCTGGCAACAAAATTATTTTATTTTTAATAATTCCCGTTGTTTGAAAAAGTTTAAATGCATTTTCAAGTACTTTACTCTTGTTAAAACGTAAAAGGTTGCAGGTAAACTACCCCTTCCCCTTAACCGATCTTCACAAAAATCAAAAGGCCTTGAGTCCTCTACAATTAAGTGACGTATGCAAAAAATTATTTGATTCTGTTTGAATTTGCGGCAGTTATCGTTTGCCATAAAAAATACGCTTGATAAAAAACGTTGCAGGTAAACTACCCGTTCACCACAACTGATCTTCACCAAAAACAACAAGTCTTGAGTACTCTACAAATCACGGCAGTATGCTAAAAATTATTTGATTCTGTTTGAATTTGCGGCAGTTATCGTTTGCCATAGAAAATACGCTTGATAAAAAAAGTTGCTGGTAAACTACCCCTTCCCCACAACTGATCTTCACCAAAAACAACAAGTCTTGAGTACCCTACAAATCACGGCTGTATGCAAAAAATTATTTGATTCTGTTTCAATTTGCGGCTGTTATCGTTTGCCATAGAAAATACCTTGATAAAAAAACACTGCTGGTAAACTACCCCTTTCCCATAACCGATCTTCACCAAAAACAATACGTCTTGAGAACTCGGCAATTTAGGGCTGTATGCAAATAATCTTTTGATTCTGTTTGAATTTGTGGCAGTTATCGTTTGCCATAGAAAAATAATCTACACACAGACAGACACACAGATAGACAGACAGACAAACACAGACACTTTTCGGAAAACGACTTTTCTCATGTTTTGAGTGTAGTACAATCAGAATCTGCAATAATCTCGAACACGATTTTTTTTGCAATCACCATACTTCCATTTCCTTAAGGAATATGGAAGTAAAAATTAAGTACTTTACTCTTGTTAAATCATAAAATGTTTCAGGTAAACTACCCCTTTCTCTTAACCGATCTACTCCAAAATCAATAGACCTTCCGTCCTCTACAATTCAGGGATGCATGCAAAAAAATATTTGATTCTGTTTGAATGTGCGGCAGTTATCGTTCGTCATGGAAACATTTCTCTTGTTACAACATAAAATATTGCTGGTAAACTACCCTTTTCCATTAACCGGTCTTCACCAAAAACAATAGGTCTTGAGTACTCTACAAATCAGGGCTGTATGCAAAAAATTGTTTGATTCTGTTTGAATTTGCGGATCTTATCCTTTGCCATATAAAATACCCTTTAAAACATAAAACGTTGCCGGTAAACTACCCCTTTCCCTTAACCGATCTTCACCAAAAACAACAGGTCCTGAGCACTCTACAATTCAGGGATGTATGCAAAACATTATTTGATTCTGTTTACATTTGCGGCTTTTATCGTTTGCCATAGAAAATACCCTTGTTAAAATATAAAATGTTGCCGGTAAACTACCCCTTTCCCTTAACCGATCTTCACCAAAACCAATAGGTCTTGAGAACTCTATAAATCAGAGCTGTATGCAAAAGACTAGTTGATTCTGTTTGAATTTGCGGCTTGTATCGCTTGCCATAGAAAATACCCTTGTTAAAATATAAAATGTTTCCGGTAAACTACCCTTTTCCCTTAACCGATCTTCACCAAAACCAATAGGTCTTGAGAACTCTATAATTCAGGGCTGCATGCAAAAGACTAGTTGATTCTGTTTCAATTTGCGGCTTGTATCGCTTGCCATATAAAATACCCTTGTTAAAACATAAAACGTTGCCGGTAAACTACCCCTTTCCCTTAACCGATCTTCACCAAAAACAATAGGTCTTGAGAACTCTACAATTCAGGGCTGTATGCAAAAGAGTATTTGATTCTGTTTGAATTTTCGGCTGTTATTGATTGCCAAACAAAAATTACCCTTGTTTTAAAAAAACCGTTGCCGGTAAACTACCCGTTTCCCTTAACCGATCTTCACCAAAATCAATAGGTCTTGAGTACTCTACAAATCAGGACTGTATGCAAAAAATTATTTGATTCTGTTTGAATTTGCGATATCTTATCGTTTGCCATATAAAATACCCTTTTAAAACATAACCAAATATACTGTTACTCACCGTCTGTGGCCTTTCTGTGATGTTATTTCGTTGTTTACATGTTTCGAGGCACTTGCCTCATCATCAGAACTTTATAAAAACTAATGTATGTCATCAATGATGACATGTGTCAAAATAATAAAACACAATACGGCATTAAACTACGTACAGAACTTGCTTTAAAAATGAGCACGTCAATGTTTGGTGTGCCTTGCAAGACAACACGCGCCGTACTGACGAAATCTAAGTTTTATCTCGACCATATCGCATAGCGGTATCGTACAGTATATTTGATTTATATTGTAATTGGTCGTTCAACACGTGTGGCTTGGTACTGGCGTCGTTAAATGCATCACGGAAAGGCCATAGACGGTGAGTAACAGTATATTTGGTTAACAAACACGTGGCTTGGGACTACAATAAGAGTTATTCCATTTAAAACATAAAATGTTGCAGGTAAACTACCCCTTTTCCTTAACCGATCTTCACCTAAAACAATAGGTCTTGAGTACTCTACAGATCAGGGCTGTATGCAAAACATTATTTGATTCTGTTTGAATTTGCGGCTCTTATCGTTTGCCATAGAAAATACCCTTCAAAAACATAAAACGTAGCAGGTAAACTACCCCTTTCCCTTAACCGATCTTCACCAAAATCAATAGGTCTTGTGAACTCTACAATTTAGGGCTGTATGCAAATAATTATTTGATTCTGTTTGAATTTGCGGCTGTTATCGTTTGCCATATAAAATACCCTTGTTAAAACGTAAAACGTTGCTGGTAAACTACCCCTTCCCCTTAACCGATCTTCGCCAAAAACAATAGGCCTTGAGAACTCTAGAATTCAGGGCTGTATGCAAAAGAGTAGTTAATTCTGTTTGAATTTGCGGCTGTTATCGTTTGCCATAGAAAAAAAATCTACAGACAGACAGACAGACACACACACACACACACTTTTCGAAAAATGACTTTTTTCATGTTTTGAGTGTAGGACAATCAGAATCTGCAATAATCTCGAACACGATTTTTTTCCCATCATCAAACTTCCATTTCCTTAAGGAAAATGGAAGTAAAAATTATTTGATTCTGCTTGAATTTACGGCAATTATCGTTCGCCATGAAAAAATTTCTCTTGTTACAACATAAAATGTTGCAGGTAAACTACCCCTTTCTCTTCACCGATCTTCACCAAAATCAACAGGCCTTGAGTTCTCTACAATATAGGGATGTATGCAAACGTTATTTGATTCTGTTTGAATGTGCGGCAGTAATCGTTAGTCATAGAAAAAATTAACCTTGGTATCACATAAAACGTTGCAGGTAAACTACCCCTTCTCTTAACTGATCTTCACCAAAACCAATACGTCTTGAGTCCTCTACAGTTCAGGGATGCATGCAAAACATTATTTGATTCTTTTTGAATTTACGGCAGTTATCGTTCTTCATGGAAAACGTTCTCTTGTTACAACATAAAATGTTGCAGGTAAACTACCCCTTTCCCTTAACCGATCTTCACCAAAACCAATAGGTCTTGAGAACTCTATAAATCAGAGCTGTATGCAAAAAATTGTTGATTCTGTTTGAATTTGCGGCTTGTATCGCTTGTCATAGAGAATACCCTTGTTAAAATATAAAATGTTTCCGGTAAACTACCCTTTTCCCTTAACCGATCTTCACCAAAACCAATAGGTCTTGAGAACTCTATAATTCAGGGCTGTATGCAAAAGAGTATTTGATTCTGTTTGAATTTTCGGCTGTTATTGATTGCCAAACAAAAATTACCCTTGTTTAAAAAAAACCGTTGCCGGTAAACTACCCCTTTCCCTTAACCGATCTTCACCAAAACCAATAGGTCTTGAGTACTCTACAAATCAGGACTGTATGCAAAAAATTATTTGATTCTGTTTGAATTTGCGATTCTTATCGTTTGCCATAAAAAATACCCTTTTAAAACATAACCAAATATACTGTTACTCACCGTCTGTGGCCTTTCTGTGATGTTATTTCGTTGTTTACATGTTTCGAGGCACTTGCCTCATCATCAGAACTTTATAAAAACTAATGTATGTCATCAATGAAGACATGTGTCAAAATACTAAAACACAAAACGGCATTAAACTATGTACAGAACTTGCTTTAAAAATGAGCACGTCAATGTTTGGTGTGCCTTGCAAGACAACACGCGCCGTACTGACGAAATCTAAGTTTTATCTCGACCATATCGCATAGCGGTATCGTACAGTATATTTGATTTATATTGTAATTGGTCGTTCAACACGTGTGGCTTGGTACTGGCGTCGTTAAATGCATCACGGAAAGGCCATAGACGGTGAGAAACAGTATATTTGGTTAACAAACACGTGGCTTGGGACTACAATAAGAGTTATTCCATTTAAAACATAAAACGTTGCAGGTAAACTACCCCTTTCCCTTAACCGATCTTCACCTAAAACAATAGGTCTTGAGTACTCTATAGATCAGGGCTGTATGCAAAACATTATTTGATTCTGTTTGAATTTGCGGCTCTTATCGTTTGCCATAGAAAATACCCTTCAAAAACATAAAACGTAGCAGGTAAACTACCCCTTTCCCTTAACCGATCTTCACCAAAATCAATAGGTCTTGTGAACTCTACAATTTAGGGCTGTATGCAAATAATTATTTGATTCTGTTTGAATTTGCGGCTGTTACCGTTTGCCATATAAAATACCCTTGTTAAAACGTAAAACGTTGCTGGTAAACTACCCCTTCCCCTTAACCGATCTTCGCCAAAAACAATAGGCCTTGAGAACTCTAGAATTCAGGGCTGTATGCAAAAGAGTAGTTAATTCTGTTTGAATTTGCGGCTGTTATCGTTTGCCATAGAAAAAAATCTACAGACAGACAGACACACACACACACTTTTCGAAAAATGACTTTTTTCATGTTTTGAGTGTAGGACAATCAGAATCTGCAATAATCTCGAACACGATTTTTTTCCCATCATCAAACTTCCATTTCCTTAAGGAACATGGAAGTAAAAATTATTTGATTCTGTTTTAATTTACGGCAATTATCGTTCGCCATGAAAACATTTCTCTTGTTACAACATAAAATGTTACAGGTAAACTACCCCTTTCTCTTCACCGAACTTCACCAAAATCAACAGGCCTTGAGTTCTCTACAGTATAGGGATGTATGCAAACGTTATTTGATTCTGTTTGAATGTGCGGCAGTAATTGTTCGTCATAGAAAAAATTAACCTTGGTATCACATAAAACGTTGCAGGTAAACTACCCCTTCTCTTAACTGATCTTCACCAAAACCAATAGGTCTTGAGTCCTCTACAGTTCAGGGATGCATGCAAAACATTATTTGATTCTTTTTGAATTTACGGCAGTTATCGTTCTTCATGGAAAACGTTCTCTTGTTACAACATAAAATGTTGCAGGTAAACTACCCCTTTCCCTTAACCGATCTTCAACAAAATCAACAGACCTTGAGATCTATCAACAATTGAGGAAGGTATGCACAAAATTATTTTATTCTGTTTAAATATGCGGCAGTTATCGTTCATCATAGAAACAATTACTCTTGTTAAAACATAAAATGTGGACGGTAAACTACCCCTTTCCCGTAACCGATCTTCACCACAATCAACAAGCCTTCAGTTTTTTACAATTGAGGAACGTATGCAAATCAATCTTTGATTCTGTTTGAATGTGCGGCAGTTATCGTTCGTCATAGAAAAAATTACCATTATTAAAACATACAATGTTGCAGATAAACTACCCACTCCCCTTAACCGATCTTCACCAAAATGAACAGACATTGAGGTCTCTATAGCTCAGGAAGCTGTGCAAAACCTTATTTGATTCTGATTGAATTTACGGCAGTTATCATTCGTCATAATAAAGATTACCTACGTTAAAACATAAAACGTTGCTGGTAAACTACCCCTTTCCCTAACCTGATCTTCAACAAAAGCAATAGGTCTTGAGAACTCTAAAATTCAGGGCTGTATGCAAAAACTTATTTGATTCTGTTTGAATTTGTGGCTATTATGGTTTGCCATAGAAAATACCCTTTTAAAACTTAAAACGTTGCCGCTAAACTACCCCATTCCCTTAACCGATCTTCACAAAAAACAAAAGGTCATGAGAACTCAATAATTCAGGGCATTATGATAAAAATTATTTGATTATGTTTGAATTTGCGGCTGTTATCGTTTGCCACAGAAAATATCCTTGTTAAAACATAAAACTTTTCTGGTAAACTACCCCTTTCCCTTAACCGATCTTTATGAAAATCAACAGATCTTCAGAATTCTATAATTCAGGGCTGTATACAAAATATTATTTGTTTGTGTTTGAATTTTCGGGTGTTATTGTTTGCCATAGAAACACATTACCCTTGATTTAAAAAAAACGTTGCCGGTAAACTACCCCATTCCCTTAACCGATCTTCACCAAAAATAGGAGGTCTTGCGTACACTAAAAATCATGGCTGTGTGCAAAAAATTATTTGATTCTGTTTGAATTTGCGGCTGTTATCATTTGCCATAGAAAAAACTACAGACAGACACAAGACAGACAGATACACAGACACTTTTCAAAAATATCGGTATGGAGAACCATACATGACTTCCATGTTCTAAGATTTATATTTAAAATCATATTCGAAATGAAATATTTCCATAGAAACTACGTCTTTCTACTTATTGCTTCAGCATTAACCACAGTACAGTGGTCACTAATGTTTAAAACCTCACGTTTTCGCACTCAATTTTCACCGATGATGGCAGTCAATGGCACTGCCGAAAAGTCTGGTTTTGCAGAAAACATTGGACTACGGCTAAAGAGCCCGGGAAGCAATTTTAACAAAAAACTACTTCTTTGTTACCGATAACGTAGTAAATATATATAAAAAATTCTCCCCTCCACCATCAAAAATAATTTTTAAAAATAAAAAATTACCGCCACCCCGTTCACCTAACCTCTTCATTTATAGATATTTCATCTACGTTTCTACAGTGGATTACTATGAGCTTCTTATCAGGATAATTTATTTATAAAAATTAAGTACTTTACTCTTGTTAAATAATAAAATGTTTCTGGTAAACTACCCCTTTCTCTTAACCGATCTACTCGAAAATCAACAGACCTTCCGTCCTCTACAATTCAGGGATGAATGCAAAAAAATATTTGATTCGGTTTGAAAGTGCGGCAGTTATCGTTCGTCATGGAAACATTTCTCTTGTTACAACATAAAATGTTCCAGGTAAACTACCCGTTTACCTTAACCGATCTTCACCAAAACCATTAGACCTTGAGCTCTCTTTGCAACTCAGGAAAGGGTGCAAAAAATTATTTGATTCTCTTTAAATTTTCGGCAGTTATCGTTCGTCATAAAAAAATTACCCTTTTTAAAACATAAAACGTTGATGATAAACTACCCCTTCCCTTAACCCATCTTCAACAAAATCAACAGACCTTGAGTTCTCTTTAGTTCAAAAAGGTATGCAAAAACCTAGTTGATTCTATTTGAATTAAGGCAGTTATCGTTCGTCACATAAAAAATTACCCTCATTAAAACATAAAATGCTGCAGGTAAAATACCCCTTTCCCTTAACCGATCTTCACCTAACACAATAGGTCTTGAGTACTCTACAGATCAGGGCTGTATGCAAAACAATATTTGATTCTGTTTGAATTTGCGGCTCTTATCGTTTGCCATAGAAAATACCCTTCAAAAACATAAAACGTAGCAGGTAAACTACCCCTTTCCCTTAACCGATCTTCACCAAAATCAATAGGTCTTGTGAACTCTACAATTTAGGGCTGTATACAAATAATTATTTGATTCTGTTTGAATTTGCGGCTGTTATCGTTTGCCATATAAAATACCCTTGTTAAAACGTAAAACGTTGCTGGTAAACTACCCCTTCCCCTTAACCGATCTTCGCCAAAAAAATAGGCCTTGAGAACTCTAGAATTCAGGGCTGTATGCAAAAGAGTAGTTAATTCTGTTTGAATTTGCGGCTGTTATCGTTTGCCATAGAAAAAAAATCTACAGACAGACAGACAGACACACACACACACACACTTTTCGAAAAATGACTTTTTTCATGTTTTGAGTGTAGGACAATCAGAATCTGCAATAATCTCGAACACGATTTTTTTTCCCATCATCAAACTTCCATTTCCTTAAGGAACATGGAAGTAAAAATTATTTGATTCTGTTTGAATTTACGGCAATTATCGTTCGCCATGAAAAAATTTCTCTTGTTACAACATAAAATGTTGCAGGTAAACTACCCCTTTCTCTTCACCGATCTTCACCAAAATCAACAGGCCTTGAGTTCTCTACAGTATAGGGATGTATGCAAACGTTATTTGATTCTGTTTGAATGTGCGGCAGTAATCGTTCGTCATAGAAAAAATTAACCTTGGTATCACATAAAACGTTGCAGGTAAACTACCCCTTCTCTTAACTGATCTTCACCAAAACCAATAGGTCTTGAGTCCTCTACAGTTCAGGGATGCATGCAAAACATTATTTGATTCTTTTTGAATTTACGGCAGTTATCGTTCTTCATGGAAAACGTTCTCTTGTTACAACATAAAATGTTGCAGGTAAACTACCCCTTTCCCTTAACCGATCTTCAACAAAATCAACAGACCTTGAGATCTATCAACAATTGAGGAAGGTATGCACAAAATTATTTTATTCTGTTTAAATATGCGGCAGTTATCGTTCATCATAGAAACAATTACTCTTGTTAAAACATAAAATGTGGACGGTAAACTACCCCTTTCCCTTAACCGATCTTCACCACAATCAACAAGCCTTCAGTTTTTTACAATTGAGGAACGTATGCAAATCAATCTTTGATTCTGTTTGAATGTGCGGCAGTTATCGTTCGTCATAGAAAAAATTACCATTATTAAAACATACAATGTTGCAGATAAACTACCCACTCCCCTTAACCGATCTTCACCAAAATGAACAGACATTGAGGTCTCTATAGCTCAGGAAGCTGTGCAAAAACCTTATTTGATTCTGATTGAATTTACGGCAGTTATCATTCGTCATAATAAAGATTACCTACGTTAAAACATAAAACGTTGCTGGTAAACTACCCCTTTCCCTAACCTGATCTTCAACAAAAGCAATAGGTCTTGAGAACTCTAAAATTCAGGGCTGTATGCAAAAACTTATTTGATTCTGTTTGAATTTGTGGCTATTATGGTTTGCCATAGAAAATACCCTTTTAAAACTTAAAACGTTGCCGCTAAACTACCCCATTCCCTTAACCGATCTTCACAAAAAACAAAAGGTCATGAGAACTCAATAATTCAGGGCATTATGATAAAAATTATTTGATTATGTTTGAATTTGCGGCTGTTATCGTTTGCCACAGAAAATATCCTTGTTAAAACATAAAACTTTGCTGGTAAACTACCCCTTTCCCTTAACCGATCTTTATCAAAATCAACAGGTCTTGAGAATTCTATAATTCAGGGCTGTATACAAAATATTATTTGATTGCGTTTGAATTTGCGGGTGTTATTGTTTGCCATAGAAACACATTACCCTTGATTAAAAAAAAACGTTGCCGGTAAACTACCCCATTCCCTTAACCGATCTTCACCAAAAATAAGTGGTCTTGAGTACTCTAAAAATCATGGCTGTGTGCAAAAAATTATTTGATTCTGTTTGAATTTACGGCTGTTATAGTTTGCCATAGAAAAAACTACAGACAGACACAAGACAGACAGATACACAGACACTTTTCAAAAATATCGGTATGGAGAACCATACATGACTTCCATGTTCTAAGATTTATATTTAAAATCATATTCGAAATGAAATATTTCCATAGAAACTACGTCTTTCTACTTATTGCTTCAGCATTAACCACAGTACAGTGGTCAGTAATGTATAAAACCTCACTTTTTCGCACTCAATTTTCACCGATGATGGCAGTCAATAGCACTGCCGAAAAGTCTGGTTTTGCAGAAAACATTGGACTACGGCTAAAGAGCCCGGGAAGCAATTTTAACAAAAAAACTACTTCTTTGTTACCGATAACGTAGTAAACATAAAAAATTCCCCCCTCCCCCAACAAATATAATTTTTAAAAATAAAAAATTACCACCACCCCGTTCACCTAACCTCTTCATTTATAGATATATCATCTACCTTTCTACAGTGGATTACTATGAGCTTCTTATCAGGATACTTTATTTATAAAAATTAAGTACTTTACTCTTGTTAAATCATAAAATGTTTCTGGTAAATTACCCCTTTCTCTTAACCGATCTACTCCAAAATCAATAGACCTTCCGTCCTCTAAAATTCAGGGATGCATGAAAAAAATATTTGATTCTGTTTGAATGTGCAGCAGTAATCGTTCGTCATGGAAACATTTCTCTCGTTACAACATAAAATGTTGCAGGTAAACTACCCGTTTCCCTTAACCGATCTTCACCAAAATCAGTAGACCTTGAGCTCTCTTTGCAACTCAGGAAAGGGTGCAAAAAATTATTTGATTCTCTTTGAATTTTCGGCAGTTATGTTTCGTCATAAAAAAATTACTCTTTTTAAAACATAAAACGTTGCTGGTAAACTACCCCTTCCCATAACCCATCTTCAACAAAAACCACAGACCTTGAGTTCTTTTTAGTTCAAAAAGGTATTCAAAAACTTATTTGATTCTGTTTGAATTTACGGCAGTTATCGTTCGTCACATACAAAGTTACCCTCGTTAAAACATAAAATGTTACTGGTAAACTACCCCTTTCCCTTAACCGATCTTCACCAAAAGCGACAGGTTTTGAGTACTTAAAAATTCAGGCCTGTATGCAAACAATTATTTGATTCTCTTTGAATTTACGGCAGTTATCGTTCGTCATAGAAAAAATACCCTTGTTAAAACATAAAACGTTGCAGGTAAACTACCCCTTTCCCTTAACCGATCTTCAACAAAATCAACAGACCTTGAGTTCTGTATAATTCAAAAAGGTATGCAGAAGAGTAGTTGATTCTGTTTTAATGTACGGCAGTTATCATTCGTCATAAAAAAATTACCCTTGTTAAAACGTAAAAAGTTGCTGGTAAACTACCTCTTTCCCTTAACCGATCTTCACCAAAAACAACACGTCTTTAGTACTCAACAAATCAGGGCTGTATGTAAAAGCTTATTTGATTCTGTTTGAATTTGCGGCTCATATCGTTTGCCATAGAAAATACCATTTTAAAACATAAAACGTTGCAGGTAAACTACCCCTTTCCATCAACCGAACTTCACCAACACCAATAGGTATTGCGAACTCTACAATACAGGGCTGTATGCAAAACATCATTTGATTCTGTTTGAATATGCGGCTGTTACCGTTTACCATAGAAAAAAATTACCCTTGATAAAAAACCGTTGCCGGTAAATTACCCCATTCCCTTAACCGATCTTCACCAAAAACGACAGGTCTTGAGAGCTCTACAATTCAAGTCAGTATGCAAAATATTAAGTGATTCTGTTTGACTTTGCGGCTGTTATCGTTTGCCATACAAAATACCCTTGATAAATCAAAAAACGTGACTGGTAAACTACCCATTTCCCTTAACCGATCTTCATCAAAATCAACGGACCTTGAGTTCTGTATAATTCAAAAAGGTATGCAGAAGAGTAGTTGATTCTGTTTTAATGTACGGCAGTTATCATTCGTCATAAAAAAATTACCCTTGATAAAATTTAAAATGTTGCTGGTAAACTACCCTATTCCCTTAACAGATCTTCACCAAAACCAAGAGGTATTGAGAAATCTACATTTCAGGGCGGTATGCAAACAATTATTTCATTCTGTTTGAATTTGCGGCTGTTATCGTTTGCCAAAAAAAAATTACCCTTTTTAAAACATAAAACGTTGATGATAAACTACCCCTTCCATTAACCCATCTTCAACAAAATCAACAGACCTTGAGTTCTCTTTAGTTCTAAAAGGTATGCAAAAACCTAGTTGATTCTGTTTGAATTTACGGCAGTTATCATTCGTCATAAAAAAAATTACCCTTGATAAAACATAAAATGTTGCTGGTAAACGACCCTATTCCCTTAACCGATCTTCACCAAAACCAACAGGTATTGACAACTGCACATTTCAGGGCTGTATGCAAAATATTATATTATTCTGTTTGAATTTGCGGCTGTTATCGTTTGCCATATAAAATACCCTTGATAAAACAAAAAACGTGGCTGGTAAACTACCCCTTTCCCTTAACCGATCTTCACCAAAAACAACAGCTCTTTAGTACTCAACAAATCAGGACAGTATGCAAAACCTTATTTGATTCTGTTTGAATTTGCGGCTCTTATCGTTTGCCAAAAAAATACCCTTTTAAAACATAAAACGTTGCTGGTAAACTACCCCATTCACTTACCCGATCTTCACCAACGTCAATAGGTACTGAGAACTCTACAGTACAGGGCTGTATGCAAAACATCATTTGATTCTTTTTGAATTTTCGGCAGTTATCGTTCGTCAAAAAAAAATTACTCTTTTTAAAACATAAAAAGTTTGCTGATAAACTACCGCTTCCCATAACCCATTTTCAACAAAATCAACAGACCTTGAGTTCTCTCTAGTTCACGAAGGTATGCAAAAACCTAGTTGATTCTGTTTGAAGTTACGGCAGTTACCGTTCGTCACGTAAAAATTACCCTCGTTAAAACATAAAATGTTGCTGGTAAACTATCCCTTTCCCGTACCCGATCTTCACCAAAAGCGACAAGTCTTGAGTATTCTACAATTCAGGCCTTTATGCAAACAATTATTTGATTCTCTTTTAATTTACGGCAGTTATCGTTCGTCATAGAAAAAATACCCTTGTTAAAACATAAAACATTGCTGGTAAACTACCCCCAATTATTTGATTCTCTTTGAATTTACGGCAGTTATCGTTCGTCATATAAAAAATACCATAGTTAAAACATAAAAAGTTACAGGTAAACTACCCCTTTCCCTTAACCGATCTTCAACAAAATCAACAGACCTTGGGTTCTGTATATTTCAAAAAGGTATGTAGAAGAGTAGTTGATTCTGTTTTAATGTACGGCAATTATCATTCGTCATAAAAAAATTACCCTTGATAAAACATAAAATGTTGCAGGTAAACTACCCTATTCCCTTACCCGATCTTCACCAAACCCAACAGGTATTGAGAACTCTACATTTCAGGGCTGTATGCAAAATATTATATGATTCTGTTTTCATTTGCGGCTGTTATCGTTTGCCATATAAAAAACCGTTGATAAACAAAAAACGTGGCTGGTAAACTACCCCTTTCCCTTAACCGATCTTCACCAAAAACAAATGGTCTTTAGTACTCAACAAAGCAGGGCTGTATGCAAAACCTTATTTGATTCTTTTTGAATTTGCGGCTCTTATCGTTTGCCAAAGTAAATACCATTTTAAAACATAAAACGTTGCTGGTAAACTACCCCTTTCCCTTAACCGATCTTCACCAACGTCAATAGATATTGAGAACTCTACAATACAGGGCTCTATGCAAAACATCATTTGATTCTGTTTGAATTTTCGGCTGTTATCGTTTACCATAGAAAATAATTACCCTTGATAAAAAACCGTTGCTGGTAAACTACAACGTTCCCTTAACCGATCTTCACCAAAAACGACAGGTCTTGAGAGCTCTACAATTCAGGGCAGTATGCAAAATATTATATGATTCTGTTTGACTTTGCGGCTGTTATCGTTTGCCATACAAAATCCCCTTGGTAAAACAAAAAACGTGGCTTGTAAACTACCACTTTCCCTTAACCGATCTTCACGAAATACAAGAGGTCTTGAGAACTCAATAATTCAGGGCAGTATGCCAAAAATTATTTGATTATGTTTGAATTTGCGTCTGTTATCGTTTGCCACAAAAAATTCCCTTGTTAAAACATAAAACGTTGCAGGTAAATTACCCTATTCCCTTAACCGATCTTCACAAAAACAACAGATCTTGAGTACTCTAAAAATCATGGCTGTATGCAAAAAATTATTTGATTCTGTTTGAATTTGCGGCTGTTATCGTTTGCCATAGAAAAAACTACAGACAGACACAGAGACACTTTTCAAAAATATCGGTATGGAGAACCATACATGACTTCCATGTTTTAAGATTTATATTTAAAATCATATTCGAAATGAAATATTTCCATAGAAACAACGTCTTTCTACTTATTGCTTCAGCATTAACCACAGTACTGTGGTCACTAACGTATACCACCTCACGTTTTCGCACTCAATTTTCACCGATGATGGCAGTCGATGGCACTGCCGAAAAGTCTGGTTTCTCAGAAAACATTGCACTACGGCTAAAGAGCCCGGGAAGCAATTTTAACAAAAAACTACTTCTTTGTTGCCGATAATGTAGTAAACATATAAAAAATTCTCCCCTCCACCTTCAACTATAATTTTTAATAATAGAAAATTACTCCCACCCCGTTCACATAACCTCTTCATTTATAGATATATCATCTACCTTTCTACAGTGGATTACTATGAGCTTCTTATCAGGATACTTTAGTTATAAAAATTAAGTACTTTACTCTTGTTAAATCATAAAATGTTTCTGGTAAATTACCCCTTTCTCTTAACCGATCTACTCCAAAATCAATAGACCTTCCGTCCTCTAAAATTCAGGGATGCATGCAAAAAAATATTTGATTCTGTTTGAATGTGCAGCAGTAATCGTTCGTCATGGAAACATTTCTCTCGTTACAACATAAAATGTTGCAGGTAAACTACCCGTTTCCCTTAACCGATCTTCACCAAAATCAGTAGACCTTGAGCTCTCTTTGCAACTCAGGAAAGGGTGCAAAAAATTATTTGATTCTCTTTGAATTTTCGGCAGTTATGTTTCGTCATAAAAAAAAACTGTTTTTAAAACATAAATCGTTGCTGATAAACTACCCCTTCCCATAACCCATCTTCAACAAAAACCACAGACCTTGAGTTCTTTTTAGTTCAAAAAGGTATACAAAAACCTATTTGATTCTATTGGAATTTACGGCAGTTATCGTTCGTCACATAAAAAGTTACCTTCGTTAAAACATAAAATGTTACTGGTAAACTACCCCTTTCCCTTAACCGATCTTCACCAAAAGCGACAGGTTTTGAGTACTCTACAATTCAGGCCTGTATGCAAACAATTAGTTGATTCTCTTTGAATTTACGGCAGTTATCGTTCGTCATAGAAAAAATACCCTTGTTAAAACATAAAACGTTGCAGGTAAACTACCCCTTTCCCTTAACCGATCTTCAACAAAATCAACAGACCTTGAGTTCTGTATAATTCAAAAAGGTATGCAGAAGAGTAGTTGATTCTGTTTTAATGTACGGCAGTTATCATTCGTCATAAAAAAATTACCCTTGTTAAAACGTAAAAAGTTGCTGGTAAACTACCTCTTTCCCTTAACCGATCTTCACCAAAAACAACACGTCTTTAGTACTCAACAAATCAGGGCTGTATGCAAAACCTTATTTGATTCTGTTTGAATTTGCAGCTCTTATCGTTTGCCATAGGAAATACCATTTTAAAACATAAAACGTTGCAGGTAAACTACCCCTTTCCATCAACCGAACTTCACCAACACCAATAGGTATTGCGAGCTCTACAATACAGGGCTGTATGCAAAACATCATTTGATTCTGTTTGAATATGCGGCTGTTACCGTTTACCATAGAAAAAAATTACCCTTGATAAAAAACCGTTGCCGGTAAACTACCCTATTCCCTTAACCGATCTTCACCAAAAACGACAGGTCTTGAGAGCTCTACAATTCAAGTCAGTATGCAAAATATTATGTGATTCTGTTTGACTTTGCGGCTGTTGTCGTTTGCCATACAAAATACCCTTGATAAATCAAAAAACGTGTCTGGTAAACTACCCATTTCCCTTAACCGATCTTCATCAAAATCAACAGACCTTGAGTTCTGTATAATTCAAAAAGGTATGCAGAAGAGTAGTTGATTCTGTTTTAATGTACGGCAGTTATCATTCGACATAAAAAAAATTACCCTTGATAAAACATAAAATGTTGCTGGTAAACTACCCTATTCCCTTAACAGATCTTCACCAAAACCAAGAGGTATTGAGAAATCTACATTTCAGGGCGGTATGCAAACAATTATTTCATTCTGTTTGAATTTGCGGCTGTTATCGTTTGCCAAAAAAAAATCTACACACAGACAGACACACAGACAGACAGATAGACACACACACAGACACTTTTCGGAAAACGACTTTTTTTTCATGTTTTGAGTGTAGTACAATCAGAATCTGCAATAATCCCGAACACGATTTTTTTTGCCATCACCATACTTCCATTTCCTTAAGGAATATGGAAGTAAAAATTAAGTACTTTACTCTTGTTAAATCATAAAGTGTTTCAGGTAAACTACCCCTTTCTCTTAACCGATCTACTCCAAAATCAATAGACCTTCCGTACTCTACAATTCATGGATGCATGCAAAAAAATATTTGATTCTGTTTGAAAGTGCGGCAGTTATCGTTCGTCATGGAAACATTTCTCTTGTTACAACATAAAATGTTGCAGGTAAACTACCCGTTTCCCTTAACCGATCTTCACCAAAACCATTAGACCTTGAGCTCTCTTTGAAATTCAGGAAAGGGTGCAAAAAATTATTTGATTCTCTTTGAATTTTCGGCAGTTATCGTTCGTCATAAAAAAATTACCCTTTTTAAAACATAAAACGTTGATGATAAACTACCCCTTCCATTAACCCATCTTCAACAAAATCAACAGACCTTGAGTTCTCTTTAGTTCTAAAAGGTATGCAAAAACCTAGTTGATTCTCTTTGAATTTACGGCAGTTATCGTTCGTCACATAAAAAATTACCCTCATTAAAACATAAAATGTTGCTGGTAAACTACCCCTTTCCCTTAACCGATCTTCACCAAAAGCGAAAGGTCTTGAGTACTCTACAATTCAGGTCTGTATGCAAATAATTAATTGATTCTCTTTGAATTTACGGCAGTTATCGTTCGTCATAGAAAAAATACCCTTGGTAAAACAAAAAACGTTGCTGGTAAACTACCCCTTTCCCTTAACCGATCTTCAACAAAATCAACAGGTCTTGAGTTCTGTGTAATTCAAAAAGGTATGCAGAAAAGTAGTTGATTCTGTTTTAATATACGGCAGTTATCATTCGTCAAAAAAAAATTACCCTTGATAAAACAAAAAACGTTGCCGGTAAACTACCCCATTCCCTTAAACGATCTTCACAAAAAACAAAATGTCTTGAGAACTCAATAATTCAGGGCAGTATGCCAAAAATTATTTGATTATGTTTGAATTTGCGGCTGTTATCGTTTGCCATACAAAATACCCTTGATAAAACAAAAAACGTGGCTGGTAAACTACCACTTTCCCTTAACCGATCTTCACGAAATACAAGAGGTCTTGAGAACTCAAAAATTCAGTGCAGTATACCAAAAATTATTTGATTATGTTTGAATTTGCGGCTGTTATCGTTTGCCACAAAAAATTCCCTTGTTAAAACATAAAATGTTGCAGGTAAACTACCCTATTCCCTTAACCGATTTTCACCAAAAACAACAGATCTTGAGAACCCTAAACATCATGGCAGTATGCAAAAAATTATTTGATTCTGTTTGAATTTGCGGCTGTTATCGTTTGCCATAGGAAAAACTACAGACAGACACAAGACAGACACACACACAGACACTTTTCAAAAATATGGGTATGGAGAAGCATCCATGACTTCCATGTTTTAAGATTTATATTTAAAATCATATTCGAAATGAAATATTTCCATAGAAACAACGTCTTTCTGCTTATTGCTTCAGCATTAACCACAGTACTGTGGTCACTAACGTATACCACCTCACGTTTTCGCACTCAATTTTCACCGATGATGGCAGTCGATGGCACTGCCGAAAAGTCTGGTTTCTCAGAAAACATTGGACTACGGCTAAAGAGCCCGGGAAGCAATTTTAACAAAAAAATACTTCTTTGTTGCCGATAACGTGGTAAACATATAAAAAATTCTCCCCTCCACCTTCAAATATAATTTTTAATAATAGAAAATTACCCCCACCCCGTTCACATAACGTCTTCATTTATAGATATTTCATCTACCTTTCTACAGTGGATTACTATGAGCTTCTTATCAGGATACTTTATTTATAAAAATTAAGTAGTTTACTCTTGTTAAATCATAAAATGTTTCTGGTAAATTACCAATTTCTCTTAACCGATCTACTCCAAAATCAATAGACCTTCCGTCCTCTAAAATTCAGGGATGCATGCAAAAAAATATTTGATTCTGTTTGAATGTGCAGCAGTAATAGTTCGTCATGGAAACATTTCTCTCGTTACAACATAAAATGTTGCAGGTAAACTACCCGTTTCCCTTAACCGATCTTCACCAAAATCAGTAGACCTTGAGCTCTCTTTGCAACTCAGGAAAGGGTGCAAAAAATTATTTGATTCTCTTTGAATTTTCGGCAGTTATGTTTCGTCATAAAAAAATTACTCTTTTTAAAACATAAAACGTTGCTGATAAACTACCCCTTCCCATAACCCATCTTCAACAAAAACCACAGACCTTGAGTTCTTTTTAGTTCAAAAAGGTATTCAAAAACCTATTTGATTCTGTTTGAATTTACGGCAGTTATCGTTCGTCACATAAAAAGTTACCCTCGTTAAAACATAAAATGTTTCTGGTAAACTACCCCTTTCCCTTAACCGATCTTCACCAAAAGCGACAGGTTTTGAGTACTCTACAATTCAGGCCTGTATGCAAACAATTATTTGATTCTCTTTGAATTTACGGCAGTTATCGTTCGTCATAGAAAAAATACCCTTGTTAAAACATAAAACGTTGCAGGTAAACTACCCCTTTCCCTTAACCGATCTTCAACAAAATCAACAGACCTTGAGTTCTGTATAATTCAAAAAGGTATGCAGAAGAGTAGTTGATTCTGTTTTAATGTACGGCAGTTATCATACGTCATAAAAAAATTACCCTTGTTAAAACGTAAAAAGTTGCTGGTAAACTACCTCTTTCCCTTAACCGATCTTCACCAAAAACAACACGTCTTTAGTACTCAACAAATCAGGGCTGTATGCAAAACCTTATTTGATTCTGTTTGAATTTGCGGCTCTTATCGTTTGCCATAGAAAATACCATTTTAAAACATAAAACGTTGCAGGTAAACTACCCCTTTCCATCAACCGAACTTCACCAACACCAATAGGTATTGCGAACTCTACAATACAGGGCTGTATCCAAAACATCATTTGATTCTGTTTGAATATGCGGCTGTTACCGTTTACCATAGAAAAAAATTACCCTTGATAAAAAACCGTTGCCGGTAAACTACCCCATTCCCTTAACCGATCTTCACCAAAAACGACAGGTCTTGAGAGCTCTACAATTCAAGTCAGTATGCAAAATATTATGTGATTCTGTTTGACTTTGCGGCTGTTATCGTTTGCCATACAAAATACCCTTGATAAATCAAAAAACGTGTCTGGTAAACTACCCATTTCCCTTAACCGATCTTCATCAAAATCAACAGACCTTGAGTTCTGTATAATTCAAAAAGGTATGCAGAAGAGTAGTTGATTCTGTTTTAATGTACGGCAGTTATCATTCGTCATAAAAAAAATTACCCTTGATAAAACATAAAATGTTGCTGGTAAACTACCCTATTCCCTTAACAGATCATCACCAAAACCAAGAGGTATTGAGAAACCTACATTTCAGGGCGGTATGCAAACAATTATTTCATTCTGTTTGAATTTGCGGCTGTTATCGTTTGCCATAGAAAAAAAATCTACACACAGACAGACACACAGACAGACAGACAGACACACACACAGACACTTTTCGGAAAACGACTTTTTTTCATGTTTTTTTGTGTGTAGTACAATCAGAATCTGCAATAATCCCGAACACGAATTTTTTTGCCATCACCATACTTCCATTTCCTTAAGGAATATGGAAGTAAAAATTAAGTACTTTACTCTTGTTAAATCATAAAGTGTTTCAGGTAAACTACCCCTTTCTATTAACCGATCTACTGCAAAATCAATAGACCTTCCGTACTCTACAATTCATGGATGCATGCAAAAAAATATTTGATTCTGTTTGAAAGTGCGGCAGTTATCGTTCGTCATGGAAACATTTCTCTTGTTACAACATAAAATGTTGCAGGTAAACTACCCGTTTCCCTTAACCGATCTTCACCAAAACCATTAGACCTTGAGCTCTCTTTGAAACTCAGGAAAGGGTGCAAAAAATTATTTGATTCTCTTTTAATTTTCGGCAGTTATCGTTCGTCATAAAAAATTACCCTTTTTAAAACATAAAACGTTGATGATAAACTACCCCTTCCATTAACCCATCTTCAACAAAATCAACAGACCTTGAGTTCTCTTTAGTTCACAAAGGTATGCAAAAACCTAGTTGATTCTCTTTGAATTTACGGCAGTTATCGTTCGTCACATAAAAAATTACCCTCATTAAAACATAAAATGTTGCTGGTAAACTACCCGTTTCCCTTAACCGATCTTCACCAAAAGCGAAAGGTCTTGAGTACTCTACAATTCAGGTCTGTATGCAAATAATTAATTGATTCTCTTTGAATTTACGGCAGTTATCGTTCGTCATAGAAAAAATACCCTTGGTAAAACAAAAAACGTTGCTGGTAAACTACCCCTTTCCCTTAACCGATCTTCAACAAAATCAACAGGTCTTGAGTTCTGTGTAATTCAAAAAGGTATGCAGAAAAGTAGTTGATTCTGTTTTAATATACGGCAGTTATCATTCGTCAAAAAAAAAATTACCCTTGATAAAACAAAAAACGTTGCCGGTAAACTACCCCATTCCCTTAAACGATCTTCACAAAAAACAAAATGTCTTGAGAACTCAATAATTCAGGGCAGTATGCCAAAAATTATTTGATTATGTTTGAATTTGCGGCTGTTATCGTTTGCCATACAAAATACCCTTGATAAAACAAAAAACGTGGCTGGTAAACTACCACTTTCCCTTAACCGATCTTCACGAAATACAAGAGGTCTTGAGAACTCAAAAATTCAGTCCAGCATACCAAAAATTATTTGATTATGTTTGAATTTGCGGCTGTTATCGTTTGCCACAAAAAATTCCCTTGTTAAAACATAAAATGTTGCCGGTAAACTACCCTATTCCCTTAACCGATCTTCACCAAAAACAACAGATCTTGAGTACCCTAAACATCATGGCAGTATGCAAAAAATTATTTGATTCTGTTTGAATTTGCGGCTGTTATCGTTTGCCATAGGAAAAACTACAGACAGACACAAGACAGACACACACACAGACACTTTTCAAAAATATGGGTATGGAGAAGCATCCATGACTTCCATGTTTTAAGATTTATATTTAAAATCATATTCGAAATGAAATATTTCCATAGAAACAACGTCTTTCTGCTTATTGCTTCAGCATTAACCACAGTACTGTGGTCACTAACGTATACCACCTCACGTTTTCGCACTCAATTTTCACCGATGATGGCAGTCGATGGCACTGCCGAAAAGTCTGGTTTCTCAGAAAACATTGGACTACGGCTAAAGAGCCCGGGAAGCAATTTTAACAAAAAAATACTTCTTTGTTGCCGATAACGTGGTAAACATATAAAAAATTCTCCCCTCCACCTTCAAATATAATTTTTAATAATAGAAAATTACCCCCACCCCGTTCACATAACGTCTTCATTTATAGATATTTCATCTACCTTTCTACAGTGGATTACTATGAGCTTCTTATCAGGATACTTTATTTATAAAAATTAAGTAGTTTACTCTTGTTAAATCATAAAATGTTTCTGGTAAATTACCAATTTCTCTTAACCGATCTACTCCAAAATCAATAGACCTTCCGTCCTCTAAAATTCAGGGATGCATGCAAAAAAATATTTGATTCTGTTTGAATGTGCAGCAGTAATAGTTCGTCATGGAAACATTTCTCTCGTTACAACATAAAATGTTGCAGGTAAACTACCCGTTTCCCTTAACCGATCTTCACCAAAATCAGTAGACCTTGAGCTCTCTTTGCAACTCAGGAAAGGGTGCAAAAAATTATTTGATTCTCTTTGAATTTTCGGCAGTTATGTTTCGTCATAAAAAAATTACTCTTTTTAAAACATAAAACGTTGCTGATAAACTACCCCTTCCCATAACCCATCTTCAACAAAAACCACAGACCTTGAGTTCTTTTTAGTTCAAAAAGGTATTCAAAAACCTATTTGATTCTGTTTGAATTTACGGCAGTTATCGTTCGTCACATAAAAAGTTACCCTCGTTAAAACATAAAATGTTTCTGGTAAACTACCCCTTTCCCTTAACCGATCTTCACCAAAAGCGACAGGTTTTGAGTACTCTACAATTCAGGCCTGTATGCAAACAATTATTTGATTCTCTTTGAATTTACGGCAGTTATCGTTCGTCATAGAAAAAATACCCTTGTTAAAACATAAAACGTTGCAGGTAAACTACCCCTTTCCCTTAACCGATCTTCAACAAAATCAACAGACCTTGAGTTCTGTATAATTCAAAAAGGTATGCAGAAGAGTAGTTGATTCTGTTTTAATGTACGGCAGTTATCATACGTCATAAAAAAATTACCCTTGTTAAAACGTAAAAAGTTGCTGGTAAACTACCTCTTTCCCTTAACCGATCTTCACCAAAAACAACACGTCTTTAGTACTCAACAAATCAGGGCTGTATGCAAAACCTTATTTGATTCTGTTTGAATTTGCGGCTCTTATCGTTTGCCATAGAAAATACCATTTTAAAACATAAAACGTTGCAGGTAAACTACCCCTTTCCATCAACCGAACTTCACCAACACCAATAGGTATTGCGAACTCTACAATACAGGGCTGTATGCAAAACATCATTTGATTCTGTTTGAATATGCGGCTGTTACCGTTTACCATAGAAAAAAATTACCCTTGATAAAAAACCGTTGCCGGTAAACTACCCTATTCCCTTAACCGATCTTCACCAAAAACAACAGATCTTGAGTACCCTAAACATCATGGCAGTATGCAAAAAATTATTTGATTCTGTTTGAATTTGCGGCTGTTATCGTTTGCCATAGGAAAAACTACAGACAGACACAAGACAGACACACACACAGACACTTTTCAAAAATATGGGTATGGAGAAGCATCCATGACTTCCATGTTTTAAGATTTATATTTAAAATCATATTCGAAATGAAATATTTCCATAGAAACAACGTCTTTCTGCTTATTGCTTCAGCATTAACCACAGTACTGTGGTCACTAACGTATACCACCTCACGTTTTCGCACTCAATTTTCACCGATGATGGCAGTCGATGGCACTGCCGAAAAGTCTGGTTTCTCAGAAAACATTGGACTACGGCTAAAGAGCCCGGGAAGCAATTTTAACAAAAAAATACTTCTTTGTTGCCGATAACGTGGTAAACATATAAAAAATTCTCCCCTCCACCTTCAAATATAATTTTTAATAATAGAAAATTACCCCCACCCCGTTCACATAACGTCTTCATTTATAGATATTTCATCTACCTTTCTACAGTGGATTACTATGAGCTTCTTATCAGGATACTTTATTTATAAAAATTAAGTAGTTTACTCTTGTTAAATCATAAAATGTTTCTGGTAAATTACCAATTTCTCTTAACCGATCTACTCCAAAATCAATAGACCTTCCGTCCTCTAAAATTCAGGGATGCATGCAAAAAAATATTTGATTCTGTTTGAATGTGCAGCAGTAATAGTTCGTCATGGAAACATTTCTCTCGTTACAACATAAAATGTTGCAGGTAAACTACCCGTTTCCCTTAACCGATCTTCACCAAAATCAGTAGACCTTGAGCTCTCTTTGCAACTCAGGAAAGGGTGCAAAAAATTATTTGATTCTCTTTGAATTTTCGGCAGTTATGTTTCGTCATAAAAAAATTACTCTTTTTAAAACATAAAACGTTGCTGATAAACTACCCCTTCCCATAACCCATCTTCAACAAAAACCACAGACCTTGAGTTCTTTTTAGTTCAAAAAGGTATTCAAAAACCTATTTGATTCTGTTTGAATTTACGGCAGTTATCGTTCGTCACATAAAAAGTTACCCTCGTTAAAACATAAAATGTTTCTGGTAAACTACCCCTTTCCCTTAACCGATCTTCACCAAAAGCGACAGGTTTTGAGTACTCTACAATTCAGGCCTGTATGCAAACAATTATTTGATTCTCTTTGAATTTACGGCAGTTATCGTTCGTCATAGAAAAAATACCCTTGTTAAAACATAAAACGTTGCAGGTAAACTACCCCTTTCCCTTAACCGATCTTCAACAAAATCAACAGACCTTGAGTTCTGTATAATTCAAAAAGGTATGCAGAAGAGTAGTTGATTCTGTTTTAATGTACGGCAGTTATCATACGTCATAAAAAAATTACCCTTGTTAAAACGTAAAAAGTTGCTGGTAAACTACCTCTTTCCCTTAACCGATCTTCACCAAAAACAACACGTCTTTAGTACTCAACAAATCAGGGCTGTATGCAAAACCTTATTTGATTCTGTTTGAATTTGCGGCTCTTATCGTTTGCCATAGAAAATACCATTTTAAAACATAAAACGTTGCAGGTAAACTACCCCTTTCCATCAACCGAACTTCACCAACACCAATAGGTATTGCGAACTCTACAATACAGGGCTGTATGCAAAACATCATTTGATTCTGTTTGAATATGCGGCTGTTACCGTTTACCATAGAAAAAAATTACCCTTGATAAAAAACCGTTGCCGGTAAACTACCCCATTCCCTTAACCGATCTTCACCAAAAACGACAGGTCTTGAGAGCTCTACAATTCAAGTCAGTATGCAAAATATTATGTGATTCTGTTTGACTTTGCGGCTGTTATCGTTTGCCATACAAAATACCCTTGATAAATCAAAAAACGTGTCTGGTAAACTACCCATTTCCCTTAACCGATCTTCATCAAAATCAACAGACCTTGAGTTCTGTATAATTCAAAAAGGTATGCAGAAGAGTAGTTGATTCTGTTTTAATGTACGGCAGTTATCATACGTCATAAAAAAAATTACCCTTGATAAAACATAAAATGTTGCTGGTAAACTACCCTATTCCCTTAACAGATCATCACCAAAACCAAGAGGTATTGAGAAACCTACATTTCAGGGCGGTATGCAAACAATTATTTCATTCTGTTTGAATTTGCGGCTGTTATCGTTTGCCATAGAAAAAAAATCTACACACAGACAGACACACAGACAGACAGACAGACACACACACAGACACTTTTCGGAAAACGACTTTTTTTCATGTTTTTTTGTGTGTAGTACAATCAGAATCTGCAATAATCCCGAACACGAATTTTTTTGCCATCACCATACTTCCATTTCCTTAAGGAATATGGAAGTAAAAATTAAGTACTTTACTCTTGTTAAATCATAAAGTGTTTCAGGTAAACTACCCCTTTCTATTAACCGATCTACTGCAAAATCAATAGACCTTCCGTACTCTACAATTCATGGATGCATGCAAAAAAATATTTGATTCTGTTTGAAAGTGCGGCAGTTATCGTTCGTCATGGAAACATTTCTCTTGTTACAACATAAAATGTTGCAGGTAAACTACCCGTTTCCCTTAACCGATCTTCACCAAAACCATTAGACCTTGAGCTCTCTTTGAAACTCAGGAAAGGGTGCAAAAAATTATTTGATTCTCTTTTAATTTTCGGCAGTTATCGTTCGTCATAAAAAATTACCCTTTTTAAAACATAAAACGTTGATGATAAACTACCCCTTCCATTAACCCATCTTCAACAAAATCAACAGACCTTGAGTTCTCTTTAGTTCAAAAAGGTATGCAAAAACCTAGTTGATTCTCTTTGAATTTACGGCAGTTATCGTTCGTCACATAAAAAATTACCCTCATTAAAACATAAAATGTTGCTGGTAAACTACCCCTTTCCCTTAACCGATCTTCACCAAAAGCGAAAGGTCTTGAGTACTCTACAATTCAGGTCTGTATGCAAATAATTAATTGATTCTCTTTGAATTTACGGCAGTTATCGTTCGTCATAGAAAAAATACCCTTGGTAAAACAAAAAACGTTGCTGGTAAACTACCCCTTTCCCTTAACCGATCTTCAACAAAATCAACAGGTCTTGAGTTCTGTGTAATTCAAAAAGGTATGCAGAAAAGTAGTTGATTCTGTTTTAATATACGGCAGTTATCATTCGTCAAAAAAAAAATTACCCTTGATAAAACAAAAAACGTTGCCGGTAAACTACCCCATTCCCTTAAACGATCTTCACAAAAAACAAAATGTCTTGAGAACTCAATAATTCAGGGCAGTATGCCAAAAATTATTTGATTATGTTTGAATTTGCGGCTGTTATCGTTTGCCATACAAAATACCCTTGATAAAACAAAAAACGTGGCTGGTAAACTACCACTTTCCCTTAACCGATCTTCACGAAATACAAGAGGTCTTGAGAACTCAAAAATTCAGTCCAGCATACCAAAAATTATTTGATTATGTTTGAATTTGCGGCTGTTATCGTTTGCCACAAAAAATTCCCTTGTTAAAACATAAAATGTTGCCGGTAAACTACCCTATTCCCTTAACCGATCTTCACCAAAAACAACAGATCTTGAGTACCCTAAACATCATGGCAGTATGCAAAAAATTATTTGATTCTGTTTGAATTTGCGGCTGTTATCGTTTGCCATAGGAAAAACTACAGACAGACACAAGACAGACACACACACAGACACTTTTCAAAAATATGGGTATGGAGAAGCATCCATGACTTCCATGTTTTAAGATTTATATTTAAAATCATATTCGAAATGAAATATTTCCATAGAAACAACGTCTTTCTGCTTATTGCTTCAGCATTAACCACAGTACTGTGGTCACTAACGTATACCACCTCACGTTTTCGCACTCAATTTTCACCGATGATGGCAGTCGATGGCACTGCCGAAAAGTCTGGTTTCTCAGAAAACATTGGACTACGGCTAAAGAGCCCGGGAAGCAATTTTAACAAAAAAATACTTCTTTGTTGCCGATAACGTGGTAAACATATAAAAAATTCTCCCCTCCACCTTCAAATATAATTTTTAATAATAGAAAATTACCCCCACCCCGTTCACATAACGTCTTCATTTATAGATATTTCATCTACCTTTCTACAGTGGATTACTATGAGCTTCTTATCAGGATACTTTATTTATAAAAATTAAGTAGTTTACTCTTGTTAAATCATAAAATGTTTCTGGTAAATTACCAATTTCTCTTAACCGATCTACTCCAAAATCAATAGACCTTCCGTCCTCTAAAATTCAGGGATGCATGCAAAAAAATATTTGATTCTGTTTGAATGTGCAGCAGTAATAGTTCGTCATGGAAACATTTCTCTCGTTACAACATAAAATGTTGCAGGTAAACTACCCGTTTCCCTTAACCGATCTTCACCAAAATCAGTAGACCTTGAGCTCTCTTTGCAACTCAGGAAAGGGTGCAAAAAATTATTTGATTCTCTTTGAATTTTCGGCAGTTATGTTTCGTCATAAAAAAATTACTCTTTTTAAAACATAAAACGTTGCTGATAAACTACCCCTTCCCATAACCCATCTTCAACAAAAACCACAGACCTTGAGTTCTTTTTAGTTCAAAAAGGTATTCAAAAACCTATTTGATTCTGTTTGAATTTACGGCAGTTATCGTTCGTCACATAAAAAGTTACCCTCGTTAAAACATAAAATGTTTCTGGTAAACTACCCCTTTCCCTTAACCGATCTTCACCAAAAGCGACAGGTTTTGAGTACTCTACAATTCAGGCCTGTATGCAAACAATTATTTGATTCTCTTTGAATTTACGGCAGTTATCGTTCGTCATAGAAAAAATACCCTTGTTAAAACATAAAACGTTGCAGGTAAACTACCCCTTTCCCTTAACCGATCTTCAACAAAATCAACAGACCTTGAGTTCTGTATAATTCAAAAAGGTATGCAGAAGAGTAGTTGATTCTGTTTTAATGTACGGCAGTTATCATACGTCATAAAAAAATTACCCTTGTTAAAACGTAAAAAGTTGCTGGTAAACTACCTCTTTCCCTTAACCGATCTTCACCAAAAACAACACGTCTTTAGTACTCAACAAATCAGGGCTGTATGCAAAACCTTATTTGATTCTGTTTGAATTTGCGGCTCTTATCGTTTGCCATAGAAAATACCATTTTAAAACATAAAACGTTGCAGGTAAACTACCCCTTTCCATCAACCGAACTTCACCAACACCAATAGGTATTGCGAACTCTACAATACAGGGCTGTATGCAAAACATCATTTGATTCTGTTTGAATATGCGGCTGTTACCGTTTACCATAGAAAAAAATTACCCTTGATAAAAAACCGTTGCCGGTAAACTACCCCATTCCCTTAACCGATCTTCACCAAAAACGACAGGTCTTGAGAGCTCTACAATTCAAGTCAGTATGCAAAATATTATGTGATTCTGTTTGACTTTGCGGCTGTTATCGTTTGCCATACAAAATACCCTTGATAAATCAAAAAACGTGTCTGGTAAACTACCCATTTCCCTTAACCGATCTTCATCAAAATCAACAGACCTTGAGTTCTGTATAATTCAAAAAGGTATGCAGAAGAGTAGTTGATTCTGTTTTAATGTACGGCAGTTATCATTCGTCATAAAAAAAATTACCCTTGATAAAACATAAAATGTTGCTGGTAAACTACCCTATTCCCTTAACAGATCATCACCAAAACCAAGAGGTATTGAGAAACCTACATTTCAGGGCGGTATGCAAACAATTATTTCATTCTGTTTGAATTTGCGGCTGTTATCGTTTGCCATAGAAAAAAATCTACACACAGACAGACACACAGACAGACAGACAGACACACACACAGACACTTTTCGGAAAACGACTTTTTTTCATGTTTTTTTGTGTGTAGTACAATCAGAATCTGCAATAATCCCGAACACGATTTTTTTTGCCATCACCATACTTCCATTTCCTTAAGGAATATGGAAGTAAAAATTAAGTACTTTACTCTTGTTAAATCATAAAGTGTTTCAGGTAAACTACCCCTTTCTATTAACCGATCTACTGCAAAATCAATAGACCTTCCGTACTCTACAATTCATGGATGCATGCAAAAAAATATTTGATTCTGTTTGAAAGTGCGGCAGTTATCGTTCGTCATGGAAACATTTCTCTTGTTACAACATAAAATGTTGCAGGTAAACTACCCGTTTCCCTTAACCGATCTTCACCAAAACCATTAGACCTTGAGCTCTCTTTGAAACTCAGGAAAGGGTGCAAAAAATTATTTGATTCTCTTTTAATTTTCGGCAGTTATCGTTCGTCATAAAAAATTACCCTTTTTAAAACATAAAACGTTGATGATAAACTACCCCTTCCATTAACCCATCTTCAACAAAATCAACAGACCTTGAGTTCTCTTTAGTTCAAAAAGGTATGCAAAAACCTAGTTGATTCTCTTTGAATTTACGGCAGTTATCGTTCGTCACATAAAAAATTACCCTCATTAAAACATAAAATGTTGCTGGTAAACTACCCCTTTCCCTTAACCGATCTTCACCAAAAGCGAAAGGTCTTGAGTACTCTACAATTCAGGTCTGTATGCAAATAATTAATTGATTCACTTTGAATTTACGGCAGTTATCGTTCGTCATAGAAAAAATACCTTTGTTAAAACATAAAACGTTGCAGGTAAACTACCCCTTTCCCTGAACCGATCTTCAACAAAATCAACAGGCCTTGAGTTCTGTGCAATTCAAAAAGGTATGCAGAAAGTAGTTGATTCTGTTTTAATATACGGCAGTTATAATTCGTCAAAAAAAAAATTACCCTTGATAAAACAAAAAACGTTGCCGGTAAACTACCCCATTCCCTTAAACGATCTTCACAAAAAACAAAATGTCTTGAGAACTCAATAATTCAGGGCAGTATGCCAAAAATTATTTGATTATGTTTGAATTTGCGGCTGTTATCGTTTGCCATACAAAATACCCTTGATAAAACAAAAAACGTGGCTGGTAAACTACCACTTTCCCTTAACCGATCTTCACGAAATACAAGAGGTCTTGAGAACTCAAAAATTAAGTGCAGTATACCAAAAATTATTTGATTATGTTTGAATTTGCGGCTGTTATCGTTTGCCACAAAAAATTCCCTTGTTAAAACATAAAATGTTGCAGGTAAACTACCCTATTCCCTTAACCGATCTTCACCAAAGCAACAGATCTTGAGTACCCTAAAAATCATGGCAGTATGCAAAAAATTATTTGATTCTGTTTGAATTTGCGGCTGTTATCGTTTGCCATAGGAAAAACTACAGACAGACACACAGACACTTTTCAAAAATATGGGTATGGAGAAGCATCCATGACTTCCATGTTTTAAGATTTATATTTAAAATCATATTCGAAATGAAATATTTCCATAGAAACAACGTCTTTCTACTTATTGCTTCAGCATTAACCACAGTACTGTGGTCACTAACGTATACCACCTCACGTTTTCGCACTCAATTTTCACCGATGATGGCAGTCGATGGCACTGCCGAAAAGTCTGGTTTCTCAGAAAACATTGGACTACGGCTAAAGAGCCCGGGAAGCAATTTTAACAAAAAAATACTTCTTTGTTGCCGATAACGTAGTAAACATATAAAAAATTCTCCCCTCCACCTTCAAATATAATTTTTAATACTAGAAAATTACCCCCACCCCGTTCACCTAACCTCTTCATTTATAGATATTTCATCTACGTTTCTACAGTGGATTACTATGAGCTTCTTATCAGGATACTTTATTTATAAAAATTAAGTACTTTACTCTTGTTAAATCATAAAAAGTTTCAGGTAAACTACCCCTTTCTCTTAACCGATCTACTCCAAAATCAATAGACCTACCGTCCTCTACAATTCAGGGATGCATGAAAAAAATATTTTAATCTTTTCGAATGTGCGGTAGTTATCGTTCGTCATGGAAACATTTCTCTTGTTACAACATAAAATGTTGCAGGTAAACTACCCGTTTCCCTTAAACGATCTTCACCAAAATCAGTAGACCTTGAGCTCTCTTTGCAAATCAGGAAATGGTGGAAAAAATTATTTGAATCTTTTTGAATTTTCGGCAGTTATCGTTCGTCATAAAAAAAATTACCCTTTTTAAAACATAAAATGTTTGCTGATAAACTACCCTTTCCCATAACCCATTTTCAACAAAATCAACAGACCTTGAGTTCTCTTTAGTTCACAAAGGTATGCAAAAACCTAGTTGATTCTGTTTGAAGTTACGGCAGTTACCGTTCGTCACGTAAAAATTAACCTCGTTAAAACATAAAATGTTGCTGGTAAACTATCCCTTTCCCGTACCCGATCTTCGCAAAAAAGCGACAAGTCTTGAGTATTCTACAATTCAGGACTGTATGCAAACAATTATTTGATTCTCTTTTAATTTACGGCAGTTATCGTTCGTCATAGAAAAAATACCCTTGTTAAAACATAAAACGTTGCTGGTAAACTACCCGCAATTATTTGATTCTCTTTGAATTTACGGCAGTTATCGTTCGTCATATAAAAAATACCGTAGTTAAAACATAAAACGTTACAGGTAAACTATCCCTTTCCCTTAACCGATCTTCAACAAAATCAACAGACATTGGGTTCTGTATATTTCAAAAAGGTATGTAGAAGAGTAGTTGATTCTGTTTTAATGTACGGCAATTATCATTCGTCATAAAAAAATTACCCTTGATAAAACATAAAATGTTGCGGGTAAACTACCCTATTCCCTTACCCGATCTTCACCAAACCCAACAGGTATTGAGAACTCTACATTTCAGGGCCGTATGCAAAATATTATATGATTCTGGTTGAATTTGCGGCTGTTATCGTTTGCCATATAAAATACCCTTGATAAAACAAAAAACGTGGCTGGTAAACTACCCCTTTCCCTTAACCGATCTTCACCAAAAACAACAGCTCTTTAGTACTCAACAAATCAGGACAGTATGCAAAACCTTATTTGATTCTGTTTGAATTTGCGGCTATTATCGTTTGCCATATAAAATACCGTTGATAAACAAAAAACGTGGCTGGTAAACTACCCCTTTCCCTTAACCGATCTTCACCAAAAACAAAAGGTCTTTAGTACTCAACAAAGCAGGGCTGTATGCAAAACCTTATTTGATTCTTTTTGAATTTGCGGCTCTTATCGTTTGCCATAGTAAATACCATTTTAAAACATAAAACGCTGCTGCAAAACTACCCCTTTCCATCAACCGAACTTCACCAACACCAATAGGTATTGCGAACTCTACAATACAGGGCTGTATGCAAAACATCATTTGATTCTATTTGAATATGCGGCTGTTACCGTTTACCATATAAAAAAATTACCCTTGATAAAAAACCGTTGCTGGTAAACTACAACGTTCCCTTAACCGATCTTCACCAAAAACGACAGGTCTTGAGAGCTCTACAATTCAGGGCAGTATGCAAAATATTATATGATTCTGTTTGACTTTGCGGCTGTTATCGTTTGCCATACAAAATAACCTTCATAAAACAAAGAACGTGGCTTGTAAACTACCACTTTCCCTTAACCGATCTTCACGAAAAACAAGAGGTCTTGAGAACTCTATAATTCAGGGCAGTATGCCAAAAATTATTTGATTATGTTTGAATTTGCGTCTGTTATCGTTTGCCACAAAAAATTCCCTTGTTAAAACATAAAACGTTGCAGGTAAATTACCCTATTCCCTTAACCGATCTTCACAAAAACAACAGATCTTGAGTACTCTAAAAATCATGGCTGTATGCAAAAAATTATTTGATTCTGTTTGAATTTGCGGCTGTTATCGTTTGCCATAGAAAAAACTACAGACAGACACACAGACACTTTCCAAAAATATCGGTATGGAGAACCATACATGACTTCCATGTTTTAAGATTTATATTTAAAATCATATTCGAAATGAAATATTTCCATAGAAACAACGTCTTTCTACTTATTGCTTCAGCATTAACCACAGTACTGTGGTCACTAACGTATACCACCTCACGTTTTCGCACTCCATTTTCACCGATGATGGCAGTCGATGGCACTGCCGAAAAGTCTGGTTTCTCAGAAAACATTGCACTACGGCTAAAGAGCCCGGGAAGCAATTTTAACAAAAAACTACTTCTTTGTTGCCGATAACGTAGTAAACATATAAAAAATTCTCCCCTCCACCTTCAACTATAATTTTTAATAATAGAAAATTACTCCCACCCCGTTCACATAACCTCTTCATTTATAGATATATCATCTACCTTTCTACAGTGGATTACTATGAGCTTCTTATCAGGATACTTTATTTATAAAAATTAAGTACTTTACTCTTGTTAAATCATAAAATGTTTCTGGTAAATTACCCCTTTCTCTTAACCGATCTACTCCAAAATCAATAGACCTTCCGTCCTCTACAATTCAGGGATGCATGCAAAAAAATATTTGATTCTGTTTGAATGTGCAGCAGTAATCGTTCGTCATGGAAACATTTCTCTCGTTACAACATAAAATGTTGCAAGTAAACTACCCGTTTCCCTTAACCGATCTTCAACAAAATCAGTAGACCTTGAGCTCTCTTTGCAAATCAGGAAAGGGTGCCAAAAATTATTTGATTCTCTTTGAATTTTCGGCAGTTATGTTTCGTCATAAAAAAATTATTCTTTTTAAAAAATAAAACGTTGCTGATAAACTACCCCTTCCCATAACCCATCTTCAACAAAAACCACAGACCTTGAGTTCTTTTTAGTTCAAAAAGGTATTCAAAAACCTATTTGATTCTGTTTGAATTTACGGCAGTTATCGTTCGTCACACAAAAAGTTACCCTCGTTAAAACATAAAATGTTCCTGGTAAACTACCCCTTTCCCTTAACCGATCTTCACCAAAAGCGACAGGTTTTGAGTACTCTACAATTCAGGCCTGTATGCAAACAATTATTTGATTCTCTTTGAATTTACGGCAGTTATCATTCGTCATAGAAAAAATACCCTTGTTAAAACATAAAACGTTGCAGGTAAACTACCCCTTTCCCTTAACCGATCTTCAACAAAATCAACAGACCTTGAGTTCTGTATAATTCAAAAAGGTATGCAGAAGAGTAGTTGATTCTGTTTTAATGTACGGCAGTTATCATTCGTCATAAAAAAATTACCCTTGTTAAAACGTAAAAAGTTGCTGGTAAACTACCTCTTTCCCTTAACCGATCTTCACCAAAAACAACACGTCTTTAGTACTCAACAAATCAGGGCTGTATGCAAAACCTTATTTGATTCTGTTTGAATTTGCGGCTCTTATCGTTTGCCATAGAAAATACCATTTTAAAACATAAAACGTTGCAGGTAAACTACCCCTTTCCATCAACCGAACTTCACCAACACCAATAGGTATTGCGAACTCTACAATACAGGGCTGTATGCAAAACATCATTTGATTCTGTTTGAATATGCGGCTGTTACCGTTTACCATAGAAAAAAATTACCCTTGATAAAAAACCGTTGCCGGTAAACTACCCCATTCCCTTAACCGATCTTCACCAAAAACGACAGGTCTTGAGAGCTCTACAATTCAAGTCAGTATGCAAAATATTATGTGATTCTGTTTGACTTTGCGGCTGTTATCGTTTGCCATACAAAATACCCTTGATAAATCAAAAAACGTGTCTGGTAAACTACCCATTTCCCTTAACCGATCTTCATCAAAATCAACAGACCTTGAGTTCTGTATAATTCAAAAAGGTATGCAGAAGAGTAGTTGATTCTGTTTTAATGTACGGCAGTTATCATTCGTCATAAAAAAATTACCCTTGTTAAAACATAAAATGTTGCTGGTAAACTACCCTATTCCCTTAACAGATCTTCACCAAAACCAAGAGGTATTGAGAAATCTACATTTCAGGGCGGTATGCAAACAATTATTTCATTCTGTTTGAATTTGCGGCTGTTATCGTTTGCCATAGAAAAAAAATCTACACACAGATAGACAGACAGACACACACACAGACACTTTTCGGAAAACGACTTTTTTTCATGTTTTGAGAGTAGTACAATCAGAATCTGCAATAATCCCGAACACGATTTTTTTTGCCATCACCATACTTCCATTTCCTTAAGGAATATGGAAGTAAAAATTAAGTACTTTACTCTTGTTAAATCATAAAGTGTTTCAGGTAAACTACCCCTTTCTCTTAACCGATCTACTCCAAAATCAATAGACCTTCCGTACTCTACAATTCATGGATGCATGCAAAAAAATATTTGATTCTGTTTGAAAGTGCGGCAGTTATCGTTCGTCATGGAAACATTTCTCTTGTTACAACATAAAATGTTGCAGGTAAACTACCCGTTTCCCTTAACCGATCTTCACCAAAACCATTAGACCTTGAGCTCTCTTTGAAATTCAGGAAAGGGTGCAAAAAATTATTTGATTCTCTTTGAATTTTCGGCAGTTATCGTTCGTCATAAAAAAATTACCCTTTTTAAAACATAAAACGTTGATGATAAACTACCCCTTCCATTAACCCATCTTCAACAAAATCAACAGACCTTGAGTTCTCTTTAGTTCAAAAAGGTATGCAAAAACCTAGTTGATTCTGTTTGAATTTACGGCAGTTATCGTTCGTCACATAAAAAATTACCCTCATTAAAACATAAAATGTTGCTGGTAAACTATCCCTTTCCCTTAACCGATCTTCACCAAAAGCGGAAGGTCTTGAGTACTCTACAATTCAGGTCTGTATGCAAATAATTAATTGATTCTCTTTGAATTTACGGCAGTTATCGTTCGTCATAGAAAAAATACCTTTGTTAAAACAAAAAACGTTGCTGGTAAACTACCCCTTTCCCTTAACCGATCTTCAACAAAATCAACAGGCCTTGAGTTCTGTGTAACTCAAAAAGGTATGCAGAAATGTAGTTGATTCTGTTTTAATATACGGCAGTTATCATTCGTCATAAAAAAAATTACCCTTGATAAAACATAAAATGTTGCTGGTAAACGACCCTATTCCCTTAACCGATCTACACCAAAACCAACAGGTATTGACAACTGTACATTTCAGGGCTGTATGCAAAATAATATATGATTCTGTTTGAATTTGCGGCTGTTATCGTTTGCCATATAAAACACCCTTGATAAAACAAAAAACGTGGCTGGTAAACTACCCCTTTCCCTTAACCGATCTTCACCAAAAACAACAGCTCTTTAGTACTCAACAAATCAGGACAGTATGCAAAACCTTATTTGATTCTGTTTGAATTTGCGGCTCTTATCGTTTGCCAAAAAAATACCCTTTTAAAACATAAAACGTTGCAGGTAAACTACCCCATTCACTTACCCGATCTTCACTAACGTCAATAGGTACTGAGAACTCTACAATACAGTGCTGTATGCAAAACATCATTTGATTCTTTTTGAATTTTCGGCAGTTATCGTTCGTCAAAAAAAAATTACTCTTTTTAAAACATAAAAAGTTTGCTGATAAACTACCCCTTCCCATAACCCATTTTCAACAAAATCAACAGACCTTGAGTTCTCTTTAGTTCACAAAGGTATGTAAAAACCTAGTTGATTCTGTTTGAAGTTACGGCAGTTACCGTTCGTCACGTAAAAATTACCCTCGTTAAAACATAACATGTTGCTGGTAAACTATCCCTTTCCCGTACCCGATCTTCACCAAAAGCGACAAGTCTTGAGTATTCTACAATTCAGGCCTTTATGCAAACAATTATTTGATTCTCTTTTAATTTACGGCAGTTATCGTTCGTCATAGAAAAAATACCCTTGTTAAAACATAAAACGTTGCTGGTAAACTACCCCCAATTATTTGATTCTCTTTGAATTTACGGCAGTTATCGTTCGTCATATAAAAAATACCATAGTTAAAACATAAAACGCTACAGGTAAACTACCCCTTTCCCTTAACCGATCTTCAACAAAATCAACAGACCTTGGGTTCTGTATATTTCAAAAAGGTATGTAGAAGAGTAGTTGATTCTGTTTTAATGTACGGCAATTATCATTCGTCATAAAAAAATTACCTTTGATAAAACATAAAATGTTGCAGGTAAACTACCCTATTCCCTTACCCGATCTTCACCAAACCCAACAGGTATTGAGAACTCTACATTTCAGGGCTGTATGCAAAATATTATATGATTCTGTTTTCATTTGCGGCTGTTATCGTTTGCCATATAAAAAACCGTTGATAAACAAAAAAAGGGCAGGTAAACTACCCCTTTCCCTTAACCGATCTTCACCAAAAACCACAGACCTTGAGTTCTTTTTAGTTCAAAAAGGTATTCAAAAACCTATTTGATTCTGTTTGAATTTACGGCAGTTATCGTTCGTCGCATAAAAAGTTACCCTCGTTAAAACATAAAATGTTACTGGTAAACTACACCATTCCCTTAACCGATCTTCACCAAAAGCGACAGGTTTTGAGTACTCTACAATTCAGGCCTGTATGCAAACAATTATTTGATTCTCTTTGAATTTACGGCAGTTATCGTTCGTCATAGAAAAAATACCCTTGTTAAAACATAAAACGTTGCAGGTAAACTACCCCTTTCCCTTAACCGATCTTCACCAACGTCAATAGACATTGAGAACTCTACAATACAGGGCTGTATGCAAAACATCATTTGATTCTGTTTGAATTTTCGGCTGTTATCGTTTACCATAGAAAATAATTACCCTTGATAAAAAACCGTTCCTGGTAAACTACAACGTTCCCTTAACCGATCTTCACCAAAAACGACAGGTCTTGAGAGCTCTACAATTCAGGGTAGTGTGCAAAATATTATATGATTCTGTTTGACTTTGCGGCTGTTATCGTTTGCCATACAAAATAACCTTCATAAAACAAAAAACGTGGCTTCTAAACTACCACTTTCCCTTAACCGATCTTCACGAAATACAAGAGGTCTTGAGAACTCAATAATTCAGGGCAGTATGCCAAAAATTATTTGATTATGTTTGAATTTGCGTCTGTTATAGTTTGCCACAAAAAATTCCCTTGTTAAAAAATAAAACGTTGCAGGTAAATTACCCTATTCCCTTAACCGATCTTCACAAAAACAACAGATCTTGAGTACTCTAAAAATCATGGCTGTATGCAAAAAATTATTTGATTCTGTTTGAATTTGCGGCTGTTATCGTTTGCCATAGAAAAAACTACAGACAGACACAGAGACACTTTTCAAAAATATCGGTATGGAGAAACATACATGACTTCCATGTTTTAAGATTTATATTTAAAATCATATTCGAAATGAAATATTTCCATAGAAACAACGTCTTTCTACTTATTGCTTCAGCATTAACCACAGTACTGTGGTCACTAACGTATACCACCTCACGTTTTCGCACTCAATTTTCACCGATGATGGCAGTCGATTGCACTGCCGAAAAGTCTGGTTTCTCAGAAAGCATTGCACTACGGCTAAAGAGCCCGGGAAGCAATTTTAACAAAAAACTACTTCTTTGTTGCCGATAACGTAGTAAACATATAAAAAAATTTCCCCTCCACCTTCAACTATAATTTTTAATAATAGAAAATTACTCACACCCCGTTCACATAACCTCTTAATTTATAGATATATCATCTACGTTTCTACAGTGGATTACTATGAGTTTCTTATCAGGATACTTTATATATAAAAATTAAGTACTTTACTCTTGTTAAATCATAAAATGTTTCTGATAAATTACCCCTTTCTCTTAACCGATCTACTCCATAATCAATAGACCTTCCGTCCTCTAAAATTCAGGGATGCAGGCAAAAAAATATTTGATTCTGTTTGAATGTGCAGCAGTTATCGTTCGTCATGGAAACATTTCTTTCGTTACAACATAAAATGTTGCAGGTAAACTACCCGTTTCCCTTAACTGATCTTCACCAAAATCAGTAGACCTTGAGCTGTCTTTGCAACTCAGGAAAGGGTGCAAAAATTATTTGATTCTCTTTGAATTTTCGGCAGTTATGTTTCGTCATAAAAAAAAACTATTTTTAAAACATAAAACGTTGCTGATAAACTACCCCTTCCCATAACCCATCTTCAACAAAAACCACAGACCTTGAGTTCTTTTTAGTTCAAAAAGGTATTCAAAAACCTATTTGATTCTGTTTGAATTTACGGCAGTTATCGTTCGTCACATAAAAAGTTACCCTCGTTAAAACATAAAATGTTACTGGTAAACTACACCTTTCCCTTAACCGATCTTCACCAAAAGCGACAGGTTTTGAGTACTCTACAATTCAGGCCTGTATGCAAACAATTATTTGATTCTCTTTGAATTTACGGCAGTTATCGTTCGTCATAGAAAAAATACCCTTGTTAAAACATAAAACGTTGCAGGTAAACTACCCCTTCCCCTTAACCGATCTTCACCAACGTCAATAGATATTGAGAACTCTACAACACAGGGCTGTATGCAAAACATCATTTGATTCTGTTTGAATTTTCGGCTGTTATCGTTTACCATAGAAAATAATTACCCTTGATAAAAAACCGTTTCTGGTAAACTACAACGTTCCCTTAACCGATCTTCACAAAAAACGACAGGTCTTGAGAGCTCTACAATTCAGGGTAGTGTGCAAAATATTATATGATTCTGTTTGACTTTGCGGCTGTTATCGTTTGCCATACAAAATAACCTTCATAAAACAAAAAACGTGGCTTCTAAACTACCACTTTCCCTTAACCGATCTTCACGAAATACAAGAGGTCTTGAGAACTCAATAATTCAGGGCAGTATGCCAAAAATTATTTGATTATGTTTGAATTTGCGTCTGTTATCGTTTGCCACAAAAAATTCCCTTGTTAAAACATAAAACGTTGCAGGTAAATTACCCTATTCCCTTAACCGATCTTCACAAAAACAACAGATCTTGAGTACTCTAAAAATCATGGCTGTATGCAAAAAATTATTTGATTCTGTTTGAATTTGCGGCTGTTATCGTTTGCCATAGAAAAAACTACAGACAGACACAGAGACACTTTTCAAAAATATCGGTATGGAGAAACATACATGACTTCCATGTTTTAAGATTTATATTTAAAATCATATTCGAAATGAAATATTTCCATAGAAACAACGTCTTTCTACTTATTGCTTCAGCATTAACCACAGTACTGTGGTCACTAACGTATACCACCTCACGTTTTCGCACTCAATTTTCACCGATGAAGGCAGTCGATTGCACTGCCGAAAAGTCTGGTTTCTCAGAAAACATTGCACTACGGCTAAAGAGCCCGGGAAGTAATTTTAACAAAAAACTACTTCTTTGTTGCCGATAACGTAGTAAACATATAAAAAATTTTCCCCTCCACCTTCAACTATAATTTTTAATAATAGAAAATTACTCCCACCCCGTTCACATAACCTCTTCATTTATAGATATATCATCTACCTTTCTACAGTGGATTACTATGAGCTTCTTATCAGGATACTTTATTTATAAAAATTAAGTACTTTACTCTTGTTAAATCATAAAATGTTTCTGGTAAATTACCCCTTTCTCTTAACCGATCTACTCCAAAATCAATAGACCTTCCGTCCTCTACAATTCAGGGATGCATGCAAAAAAATATTTGATTCTGTTTGAATGTGCAGCAGTAATCGTTCGTCATGGAAACATTTCTCTCGTTACAACATAAAATGTTGCAGGTAAACTACCCGTTTCCCTTAACCGATCTTCACCAAAATCAGTAGACCTTGAGCTCTCTTTGCAACTCAGGAAAGGGTGCAAAAAATTATTTGATTCTCTTTGAATTTTCGGCAGTTATGTTTCGTCATAAAAAAATTACTCTTTTTAAAACATAAAACGTTGCTGATAAACTACCCCTTCCCATAACCCATCTTCAACAAAAACCACAGACCTTGAGTTCTTTTTAGTTCAAAAAGGTATTCAAAAACCTATTTGATTCTGTTTGAATTTACGGCAGTTATCGTTCGTCACATAAAAAGTTACCCTCGTTAAAACATAAAATGTTCCTGGTAAACTACCCCTTTCCCTTAACCGATCTTCACCAAAAGCGACAGGTTTTGAGTACTCTACAATTCAGGCCTGTATGCAAACAATTATTTGATTCTCTTTGAATTTACGGCAGTTATCGTTCGTCATAGAAAAAATACCCTTGTTAAAACATAAAATGTTGCAGGTAAACTACCCTATTCCCTTAACCGATCTTCACCAAAAACAACAGATCTTGAGTACCCTAAAAATCATGGCAGTATGCAAAAAATTATTTGATTCTGTTTGAATTTGCGGCTGTTATCGTTTGCCATAGGAAAAACTACAGACAGACACAAGACAGACAGACACACAGACACTTTTCAAAAATATGGGTATGGAGAAGCATCCATGACTTCCATGTTTTAAGATTTATATTTAAAATCATATTCGAAATGAAATATTTCCATAGAAACAACGTCTTTCTGCTTATTGCTTCAGCATTAACCACAGTACTGTGGTCACTAACGTATACCACCTCACGTTTTCGCACTCAATTTTCACCGATGATGGCAGTCGATGGCACTGCCGAAAAGTCTGGTTTCTCAGAAAACATTGGACTACGGCTAAAGAGCCCGGGAAGCAATTTTAACAAAAAAATACTTCTTTGTTGCCGATAACGTAGTAAACATATAAAAAATTCTCCCCTCCACCTTCAAATATAATTTTTAATAATAGAAAATTACCCCCACCCCGTTCACATAACGTCTTCATTTATAGATATTTCATCTACCTTTCTACAGTGGATTACTATGAGCTTCTTATCAGGATACTTTATTTATAAAAATTAAGTAGTTTACTCTTGTTAAATCATAAAATGTTTCTGGTAAATTACCAATTTCTCTTAACCGATCTACTCCAAAATCAATAGACCTTCCGTCCTCTAAAATTCAGGGATGCATGCAAAAAAATATTTGATTCTGTTTGAATGTGCAGCAGTAATAGTTCGTCATGGAAACATTTCTCTCGTTACAACATAAAATGTTGCAGGTAAACTACCCGTTTCCCTTAACCGATCTTCACCAAAATCAGTAGACCTTGAGCTCTCTTTGCAACTCAGGAAAGGGTGCAAAAAATTATTTGATTCTCTTTGAATTTTCGGCAGTTATGTTTCGTAATAAAAAAATTACTCTTTTTAAAACATAAAACGTTGCTGATAAACTACCCCTTCCCATAACCCATCTTCAACAAAAACCACAGACCTTGAGTTCTTTTTAGTTCAAAAAGGTATTCAAAAACCTATTTGATTCTGTTTGAATTTACGGCAGTTATCGTTCGTCAAATAAAAAGTTACCCTCGTTAAAACATAAAATGTTTCTGGTAAACTACCCCTTTCCCTTAACCGATCTTCACCAAAAGCGACAGGTTTTGAGTACTCTACAATTCAGGCCTGTATGCAAACAATTATTTGATTCTCTTTGAATTTACGGCAGTTATCGTTCGTCATAGAAAAAATACCCTTGTTAAAACATAAAACGTTGCAGGTAAACTACCCCTTTCCCTTAACCGATCTTCAACAAAATCAACAGACCTTGAGTTCTGTATAATTCAAAAAGGTATGCAGAAGAGTAGTTGATTCTGTTTTAATGTACGGCAGTTATCATACGTCATAAAAAAATTACCCTTGTTAAAACGTAAAAAGTTGCTGGTAAACTACCTCTTTCCCTTAACCGATCTTCACCAAAAACAACACGCCTTTAGTACTCAACAAATCAGGGCTGTATGCAAAACCTTATTTGATTCTGTTTGAATTTGCGGCTCTTATCGTTTGCCATAAAAAATACCATTTTAAAACATAAAACGTTGCAGGTAAACTACCCCTTTCCATCAACCGAACTTCACCAACACCAATAGGTATTGCGAACTCTACAATACAGGGCTGTATGCAAAACATCATTTGATTCTGTTTGAATATGCGGCTGTTACCGTTTACCAAAGAAAAAAATTACCCTTGATAAAAAACCGTTGCCGGTAAACTACCCCATTCCCTTAACCGATCTTCACCAAAAACGACAGGTCTTGAGAGCTCTACAATTCAAGTCAGTATGCAAAATATTATGTGATTCTGTTTGACTTTGCGGCTGTTATCGTTTGCCATACAAAATACCCTTGATAAATCAAAAAACGTGTCTGGTAAACTACCCATTTCCCTTAACCGATCTTCATCAAAATCAACAGACCTTGAGTTCTGTATAATTCAAAAAGGTATGCAGAAGAGTAGTTGATTCTGTTTTAATGTACGGCAGTTATCATTCGTCATAAAAAAAATTACCCTTGATAAAACATAAAATGTTGCTGGTAAACTACCCTATTCCCTTAACAGATCTTCACCAAAACCAAGAGGTATTGAGAAACCTACATTTCAGGGCGGTATGCAAACAATTATTTCATTCTGTTTGAATTTGCGGCTGTTATCGTTTGCCATAGAAAAAAAATCTACACACAGACAGACACACAGACAGACAGACAGACACACACACAGACACTTTTCGGAAAACGACTTTTTTTCATGTTTTTTTGTGTGTAGTACAATCAGAATCTGCAATAATCCCGAACACAATTTTTTTTGCCATCACCATACTTCCATTTCCTTAAGGAATATGGAAGTAAAAATTAAGTACTTTACTCTTGTTAAATCATAAAGTGTTTCAGGTAAACTACCCCTTTCTATTAACCGATCTACTGCAAAATCAATAGACCTTCCGTACTCTACAATTCATGGATGCATGCAAAAAAATATTTGATTCTGTTTGAAAGTGCGGCAGTTATCGTTCGTCATGGAAACATTTCTCTTGTTACAACATAAAATGTTGCAGGTAAACTACCCGTTTCCCTTAACCGATCTTCACGAAAACCATTAGACCTTGAGCTCTCCTTGAAACTCAGGAAAGGGTGCAAAAAATTATTTGATTCTCTTTGAATTTTCGGCAGTTATCGTTCGTCATAAAAAATTACCCTTCATAAAACAAAAAACGTTGCCGGTAAACTACCCCATTCCCTTAAACGATCTTCACAAAAAACAAAATGTCTTGAGAACTCAATAATTCAGGGCAGTATGCCAAAAATTATTTGATTATGTTTGAATTTGCGGCTGTTATCGTTTGCCATACAAAATACCCTTGATAAAACAAAAAACGTGGCTGGTAAACTACCACTTTCCCTTAACCGATCTTCACGAAATACAAGAGGTCTTGAGAACTCAAAAATTCAGTGCAGTATACCAAAAATTATTTGATTATGTTTGAATTTGCGGCTGTTATCGTTTGCCACAAAAAATTCCCTTGTTAAAACATAAAATGTTGCAGGTAAACTACCCTATTCCCTTAACCGATCTTCACCAAAAACAACAGATCTTGAGTACCCTAAAAATCATGGCAGTATGCAAAAAATTATTTGATTCTGTTTGAATTTGCGGCTGTTATCGTTTGCCATAGGAAAAACTACAGACAGACACACAGACACTTTTCAAAAATATGGGTATGGAGAAGCATCCATGACTTCCATGTTTTAAGATTTATATTTAAAATCATATTCGAAATGAAATATTTCCATAGAAACAACGTCTTTCTACTTATTGCTTCAGCATTAACCACAGTACTGTGGTCACTAACGTATACCACCTCACGTTTTCGCACTCAATTTTCACCGATGATGGCAGTCGATGGCACTGCCGAAAAGTCTGGTTTCTCAGAAAACACTGGACTACGGCTAAAGAGCCCGGGAAGCAATTTTAACAAAAAAATACTTCTTTGTTGCCGATAACGTAGTAAACATATAAAAAATTCTCCCCTCCACCTTCAAATATAATTTTTAATACTAGAAAATTACCCCCACCCCGTTCACCTAACCTCTTCATTTATAGATATTTCATCTACGTTTCTACAGTGGATTACTATGAGCTTCTTATCAGGATACTTTATTTATAAAAATTAAGTACTTTACTCTTGTTAAATCGTAAAAAGTTTCAGGTAAACTACCCCTTTCTCTTAACCGATCTACTCCAAAATCAATAGACCTACCGTCCTCTACAATTCAGGGATGCATGAAAAAAATATTTTAATCTTTTCGAATGTGCGGTAGTTATCGTTCGTCATGGAAACATTTCTCTTGTTACAACATAAAATGTTGCAGGTAAACTACCCGTTTCCCTTAACCGATCTTCACCAAAATCAGTAGACCTTGAGCTCTCTTTGCAAATCAGGAAAGGGTGGAAAAAATTATTTGAATCTTTTTGAATTTTCGGCAGTTATCGTTCGTCATAAAAAAATTACCCTTTTTAAAACATAAAATGTTTGCTGATAAACTACCCTTTCCCATAACCCATTTTCAACAAAATCAACAGACCTTGAGTTCTCTTTAGTTCACAAAGGTATGCAAAAACCTAGTTGATTCTGTTTGAAGTTACGGCAGTTACCGTTCGTCACGTAAAAATTAACCTCGTTAAAACATAAAATGTTGCTGGTAAACTATCCCTTTCCCGTACCCGATCTTCGCAAAAAAGCGACAAGTCTTGAGTATTCTACAATTCAGGACTGTATGCAAACAATTATTTGATTCTCTTTTAATTTACGGCAGTTATCGTTCGTCATAGAAAAAATACCCTTGTTAAAACATAAAACGTTGCTGGTAAACTACCCGCAATTATTTGATTCTCTTTGAATTTACGGCAGTTATCGTTCGTCATTTAAAAAATACCATAGTTAAAACATAAAACGTTACAGGTAAACTATCCCTTTCCCTTAACCGATCTTCAACAAAATCAACAGACATTGGGTTCTGTATATTTCAAAAAGGTATGTAGAAGAGTAGTTGATTCTGTTTTAATGTACGGCAATTATCATTCGTCATAAAAAAATTACCCTTGATAAAACATAAAATGTTGCAGGTAAACTACCCTATTCCCTTACCCGATCTTCACCAAACCCAACAGGTATTGAGAACTCTACATTTCAGGGCTGTATGCAAAATATTATATGATTCTGGTTGAATTTGCGGCTGTTATCGTTTGCCATATAAAATACCCTTGATAAAACAAAAAACGTGGCTGGTAAACTACCCCTTTCCCTTAACCGATCTTCACCAAAAACAACAGCTCTTTAGTACTCAACAAATCAGGACAGTATGCAAAACCTTATTTGATTCTGTTTGAATTTGCGGCTGTTATCGTTTGCCATATAAAATACCGTTGATAAACAAAAAACGTGGCAGGTAAACTACCCCTTTCCCTTAACCGATCTTCACCAAAAACAAAAGGTCTTTAGTACTCAACAAAGCAGGGCTGTATGCAAAACCTTATTTGATTCTTTTTGAATTTGCGGCTCTTATCGTTTGCCATAGTAAATACCATTTTAAATCATAAAACGTTGCTGCAAAACTACCCCTTTCCATCAACCGAACTTCACCAACACCAATAGGTATTGCGAACTCTACAATACAGGGCTGTATGCAAAACATCATTTGATTCTATTTGAATATGCGGCTGTTACCGTTTACCATAGAAAAAAATTACCCTTGATAAAAAACCGTTGCTGGTAAACTACAACGTTCCCTTAACCGATCTTCACCAAAAACGACAGGTCTTGAGAGCTCTACAATTCAGGGCAGTATGCAAAATATTATATGATTCTGTTTGACTTTGCGGCTGTTATCGTTTGCCATACAAAATAACCTTCATAAAACAAAGAACGTGGCTTGTAAACTACCACTTTCCCTTAACCGATCTTCACGAAAAACAAGAGGTCTTGAGAACTCTATAATTCAGGGCAGTATGCCAAAAATTATTTGATTATGTTTGAATTTGCGTCTGTTATCGTTTGCCACAAAAAATTCCCTTGTTAAAACATAAAACGTTGCAGGTAAATTACCCTATTCCCTTAACCGATCTTCACAAAAACAACAGATCTTGAGTACTCTAAAAATCATGGCTGTATGCAAAAAATTATTTGATTCTGTTTGAATTTGCGGCTGTTATCGTTTGCCATAGAAAAAACTACAGACAGACACACAGACACTTTCCAAAAATATCGGTATGGAGAACCATACATGACTTCCATGTTTTAAGATTTATATTTAAAATCATATTCGAAATGAAATATTTCCATAGAAACAACGTCTTTCTACTTATTGCTTCAGCATTAACCACAGTACTGTGGTCACTAACGTATACCACCTCACGTTTTCGCACTCCATTTTCACCGATGATGGCAGTCGATGGCACTGCCGAAAAGTCTGGTTTCTCAGAAAACATTGCACTACGGCTAAAGAGCCCGGGAAGCAATTTTAACAAAAAACTACTTCTTTGTTGCCGATAACGTAGTAAACATATAAAAAATTCTCCCCTCCACCTTCAACTATAATTTTTAATAATAGAAAATTACTCCCACCCCGTTCACATAACCTCTTCATTTATAGATATATCATCTACCTTTCTACAGTGGATTACTATGAGCTTCTTATCAGGATACTTTATTTATAAAAATTAAGTACTTTACTCTTGTTAAATCATAAAATGTTTCTGGTAAATTACCCCTTTCTCTTAACCGATCTACTCCAAAATCAATAGACCTTCCGTCCTCTACAATTCAGGGATGCATGCAAAAAAATATTTGATTCTGTTTGAATGTGCAGCAGTAATCGTTCGTCATGGAAACATTTCTCTCGTTACAACATAAAATGTTGCAAGTAAACTACCCGTTTCCCTTAACCGATCTTCACCAAAATCAGTAGACCTTGAGCTCTCTTTGCAACTCAGGAAAGGGTGCAAAAAATTATTTGATTCTCTTTGAATTTTCGGCAGTTATGTTTCGTCATAAAAAAATTACTCTTTTTAAAACATAAAACGTTGCTGATAAACTACCCCTTCCCATAACCCATCTTCAACAAAAACCACAGACCTTGAGTTCTTTTTAGTTCAAAAAGGTATTCAAAAACTTATTTGATTCTGTTTGAATTTACGGCAGTTATCGTTCGTCACATAAAAAGTTACCCTCGTTAAAACATAAAATGTTCCTGGTAAACTACCCCTTTCCCTTAACCGATCTTCACCAAAAGCGACAGGTTTTGAGTACTTAAAAATTCAGGCCTGTATGCAAACAATTATTTGATTCTCTTTGAATTTACGGCAGTTATCATTCGTCATAGAAAAAATACCCTTGTTAAAACATAAAACGTTGCAGGTAAACTACACCTTTCCCTTAACCGATCTTCAACAAAATCAACAGACCTTGAGTTCTGTATAATTCAAAAAGGTATGCAGAAGAGTAGTTGATTCTGTTTTAATGTACGGCAGTTATCATTCGTCATAAAAAAATTACCCTTGTTAAAACGTAAACAGTTGCTGGTAAACTACCTCTTTCCCTTAACCGATCTTCACCAAAAACAACACGTCTTTAGTACTCAACAAATCAGGGCTGTATGCAAAACCTTATTTGATTCTGTTTGAATTTGCGGCTCTTATCGTTTGCCATAGAAAATACCATTTTAAAACATAAAACGTTGCAGGTAAACTACCCCTTTCCATCAACCGAACTTCACCAACACCAATAGGTATTGCGAACTCTACAATACAGGGCTGTATGCAAAACATCATTTGATTCTGTTTGAATATGCGGCTGTTACCGTTTACCATAGAAAAAAATTACCCTTGATAAAAAACCGTTGCCGGTAAACTACCCCATTCCCTTAACCGATCTTCACCAAAAACGACAGGTCTTGAGAGCTCTGCAATTCAAGTCAGTATGCAAAATATTATGTGATTCTGTTTGACTTTGCGGCTGTTATCGTTTGCCATACAAAATACCCTTGATAAATCAAAAAACGTGTCTGGTAAACTACCCATTTCCCTTAACCGATCTTCATCAAAATCAACAGACCTTGAGTTCTGTATAATTCAAAAAGGTATGCAGAAGAGTAGTTGATTCTGTTTTAATGTACGGCAGTTATCATTCGTCATAAAAAAAATTACCCTTGATAAAACATAAAATGTTGCTGGTAAACTACCCTATTCCCTTAACAGATCTTCACCAAAACCAAGAGGTATTGAGAAATCTACATTTCAGGGCGGTATGCAAACAATTATTTCATTCTGTTTGAATTTGCGGCTGTTATCGTTTGCCATAGAAAAAAAATCTACACACAGATAGACAGACAGACACACACACAGACACTTTTCGGAAAACGACTTTTTTTCATGTTTTGAGAGTAGTACAATCAGAATCTGCAATAATCCCGAACACGATTTTTTTTGCCATCACCATACTTCCATTTCCTTAAGGAATATGGAAGTAAAAATTAAGTACTTTACTCTTGTTAAATCATAAAGTGTTTCAGGTAAACTACCCCTTTCTCTTAACCGATCTACTCCAAAATCAATAGACCTTCCGTACTCTACAATTCATGGATGCATGCAAAAAAATATTTGATTCTGTTTGAAAGTGCGGCAGTTATCGTTCGTCATGGAAACATTTCTCTTGTTACAACATAAAATGTTGCAGGTAAACTACCCGTTTCCCTTAACCGATCTTCACCAAAACCATTAGACCTTGAGCTCTCTTTGAAATTCAGGAAAGGGTGCAAAAAATTATTTGATTCTCTTTGAATTTTCGGCAGTTATCGTTCGTCATAAAAAAATTACCCTTTTTAAAACATAAAACGTTGATGATAAACTACCCCTTCCATTAACCCATCTTCAACAAAATCAACAGACCTTGAGTTCTCTTTAGTTCAAAAAGGTATGCAAAAACCTAGTTGATTCTGTTTGAATTTACGGCAGTTATCGTTCGTCACATAAAAAATTACCCTCATTAAAACATAAAATGTTGCTGGTAAACTATCCCTTTCCCTTAACCGATCTTCACCAAAAGCGAAAGGTCTTGAGTACTCTACAATTCAGGTCTGTATGCAAATAATTAATTGATTCTCTTTGAATTTACGGCAGTTATCGTTCGTCATAGAAAAAATACCTTTGTTAAAACAAAAAACGTTGCTGGTAAACTACCCCTTTCCCTTAACCGATCTTCAACAAAATCAACAGGCCTTGAGTTCTGTGTAATTCAAAAAGGTATGCAGAAAAGTAGTTGATTCTGTTTTAATATACGGTAGTTATCATTCGTCATAAAAAAAATTACCCTTGATAAAACATAAAATGTTGCTGGTAAACGACCCTATTCCCTTAACCGATCTACACCAAAACCAACAGGTATTGACAACTGTACATTTCAGGGCTGTATGCAAAATAATATATGATTCTGTTTGAATTTGCGGCTGTTATCGTTTGCCATATAAAATACCCTTGATAAAACAAAAAACGTGGCTGGTAAACTACCCCTTTCCCTTAACCGATCTTCACCAAAAACAACAGCTCTTTAGTACTCAACAAATCAGGACAGTATGCAAAACCTTATTTGATTCTGTTTGAATTTGCGGCTCTTATCGTTTGCCAAAAAAATACCCTTTTAAAACATAAAACGTTGCAGGTAAACTACCCCATTCACTTACCCGATCTTCACCAACGTCAATAGGTACTGAGAACTCTACAATACAGGGCTGTATGCAAAACATCATTTGATTCTTTTTGAATTTTCGGCAGTTATCGTTCGTCAAAAAAAAATTACTCTTTTTAAAACATAAAAAGTTTGCTGATAAACTACCGCTTCCCATAACCCATTTTCAACAAAATCAACAGACCTTGAGTTCTCTTTAGTTCACAAAGGTATGTAAAAACCTAGTTGATTCTTTTTGAAGTTACGGCAGTTACCGTTCCTCACGTAAAAATTACCCTCGTTAAAACATAACATGTTGCTGGTAAACTATCCCTTTCCCGTACCCGATCTTCACCAAAAGCGACAAGTCTTGAGTATTCTACAATTCAGGCCTTTATGCAAACAATTATTTGATTCTCTTTTAATTTACGGCAGTTATCGTTCGTCATAGAAAAAATACCCTTGTTAAAACATAAAACGTTGCTGGTAAACTACCCCCAATTATTTGATTCTCTTTGAATTTACGGCAGTTATCGTTCGTCATATAAAAAATACCATAGTTAAAACATAAAACGCTACAGGTAAACTACCCCTTTCCCTTAACCGATCTTCAACAAAATCAACAGACCTTGGGTTCTGTATATTTCAAAAAGGTATGTAGAAGAGTAGTTGATTCTGTTTTAATGTACGGCAATTACCATTCGTCATAAAAAAATTACCCTTGATAAAACATAAAATGTTGCAGGTAAACTACCCTATTCCCTTACCCGATCTTCACCAAACCCAACAGGTATTGAGAACTCTACATTTCAGGGCTGTATGCAAAATATTATATGATTCTGTTTTCATTTGCGGCTGTTATCGTTTGCCATATAAAAAACCGTTGATAAACAAAAAAAGGGCAGGTAAACTACCCCTTTCCCTTAACCGATCTTCACCAAAAACCACAGACCTTGAGTTCTTTTTAGTTCAAAAAGGTATTCAAAAACCTATTTGATTCTGTTTGAATTTACGGCAGTTATCGTTCGTCGCATAAAAAGTTACCCTCGTTAAAACATAAAATGTTACTGGTAAACTACACCTTTCCATTAACCGATCTTCACCAAAAGCGACAGGTTTTGAGTACTCTACAATTGAGGCCTGTATGCAAACAATTATTTGATTCTCTTTGAATTTACGGCAGTTATCGTTCGTCATAGAAAAAATACCCTTGTTAAAACATAAAACGTTGCAGGTAAACTACCCCTTTCCCTTAACCGATCTTCACCAACGTCAATAGACATTGAGAACTCTACAATACAGGGCTGTATGCAAAACATCATTTGATTCTGTTTGAATTTTCGGCTGTTATCGTTTACCATAGAAAATAATTACCCTTGATAAAAAACCGTTCCTGGTAAACTACAACGTTCCCTTAACCGATCTTCACCAAAAACGACAGGTCTTGAGAGCTCTACAATTCAGGGTAGTGTGCAAAATATTATATGATTCTGTTTGACTTTGCGGCTGTTGTCGTTTGCCATACAAAATACCCTTGATAAATCAAAAAACGTGTCTGGTAAACTACCCATTTCCCTTAACCGATCTTCATCAAAATCAACAGACCTTGAGTTCTGTATAATTCAAAAAGGTATGCAGAAGAGTAGTTGATTCTGTTTTAATGTACGGCAGTTATCATTCGTCATAAAAAAAATTACCCTTGATAAAACATAAAATGTTGCTGGTAAACTACCCTATTCCCTTAACAGATCTTCACCAAAACCAAGAGGTATTGAGAAATCTACATTTCAGGGCGGTATGCAAACAATTATTACATTCTGTTTGAATTTGCGGCTGTTATCGTTTGCCAAAAAAAAATCTACACACAGACAGACACACAGACAGACAGATAGACACACACACAGACACTTTTCGGAAGACGACTTTTTTTTCATGTTTTGAGTGTAGTACAATCAGAATCTGCAATAATCCCGAACACGATTTTTTTTTGCCATCACCATACTTCCATTTCCTTAAGGAATATGGAAGTAAAAATTAAGTACTTTACTCTTGTTAAATCATAAAGTGTTTCAGGTAAACTACCCCTTTCTCTTAACCGATCTACTCCAAAATCAATAGACCTTCCGTACTCTACAATTCATGGATGCATGCAAAAAAATATTTGATTCTGTTTGAAAGTGCGGCAGTTATCGTTCGTCATGGAAACATTTCTCTTGTTACAACATAAAATGTTGCAGGTAAACTACCCGTTTCCCTTAACCGATCTTCACCAAAACCATTAGACCTTGAGCTCTCTTTGAAATTCAGGAAAGGGTGCAAAAAATTATTTGATTCTCTTTGAATTTTCGGCAGTTATCGTTCGTCATAAAAAAATTACCCTTTTTAAAACATAAAACGTTGATGATAAACTACCCCTTCCATTAACCCATCTTCAACAAAATCAACAGACCTTGAGTCCTCTTTAGTTCTAAAAGGTATGCAAAAACCTAGTTGATTCTGTTTGAATTTACGGCAGTTATCGTTCGTCACATAAAAAATTACCCTCATTAAAACATAAAATGTTGCTGGTAAACTACCCCTTTCCCTTAACCGATCTTCACCAAAAGCGAAAGGTCTTGAGTACTCTACAATTCAGGTCTGTATGCAAATAATTAATTGATTCTCTTTGAATTTACGGCAGTTATCGTTCGTCATAGAAAAAATACCCTTGGTAAAACAAAAAACGTTGCTGGTAAACTACCCCTTTCCCTTAACCGATCTTCAACAAAATCAACAGGTCTTGAGTTCTGTGTAATTCAAAAAGGTATGCACAAAAGTAGTTGATTCTGTTTTAATATACGGCAGTTATCATTCGTCAAAAAAAAAATTACCCTTGATAAAACAAAAAACGTTGCCGGTAAACTACCCCATTCCCTTAAACGATCTTCACAAAAAACAAAATGTCTTGAGAACTCAATAATTCAGGGCAGTATGCCAAAAATTATTTGATTATGTTTGAATTTGCTGCTGTTATCGTTTGCCATACAAAATACCCTTGATAAAACAAAAAACGTGGCTGGTAAACTACCACTTTCCCTTAACCGATCTTCACGAAATACAAGAGGTCTTGAGAACTCAAAAATTCAGTGCAGTATACCAAAAATTATTTGATTATGTTTGAATTTGCGGCTGTTATCGTTTGCCACAAAAAATTCCCTTGTTAAAACATAAAATGTTGCAGGTAAACTACCCTATTCCCTTAACCGATCTTCACCAAAAACAACAGATCTTGAGTACCCTAAAAATCATGGCAGTATGCAAAAAATTATTTGATTCTGTTTGAATTTGCGGCTGTTATCGTTTGCCATAGGAAAAACTACAGACAGACACAAGACAGACAGACACACAGACACTTTTCAAAAATATGGGTATGGAGAAGCATCCATGACTTCCATGTTTTAAGATTTATATTTAAAATCATATTCGAAATGAAATATTTCCATAGAAACAACGTCTTTCTGCTTATTGCTTCAGCATTAACCACAGTACTGTGGTCACTAACGTATACCACCTCACGTTTTCGCACTCAATTTTCACCGATGATGGCAGTCGATGGCACTGCCGAAAAGTCTGGTTTCTCAGAAAACATTGGACTACGGCTAAAGAGCCCGGGAAGCAATTTTAACAAAAAAATACTTCTTTGTTGCCGATAACGTAGTAAACATATAAAAAATTCTCCCCTCCACCTTCAAATATAATTTTTAATAATAGAAAATTACCCCCACCCCGTTCACATAACGTCTTCATTTATAGATATTTCATCTACCTTTCTACAGTGGATTACTATGAGCTTCTTATCAGGATACTTTATTTATAAAAATTAAGTAGTTTACTCTTGTTAAATCATAAAATGTTTCTGGTAAATTACCAATTTCTCTTAACCGATCTACTCCAAAATCAATAGACCTTCCGTCCTCTAAAATTCAGGGATGCAGGCAAAATAATATTTGATTCTGTTTGAATGTGCAGCAGTTATCGTTCGTCATGGAAACATTTCTTTCGTTACAACATAAAATGTTGCAGGTAAACTACCCGTTTCCCTTAACTGATCTTCACCAAAATCAGTAGACCTTGAGCTGTCTTTGCAACTCAGGAAAGGGTGCAAAAATTATTTGATTCTCTTTGAATTTTCGGCAGTTATGTTTCGTCATAAAAAAAAACTCTTTTTAAAACATAAAACGTTGCTGATAAACTACCCTTTCCCATAACCCATCTTCAACAAAAACCACAGACCTTGAGTTCTTTTTAGTTCAAAAAGGTATTCAAAAACCTATTTGATTCTGTTTGAATTTACGGCAGTTATCGTTCGTCACATAAAAAGTTACCCTCGTTAAAACATAAAATGTTACTGGTAAACAACACCTTTCCCTTAACCGATCTTCACCAAAAGCGACAGGTTTTGAGTACTCTACAATTCAGGCCGGTATGCAAACAATTATTTGATTCTCTTTGAATTTACGGCAGTTATCGTTCGTCATAGAAAAAATACCCTTGTTAAAACATAAAACGTTGCAGGTAAACTACCCCTTTCCCTTAACCGATCTTCACCAACGTCAATAGATATTGAGAACTCTACAATACAGGGCTGTACGCAAAACATCATTTGATTCTGTTTGAATTTTCGGCTGTTATCGTTTACCATAGAAAATAATTACCCTTGATAAAAAACCGTTCCTGGTAAACTACAACGTTCCCTTAACCGATCTTCACCAAAAACGACAGGTCTTGAGAGCTCTACAATTCAGGGTAGTGTGCAAAATATTATATGATTCTGTTTGACTTTGCGGTTGTTATCGTTTGCCATACAAAATAACCTTCATAAAACAAAAAACGTGGCTTCTAAACTACCACTTTCCCTTAACCGATCTTCACGAAATACAAGTGGTCTTGAGAACTCAATAATTCAGGGCAGTATGCCAAAAATTATTTGATTATGTTTGAATTTGCGTCTGTTATAGTTTGCCACAAAAAATTCCCTTGTTAAAAAATAAAACGTTGCAGGTAAATTACCCTATTCCCTTAACCGATCTTCACAAAAACAACAGATCTTGAGTACTCTAAAAATCATGGCTGTATGCAAAAAATTATTTGATTCTGTTTGAATTTGCGGCTGTTATCGTTTGCCATAGAAAAAACTACAGACAGACACAGAGACACTTTTCAAAAATATCGGTATGGAGAAACATACATGACTTCCAATGTTTTAAGATTTATATTTAAAATCATATTCGAAATGAAATATTTCCATAGAAACAACGTCTTTCTACTTATTGCTTCAGCATTAACCACAGTACTGTGGTCACTAACGTATACCACCTCACGTTTTCGCACTCAATTTTCACCGATGATGGCAGTCGATTGCACTGCCGAAAAGTCTGGTTTCTCAGAAAGCATTGCACTACGGCTAAAGAGCCCGCGAAGCAATTTTAACAAAAAACTACTTCTTTGTTGCCGATAACGTAGTAAACATATAAAAAATTTTCCCCTCCACCTTCAACTATAATTTTTAATAATAGAAAATTACTCACACCCCGTTCACATAACCTCTTAATTTATAGATATATCATCTACGTTTCTACAGTGGATTACTATGAGCTTCTTATCAGGATACTTTATATATAAAAATTAAGTACTTTACTCTTGTTAAATCATAAAATGTTTCTGATAAATTACCCCTTTCTCTTAACCGATCTACTCCAAAATCAATAGACCTTCCGTCCTCTAAAATTCAGGGATGCAGGCAAAAAAATATTTGATTCTGTTTGAATGTGCAGCAGTTATCGTTCGTCATGGAAACATTTCTTTCGTTACAACATAAAATGTTGCAGGTAAACTACCCGTTTCCCTTAACTGATCTTCACCAAAATCAGTAGACCTTGTGCTGTCTTTGCAACTCAGGAAAGGGTGCAAAAATTATTTGATTCTCTTTGAATTTTCGGCAGTTATGTTTCGTCATAAAAAAAACTCTATTTAAAACATAAAACGTTGCTGATAAACTACCCCTTCCCATAACCCATCTTCAACAAAAACCACAGACCTTGAGTTCTTTTTAGTTCAAAAAGGTATTCAAAAACCTATTTGATTCTGTTTGAATTTACGGCAGTTATCGTTCGTCATATAAAAAGTTACCCTCGTTAAAACATAAAATGTTACTGGTAAACTACACCTTTCCCTTAACCGATCTTCACCAAAAGCGACAGGTTTTGAGTACTCTACAATTCAGGCCTGTATGCAAACAATTATTTGATTCTCTTTGAATTTACGGCAGTTATCGTTCGTCATAGAAAAAATACCCTTGTTAAAACATAAAACGTTGCAGGTAAACTACCCCTTCCCCTTAACCGATCTTCACCAACGTCAATAGATATTGAGAACTCTACAACACAGGGCTGTATGCAAAACATCATTTGATTCTGTTTGAATTTTCGGCTGTTATCGTTTACCATAGAAAATAATTACCCTTGATAAAAAACCGTTTCTGGTAAACTACAACGTTCCCTTAACCGATCTTCACAAAAAACGACAGGTCTTGAGAGCTCTACAATTCAGGGTAGTGTGCAAAATATTATATGATTCTGTTTGACTTTGCGGCTGTTATCGTTTGCCATACAAAATAACCTTCATAAAACAAAAAACGTGGCTTCTAAACTACCACTTTCCCTTAACCGATCTTCACGAAATACAAGAGGTCTTGAGAACTCAATAATTCAGGGCAGTATGCCAAAAATTATTTGATTATGTTTGAATTTGCGTCTGTTATCGTTTGCCACAAAAAATTCCCTTGTTAAAACATAAAACGTTGCAGGTAAATTACCCTATTCCCTTAACCGATCTTCACAAAAACAACAGATCTTGAGTACTCTAAAAATCATGGCTGTATGCAAAAAATTATTTGATTCTGTTTGAATTTGCGGCTGTTATCGTTTGCCATAGAAAAAACTACAGACAGACACAGAGACACTTTTCAAAAATATCGGTATGGAGAAACATACATGACTTCCATGTTTTAAGATTTATATTTAAAATCATATTCGAAATGAAATATTTCCATAGAAACAACGTCTTTCTACTTATTGCTTCAGCATTAACCACAGTACTGTGGTCACTAACGTATACCACCTCACGTTTTCGCACTCAATTTTCACCGACGATGGCAGTCGATTGCACTGCCGAAAAGTCTGGTTTCTCAGAAAACATTGCACTACGGCTAAAGAGCCCGGGAAGTAATTTTAACAAAAAACTACTTCTTTGTTGCCGATAACGTAGTAAACATATAAAAAATTTTCCCCTCCACCTTCAACTATAATTTTTAATAATAGAAAATTACTCCCACCCCGTTCACATAACCTCTTCATTTATAGATATATCATCTACCTTTCTACAGTGGATTACTATGAGCTTCTTATCAGGATACTTTAGTTATAAAAATTAAGTACTTTACTCTTGTTAAATCATAAAATGTTTCTGGTAAATTACCCCTTTCTCTTAACCGATCTACTCCAAAATCAATAGACCTTCCGTCCTCTAAAATTCAGGGATGCATGCAAAAAAATATTTGATTCTGTTTGAATGTGCAGCAGTAATCGTTCGTCATGGAAACATTTCTCTCGTTACAACATAAAATGTTGCAGGTAAACTACCCGTTTCCCTTAACCGATCTTCACCAAAATCAGTAGACCTTGAGCTCTCTTTGCAACTCAGGAAAGGGTGCAAAAAATTATTTGATTCTCTTTGAATTTTCGGCAGTTATGTTTCGTCATAAAAAAATTACTCTTTTTAAAACATAAAACGTTGCTGATAAACTACCCCTTCCCATAACCCATCTTCAACAAAAACCACAGACCTTGAGTTCTTTTTAGTTCAAAAAGGTATTCAAAAACCTATTTGATTCTGTTTGAATTTACGGCAGTTATCGTTCGTCACATAAAAAGTTACCCTCGTTAAAACATAAAATGTTCCTGGTAAACTACCCCTTTCCCTTAACCGATCTTCACCAAAAGCGACAGGTTTTGAGTACTTAAAAATTCAGGCCTGTATGCAAACAATTATTTGATTCTCTTTGAATTTACGGCAGTTATCATTTGTCATAGAAAAAATACCCTTGTTAAAACATAAAACGTTGCAGGTAAACTACCCCTTTCCCTTAACCGATCTTCAACAAAATCAACAGACCTTGAGTTCTGTATAATTCAAAAAGGTATGCAGAAGAGTAGTTGATTCTGTTTTAATGTACGGCAGTTATCATTCGTCATAAAAAAATTACCCTTGTTAAAACGTAAAAAGTTGCTGGTAAACTACCTCTTTCCCTTAACCGATCTTCACCAAAAACAACACGTCTTTAGTACTCAACAAATCAGGGCTGTATGCAAAACCTTATTTGATTCTGTTTGAATTTGCGGCTCTTATCGTTTGCCATAGGAAATACCATTTTAAAACATAAAACGTTGCAGGTAAACTACCCCTTTCCATCAACCGAACTTCACCAACACCAATAGGTATTGCGAGCTCTACAATACAGGGCTGTATGCAAAACATCATTTGATTCTGTTTGAATATGCGGCTGTTACCGTTTACCATAGAAAAAAATTACCCTTGATAAAAAACCGTTGCCGGTAAACTACCCCATTCCCTTAACCGATCTTCACCAAAAACGACAGGTCTTGAGAGCTCTACAATTCAAGTCAGTATGCAAAATATTATGTGATTCTGTTTGACTTTGCGGCTGTTGTCGTTTGCCATACAAAATACCCTTGATAAATCAAAAAACGTGTCTGGTAAACTACCCATTTCCCTTAACCGATCTTCATCAAAATCAACAGACCTTGAGTTCTGTATAATTCAAAAAGGTATGCAGAAGAGTAGTTGATTCTGTTTTAATGTACGGCAGTTATCATTCGTCATAAAAAAAATTACCCTTGATAAAACATAAAATGTTGCTGGTAAACTACCCTATTCCCTTAACAGATCTTCACCAAAACCAAGAGGTATTGAGAAATCTACATTTCAGGGCGGTATGCAAACAATTATTACATTCTGTTTGAATTTGCGGCTGTTATCGTTTGCCAAAAAAAAAATCTACACACAGACAGACACACAGACAGACAGATAGACACACACACAGACACTTTTCGGAAGACGACTTTTTTTTCATGTTTTGAGTGTAGTACAATCAGAATCTGCAATAATCCCGAACACGATTTTTTTTTGCCATCACCATACTTCCATTTCCTTAAGGAATATGGAAGTAAAAATTAAGTACTTTACTCTTGTTAAATCATAAAGTGTTTCAGGTAAACTACCCCTTTCTCTTAACCGATCTACTCCAAAATCAATAGACCTTCCGTACTCTACAATTCATGGATGCATGCAAAAAAATATTTGATTCTGTTTGAAAGTGCGGCAGTTATCGTTCGTCATGGAAACATTTCTCTTGTCACAACATAAAATGTTGCAGGTAAACTACCCGTTTCCCTTAACCGATCTTCACCAAAACCATTAGACCTTGAGCTCTCTTTGAAATTCAGGAAAGGGTGCAAAAAATTATTTGATTCTCTTTGAATTTTCGGCAGTTATCGTTCGTCATAAAAAAATTACCCTTTTTAAAACATAAAACGTTGATGATAAACTACCCCTTCCATTAACCCATCTTCAACAAAATCAACAGACCTTGAGTCCTCTTTAGTTCTAAAAGGTATGCAAAAACCTAGTTGATTCTGTTTGAATTTACGGCAGTTATCGTTCGTCACATAAAAAATTACCCTCATTAAAACATAAAATGTTGCTGGTAAACTACCCCTTTCCCTTAACCGATCTTCACCAAAAGCGAAAGGTCTTGAGTACTCTACAATTCAGGTCTGTATGCAAATAATTAATTGATTCTCTTTGAATTTACGGCAGTTATCGTTCGTCATAGAAAAAATACCCTTGGTAAAACAAAAAACGTTGCTGGTAAACTACCCCTTTCCCTTAACCGATCTTCAACAAAATCAACAGGTCTTGAGTTCTGTGTAATTCAAAAAGGTATGCACAAAAGTAGTTGATTCTGTTTTAATATACGGCAGTTATCATTCGTCAAAAAAAAAATTACCCTTGATAAAACAAAAAACGTTGCCGGTAAACTACCCCATTCCCTTAAACGATCTTCACAAAAAACAAAATGTCTTGAGAACTCAATAATTCAGGGCAGTATGCCAAAAATTATTTGATTATGTTTGAATTTGCGGCTGTTATCGTTTGCCATACAAAATACCCTTGATAAAACAAAAAACGTGGCTGGTAAACTACCACTTTCCCTTAACCGATCTTCACGAAATACAAGAGGTCTTGAGAACTCAAAAATTCAGTGCAGTATACCAAAAATTATTTGATTATGTTTGAATTTGCGGCTGTTATCGTTTGCCACAAAAAATTCCCTTGTTAAAACATAAAATGTTGCAGGTAAACTACCCTATTCCCTTAACCGATCTTCACCAAAAACAACAGATCTTGAGTACCCTAAAAATCATGGCAGTATGCAAAAAATTATTTGATTCTGTTTGAATTTGCGGCTGTTATCGTTTGCCATAGGAAAAACTACAGACAGACACAAGACAGACAGACACACAGACACTTTTCAAAAATATGGGTATGGAGAAGCATCCATGACTTCCATGTTTTAAGATTTATATTTAAAATCATATTCGAAATGAAATATTTCCATAGAAACAACGTCTTTCTGCTTATTGCTTCAGCATTAACCACAGTACTGTGGTCACTAACGTATACCACCTCACGTTTTCGCACTCAATTTTCACCGATGATGGCAGTCGATGGCACTGCCGAAAAGTCTGGTTTCTCAGAAAACATTGGACTACGGCTAAAGAGCCCGGGAAGCAATTTTAACAAAAAAATACTTCTTTGTTGCCGATAACGTAATAAACATATAAAAAATTCTCCCCTCCACCTTCAAATATAATTTTTAATAATAGAAAATTACCCCCACCCCGTTCACATAACGTCTTCATTTATAGATATTTCATCTACCTTTCTACAGTGGATTACTATGAGCTTCTTATCAGGATACTTTATTTATAAAAATTAAGTAGTTTACTCTTGTTAAATCATAAAATGTTTCTGGTAAATTACCAATTTCTCTTAACCGATCTACTCCAAAATCAATAGACCTTCCGTCCTCTAAAATTCAGGGATGCATGCAAAAAAATATTTGATTCTGTTTGAATGTGCAGCAGTAATAGTTCGTCATGGAAACATTTCTCTCGTTACAACATAAAATGTTGCAGGTAAACTACCCGTTTCCCTTAACCGATCTTCACCAAAATCAGTAGACCTTGAGCTCTCTTTGCAACTCAGGAAAGGGTGCAAAAAATTATTTGATTCTCTTTGAATTTTCGGCAGTTATGTTTCGTCATATAAAAATTACTCTTTTTAAAACATAAAACGTTGCTGATAAACTACCCCTTCCCATAACCCATCTTCAACAAAAACCACAGACCTTGAGTTCTTTTTAGTTCAAAAAGGTATTCAAAAACCTATTTGATTCTGTTTGAATTTACGGCAGTTATCGTTCGTCACATAAAAAGTTACCCTCGTTAAAACATAAAATGTTTCTGGTAAACTACCCCTTTCCCTTAACCGATATTCACCAAAATCGACAGGTTTTGAGTACTCTACAATTCAGGCCTGTATGCAAACAATTATTTGATTCTCTTTGAATTTACGGCAGTTATCGTTCGTCATAGAAAAAATACCCTTGTTAAAACATAAAACGTTGCAGGTAAACTACCCCTTTCCCTTAACCGATCTTCAACAAAATCAACAGACCTTGAGTTCTGTATAATTCAAAAAGGTATGCAGAAGAGTAGTTGATTCTGTTTTAATGTACGGCAGTTATCATACGTCATAAAAAAATTACCCTTGTTAAAACGTAAAAAGTTGCTGGTAAACTACCTCTTTCCCTTAACCGATCTTCACCAAAAACAACAAGCCTTTAGTACTCAACAAATCAGGGCTGTATGCAAAACCTTATTTGATTCTGTTTGAATTTGCGGCTCTTATCGTTTGCCATAGAAAATACCATTTTAAAACATAAAACGTTGCAGGTAAACTACCCCTTTCCATCAACCGAACTTCACCAACACCAATAGGTATTGCGAACTCTACAATACAGGGCTGTATGCAAAACATCATTTGATTCTGTTTGAATATGCGGCTGTTACCGTTTACCATAGAAAAAATTACCCTTGATAAAAAACCGTTGCCGGTAAACTACCCCATTCCCTTAACCGATCTTCACCAAAAACGACAGGTCTTGAGAGCTCTACAATTCAAGTCAGTATGCAAAATATTATGTGATTCTGTTTGACTTTGCGGCTGTTATCGTTTGCCATACAAAATACCCTTGATAAATCAAAAAACGTGTCTGGTAAACTACCCATTTCCCTTAACCGATCTTCATCAAAATCAACAGACCTTGAGTTCTGTATAATTCAAAAAGGTATGCAGAAGAGTAGTTGATTCTGTTTTAATGTACGGCAGTTATCATTCGTCATAAAAAAAATTACCCTTGATAAAACATAAAATGTTGCTGGTAAACTACCCTATTCCCTTAACAGATCTTCACCAAAACCAAGAGGTATTGAGAAACCTACATTTCAGGGCGGTATGCAAACAATTATTTCATTCTGTTTGAATTTGCGGCTGTTATCGTTTGCCATAGAAAAAAAATCTACACACAGACAGACACACAGACAGACAGACAGACACACACACAGACACTTTTCGGAAAACGACTTTTTTTCATGTTTTTTTGTGTGTAGTACAATCAGAATCTGCAATAATCCCGAACACGATTTTTTTTGCCATCACCATACTTCCATTTCCTTAAGGAATATGGAAATAAAAATTAAGTACTTTACTCTTGTTAAATCATAAAGTGTTTCAGGTAAACTACCCCTTTCTATTAACCGATCTACTGCAAAATCAATAGACCTTCCGTACTCTACAATTCATGGATGCATGCAAAAAAATATTTGATTCTGTTTGAAAGTGCGGCAGTTATCGTTCGTCATGGAAACATTTCTCTTGTTACAACATAAAATGTTGCAGGTAAACTACCCGTTTCCCTTAACCGATCTTCACCAAAACCATTAGACCTTGAGCTCTCTTTGAAACTCAGGAAAGGGTGCAAAAAATTATTTGATTCTCTTTGAATTTTCGGCAGTTATCGTTCGTCATAAAAAATTACCCTTCATAAAACAAAAAACGTTGCCGGTAAACTACCCCATTCCATCAACCGAACTTCACCAACACCAATAGGTATTGCGAACTCTACAATACAGGGCTGTATGCAAAACATCATTTGATTCTGTTTGAATATGCGGCTGTTACCGTTTACCATAGAAAAAATTACCCTTGATAAAAAACCGTTGCCGGTAAACTACCCCATTCCCTTAACCGATCTTCACCAAAAACGACAGGTCTTGAGAGCTCTACAATTCAAGTCAGTATGCAAAATATTATGTGATTCTGTTTGACTTTGCGGCTGTTATCGTTTGCCATACAAAATACCCTTGATAAATCAAAAAACGTGTCTGGTAAACTACCCATTTCCCTTAACCGATCTTCATCAAAATCAACAGACCTTGAGTTCTGTATAATTCAAAAAGGTATGCAGAAGAGTAGTTGATTCAGTTTTAATGTACGGCAGTTATCATTCGTCATAAAAAAAATTACCCTTGATAAAACATAAAATGTTGCTGGTAAACTACCCTATTCCCTTAACAGATCTTCACCAAAACCGAGAGGTATTGAGAAACCTACATTTCAGGGCGGTATGCAAACAATTATTTCATTCTGTTTGAATTTGCGGCTGTTATCGTTTGCCATAGAAAAAAAATCTACACACAGACAGACACACAGACAGACAGACAGACACACACACAGACACTTTTCGGAAAACGACTTTTTTTCATGTTTTTTTGTGTGTAGTACAATCAGAATCTGCAATAATCCCGAACACGATTTTTTTTGCCATCACCATACTTCCATTTCCTTAAGGAATATGGAAATAAAAATTAAGTACTTTACTCTTGTTAAATCATAAAGTGTTTCAGGTAAACTACCCCTTTCTATTAACCGATCTACTGCAAAATCAATAGACCTTCCGTACTCTACAATTCATGGATGCATGCAAAAAAATATTTGATTCTGTTTGAAAGTGCGGCAGTTATCGTTCGTCATGGAAACATTTCTCTTGTTACAACATAAAATGTTGCAGGTAAACTACCCGTTTCCCTTAACCGATCTTCACCAAAACCATTAGACCTTGAGCTCTCTTTGAAACTCAGGAAAGGGTGCAAAAAATGATTTGATTCTCTTTGAATTTTCGGCAGTTATCGTTCATCATAAAAAATTACCCTTCATAAAACAAAAAACGTTGCCGGTAAACTACCCCATTCCCTTAAACGATCTTCACAAAAAACAAAATGTCTTGAGAACTCAATAATTCAGGGCAGTATGCCAAAAATTATTTGATTATGTTTCAATTTGCGGCTGTTATCGTTTGCCATACAAAATACCCTTGATAAAACAAAAAACGTGGCTGGTAAACTACCACTTTCCCTTAACCGATCTTCACGAAATACAAGAGGTCTTGAGAACTCAAAAATTCAGTGCAGTATACCAAAAATTATTTGATTATGTTTGAATTTGCGGCTGTTATCGTTTGCCACAAAAAATTCCCTTGTTAAAACATAAAATGTTGCAGGTAAACTACCCTATTCCCTTAACCGATCTTCACCAAAAACAACAGATCTTGAGTACCCTAAAAATCATGGCAGTATGCAAAAAATTATTTGATTCTGTTTGAATTTGCGGCTGTTATCGTTTGCCATAGGAAAAACTACAGACAGACACACAGACACTTTTCAAAAATATGGGTATGGAGAAGCATCCATGACTTCCATGTTTTAAGATTTATATTTAAAATCATATTCGAAATGAAATATTTCTATAGAAACAACGTCTTTCTACTTATTGCTTCAGCATTAACCACAGTACTGTGGTCACTAACGTATACCACCTCACGTTTTCGCACTCAATTTTCACCGATGACGGCAGTCGATGGCACTGCCGAAAAGTCTGGTTTCTCAGAAAACATTGGACTACGGCTAAAGAGCCCGGGAAGCAATTTTAACAAAAAAATACTTCTTTGTTGCCGATAACGTAGTAAACATATAAAAAATTCTCCCCTCCACCTTCAAATATAATTTTTAAAACTAGAAAATTACCCCCACCCCGTTCACCTAACCTCTTCATTTATAGATATTTCATCTACGTTTCTACAGTGGATTACTATGAGCTTCTTATCAGGATACTTTATTTATAAAAATTAAGTACTTTACTCTTGTTAAATCATAAAAAGTTTCAGGTAAACTACCCCTTTCTCTTAACCGATCTACTCCAAAATCAATAGACCTACCGTCCTCTACAATTCAGGGATGCATGAAAAAAATATTTTAATCTTTTCGAATGTGCGGTAGTTATCGTTCGTCATGGAAACATTTCTCTTGTTACAACATAAAATGTTGCAGGTAAACTACCCGTTTCCCTTAACCGATCTTCACCAAAATCAGTAGACCTTGAGCTCTCTTTGCAAATCAGGAAAGGGTGGAAAAAATTATTTGAATCTTTTTGAATTTTCGGCAGTTATCGTTCGTCATAAAAAAAATTACCCTTTTTAAAACATAAAATGTTTGCTGATAAACTACCCTTTCCCATAACCCATTTTCAACAAAATCAACAGACCTTGAGTTCTCTTTAGTTCACAAAGGTATGCAAAAACCTAGTTGATTCTGTTTGAAGTTACGGCAGTTACCGTTCGTCACGTAAAAATTAACCTCGTTAAAACATAAAATGTTGCTGGTAAACTATCCCTTTCCCGTACCCGATCTTCGCAAAAAAGCGACAAGTCTTGAGTATTCTACAATTCAGGACTGTATGCAAACAATTATTTGATTCTCTTTTAATTTACGGCAGTTATCGTTCGTCATAGAAAAAATACCCTTGTTAAAACATAAAACGTTGCTGGTAAACTACCCGCAATTATTTGATTCTCTTTGAATTTACGGCAGTTATCGTTCGTCATTTAAAAAATACCATAGTTAAAACATAAAACGTTACAGGTAAACTATCCCTTTCCCTTAACCGATCTTCAACAAAATCAACAGACATTGGGTTCTGTATATTTCAAAAAGGTATGTAGAAGAGTAGTTGATTCTGTTTTAATGTACGGCAATTATCATTCGTCATAAAAAAATTACCCTTGATAAAACATAAAATGTTGCAGGTAAACTACCCTATTCCCTTACCCGATCTTCACCAAACCCAACAGGTATTGAGAACTCTACATTTCAGGGCTGTATGCAAAATATTATATGATTCTGGTTGAATTTGCGGCTGTTATCGTTTGCCATATAAAATACCCTTGATAAAACAAAAAACGTGGCTGGTAAACTACCCCTTTCCCTTAACCGATCTTCACCAAAAACAACAGCTCTTTAGTACTCAACAAATCAGGACAGTATGCAAAACCTTATTTGATTCTGTTTGAATTTGCGGCTGTTATCGTTTGCCATATAAAATACCGTTGATAAACAAAAAACGTGGCTGGTAAACTACCCCTTTCCCTTAACCGATCTTCACCAAAAACAAAAGGTCTTTAGTACTCAACAAAGCAGGGCTGTATGCAAAACCTTATTTGATTCTTTTTGAATTTGCGGCTCTTATCGTTTGCCATAGTAAATACCATTTTAAAACATAAAACGTTGCTGCAAAACTACCCCTTTCCATCAACCGAACTTCACCAACACCAATAGGTATTGCGAACTCTACAATACAGGGCTGTATGCAAAACATCATTTGATTCTATTTGAATATGCGGCTGTTACCGTTTACCATAGAAAAAAATTACCCTTGATAAAAAACCGTTGCTGGTAAACTACAACGTTCCCTTAACCGATCTTCACCAAAAACGACAGGTCTTGAGAGCTCTACAATTCAGGGCAGTATGCAAAATATTATATGATTCTGTTTGACTTTGCGGCTGTTATCGTTTGCCATACAAAATAACCTTCATAAAACAAAGAACGTGGCTTGTAAACTACCACTTTCCCTTTACCGATCTTCACGAAAAACAAGAGGTCTTGAGAACTCTATAATTCAGGGCAGTATGCCAAAAATTATTTGATTATGTTTGAATTTGCGTCTGTTATCGTTTGCCACAAAATATTCCCTTGTTAAAACATAAAACGTTGCAGGTAAATTACCCTATTCCCTTAACCGATCTTCACAAAAACAACAGATCTTGAGTACTCTAAAAATCATGGCTGTATGCAAAAAATTATTTGATTCTGTTTGAATTTGCGGCTGTTATCGTTTGCCATAGAAAAAACTACAGACAGACACACAGACACTTTCCAAAAATATCGGTATGGAGAACCATACATGACTTCCATGTTTTAAGATTTATATTTAAAATCATATTCGAAATGAAATATTTCCATAGAAACAACGTCTTTCTACTTATTGCTTCAGCATTAACCACAGTACTGTGGTCACTAACGTATACCACCTCACGTTTTCGCACTCCATTTTCACCGATGATGGCAGTCGATGGCACTGCCGAAAAGTCTGGTTTCTCAGAAAACATTGCACTACGGCTAAAGAGCCCGGGAAGCAATTTTAACAAAAAAATACTTCTTTGTTGCCGATAACGTAGTAAACATATAAAAAATTCTCCCCTCCACCTTCAACTATAATTTTTAATAATAGAAAATTACTCCCACCCCGTTCACATAACCTCTTCATTTATAGATATATCATCTACCTTTCTACAGTGGATTACTATGAGCTTCTTATCAGGATACTTTATTTATAAAAATTAAGTACTTTACTCTTGTTAAATCATAAAATGTTTCTGGTAAATTACCCCTTTCTCTTAACCGATCTACTCCAAAATCAATAGACCTTCCGTCCTCTACAATTCAGGGATGCATGCAAAAAAATATTTGATTCTGTTTGAATGTGCAGCAGTAATCGTTCGTCATGGAAACATTTCTCTCGTTACAACATAAAATGTTGCAAGTAAACTACCCGTTTCCCTTAACCGATCTTCACCAAAATCAGTAGAGCTTGAGCTCTCTTTGCAACTCAGGAAAGGGTGCAAAAAATTATTTGATTCTCTTTGAATTTTCGGCAGTTAAGTTTCGTCATAAAAAAATTACTCTTTTTAAAACATAAAACGTTGCTGATAAACTACCCCTTCCCATAACCCATCTTCAACAAAAACCACAGACCTTGAGTTCTTTTTAGTTCAAAAAGGTATTCAAAAACCTATTTGATTCTGTTTGAATTTACGGCAGTTATCGTTCGTCACATAAAAAGTTACCCTCGTTAAAACATAAAATGTTCCTGGTAAACTACCCCTTTCCCTTAACCGATCTTCACCAAAAGCGACAGGTTTTGAGTACTTAAAAATTCAGGCCTGTATGCAAACAATTATTTGATTCTCTTTGAATTTACGGCAGTTATCATTCGTCATAGAAAAAATACCCTTGTTAAAACATAAAACGTTGCAGGTAAACTACCCCTTTCCCTTAACCGATCTTCAACAAAATCAACAGACCTTGAGTTCTGTATAATTCAAAAAGGTATGCAGAAGAGTAGTTGATTCTGTTTTAATGTACGGCAGTTATCATTCGTCATAAAAAAATTACCCTTGTTAAAACGTAAAAAGTTGCTGGTAAACTACCTCTTTCCCTTAACCGATCTTCACCAAAAACAACACGTCTTTAGTACTCAACAAATCAGGGCTGTATGCAAAACCTTATTTGATTCTGTTTGAATTTGCGGCTCTTATCGTTTGCCATAGAAAATACCATTTTAAAACATAAAACGTTGCAGGTAAACTACCCCTTTCCATCAACCGAACTTCACCAACACCAATAGGTATTGCGAACTCTACAATACAGGGCTGTATGCAAAACATCATTTGATTCTGTTTGAATATGCGGCTGTTACCGTTTACCATAGAAAAAAATTACCCTTGATAAAAAACCGTTGCCGGTAAACTACCCCATTCCCTTAACCGATCTTCACCAAAAACGACAGGTCTTGAGAGCTCTACAATTCAAGTCAGTATGCAAAATATTATGTGATTCTGTTTGACTTTGCGGCTGTTATCGTTTGCCATACAAAATACCCTTGATAAATCAAAAAACGTGTCTGGTAAACTACCCATTTCCCTTAACCGATCTTCATCAAAATCAACAGACCTTGAGTTCTGTATAATTCAAAAAGGTATGCAGAAGAGTAGTTGATTCTGTTTTAATGTACGGCAGTTATCATTCGTCATAAAAAAAATTACCCTTGATAAAACATAAAATGTTGCTGGTAAACTACCCTATTCCCTTAACAGATCTTCACCAAAACCAAGAGGTATTGAGAAATCTACATTTCAGGGCGGTATGCAAACAATTATTACATTCTGTTTGAATTTGCGGCTGTTATCGTTTGCCAAAAAAAAAATCTACACACAGACAGACACACAGACAGACAGATAGACACACACACAGACACTTTTCGGAAGACGACTTTTTTTTCATGTTTTGAGTGTAGTACAATCAGAATCTGCAATAATCCCGAACACGATTTTTTTTGCCATCACCATACTTCCATTTCCTTAAGGAATATGGAAGTAAAAATTAAGTACTTTACTCTTGTTAAATCATAAAGTGTTTCAGGTAAACTACCCCTTTCTCTTAACCGATCTACTCCAAAATCAATAGACCTTCCGTACTCTACAATTCATGGATGCATGCAAAAAAATATTTGATTCTGTTTGAAAGTGCGGCAGTTATCGTTCGTCATGGAAACATTTCTCTTGTTACAACATAAAATGTTGCAGGTAAACTACCCGTTTCCCTTAACCGATCTTCACCAAAACCATTAGACCTTGAGCTCTCTTTGAAATTCAGGAAAGGGTGCAAAAAATTATTTGATTCTCTTTGAATTTTCGGCAGTTATCGTTCGTCATAAAAAAATTACCCTTTTTAAAACATAAAACGTTGATGATAAACTACCCCTTCCATTAACCCATCTTCAACAAAATCAACAGACCTTGAGTTCTCTTTAGTTCTAAAAGGTATGCAAAAACCTAGTTGATTCTGTTTGAATTTACGGCAGTTATCGTTCGTCACATAAAAAATTACCCTCATTAAAACATAAAATGTTGCTGGTAAACTACCCCTTTCCCTTAACCGATCTTCACCAAAAGCGAAAGGTCTTGAGTACTCTACAATTCAGGTCTGTATGCAAATAATTAATTGATTCTCTTTGAATTTACGGCAGTTATCGTTCGTCATAGAAAAAATACCCTTGGTAAAACAAAAAACGTTGCTGGTAAACTACCCCTTTCCCTTAACCGATCTTCAACAAAATCAACAGGTCTTGAGTTCTGTGTAATTCAAAAAGGTATGCAGAAAAGTAGTTGATTCTGTTTTAATATACGGCAGTTATCATTCGTCAAAAAAAAAATTACCCTTGATAAAACAAAAAACGTTGCCGGTAAACTACCCCATTCCCTTAAACGATCTTCACAAAAAACAAAATGTCTTGAGAACTCAATAATTCAGGGCAGTATGCCAAAAATTATTTGATTATGTTTGAATTTGCGGCTGTTATCGTTTGCCATACAAAATACCCTTGATAAAACAAAAAACGTGGCTGGTAAACTACCACTTTCCCTTAACCGATCTTCACGAAATACAAGAGGTCTTGAGAACTCGAAAATTCAGTGCAGTATACCAAAAATTATTTGATTATGTTTGAATTTGCGGCTGTTATCGTTTGCCACAAAAAATTCCCTTGTTAAAACATAAAATGTTGCAGGTAAACTACCCTATTCCCTTAACCGATCTTCACCAAAAACAACAGATATTGAGTACCCTAAAAATCATGGCAGTATGCAAAAAATTATTTGATTCTGTTTGAATTTGCGGCTGTTATCGTTTGCCATAGGAAAAACTACAGACAGACACAAGACAGACAGACACACAGACACTTTTCAAAAATATGGGTATGGAGAAGCATCCATGACTTCCATGTTTTAAGATTTATATTTAAAATCATATTCGAAATGAAATATTTCCATAGAAACAACGTCTTTCTGCTTATTGCTTCAGCATTAACCACAGTACTGTGGTCACTAACGTATACCACCTCACGTTTTCGCACTCAATTTTCACCGATGATGGCAGTCGATGGCACTGCCGAAAAGTCTGGTTTCTCAGAAAACATTGGACTACGGCTAAAGAGCCCGGGAAGCAATTTTAACAAAAAAATACTTCTTTGTTGCCGATAACGTAGTAAACATATAAAAAATTCTCCCCTCCACCTTCAAATATAATTTTTAATAATAGAAAATTACCCCCACCCCGTTCACATAACGTCTTCATTTATAGATATTTCATCTACCTTTCTACAGTGGATTACTATGAGCTTCTTATCAGGATACTTTATTTATAAAAATTAAGTAGTTTACTCTTGTTAAATCATAAAATGTTTCTGGTAAATTACCAATTTCTCTTAACCGATCTACTCCAAAATCAATAGACCTACCGTCCTCTAAAATTCAGGGATGCATGCAAAAAAATATTTGATTCTGTTTGAATGTGCAGCAGTAATAGTTCGTCATGGAAACATTTCTCTCGTTACAACATAAAATGTTGCAGGTAAACTACCCGTTTCCCTTAACCGATCTTCACCAAAATCAGTAGACCTTGAGCTCTCTTTGCAACTCAGGAAAGGGTGCAAAAAATTATTTGATTCTCTTTGAATTTTCGGCAGTTATGTTTCGTCATATAAAAATTACTCTTTTAAAACATAAAACGTTGCTGATAAACTACCCCTTCCCATAACCCATCTTCAACAAAAACCACAGACCTTGAGTTCTTTTTAGTTCAAAAAGGTATTCAAAAACCTATTTGATTCTGTTTGAATTTACGGCAGTTATCGTTCGTCACATAAAAAGTTACCCTCGTTAAAACATAAAATGTTTCTGGTAAACTACCCCTTTCCCTTAACCGATCTTCACCAAAAGCGACAAGTTTTGAGTACTCTACAATTCAGGCCTGTATGCAAACAATTATTTGATTCTCTTTGAATTTACGGCAGTTATCGTTCGTCATAGAAAAAATACCCTTGTTAAAACATAAAACGTTGCAGGTAAACTACCCCTTTCCCTTAACCGATCTTCAACAAAATCAACAGACCTTGAGTTCTGTATAATTCAAAAAGGTATGCAGAAGAGTAGTTGATTCTGTTTTAATGTACGGCAGTTATCATACGTCATAAAAAAATTACCCTTGTTAAAACGTAAAAAGTTGCTGGTAAACTACCTCTTTCCCTTAACCGATCTTCATCAAAAACAACACGCCTTTAGTACTCAACAAATCAGGGCTGTATGCAAAACCTTATTTGATTCTGTTTGAATTTGCGGCTCTTATCGTTTGCCATAGAAAATACCATTTTAAAACATAAAACGTTGCAGGTAAACTACCCCTTTCCATCAACCGAACTTCACCAACACCAATAGGTATTGCGAACTCTACAATACAGGGCTGTATGCAAAACATCATTTGATTCTGTTTGAATATGCGGCTGTTACCGTTTACCATAGAAAAAAATTACCCTTGATAAAAACCGTTGCCGGTAAACTACCCCATTCCCTTAACCGATCTTCACCAAAAACGACAGGTCTTGAGAGCTCTACAATTCAAGTCAGTATGCAAAATATTATGTGATTCTGTTTGACTTTGCGGCTGTTATCGTTTGCCATACAAAATACCCTTGATAAATCAAAAAACGTGTCTGGTAAACTACCCATTTCCCTTAACCGATCTTCATCAAAATCAACAGACCTTGAGTTCTGTATAATTCAAAAAGGTATGCAGAAGAGTAGTTGATTCTGTTTTAATGTACGGCAGTTATCATTCGTCATAAAAAAAATTACCCTTGATAAAACATAAAATGTTGCTGGTAAACTACCCTATTCCCTTAACAGATCTTCACCAAAACCAAGAGGTATTGAGAAACCTACATTTCAGGGCGGTATGCAAACAATTATTTCATTCTGTTTGAATTTGCGGCTGTTATCGTTTGCCATAGAAAAAAAATCTACACACAGACAGACACACAGACAGACAGACAGACACACACACAGACACTTTTCGGAAAACGACTTTTTTTCATGTTTTTTTGTGTGTAGTACAATCAGAATCTGCAATAATCCCGAACACGATTTTTATTGCCATCACCATACTTCCATTTCCTTAAGGAATATGGAAATAAAAATTAAGTACTTTACTCTTGTTAAATCATAAAGTGTTTCAGGTAAACTACCCCTTTCTATTAACCGATCTACTGCAAAATCAATAGACCTTCCGTACTCTACAATTCATGGATGCATGCAAAAAATATTTGATTCTGTTTGAAAGTGCGGCAGTTATCGTTCGTCATGGAAACATTTCTCTTGTTACAACATAAAATGTTGCAGGTAAACTACCCGTTTCCCTTAACCGATCTTCACCAAAACCATTAGACCTTGAGCTCTCTTTGAAACTCAGGAAAGGGTGCAAAAAATTATTTGATTCTCTTTGAATTTTCGGCAGTTATCGTTCGTCATAAAAAATTACCCTTCATAAAACAAAAAACGTTGCCGGTAAACTACCCCATTCCATCAACCGAACTTCACCAACACCAATAGGTATTGCGAACTCTACAATACAGGGCTGTATGCAAAACATCATTTGATTCTGTTTGAATATGCGGCTGTTACCGTTTACCATAGAAAAAATTACCCTTGATAAAAAACCGTTGCCGGTAAACTACCCCATTCCCTTAACCGATCTTCACCAAAAACGACAGGTCTTGAGAGCTCTACAATTCAAGTCAGTATGCAAAATATTATGTGATTCTGTTTGACTTTGCGGCTGTTATCGTTTGCCATACAAAATACCCTTGATAAATCAAAAAACGTGTCTGGTAAACTACCCATTTCCCTTAACCGATCTTCACCAAAAACAACAGCTCTTTAGTACTCAACAAATCAGGACAGTATGCAAAACCTTATTTGATTCTGTTTGAATTTGCGGCTGTTATCGTTTGCCATATAAAATACCGTTGATAAACAAAAAACGTGGCAGGTAAACTACCCCTTTCCCTTAACCGATCTTCACCAAAAACAAAAGGTATTTAGTACTCAACAAAGCAGGGCTGTATGCAAAACCTTATTTGATTCTTTTTGAATTTGCGGCTCTTATCGTTTGCCATACTAAATACCATTTTAAAACATAAAACGTTGCTGCAAAACTACCCCTTTCCATCAACCGAACTTCACCAACACCAATAGGTATTGCGAACTCTACAATACAGGGCTGTATGCAAAACATCATTTGATTCTATTTGAATATGCGGCTGTTACCGTTTACCATAGAAAAAAATTACCCTTGATAAAAAACCGTTGCTGGTAAACTACAACGTTCCCTTAACCGATCTTCACCAAAAACGACAGGTCTTGAGAGCTCTACAATTCAGGGCAGTATGCAAAATATTATATGATTCTGTTTGACTTTGCGGCTGTTATCGTTTGCCATACAAAATAACCTTCATAAAACAAAGAACGTGGCTTGTAAACTACCACTTTCCCTTTACCGATCTTCACGAAAAACAAGAGGTCTTGAGAACTCTATAATTCAGGGCAGTATGCCAAAAATTATTTGATTATGTTTGAATTTGCGTCTGTTATCGTTTGCCACAAAAAATTCCCTTGTTAAAACATAAAACGTTGCAGGTAAATTACCCTATTCCCTTAACCGATCTTCACAAAAACAACAGATCTTGAGTACTCTAAAAATCATGGCTGTATGCAAAAAATTATTTGATTCTGTTTGAATTTGCGGCTGTTATCGTTTGCCATAGAAAAAACTACAGACAGACACACAGACACTTTCCAAAAATATCGGTATGGAGAACCATACATGACTTCCATGTTTTAAGATTTATATTTAAAATCATATTCGAAATGAAATATTTCCATAGAAACAACGTCTTTCTACTTATTGCTTCAGCATTAACCACAGTACTGTGGTCACTAACGTATACCACCTCACGTTTTCGCACTCCATTTTCACCGATGATGGCAGTCGATGGCACTGCCGAAAAGTCTGGTTTCTCAGAAAACATTGCACTACGGCTAAAGAGCCCGGGAAGCAATTTTAACAAAAAAATACTTCTTTGTTGCCGATAACGTAGTAAACATATAAAAAATTCTCCCCTCCACCTTCAACTATAATTTTTAATAATAGAAAATTACTCCCACCCCGTTCACATAACCTCTTCATTTATAGATATATCATCTACCTTTCTACAGTGGATTACTATGAGCTTCTTATCAGGATACTTTATTTATAAAAATTAAGTACTTTACTCTTGTTAAATCATAAAATGTTTCTGGTAAATTACCCCTTTCTCTTAACCGATCTACTCCAAAATCAATAGACCTTCCGTCCTCTACAATTCAGGGATGCATGCAAAAAAATATTTGATTCTGTTTGAATGTGCAGCAGTAATCGTTCGTCATGGAAACATTTCTCTCGTTACAACATAAAATGTTGCAAGTAAACTACCCGTTTCCCTTAACCGATCTTCACCAAAATCAGTAGACCTTGAGCTCTCTTTGCAACTCAGGAAAGGGTGCAAAAAATTATTTGATTCTCTTTGAATTTTCGGCAGTTATGTTTCGTCATAAAAAAATTACTCTTTTTAAAACATAAAACGTTGCTGATAAACTACCCCTTCCCATAACCCATCTTCAACAAAAACCACAGACCTTGAGTTCTTTTTAGTTCAAAAAGGTATTCAAAAACCTATTTGATTCTGTTTGAATTTACGGCAGTTATCGTTCGTCACATAAAAAGTTACCCTCGTTAAAACATAAAATGTTCCTGGTAAACTACCCCTTTCCCTTAACCGATCTTCACCAAAAGCGACAGGTTTTGAGTACTTAAAAATTCAGGCCTGTATGCAAACAATTATTTGATTCTCTTTGAATTTACGGCAGTTATCATTCGTCATAGAAAAAATACCCTTGTTAAAACATAAAACGTTGCAGGTAAACTACCCCTTTCCCTTAACCGATCTTCAACAAAATCAACAGACCTTGAGTTCTGTATAATTCAAAAAGGTATGCAGAAGAGTAGTTGATTCTGTTTTAATGTACGGCAGTTATCATTCGTCATAAAAAAATTACCCTTGTTAAAACGTAAAAAGTTGCTGGTAAACTACCTCTTTCCCTTAACCGATCTTCACCAAAAACAACACGTCTTTAGTACTCAACAAATCAGGGCTGTATGCAAAACCTTATTTGATTCTGTTTGAATTTGCGGCTCTTATCGTTTGCCATAGAAAATACCATTTTAAAACATAAAACGTTGCAGGTAAACTACCCCTTTCCATCAACCGAACTTCACCAACACCAATAGGTATTGCGAACTCTACAATACAGGGCTGTATGCAAAACATCATTTGATTCTGTTTGAATATGCGGCTGTTACCGTTTACCATAGAAAAAAATTACCCTTGATAAAAAACCGTTGCCGGTAAACTACCCCATTCCCTTAACCGATCTTCACCAAAAACGACAGGTCTTGAGAGCTCTACAATTCAAGTCAGTATGCAAAATATTATGTGATTCTGTTTGACTTTGCGGCTGTTATCGTTTGCCATACAAAATACCCTTGATAAATCAAAAAACGTGTCTGGTAAACTACCCATTTCCCTTAACCGATCTTCATCAAAATCAACAGACCTTGAGTTCTGTATAATTCAAAAAGGTATGCAGAAGAGTAGTTGATTCTGTTTTAATGTACGGCAGTTATCATTCGTCATAAAAAAAATTACCCTTGATAAAACATAAAATGTTGCTGGTAAACTACCCTATTCCCTTAACAGATCTTCACCAAAACCAAGAGGTATTGAGAAATCTACATTTCAGGGCGGTATGCAAACAATTATTACATTCTGTTTGAATTTGCGGCTGTTATCGTTTGCCAAAAAAAAATCTACACACAGACAGACACACAGACAGACAGATAGACACACACACAGACACTTTTCGGAAGACGACTTTTTTTTCATGTTTTGAGTGTAGTACAATCAGAATCTGCAATAATCCCGAACACGATTTTTTTTGCCATCACCATACTTCCATTTCCTTAAGGAATATGGAAGTAAAAATTAAGTACTTTACTCTTGTTAAATCATAAAGTGTTTCAGGTAAACTACCCCTTTCTCTTAACCGATCTACTCCAAAATCAATAGACCTTCCGTACTCTACAATTCATGGATGCATGCAAAAAAATATTTGATTCTGTTTGAAAGTGCGGCAGTTATCGTTCGTCATGGAAACATTTCTCTTGTTACAACATAAAATGTTGCAGGTAAACTACCCGTTTCCCTTAACCGATCTTCACCAAAACCATTAGACCTTGAGCTCTCTTTGAAATTCAGGAAAGGGTGCAAAAAATTATTTGATTCTCTTTGAATTTTCGGCAGTTATCGTTCGTCATAAAAAAATTACCCTTTTTAAAACATAAAACGTTGATGATAAACTACCCCTTCCATTAACCCATCTTCAACAAAATCAACAGACCTTGAGTTCTCTTTAGTTCTAAAAGGTATGCAAAAACCTAGTTGATTCTGTTTGAATTTACGGCAGTTATCGTTCGTCACATAAAAAATTACCCTCATTAAAACATAAAATGTTGCTGGTAAACTACCCCTTTCCCTTAACCGATCTTCACCAAAAGCGAAAGGTCTTGAGTACTCTACAATTCAGGTCTGTATGCAAATAATTAATTGATTCTCTTTGAATTTACGGCAGTTATCGTTCGTCATAGAAAAAATACCCTTGGTAAAACAAAAAACGTTGCTGGTAAACTACCCCTTTCCCTTAACCGATCTTCAACAAAATCAACAGGTCTTGAGTTCTGTGTAATTCAAAAAGGTATGCAGAAAAGTAGTTGATTCTGTTTTAATATACGGCAGTTATCATTCGTCAAAAAAAAAATTACCCTTGATAAAACAAAAAACGTTGCCGGTAAACTACCCCATTCCCTTAAACGATCTTCACAAAAAACAAAATGTCTTGAGAACTCAATAATTCAGGGCAGTATGCCAAAAATTATTTGATTATGTTTGAATTTGCGGCTGTTATCGTTTGCCATACAAAATACCCTTGATAAAACAAAAATATCGGTATGGAGAACCATACATGACTTCCATATTCTAAGATTTATATTTAAAATCATTTTCAGCCAAACAGCCAGGCTGTGCCTTACCTGCCTTTTTATTGCTGTATTAAATGAAAAATATTATATTACATTAAAATGAAAAAATTATAATTTTATTGCCTGGCAACAAAATTATTTTATTTTTAACAATTACCATTGTTTCAAAAAGTTTAAATAAATTTTCAAGTACTTTACTCTTGTTAAAACGTATAAGGTTGCTGGTAAACTACCCCTTCCCCTTAACCGATCTTCACCAAAATCGAAAGTCATTGAGACCTCTACAATTCAGGGACGTATGCAAAAAATTATTTGATTCTGTTTGAATTTGCGGCTGTTATCGTTTGCCATAGAAAATACGCTTGATAAAAAAACGTTGCAGGTAAACTACCTCTTCCCCTTAACCGATCTTCACCAAAAACAATAGGTCTTGAGTACTCTACAAATCAGGACTGTATGCAAAACATTATTTGATTCTGTTTGAATTTGCGGCTGTTATCGTTTGCCATAGAAAATACCCTTGTTAAAAAAACGTTGCAGGTAAACTACCCCTTTCCCTCAACCGATCTTCACCAAAAACAATAGGTCTTGAGAAATCTAAAATTCAGGGCTGTATGCGAAACATTATTTGATTCTGTTTGAATTTGCGGCTGTTATCGTTTGCCAAAAAAAAAAAAATTTCCCTTGATAAAAAAAAGCGTTGCAGGTAAACTACCCCTTCCCCTCAACCGATCTTTACCAAAAACAATAGGTCGCGAGTACTCTACAAATCAGGGCTGTATGCAAAAAATTATTTGATTCTGTTTGAATTTGCGGCAGTTGTCGTTTGCCATAGAAAATACGCATGATAAAAAACGTTGCTGGTAAACTACCCCTTCCCCTCAACCGATCTTCACCAAAAACAATAGGTCTTGAGTACTCTACAAATCAGGGCTGTATGCAGAAAATTATTTGATTCTGTTTGAATTTGCGGCTGTTATCGTTTGCCATAGAAAATACCCTTGCTAAAAAAACGTTGTAGGTAAACTACCCCTTTCCCTTAACCGATCTTCACCAAAAACAAAAGGTATTGAGAACTCTACAATTTAGGGCTGTATGCAAATAATATTTTCATTCTGTTTGAATTTGCGGCTGTTATCGTTTGCCATAGGAAATACCCTTGTTAAAACATAAAACGTTACAGGTAAACTACCCCTTTCCCTTAACCGATCTTCACCAAAAAAAACAGGTCTTGAGAACTCTACAATTCAGGGCTGTATGCGAAACATTATTTGATTCTGTTTGAATTTGCGGCTGTTATCGTTTGCCAAACAAACAAAATTACCCTTGCTAAAAAAAAACCGTTGCAGGTAAACTACCCCTTTCCCTCAACCGATCTTCACCAAAAACAATAGGTCGCGAGAACTCTGCAAAACCGGGCTGTATGCAAAAAATTATTTGATTCTGTTTGAATTTGCGGCAGTTATCGTTTGCCATAGAAAAAAATCTACAGACAGACAGACACACAGACAGACAGACACACAGACACACAGACAGACAGACACACAGACAGACACACAGACACTTTTCGGAAAACGACTTTTTTTCATGTTTTGAGTGTAGTAGAATCAGAATCTGCAATAATCTCGAACACGATTTTTTTTGCCATCACCATACTTCCATTCCTTAAGGAATATGGAAGTAAAACGTGGCTGGTAAACTACCACTTTCCCTTAACCGATCTTCACGAAATACAAGAGGTCTTGAGAACTCGAAAATTCAGTGCAGTATACCAAAAATTATTTGATTATGTTTGAATTTGCGGCTGTTATCGTTTGCCACAAAAAATTCCCTTGTTAAAACATAAAATGTTGCAGGTAAACTACCCTATTCCCTTAACCGATCTTCACCAAAAACAACAGATATTGAGTACCCTAAAAATCATGGCAGTATGCAAAAAATTATTTGATTCTGTTTCAATTTGCGGCTGTTATCGTTTGCCATAGGAAAAACTACAGACAGACACAAGACAGACAGACACACAGACACTTTTCAAAAATATGGGTATGGAGAAGCATCCATGACTTCCATGTTTTAAGATTTATATTTAAAATCATATTCGAAATGAAATATTTCCATAGAAACAACGTCTTTCTGCTTATTGCTTCAGCATTAACCACAGTACTGTGGTCACTAACGTATACCACCTCACGTTTTCGCACTCAATTTTCACCGATGATGGCAGTCGATGGCACTGCCGAAAAGTCTGGTTTCTCAGAAAACATTGGACTACGGCTAAAGAGCCCGGGAAGCAATTTTAACAAAAAAATACTTCTTTGTTGCCGATAACGTAGTAAACATATAAAAAATTCTCCCCTCCACCTTCAAATATAATTTTTAATAATAGAAAATTACCCCCACCCCGTTCACATAACGTCTTCATTTATAGATATTTCATCTACCTTTCTACAGTGGATTACTATGAGCTTCTTATCAGGATACATTATTTATAAAAATTAAGTAGTTTACTCTTGTTAAATCATAAAATGTTTCTGGTAAATTACCAATTTCTCTTAACCGATCTACTCCAAAATCAATAGACCTTCCGTCCTCTAAAATTCAGGGATGCATGCAAAAAAATATTTGATTCTGTTTGAATGTGCAGCAGTAATAGTTCGTCATGGAAACATTTCTCTCGTTACAACATAAAATGTTGCAGGTAAACTACCCGTTTCCCTTAACCGATCTTCACCAAAATCAGTAGACCTTGAGCTCTCTTTGCAACTCAGGAAAGGGTGCAAAAAATTATTTGATTCTCTTTGAATTTTCGGCAGTTATGTTTCGTCATATAAAAATTACTCTTTTAAAACATAAAACGTTGCTGATAAACTACCCCTTCCCATAACCCATCTTCAACAAAAACCACAGACCTTGAGTTCTTTTTAGTTCAAAAAGGTATTCAAAAACCTATTTGATTCTGTTTGAATTTACGGCAGTTATCGTTCGTCACATAAAAAGTTACCCTCGTTAAAACATAAAATGTTTCTGGTAAACTACCCCTTTCCCTTAACCGATCTTCACCAAAAGCGACAAGTTTTGAGTACTCTACAATTCAGGCCTGTATGCAAACAATTATTTGATTCTCTTTGAATTTACGGCAGTTATCGTTCGTCATAGAAAAAATACCCTTGTTAAAACATAAAACGTTGCAGGTAAACTACCCCTTTCCCTTAACCGATCTTCAACAAAATCAACAGACCTTGAGTTCTGTATAATTCAAAAAGGTATGCAGAAGAGTAGTTGATTCTGTTTTAATGTACGGCAGTTATCATACGTCATAAAAAAATTACCCTTGTTAAAACGTAAAAAGTTGCTGGTAAACTACCTCTTTCCCTTAACCGATCTTCATCAAAAACAACACGCCTTTAGTACTCAACAAATCAGGGCTGTATGCAAAACCTTATTTGATTCTGTTTGAATTTGCGGCTCTTATCGTTTGCCATAGAAAATACCATTTTAAAACATAAAACGTTGCAGGTAAACTACCCCTTTCCATCAACCGAACTTCACCAACACCAATAGGTATTGCGAACTCTACAATACAGGGCTGTATGCAAAACATCATTTGATTCTGTTTGAATATGCGGCTGTTACCGTTTACCATAGAAAAAAATTACCCTTGATAAAAAACCGTTGCCGGTAAACTACCCCATTCCCTTAACCGATCTTCACCAAAAACGACAGGTCTTGAGAGCTCTACAATTCAAGTCAGTATGCAAAATATTATGTGATTCTGTTTGACTTTGCGGCTGTTATCGTTTGCCATACAAAATACCCTTGATAAATCAAAAAACGTGTCTGGTAAACTACCCATTTCCCTTAACCGATCTTCATCAAAATCAACAGACCTTGAGTTCTGTATAATTCAAAAAGGTATGCAGAAGAGTAGTTGATTCTGTTTTAATGTACGGCAGTTATCATTCGTCATAAAAAAAATTACCCTTGATAAAACATAAAATGTTGCTGGTAAACTACCCTATTCCCTTAACAGATCTTCACCAAAACCAAGAGGTATTGAGAAACCTACATTTCAGGGCGGTATGCAAACAATTATTTCATTCTGTTTGAATTTGCGGCTGTTATCGTTTGCCATAGAAAAAAAATCTACACACAGACAGACACACAGACAGACAGACAGAGACACACACAGACACTTTTCGGAAAACGACTTTTTTTCATGTTTTTTTGTGTGTAGTACAATCAGAATCTGCAATAATCCCGAACACGATTTTTTTTGCCATCACCATACTTCCATTTCCTTAAGGAATATGGAAATAAAAATTAAGTACTTTACTCTTGTTAAATCATAAAGTGTTTCAGGTAAACTACCCCTTTCTATTAACCGATCTACTGCAAAATCAATAGACCTTCCGTACTCTACAATTCATGGATGCATGCAAAAAAATATTTGATTCTGTTTGAAAGTGCGGCAGTTATCGTTCGTCATGGAAACATTTCTCTTGTTACAACATAAAATGTTGCAGGTAAACTACCCGTTTCCCTTAACCGATCTTCACCAAAACCATTAGACCTTGAGCTCTCTTTGAAACTCAGGAAAGGGTGCAAAAAATTATTTGATTCTCTTTGAATTTTCGGCAGTTATCGTTCGTCATAAAAAATTACCCTTCATAAAACAAAAAACGTTGCCGGTAAACTACCCCATTCCATCAACCGAACTTCACCAACACCAATAGGTATTGCGAACTCTACAATACAGGGCTGTATGCAAAACATCATTTGATTCTGTTTGAATATGCGGCTGTTACCGTTTACCATAGAAAAAATTACCCTTGATAAAAAACCGTTGCCGGTAAACTACCCCATTCCCTTAACCGATCTTCACCAAAAACGACAGGTCTTGAGAGCTCTACAATTCAAGTCAGTATGCAAAATATTATGTGATTCTGTTTGACTTTGCGGCTGTTATCGTTTGCCATACAAAATACCCTTGATAAATCAAAAAACGTGTCTGGTAAACTACCCATTTCCCTTAACCGATCTTCATCAAAATCAACAGACCTTGAGTTCTGTATAATTCAAAAAGGTATGCAGAAGAGTAGTTGATTCTGTTTTAATGTACGGCAGTTATCATTCGTCATAAAAAAAATTACCCTTGATAAAACATAAAATGTTGCTGGTAAACTACCCTATTCCCTTAACAGATCTTCACCAAAACCAAGAGGTATTGAGAAACCTACATTTCAGGGCGGTATGCAAACAATTATTTCATTCTGTTTGAATTTGCGGCTGTTATCGTTTGCCATAGAAAAAAAATCTACACACAGACAGACACACAGACAGACAGACAGACACACACACAGACACTTTTCGGAAAACGACTTTTTTTCATGTTTTTTTGTGTGTAGTACAATCAGAATCTGCAATAATCCCGAACACGATTTTTTTTGCCATCACCATACTTCCATTTCCTTAAGGAATATGGAAATAAAAATTAAGTACTTTACTCTTGTTAAATCATAAAGTGTTTCAGGTAAACTACCCCTTTCTATTAACCGATCTACTGCAAAATCAATAGACCTTCCGTACTCTACAATTCATGGATGCATGCAAAAAAATATTTGATTCTGTTTGAAAGTGCGGCAGTTATCGTTCGTCATGGAAACATTTCTCTTGTTACAACATAAAATGTTGCAGGTAAACTACCCGTTTCCCTTAACCGATCTTCACCAAAACCATTAGACCTTGAGCTCTCTTTGAAACTCAGGAAAGGGTGCAAAAAATTATTTGATTCTCTTTGAATTTTCGGCAGTTATCGTTCGTCATAAAAAATTACCCTTCATAAAACAAAAAACGTTGCCGGTAAACTACCCCATTCCATCAACCGAACTTCACCAACACCAATAGGTATTGCGAACTCTACAATACAGGGCTGTATGCAAAACATCATTTGATTCTGTTTGAATATGCGGCTGTTACCGTTTACCATAGAAAAAATTACCCTTGATAAAAAACCGTTGCCGGTAAACTACCCCATTCCCTTAACCGATCTTCACCAAAAACGACAGGTCTTGAGAGCTCTACAATTCAAGTCAGTATGCAAAATATTATGTGATTCTGTTTGACTTTGCGGCTGTTATCGTTTGCCATACAAAATACCCTTGATAAATCAAAAAACGTGTCTGGTAAACTACCCATTTCCCTTAACCGATCTTCATCAAAATCAACAGACCTTGAGTTCTGTATAATTCAAAAAGGTATGCAGAAGAGTAGTTGATTCTGTTTTAATGTACGGCAGTTATCATTCGTCATAAAAAAAATTACCCTTGATAAAACATAAAATGTTGCTGGTAAACTACCCTATTCCCTTAACAGATCTTCACCAAAACCGAGAGGTATTGAGAAACCTACATTTCAGGGCGGTATGCAAACAATTATTTCATTCTGTTTGAATTTGCGGCTGTTATCGTTTGCCATAGAAAAAAAATCTACACACAGACAGACACACAGACAGACAGACAGACACACACACAGACACTTTTCGGAAAACGACTTTTTTTCATGTTTTTTTGTGTGTAGTACAATCAGAATCTGCAATAATCCCGAACACGATTTTTTTTGCCATCACCATACTTCCATTTCCTTAAGGAATATGGAAATAAAAATTAAGTACTTTACTCTTGTTAAATCATAAAATGTTTCAGGTAAACTACCCCTTTCTATTAACCGATCTACTGCAAAATCAATAGACCTTCCGTACTCTACAATTCATGGATGCATGCAAAAAAATATTTGATTCTGTTTGAAAGTGCGGCAGTTATCGTTCGTCATGGAAACATTTCTCTTGTTACAACATAAAATGTTGCAGGTAAACTACCCGTTTCCCTTAACCGATCTTCACCAAAACCATTAGACCTTGAGCTCTCTTTGAAACTCAGGAAAGGGTGCAAAAAATTATTTGATTCTCTTTGAATTTTCGGCAGTTATCGTTCATCATAAAAAATTACCCTTCATAAAACAAAAAACGTTGCCGGTAAACTACCCCATTCCCTTAAACGATCTTCACAAAAAACAAAATGTCTTGAGAACTCAATAATTCAGGGCAGTATGCCAAAAATTATTTGATTATGTTTGAATTTGCGGCTGTTATCGTTTGCCATACAAAATACCCTTGATAAAACAAAAAACGTGGCTGGTAAACTACCACTTTCCCTTAACCGATCTTCACGAAATACAAGAGGTCTTGAGAACTCAAAAATTCAGTGCAGTATACCAAAAATTATTTGATTATGTTTGAATTTGCGGCTGTTATCGTTTGCCACAAAAAATTCCCTTGTTAAAACATAAAATGTTGCAGGTAAACTACCCTATTCCCTTAACCGATCTTCACCAAAAACAACAGATCTTGAGTACCCTAAAAATCATGGCAGTATGCAAAAAATTATTTGATTCTGTTTGAATTTGCGGCTGTTATCGTTTGCCATAGGAAAAACTACAGATAGACACACAGACACTTTTCAAAAATATGGGTATGGAGAAGCATCCATGACTTCCATGTTTTAAGATTTATATTTAAAATCATATTCGAAATGAAATATTTCCATAGAAACAACGTCTTTCTACTTATTGCTTCAGCATTAACCACAGTACTGTGGTCACTAACGTATACCACCTCACGTTTTCGCACTCAATTTTCACCGATGATGGCAGTCGATGGCACTGCCGAAAAGTCTGGTTTCTCAGAAAACATTGGACTACGGCTAAAGAGCCCGGGAAGCAATTTTAACAAAAAAATACTTCTTTGTTGCCGATAACGTAGTAAACATATAAAAAATTCTCCCCTCCACCTTCAAATATAATTTTTAATACTAGAAAATTACCCCCACCCCGTTCACCTAACCTCTTCATTTATAGATATTTCATCTACGTTTCTACAGTGGATTACTATGAGCTTCTTATCAGGATACTTTATTTATAAAAATTAAGTACTTTACTCTTGTTAAATCATAAAAAGTTTCAGGTAAACTACCCCTTTCTCTTAACCGATCTACTCCAAAATCAATAGACCTACCGTCCTCTACAATTCAGGGATGCATGAAAAAAATATTTTAATCTTTTCGAATGTGCGGTAGTTATCGTTCGTCATGGAAACATTTCTCTTGTTACAACATAAAATGTTGCAGGTAAACTACCCGTTTCCCTTAACCGATCTTCACCAAAATCAGTAGACCTTGAGCTCTCTTTGCAAATCAGGAAAGGGTGGAAAAAATTATTTGAATCTTTTTGAATTTTCGGCAGTTATCGTTCGTCATAAAAAAAATTACCCTTTTTAAAACATAAAATGTTTGCTGATAAACTACCCTTTCCCATAACCCATTTTCAACAAAATCAACAGACCTTGAGTTCTCTTTAGTTCACAAAGGTATGCAAAAACCTAATTGATTCTGTTTGAAGTTACGGCAGTTACCGTTCGTCACGTAAAAATTAACCTCGTTAAAACATAAAATGTTGCTGGTAAACTATCCCTTTCCCGTACCCGATCTTCGCAAAAAAGCGACAAGTCTTGAGTATTCTACAATTCAGGACTGTATGCAAACAATTATTTGATTCTCTTTTAATTTACGGCAGTTATCGTTCGTCATAGAAAAAATACCCTTGTTAAAACATAAAACGTTGCTGGTAAACTACCCGCAATTATTTGATTCTCTTTGAATTTACGGCAGTTATCGTTCGTCATATAAAAAATACCATAGTTAAAACATAAAACGTTACAGGTAAACTATCCCTTTCCCTTAACCGATCTTCAACAAAATCAACAGACATTGGGTTCTGTATATTTCAAAAAGGTATGTAGAAGAGTAGTTGATTCTGTTTTAATGTACGGCAATTATCATTCGTCATAAAAAAATTACCCTTGATAAAACATAAAATGTTGCAGGTAAACTACCCTATTCCCTTACCCGATCTTCACCAAACCCAACAGGTATTGAGAACTCTACATTTCAGGGCTGTATGCAAAATATTATATGATTCTGGTTGAATTTGCGGCTGTTATCGTTTGCCATATAAAATACCCTTGATAAAACAAAAAACGTGGCTGGTAAACTACCCCTTTCCCTTAACCGATCTTCACCAAAAACAACAGCTCTTTAGTACTCAACAAATCAGGACAGTATGCAAAACCTTATTTGATTCTGTTTGAATTTGCGGCTGTTATCGTTTTCCATATAAAATACCGTTGATAAACAAAAAACGTGGCAGGTAAACTACCCCTTTCCCTTAACCGATCTTCACCAAAAACAAAAGGTCTTTAGTACTCAACAAAGCAGGGCTGTATGCAAAACCTTATTTGATTCTTTTTGAATTTGCGGCTCTTATCGTTTGCCATAGTAAATACCATTTTAAAACATAAAACGTTGCTGCAAAACTACCCCTTTCCATCAACCGAACTTCACCAACACCAATAGGTATTGCGAACTCTACAATACAGGGCTGTATGCAAAACATCATTTGATTCTATTTGAATATGCGGCTGTTACCGTTTACCATAGAAAAAAATTACCCTTGATAAAAAACCGTTGCTGGTAAACTACAACGTTCCCTTAACCGATCTTCACCAAAAACGACAGGTCTTGAGAGCTCTACAATTCAGGGCAGTATGCAAAATATTATATGATTCTGTTTGACTTTGCGGCTGTTATCGTTTGCCATACAAAATAACCTTCATAAAACAAAGAACGTGGCTTGTAAACTACCACTTTCCCTTTACCGATCTTCACGAAAAACAAGAGGTCTTGAGAACTCTATAATTCAGGGCAGTATGCCAAAAATTATTTGATTATGTTTGAATTTGCGTCTGTTATCGTTTGCCACAAAAAATTCCCTTGTTAAAACATAAAACGTTGCAGGTAAATTACCCTATTCCCTTAACCGATCTTCACAAAAACAACAGATCTTGAGTACTCTAAAAATCATGGCTGTATGCAAAAAATTATTTGATTCTGTTTGAATTTGCGGCTGTTATCGTTTGCCATAGAAAAAACTACAGACAGACACACAGACACTTTCCAAAAATATCGGTATGGAGAACCATACATGACTTCCATGTTTTAAGATTTATATTTAAAATCATATTCGAAATGAAATATTTCCATAGAAACAACGTCTTTCTACTTATTGCTTCAGCATTAACCACAGTACTGTGGTCACTAACGTATACCACCTCACGTTTTCGCACTCCATTTTCACCGATGATGGCAGTCGATGGCACTGCCGAAAAGTCTGGTTTCTCAGAAAACATTGCACTACGGCTAAAGAGCCCGGGAACCAATTTTAACAAAAAACTACTTCTTTGTTGCCGATAACGTAGTAAACATATAAAAAATTCTCCCCTCCACCTTCAACTATAATTTTTAATAATAGAAAATTACTCCCACCCCGTTCACATAACCTCTTCATTTATAGATATATCATCTACCTTTCTACAGTGGATTACTATGAGCTTCTTATCAGGATACTTTATTTATAAAAATTAAGTACTTTACTCTTGTTAAATCATAAAATGTTTCTGGTAAATTACCCCTTTCTCTTAACCGATCTACTCCAAAATCAATAGACCTTCCGTCCTCTACAATTCAGGGATGCATGCAAAAAAATATTTGATTCTGTTTGAATGTGCAGCAGTAATCGTTCGTCATGGAAACATTTCTCTCGTTACAACATAAAATGTTGCAAGTAAACTACCCGTTTCCCTTAACCGATCTTCACCAAAATCAGTAGACCTTGAGCTCTCTTTGCAACTCAGGAAAGGGTGCAAAAAATTATTTGATTCTCTTTGAATTTTCGGCAGTTATGTTTCGTCATAAAAAAATTACTCTTTTTAAAACATAAAACGTTGCTGATAAACTACCCCTTCCCATAACCCATCTTCAACAAAAACCACAGACCTTGAGTTCTTTTTAGTTCAAAAAGGTATTCAAAAACCTATTTGATTCTGTTTGAATTTACGGCAGTTATCGTTCGTCACATAAAAAGTTACCCTCGTTAAAACATAAAATGTTCCTGGTAAACTACCCCTTTCCCTTAACCGATCTTCACCAAAAGCGAAAGGTTTTGAGTACTTAAAAATTCAGGCCTGTATGCAAACAATTATTTGATTCTCTTTGAATTTACGGCAGTTATCATTCGTCATAGAAAAAATACCCTTGTTAAAACATAAAACGTTGCAGGTAAACTACCCCTTTCCCTTAACCGATCTTCAACAAAATCAACAGACCTTGAGTTCTGTATAATTCAAAAAGGTATGCAGAAGAGTAGTTGATTCTGTTTTAATGTACGGCAGTTATCATTCGTCATAAAAAAATTACCCTTGTTAAAACGTAAAAAGTTGCTGGTAAACTACCTCTTTCCCTTAACCGATCTTCACCAAAAACAACACGTCTTTAGTACTCAACAAATCAGGGCTGTATGCAAAACCTTATTTGATTCTGTTTGAATTTGCGGCTCTTATCGTTTGCCATAGAAAATACCATTTTAAAACATAAAACGTTGCAGGTAAACTACCCCTTTCCATCAACCGAACTTCACCAACACCAATAGGTATTGCGAACTCTACAATACAGGGCTGTATGCAAAACATCATTTGATTCTGTTTGAATATGCGGCTGTTACCGTTTACCATAGAAAAAAATTACCCTTGATAAAAAACCGTTGCCGGTAAACTACCCCATTCCCTTAACCGATCTTCACCAAAAACGACAGGTCTTGAGAGCTCTACAATTCAAGTCAGTATGCAAAATATTATGTGATTCTGTTTGACTTTGCGGCTGTTATCGTTTGCCATACAAAATACCCTTGATAAATCAAAAAACGTGTCTGGTAAACTACCCATTTCCCTTAACCGATCTTCATCAAAATCAACAGACCTTGAGTTCTGTATAATTCAAAAAGGTATGCAGAAGAGTAGTTGATTCTGTTTTAATGTACGGCAGTTATCATTCGTCATAAAAAAAATTACCCTTGATAAAACATAAAATGTTGCTGGTAAACTACCCTATTCCCTTAACAGATCTTCACCAAAACCAAGAGGTATTGAGAAATCTACATTTCAGGGCGGTATGCAAACAATTATTTCATTCTGTTTGAATTTGCGGCTGTTATCGTTTGCCATAGAAAAAAAATCTACACACAGATAGACAGACAGACACACACACAGACACTTTTCGGAAAACGACTTTTTTTCATGTTTTGAGAGTAGTACAATCAGAATCTGCAATAATCCCGAACACGATTTTTTTTGCCATCAACATACTTCCATTTCCTTAAGTATTATAGAAGTAAAAATTAAGTACTTTACTCTTGTTAAATCATAAAGTGTTTCAGGTAAACTACCCCTTTCTCTTACCCGATCTACTCCAAAATCAATAGACCTTCCGTACTCTACAATTCATGGATGCATGCAAAAAAATATTTGATTCTGTTTGAAAGTGCGGCAGTTACCGTTCGTCATGGAAACATTTCTCTTGTTACAACATAAAATGTTGCAGGTAAACTACCCGTTTCCCTTAACCGATCTTCACCAAAACCATTAGACCTTGAGCTCTCTTTGAAATTCAGGAAAGGGTGCAAAAAATTATTTGATTCTCTTTGAATTTTCGGCAGTTATCGTTCGTCATAAAAAAATTACCCTTTTTAAAACATAAAACGTTGATGATAAACTACCCCTTCCATTAACCCATCTTCAACAAAATCAACAGACCTTGAGTTCTCTTTAGTTCAAAAAGGTATGCAAAAACCTAGTTGATTCTGTTTGAATTTACGGCAGTTATCGTTCGTCACATAAAAAATTACCCTCATTAAAACATAAAATGTTGCTGGTAAACTATCCCTTTCCCTTAACCGATCTTCACCAAAAGCGAAAGGTCTTGAGTACTCTACAATTCAGGTCTGTATGCAAATAACTAATTGATTCTCTTTGAATTTACGGCAGTTATCGTTCGTCATAGAAAAAATACCTTTGTTAAAACAAAAAAAGTTGCTGGTAAACTACCCCTTTCCCTTAACCGATCTTCAACAAAATCAACCGGCCTTGAGTTCTGTGTAATTCAAAAAGGTATGCAGAAAAGTAGTTGATTCTGTTTTAATATACGGCAGTTATCATTCGTCATAAAAAAAATTACCCTTGATAAAACATAAAATGTTGCTGGTAAACGACCCTATTCCCTTAACCGATCTACACCAAAACCAACAGGTATTGACAACTGTACATTTCAGGGCTGTATGCAAAATAATATATGATTCTGTTTGAATTTGCGGCTGTTATCGTTTCCCATATAAAATACCCTTGATAAAACAAAAAACGTGGCTGGTAAACTACCCCTTTCCCTTAACCGATCTTCACCAAAAACAACAGCTCTTTAGTACTCAACAAATCAGGACAGTATGCAAAACCTTATTTGATTCTGTTTGAATTTGCGGCTCTTATCGTTTGCCAAAAAAATACCCTTTTAAAACATAAAACGTTGCAGGTAAACTACCCCATTCACTTACCCGATCTTCACCAACGTCAATAGGTACTGAGAACTCTACAATACAGGGCTGTATGCAAAACATCATTTGATTCTTTTTGAATTTTCGGCAGTTATCGTTCGTCAAAAAAAAATTACTCTTTTTAAAACATAAAAAGTTTGCTGATAAACTACCCCTTCCCATAACCCATTTTCAACAAAATCAACAGACCTTGAGTTCTCTTTAGTTCACAAAGGTATGCAAAAACCTAGTTGATTCTGTTTGAAGTTACGGCAGTTACCGTTCGTCACGTAAAAATTACCCTCGTTAAAACATAAAATGTTGCTGGTAAACTATCCCTTTCCCGTACCCGATCTTCACCAAAAGCGACAAGTCTTGAGTATTCTACAATTCAGGCCTTTATGCAAACAATTATTTGATTCTCTTTTAATTTACGGCAGTTATCGTTCGTCATAGAAAAAATACCCTTGTTAAAACATAAAACGTTGCTGGTAAACTACCCCCAATTATTTGATTCTCTTTGAATTTACGGCAGTTATCGTTCGTCATATAAAAAATACCATAGTTAAAACATAAAACGTTACAGGTAAACTACCCCTTTCCCTTAACCGATCTTCAACAAAATCAACAGACCTTGGGTTCTGTATATTTCAAAAAGGTATGTAGAAGAGTAGTTGATTCTGTTTTAATGTACGGCAATTATCATTCGTCATAAAAAAATTACCCTTGATAAAACATAAAATGTTGCAGGTAAACTACCCTATTCCCTTACCCGATCTTCACCAAACCCAACAGGTATTGAGAATTCTACATTTCAGGGCTGTATGCAAAATATTATATGATTCTGTTTTCATTTGCGGCTGTTATCGTTTGCCATATAAAAAACCGTTGATAAACAAAAAAAGGGCAGGTAAACTACCCCTTTCCCTTAACCGATCTTCACCAAAAACCACAGACCTTGAGTTCTTTTTAGTTCAAAAAGGTATTCAAAAACCTATTTGATTCTGTTTGAATTTACGGCAGTTATCGTTCGTCGCATAAAAAGTTACCGTCGTTAAAACATAAAATGTTACTGGTAAACTACACCTTTCCCTTAACCGATCTTCACCAAAAGCGACAGGTTTTGAGTACTCTACAATTCAGGCATGTATGCAAACAATTATTTGATTCTCTTTGAATTTACGGCAGTTATCGTTCGTCATAGAAAAAATACCCTTGTTAAAACATAAAACGTTGCAGGTAAACTACCCCTTTCCCTTAACCGATCTACACCAACGTTAATAGACATTGAGAACTCTACAATACAGGGCTGTATGCAAAACATCATTTGATTCTGTTTGAATTTTCGGCTGTTATCGTTTACCAAAAAAAATAATTACCCTTGAAAAAAACCGTTCCTGGTAAACTACAACGTTCCCTTAACCGATCTTCACCAAAAACGACAGGTCTTGAGAGCTCTACAATTCAGGGTAGTGTGCAAAATATTATATGATTCTGTTTGACTTTGCGGCTGTTATCGTTTGCCATACAAAATAACCTTCATAAAACAAAAAACGTGGCTTCTAAACTACCACTTTCCCTTAACCGATCTTCACGAAATACAAGAGGTCTTGAGAACTCAATAATTCAGGGCAGTATGCCAAAAATTATTTGATTATGTTTGAATTTGCGTCTTTTATAGTTTGCCACAAAAAATTCCCTTGTTAAAAAATAAAACGTTGCAGGTAAATTACCCTATTCCCTTAACCGATCTTCACAAAAACAACAGATCTTGAGTACTCTAAAAATCATGGCTGTATGCAAAAAATTATTTGATTCTGTTTGAATTTGCGGCTGTTATCGTTTGCCATAGAAAAAACTACAGACAGACACACAGACACTTTTCAAAAATATGGGTATGGAGAACCATACATGACTTCCATGTTTTAAGGTTTATATTTAAAATCATATTCGAAATAAAATATTTCCATAGGAACAACGTCTTTCTACTTATTGCTTCAGCATTAACCACAGTACTGTGGTCACTAACGTATACCACCTCACGTTTTCGCACTCAATTTTCACCGATGATGGCAGTCGATGGCACTGCCGAAAAGTCTGATTTCTCAGAAAACATTGGACTACGGCTAAAGAGCCCGGGAAGCAATTTTAACAAAAAACTACTTCTTTGTTGCCGATAACGTAGTAAACATATAAAAAATTCTCCCCTCCACCTTCAACTATAATTTTTAATAATAGAATATTACCCCCACCCCGTTCACCTAACCTCTTCATTTATAGATATTTCATCTACGTTTCTACAGTGGATTACTATGAGCTTCTTATCAGGATATTTTATTTATAAAAATTAAGTTCTTTACTCTTGTTAAATCATAAAAAGTTTCAGGTAAACTACCCCTTTCTCTTAACCGATCTACTCCAAAATCAATAGACCTTCCGTCCTCTACAATTCAGGGATGCATGAAAAAAATATTTGAATCTTTTCGAATGTGCGGCAGTTATCGTTCGTCATGGAAACATTTCTCTCGTTACAACATAAAATGTTGCAGGTAAACTACCCGTTTCCCTTAACTGATCTTCACCAAAATCAGTAGACCTTGAGCTCTCTTTGCAACTCAGGAAAGGGTGCAAAAAATTATTTGATTCTCTTTGAATTTTCGGCAGTTATGTTTCGTCATAAAAAAAAACTCTTTTTAAAACATAAAACGTTGCTGATAAACTACCCCTTCCCATAACCCATCTTCAACAAAAACCACAGACCTTGAGTTCTTTTTAGTTGAAAAAGGTATTCAAAAACCTATTTGATTCTGTTTGAATTTACGGCAGTTATCGTTCGTCACATAAAAAGTTACCCTCGTTAAAACATAAAATGTTACTGGTAAACTACACCTTTCCCTTAACCGATCTTCACCAAAAGCGACAGGTTTTGAGTACTCTAAAATTCATGCCTGTATGCAAACAATTATTTGATTCTCTTTGAATTTACGGCAGTTATCGTTCGTCATAGAAAAAATACCCTTGTTAAAACATAAAACGTTGCAGGTAAACTACCCCTTTCCCTTAACCGATCTTCACCAACGTCAAAAGGTCTTGAGAACTCAACATTTTAGGGCTGTATGCAAAATGTTATATGATTCTGTTTGAATTTGCGGCTGTTATCGTTTGCCATATAAAATACCCTTGATAAAACAAAAAACGTTGCCAGTAATCTACCCCATTCCCTTAAACGATCTTCACAAAATACAAAAGGTCTTGAGAACTCAATAATTCAGGGCAGTATGATAAAAATTATTTGATTATGTTTGAATTTGCGGCTGTTATCGTTTGCCATACAAAATACCCTTGATAAAACAAAAAACGTGGCTGGTAAACTACCACTATCCCTTAACCGATCTTCACGAAATACAAGAGGTCTTGAGAACCCAATAATTCAGGGCAGTATGCCAAAAATTATTTGATTATGTTTGAATTTGCGGCTGTTATCGTTTGCCACAGAAAATTCCCTTGTTAAAACATAAAATGTTGCAGGTAAACTACCCTATTCCCTTAACCGATCTTCACCAAAAACAAGAGATCTTGAGTACTCTAAACATCATGGCTGTATGCAAAAAATTATTTGATTCTGTTTGAATTTGCGGCTGTTATCGTTTGCCATAGAAAAAACTACAGACAGACACACAGACACTTTTCAAAAATATGGGTATGGAGAACCATACATGACTTCCATGTTTTAAGGTTTATATTTAAAATCATATTCGAAATAAAATATTTCCATAGGAACAACGTCTTTCTACTTATTGCTTCAGCATTAACCCCAGTACTGTGGTCACTAACGTATACCACCTCACGTTTTCGCACTCAATTTTCACCGATGATGGCAGTCGATGGCACTGCCGAAAAGTCTGATTTCTCAGAAAACATTGGTCTACGGCTAAAGAGCCCGGGAAGCAATTTTAACAAAAAACTACTTCTTTGTTGCCGATAACGTAGTAAACATATAAAAAATTCTCCCCTCCACCTTCAACTATAATTTTTAATAATAGAAAATTACCCCCACCCCGATCACCGAACCTCTTCATTTATAGATATTTCATCTACGTTTCTACAGTGGATTACTATGAGCTTCTTATCAGGATATTTTATTTATAAAAATTAAGTTCTTTACTCTTGTTAAATCATAAAAAGTTTCAGGTAAACTACCCCTTTCTCTTAACCGATCTACTCCAAAATCAATAGACCTTCCGTCCTCCACAATTCAGGGATGCATGAAAAAAATATTTGAATCTTTTCGAATGTGCGGCAGTTATCGTTCGTCATGGAAACATTTCTCTCGTTACAACATAAAATTTTCCAGGTAAACTACCCGTTTCCCTTAACTGATCTTCACCAAAATCAGTAGACCTTGAGCTCTCTTTGCAACTCAGGAAAGGGTGCAAAAAATTATTTGATTCTCTTTGAATTTTCGGCAGTTATGTTTCGTCATAAAAAAAACTCTTTTTAAAACATAAAACGTTGCTGATAAACTACCCCTTCCCATAACCCATCTTCAACAAAAACCACAGACCTTGAGTTCTTTTTAGTTCAAAAAGGTATTCAAAAACCTATTTGATTCTGTTTGAATTTACGGCAGTTATCGTTCGTCACATAAAAAGTTACCCTCGTTAAAACATAAAATGTTACTGGTAAACTACACCTTTCCCTTAACCGATCTTCACCAAAAGCGACAGGTTTTGAGTACTCTACAATTCATGCCTGTATGCAAACAATTATTTGATTCTCTTTGAATTTACGGCAGTTATCGTTCGTCATAGAAAAAATACCCTTGTTAAAACATAAAACGTTGCAGGTAAACTACCCCTTTCCCTTAACCGATCTTCACCAACGTCAAAAGGTCTTGAGAACTCAACATTTTAGGGCTGTATGCAAAATGTTATATGATTCTGTTTGAATTTGCGGCTGTTATCGTTTGCCATATAAAATACCCTTGATAAAACAAAAAACGTTGCCAGTAATCTACCCCATTCCCTTAAACGATCTTCACAAAATACAAAAGGTCTTGAGAACTCAATAATTCAGGGCAGTATGATAAAAATTATTTGATTATGTTTGAATTTGCGGCTGTTATCGTTTGCCATACAAAATACCCTTGATAAAACAAAAAACGTGGCTGGTAAACTACCACTATCCCTTAACCGAACTTCACGAAATACAAGAGGTCTTGAGAACCCAATAATTCAGGGCAGTATGCCAAAAATTATTTGATTATGTTTGAATTTGCGGCTGTTATCGTTTGCCACAGAAAATTCCCTTGTTAAAACATAAAATGTTGCAGGTAAACTACCCTATTCCCTTAACCGATCTTCACCAAAAACAAGAGATCTTGAGTACTCTAAACATCATGGCTGTATGCAAAAAATTATTTGATTCTGTTTGAATTTGCGGCTGTTATCGTTTGCCATAGAAAAAACTACAGACAGACACACAGACACTTTTCAAAAATATGGGTATGGAGAACCATACATGACTTCCATGTTTTAAGGTTTATATTTAAAATCATATTCGAAATAAAATATTTCCATAGGAACAACGTCTTTCTACTTATTGCTTCAGCATTAACCCCAGTACTGTGGTCACTAACGTATACCACCTCACGTTTTCGCACTCAATTTTCACCGATGATGGCAGTCGATGGCACTGCCGAAAAGTCTGATTTCTCAGAAAACATTGGTCTACGGCTAAAGAGCCCGGGAAGCAATTTTAACAAAAAACTACTTCTTTGTTGCCGATAACGTAGTAAACATATAAAAAATTCTCCCCTCCACCTTCAACTATAATTTTTAATAATAGAAAATTACCCCCACCCCGATCACCTAACCTCTTCATTTATAGATATTTCATCTACGTTTCTACAGTGGATTACTATGAGCTTCTTATCAGGATATTTTATTTATAAAAATTAAGTTCTTTACTCTTGTTAAATCATAAAAAGTTTCAGGTAAACTACCCCTTTCTCTTAACCGATCTACTCCAAAATCAATAGACCTTCCGTCCTCCACAATTCAGGGATGCATGAAAAAAATATTTGAATCTTTTCGAATGTGCGGCAGTTATCGTTCGTCATGGAAACATTTCTCTCGTTACAACATAAAATTTTCCAGGTAAACTACCCGTTTCCCTTAACTGATCTTCACCAAAATCAGTAGACCTTGAGCTCTCTTTGCAACTCAGGAAAGGGTGCAAAAAATTATTTGATTCTCTTTGAATTTTCGGCAGTTATGTTTCGTCATAAAAAAAACTCTTTTTAAAACATAAAACGTTGCTGATAAACTACCCCTTCCCATAACCCATCTTCAACAAAAACCACAGACCTTGAGTTCTTTTTAGTTCAAAAAGGTATTCAAAAACCTATTTGATTCTGTTTGAATTTACGGCAGTTATCGTTCGTCACATAAAAAGTTACCCTCGTTAAAACATAAAATGTTACTGGTAAACTACACCTTTCCCTTAACCGATCTTCACCAAAAGCGACAGGTTTTGAGTACTCTACAATTCATGCCTGTATGCAAACAATTATTTGATTCTCTTTGAATTTACGGCAGTTATAGTTCGTCATAGAAAAAATACCCTTGTTAAAACATAAAATGTTGCAGGTAAACTACCCCTTTCCCTTAACCGATCTTCACCAACGTCAATAGATATTGAGAACTCTACAATACAGGGCTGTATGCAAAACATCATTTGATTCTGTTTGAATTTTCGGCTGTTATCGTTTACCATAGAAAATAATTACCCTTGATAAAAAACCGTTCCTGGTAAACTACAACGTTCCCTTAACCGATCTTCACCAAAAACGACAGGTCTTGAGAGCTCTACAATTCAGGGTAGTGTGCAAAATATTATATGATTCTGTTTGACTTTGCGGCTGTTATCGTTTGCCATACAAAATAACCTTCATAAAACAAAAAACGTGGCTTCTAAACTACCACTTTCCCTTTACCGATCTTCACGAAATACAAGAGGTCTTGAGAACTCAATAATTCAGGGCAGTATGCCAAAAATTATTTGATTATGTTTGAATTTGGGTCTGTTATCGTTTGCCACAAAAAATTCCCTTGTTAAAACATAAAACGTTGCAGGTAAATTACCCTATTCCCTTAACCGATCTTCACAAAAACAACAGATCTTGAGTACTCTAAAAATCATGGCTGTATGCAAAAAATTATTTGATTCTGTTTGAATTTGCGGCTGTTATCGTTTGCCATAGAAAAAACTACAGACAGACACAGAGACACTTTTCAAAAATATCGGTATGGAGAAACATACATGACTTCCATGTTTTAAGATTTATATTTAAAATCATATTCGAAATGAAATATTTCCATAGAAACAACGTCTTTCTACTTATTGCTTCAGCATTAACCACAGTACTGTGGTCACTAACGTATACCACCTCACGTTTTCGCACTCAATTTTCACCGATGATGGCAGTCGATGGCACTGCCGAAAAGTCTGGTTTCTCAGAAAACATTGGACTACGGCTAAAGAGCCCGGGAAGCAATTTTAACAAAAAACTACTTCTTTGTTGCCGATAACGTAGTAAACATATAAAAAATTCTCCCCTCCACCATCAACTATAATTTTTAATAATAGAAAATTACTCCCACCCCGTTCACATAACCTCTTCATTTATAGATATATCATCTACCTTTCTACAGTGGATTACTATGAGCTTCTTATCAGGATACTTTATTTATAAAAATTAAGTACTTTACTCTTGTTAAATCATAAAATGTTTCTGGTAAATTACCCCTTTCTCTTAACCGATCTACTCCAAAATCAATAGACCTTCCGTCCTCTACAATTCAGGGATGCATGCAAAAAAATATTTGATTCTGTTTGAATGTGCAGCAGTAATCGTTCGTCATGGAAACATTTCTCTCGTTACAACATAAAATGTTGCAAGTAAACTACCCGTTTCCCTTAACCGATCTTCACCAAAATCAGTAGACCTTGAGCTCTCTTTGCAACTCAGGAAAGGGTGCAAAAAATTATTTGATTCTCTTTGAATTTTCGGCAGTTATGTTTCGTCATAAAAAAATTACTCTTTTTAAAACATAAAACGTTGCTGATAAACTACCCCTTCCCATAACCCATCTTCAACAAAAACCACAGACCTTGAGTTTTTTTTAGTTCAAAAAGGTATTCAAAAACCTATTTGATTCTGTTTGAATTTACGGCAGTTATCGTTCGTCACATAAAAAGTTACCCTCGTTAAAACATAAAATGTTCCTGGTAAACTACCCCTTTCCCTTAACCGATCTTCACCAAAAGCGACAGGTTTTGAGTACTTAAAAATTCAGGCCTGTATGCAAACAATTATTTGATTCTCTTTGAATTTACGGCAGTTATCATTCGTCATAGAAAAAATACCCTTGTTAAAACATAAAACGTTGCAGGTAAACTACCCCTTTCCCTTAACCGATCTTCAACAAAATCAACAGACCTTGAGTTCTGTATAATTCAAAAAGGTATGCAGAAGAGTATTTGATTCTGTTTTAATGTACGGCAGTTATCATTCGTCATAAAAAAATTACCCTTGTTAAAACGTAAAAAGTTGCTGGTAAACTATCTCTTTCCCTTAAACGATCTTCACCAAAAACAACACGTCTTTAGTACTCAACAAATCAGGGCTGTATGCGAAACCTTATTTGATTCTGTTTGAATTTGCGGCTCTTATCGTTTGCCATAGAAAATACCATTTTAAAACATAAAACGTTGCAGGTAAACTACCCCTTTCCATCAACCGATCTTCACCAACACCAACAGGTATTGCGAACTCTACAATACAGGGCTGTATGCAAAACATCATTTGATTCTGTTTGAATATGCGGCTGTTACCGTTTACCATAGAAAAAAATTACCCTTGATAAAAAACCGTTGCCGGTAAACTACCCCATTCCCTTAACCGATCTTCACCAAAAACGACAGGTCTTGAGAGCTCTACAATTCAAGTCAGTATGCAAAATATTATGTGATTCTGTTTGACTTTGCGGCTGTTATCGTTTGCCATACAAAATACCCTTGATAAATCAAAAAACGTGTCTGGTAAACTACCCATTTCCCTTAACCGATCTTCATCAAAATCAACAGACCTTGAGTTCTGTATAATTCAAAAAGGTATGCAGAAGAGTAGTTGATTCTGTTTTAATGTACGGCAGTTATCATTCGTCATAAAAAAAATTACCCTTGATAAAACATAAAATGTTGCTGGTAAACTACCCTATTCCCTTAACAGATCTTCACCAAAACCAAGAGGTATTGAGAAATCTACATTTCAGGGCGGTATGCAAACAATTATTTCATTCTGTTTGAATTTGCGGCTGTTATCGTTTGCCATAGAAAAAAAATCTACACAGACAGACACACAGACAGACAGACAGACACACAAACAGACACTTTTCGGAAAACAACTTTTTTTCATGTTTTGAGTGTAGTACAATCAGAATCTGCAATAATCCCGAACACGATTTTTTTTGCCATCACCATACTTCCACTTCCTTAAGGAATATGGAAGTAAAAATTAAGTACTTTACTCTTGTTAAATCATAAAGTGATTCAGGTAAACTACCCCTTTCTCTTAACCGATCTACTCCAAAATCAATAGACCTTCCGTACTCTACAATTCAGGGATGCATGCAAAAAAATATTTGATTCTGTTTGAAAGTGCGGCAGTTATCGTTCGTCATGGAAACATTTCTCTTGTTACAACATACAATGTTGCAGGTAAACTACCCGTTTCCCTTAACCGATCTTCACCAAAACCATTAGACTTTGAGCTCTCTTTGCAACTCAGAAAAGGGTGCAAAAAATTATTTGCTTCTCTTTGAATTTTCGGCAGTTATCGTTCGTCATAAAAAAATTACCCATTTTAAAACATAAAACGTTGATGATAAACTACCCATTCCCTTAACCCATCTTCAACAAAATCAACAGACCTTGAGTTCTCTTTAGTTCAAAAAGGTATGCAAAAACCTAGTTGATTCTGTTTGAATTTGCGGCTGTTTTCGTTTGCCACAGAAAATACCCTTGTTAAAACATAAACCGTTGCCGGTAAACTACCCTATTCCCTTAACCGAAATTCACCAAAACCAACAGATCTTGAGAACTCAACATTTTAGGGCTGTATGCAAAATGTTATATGATTCTGTTTGAATTTGCGGCTGTTATCGTTTGCCATATAAAATACCCTTGATAAAACAAAAAACGTTGCCAGTAATCTACCCCATTCCCTTAAACGATCTTCACAAAATACAAAAGGTCTTGAGAACTCAATAATTCAGGGCAGTATGATAAAAATTATTTGATTATGTTTGAATTTGCGGCTGTTATCGTTTGCCATACAAAATACCCTTGATAAAACAAAAAATGTGGCTGGTAAACTACCACTATCCCTTAACCGATCTTCACGAAATACAAGAGGTCTTGAGAACCCAATAATTCAGGGCAGTATGCCAAAAATTATTTGATTATGTTTGAATTTGCGGCTGTTATCGTTTGCCACAGAAAATTCCCTTGTTAAAACATAAAATGTTGCAGGTAAACTACCCTTTTTTCCTTAACCGATCTTCACCAAAAACAACAGATCTTGAGTACTCTAAACATCATGGCTGTATGCAAAAAATTATTTGATGCTGTTTGAATTTGCGGCTGTTATCGTTTGCCATATAAAAAACTACAGACAGACACAAGACAGACAGACACACAGACACTTTTCAAAAATATGGGTATGGAGAACCATACATGACTTCCATGTTTTAAGGTTTATATTTAAAATCATATTCGAAATAAAATATTTCCATAGGAACAACGTCTTTCTACTTATTGCTTCAGCATTAACCACAGTACTGTGGTCACTAACGTATACCATCTCACGTTTTCGCACTCAATTTTCACCGATGATGGCAGTCGATGGCACTGCCGAAAAGTCTGATTTCTCAGAAAACATTGGACTACGGCTAAAGAGCCCGGGAAGCAATTTTAACAAAAAACTACTTCTTTATTGCCGATAACATAGTAAACATATAAAAAATTCTCCCCTCCACCTTCAACTATCATTTTTAATAATAGAAAATTACCCCCACCCCGTTCACCTAACCTCTTCATTTATAGATATTTCATCTACGTTTCTACAGTGGATTACTATGAGCTTCTTATCAGGATATTTTATTTATAAAAATTAAGTTCTTTACTCTTGTTAAATCATAAAAAGTTTCAGGTAAACTACCCCTTTCTCTTAACCGATCTACTCCAAAATCAATAGACCTTCCGTCCTCTACAATTCAGGGATGCATGAAAAAAATATTTGAATCTTTTCGAATGTGCGGCAGTTATCGTTCGTCATGGAAACATTTCTCTTGTTACAACATAAAATGTTGCAGGTAAACTACCCGTTTCCCTTAACCGATCTTCACCAAAATCAGTAGACCTTGAGCTCTCTTTGCAAATCAGGAAAAGGGTGGAAAAAATAATTTGATTCTTTTTGAATTTTCGGCAGTTATCGTTCGTCATAAAAAAATTACTCATTTAAAACATAAAAAGTTTGCTGATAAACTACCCCTTCCCATAACCCATCTTCAACAAAATCAACAGACCTTGAGTTCTCTTTAGTTCACAAAGGTATGCAAAAACCTAGTTGATTCTGTTTGAAGTTACGGTAGTTACCGTTCGTCACGTAAAATTACCCTCGTTAAAACATAAAATGTTGCTGGTAAACTATCCCTTTCCCGTACCCGATCTTCACCTAAAGCGAAAAGTCTTGAGTATTCTACAATTCAGGCCTGTATGCAAACAATTATTTGATTCTCTTTTAATTTACGGCAGTTATCGTTCGTCATAGAAAAAATACCATAGTTGAAACATAAAACGTTACTGGTAAACTACCCCTTTCCCTTAACCGATCTTCAACAAAATCAACAGACCTTGGGTTCTGTATATTTCAAAAAGGTATGTAGAAGAGTAGTTGATTCTGTTTTAATGTACGGCAATTATCATTCGTCATAAAAAAATTACCCTTGATGAAACATAAAATGTTGCAGGTAAACTACCGTATTCCCTTACCCGATCTTCACCAAACCCAACAGGTATTGAGAACTCTACATTTCAGGGCTGTATGCAAAATATTGTATGATTCTGTTTTCATTTGCGGCTGTTATCGTTTGCCATATAAAATACCGTTGATAAACAACAAACGTGGCAGGTAAACTACCCCTTTCCCTTAACCGATCTTCACCAAAACAAAAGGTCTTTAGTACTCAACAAAGCAGGGCTGTATGCAAAATATTATTTCATTCTGTTTGAATTTGCGGCTGTTATCGTTTGCCATAGAAAAAAAAAATCTACACACAGACAGACACACAGACAGACAGTCAGAAACACTCACAGACACTTTTCGGAAAACGACTTTTTTTCATGTTTTGAGTGTAGTACAATCAGAATCTGCAATAATCCCGAACACGATTTTTTTTGCCATCACCATACTTCCATTTCCTTAAGGAATATGGAAGTAAAAATTAAGTACTTTACTCTTGTTAAATCATAAAGTGTTTCTGGTAAACTACCCTTTCTCTTAACCGATCTACTCCAAAATCAACAGACCTTCCGTACTCTACAATTCAGGGATGCATGCAATAAAATACTTGATTCTGTTTGAAAGTGCGGCAGTTATCGTTCGTCATGGAAACATTTCTCTTGTTACAACATAAAATGTTGCAGGTAAACTACCCGTTCCCCTTAACCGATCTTCACCAAAACCATTAGACCTTGAGCTCTCTTTGCAACTCAGGAAAGGGTGCAAAAAATTATTTGATTCTCTTTGAATTTTCGGCAGTTATCGTTCGTCATAAAAAAATTACCCTTTTTAAAACATAAAACGTTGATGATAAACTACCCCTTCCCTTAACCCATCTTCAACAAAATCAACAGACCTTGAGATTCCTTAGTTCAAAAAGGTATGCAAAAACCTAGTTGATTCTGTTTGAATTTACGGCAGTTATTGTTCGTCACATAAAAAATTACCCACATTAAAACATAAAATGTTGCTGGTAAACTACCCCTTTCCCTTAACCGATCTTCAGCAAAAGCGAAAGGTCTTGATAACTCTCCAATACAGGTCTGTATGCAAATAATTAATTGATTCTATTTGAATTTACGGCAGTTATCGTTCGTCATAGAAAAAATACCTTGTAAAAACATAAAACGTTGCAGGTAAACTACCCCTTTCCCTTAACCGATCTTCAACAAAATCAACAGGCCTTGAGTTCTGTGTAATTGAAAAAGGTATGCAGAAAAGTAGTTGATTCTGTTTTAATATACGGCAGTTATCATTCGTCATAAAAAAAATTACCCTTGATAAAACATAAAATGTTGCTGGTAAACGGCCCTATTCCCTTAACCGATCTTCACCAAAACCAACAGGTATTGACAACTGTACATTTCAGGGCTGTATGCAAAATATTATATGATTCTGTTTGAATTTGCGGCTGTTATCGTTTGCCATATAAAATACCCTTGATAAAACAAAAAACGTGGCTGGTAAACTACCCCTTTCCCTAAACCGATCTTCACCGAAACGCATTCCGAACGTGGATATAGAACACAAAATAGTCATTTAATCACATGTTTTTTCTTAAAGTAAACAAAGGCACGCTGCTCTCTTACGGACATTCCAGGAACTACATACTACACGAAAAAATTACAAATTTATTTAATATTTTTTCGGTATTTGTAAAGCTTAGTAATTATCCACTTCTGACACTCTCGTAACAAAAAGAACTTACCCTGAACCCTGGGGAATTATTAAGAATTACATATTAATTGATGTTTTTTTAAAATAGTGTAAAATCTGGTAAACAAAACCATATACGTTTTTTCTCTTTAGACAATTCCATGTTGACTCTGTGAAGTCGAGATTATGTTTTATTTAAGGAAAGATCAATTGTGATAATTGTATTTTGGTGGCAGGAAACAAAAACCAATAATATAAATAAATAATATTATTGAAAAATAATCTTGAATAATAAAGTGTGTTATAATTTTTGTAGTGGGTAGTTGTAATAAATTTCAGCACAAAGACAGAATAAATCAACACATCGGATCAAATTTTGCTACAGAGTATGCTGGTTGAACTAAGCGTAGAAACTTATCTCACAGTCAGCTGATTTAAATCACAGCGAACAATTTGAAAAAATCCGAAATCGTCTAAACCGCGTGTAAATAATTGGTACTTACTCTCTTTTCTTCACAAGTCTTGAACAACTTCCCTCCTGGACCCCAAATCACACACTCTCGATTTCTGTTTAGATTGAGTAACATTAAATAAAATCCTTTATTTATTATTTTTTTTAAAAAAACGTCAGTTATTATAATTCATAAGTGGCGACTGCGGAGAGGCGGAAACTTTAATATCATAAAAACCGCTACGTTACAGAATTGACGCTAACAAAGTGGTGCATATAAAATAACTCTACTCCGCCTCTCGACGGAAAAGCAGGACGTTACAATATATATATATATATATATATATATATATATATATATATCATACGACGGTAGGGTAGCTCGCGTACACGTTTGAAAGTTGATGCGTGACATATACCCGAAGGGGTTCCTTATTCAAAGCGATTACAGTACACAAACTGAAATATGGTTTACAGACCATTGTAATTTTTGCATTAATTAAATATATATCGTAAACAATGAAATAATAATATTTCGTCATTGTAAGATTTTAATAAAACAATTATCAGTTTTAAATAATAATTTTCGTGATTGCAAGAAACAACCCACGACTTAAAAATATAGTTTACCGTTGTGGCGTTGTGGTAGGAAATTCAAACTATTAAATTGTCTCTCTCTCGCTCTCTCTCTCTCTCTCACACACATTTCTGATTACTATACAAATAATTGCATGTATGTTCAGAGGTTTATAACGAAATAAATTAAAAAATAAACCATTGTGAATTTCGAACTGAAACAGGAGTCTAAATCGATGCATTCTACTTTCACTTTCTAATTTGACACATGACTTACTTTCATACAGAAATAGTTATCGTCTGCGTCCGTGTACAAGTTTCCTAAACGAAATTAACAATGCTGTAAGACATAACGTCCCGTGAAACAGATATGGTATGTTTTTAGGACAACCAATGTTATCAAGATTTATTATATGATGATGGATTATTTTCGAGAGCGGAGTCGTCGGCAATTAATTTGTCACGTACCCGATAATGACCGTACGCAAGTGCATCATGACCATTGTCTAGTATATAGCGCTTATCATCATACGGTGACAACGCTTGCTTTCAAAGCGTGTAGGTCCGATGTCATGTCTGCATACAAGTCAGACCGTCTGTATCTGTCATTAGCAATCTAACGTTACGGCCGTACTTGCCGACAGCATAACGATAATGCGTTTGAGAACGAGAGAGAGAGAGAGGAGAAACGGTTTAAACATAACGTTTGACATTGTATATTGCAAGCGTGAAATTATTATTATTTAAATCTGCTATCTGCTTTTGTATGGAAGTCATCTATAAATATCAGGTCAGTGCGACACAACGTTTAAAAAACGTAATTGGACCTAACGTGTACATGATTCAACCCAATGTGTGCGCGCGTTGCAAGTGTGTGTGTGTGTGTGTGTGTGTGTGTGTGTGTGTGTGTGTGTGTGTGTGTGTGTGTGTGTGTGTGTGTGTGTGTGTGTGTGTGTGTGTGTGTGTGTGTGTGTGTGTGTGTGTGTGTGTGTGTGTGTGTGTGTGTGTGTGTGTGTGTGTGTGTGTGTGTGTGTGTGTGTGTGTGTGTGTGTGTGTGTGTGTGTGTGTGTGTGTGTGTGTGTGTGTGTGTGTGTGTGTGTGTGTGTGTGTGTGTTACTGTTTAGTAATAATTACAACCCAACGAAGGATATATAGTTTGATGCTTTATAAGTTTGTGTACATAGATTGTATATTGCAAGCATGAAATTATTATTATTTAAATCTGTTATCTGTTTTTGTATGGAGGTCATCTATAAATATCAGGTCAGTGCGACACAACGTGTAACAAACGTAATTGCACCTAACGTGTACATGATTCAACCCAATGTGTGCGCGCGTTGCGCATGTGTATGGCTACGTCGTGCGCGCGCGCGTGCGCGTGTGTGTGTGTGTGTGTGTGTGTGTGCGAAAATAAACTTAATTTTCTCGATCTAACAGATGAACTTTGCAACAGCGTCTTACTTACCACTCGTTCATGTTGCTGCGCTACAAATTGATATAAAACGTTTAAGATACACTAACATAATACCAGCGTTATAACAGTTCCTTTTGTTTTTCAGTATTCATTCATTCTCTCTCTCTCTTGAAGATCATGGCCAACCTTCAGCAGGAACGTGGGCAGGAGCAGACTGAACAAGGTAAAAGTTCAATACTAATTGTCACAGTTAAGAAATTATTTTTTGTAATTATGTAGCGTACAAATTTGCTGATGCGAATTAACGTTTGAGTCATACTATGTCTATTGGTGTGTATGAAAAGTCTCTCTCTTAACATCGTTTAGAAATTGACATGTAGATGAAAATTTTTCATGTTCCTTCATAGGTTTGTCACCTTCTCTCCAATCAACTAATTCGATTCCACAACAAAAGCATTTAACTCTATCGTCTACGAATGACATACTATGCCCACAAACATCGAAATTTCTAGGGTAGAAGTAGAACCCTGCAAACGCTAACTCGTTGGGGCTGATAAACGTCACTTCCCAATACTTGAACGATTTTATTCTTTCACTTTCAATACTAAAATCAGGAATTTAAATAACATACACGTGTGTGTGTGTGTGTGTGTGTGTGTGTGTGTGTGTGTGTGTGTGTGTGTGTGTGTGTGTGTGTGTGTGTGTGTGTGTGTGTGTGTGTGTGTGTGTGTGTGTGTGTGTGTGTGTGTGTGTGTGTGTGTGTGTGTGTGTGTGTGTGTGTGTGTGTGTGTGTGTGTGTGTGTGTGTGTGTGTGTGTGTGTGTGTGTGTGTGTGTGTGTGTGTGCAAAACGTGAAACGTAAGTGGACTGCATTTTAACCTAACATGTGTGTAGGCTGTGTCGTGCGTGTGTGTGCACGCAATATGCCACTTGATATTGCGTAAACGTGCCTGCTCTGGTATTATGGTAGTGTATCTTAAACGTTTTATATCAATTTGTAACATACAAGTTGTAGCGCATCAACATGAACGAGTGGTAAGTAAGACGCTGTTGCAAAGTTCATCGGTTATATATAGTGCGAGTGTTGATGCGTGTGCAACTGTACTAAAAAAGCTGTTATGCGCATGCCCAAATAATTCAAATGCACTTACGTAGATGACTGAAAAAGAGATGATTTACATAATAAATGTACGCTTAGACCAACTATTTGTTAGATCGAGAAAATTAAGTTTATTTTCGCACACACACACACACACGACGTAACCATACACACGCGCAACGCGCGCACACATTGGGTTGAATCATGTACACGTTAGGTCCAATTACGTTTGTTACACGTTGTGTCGCACTGACCTGATATTTATAGATGACCTCCATACAAAACACAGATAACAGATTTAAATAATAATAATTTCATGCTTGCAATATATACAACCTATGTACACAAACTTATAAAGCATCAAACTATATATCCTTCGTTGGGTTGTACACAAACGCACGCAACGTAACCATACACACATACACACACACACGCACGCACACGACGTAACCATAACACACGCAACGCGCGCACACATTGGGTTGAATCATGTACACGTTAGGTCCAATTACGTTTGTTACACGTTGTGTCGCACTGACCTGATATTTATAGATGACCTCCATACAAAACACAGATAACAGATTTAAATAATAATAATTTCATGCTTGCAATATATACAACCTATGTACACAAACTTATTTAGCATCAAACTATATATCCTTCGTTGGGTTGTAATTATTACTAAACAGTAATACATGCTTAGAATGAAAATATTTGCTATGATTTTAGTAACATATAACAGCGTCTTACATACCACTCGAATCTATATATAACGTTCTGTTTCAGATAATAATAATAGTTTGAATATAAAAAGACTGTGTATGAATACAAAGAAATATCAAACACAACAGATCAATTATTTGAGTGAACGTGATTGTGTATGTGAGTAGGAAAACAAACGAACCGGTAAACATTATGAATTTCCATATGATTACAACAACAGCTTAACTCAAGAACGCAAGCTTAAAATTCAGCTATACCTAAAATATATCTTCAATTAGAAGTGTGATATAAAAAGTACAGTAAGAATATATTTCAGAAATTGTAATTTGATCACACACACGCACATACACTTATTTGAATTAGTCATGTATTAAATCAATAAATAATGCACTTGATAATGTTTTTAATGCGAATAATTTTTTATGTTTAAATAAAATCTGTACATACAATAAAATTATGCTGTTCACTTACCAAACTAGCATGCGTTGACTACACACAATTAGAAAAATGACGAACGTTGTGTATATTGAAGCTCACACGCTAAAATTCAGTTATACCTAAAATATATATCTTCAATTAGAAGTGTAATATAAAAGTACGTTAAGAATATATTCAGAAATTGTAACAGACATAATAATTTGATCATACACACACGCGTACACACACATGTATTAAATTCAAATATATATCTTCAATTAGAAGTGTAATATAAAAAATACGGTAAGAATATATTTCAGAAATTGTAATTTGATCATACACACGCATACACATACATGTATTAAATTCAATAAATAATGCGCCTGATAATGTTTTAATGCAAATAATTTTTACGTTTAAATAAAATCTGTACATACCATAAATTATGTTCACTTACCAAACTAGCATGTGTTGTCTACACAGGAACTTGCGTATACTGAGACGTACAATAATACAAACAGTCTTTCAACTATTAAAAATGCAGTGATAGATTTATCAGCACACGCAAGCAGTCAATGAGAAATTATCGTTGATTTTCTTGCGTATATATTGTTCTCTGGTAGTGGGGAAAGCAAGTGTCTGTTTTGGAAGTAAATACTTTCTAATCCATAATTACTTGCGGTGCTGCTAATGATCGTCATGCGTCAAATTAGAAAGTGAAAGGAGGATTTAGCGAATACACGATGGTTTATTTCGTTATAAACCTCTGAACATACATGCAATTAGTTGTATAGTAATCAGAAATGTGTGAGAGAGAGCGAGAGAGAGACAATTTAATAGTTTGAATTTTATACCACAAGGTAAAATATATTTTTTAAGTCGTGGGTTGTTTCTTGCAATCACGAAAATTATTATTTAAAACTGATAATTGTTTTATTAAAATCTTAGCGCTATATACTAGACAATGGCCGTGATACACTTGCGTACGGTCATTATCGGATACGTGCCAAATTAATTGCCGACGGCGACGACGACTCTGCTCCCCCACCTGCTAAAATTCCACGTTACACCACCTGTTAAAAACAAAAACAAAAACAAAAAATTCTCATTGTGATATCCTTAGTTATTGCCTCTCCACACTTCAGTTCGGACGGCAGTAAACGTAAGTTTGTGTATTATTATTATTGTAACGATATTTGTGTTTATACATATTAGTTTGTAATGTGTGGTTTTTTTAATAGTATAATGGAAAACGCTGCTGTAATAATTGACTTTCACTGCTTTTATGATGACAACGGCAATTATATAGTAAAGGAATTGTCAGTCATGGACATAACACGTTTTGCATGCAGACATTGGATTTTTGCCCCGCCTGCTACAGTCGTTACGAATTCGAAATACACTAGAACCAACTGCTGGTTAACATCAAATTATCATGGCCTCAGATGGAGTGAAGGAGAGACACCGTACGACAATCTTCTTTCAGTGTTAACAACGTATACGAACATATATAAATATGTGTTTGTGAAGGGTCTTGAGAAAAAACGTTTTTTAGAATCGAAAATAATCCATCATCATATAATAAATCTTGATGACATTAGCTGCCCTAAAAACATACCATATCTATTTCCCGGTACGTTATGTCTTACACATTGCAATTCTTCTTCTACACGTTGTACAAACCATAATGTGTACGCACTTAGAGAGTGGATAATTAATGATTTTTCTGTTATACAAACATTTTTAATGTGAGTGTATCATAGCATTGTTAATTTCGTTTAGGAAACTTGTACATGGCTGCAGGCGATAACTATTTCTGTATGAAAGTAGTCTGTGGGCTTTCCTAATATATATATTTTGTAACAGCGCTAATTCTGCATGTATGTACATGCAAAGCTTCAGGCGATGAAAAAGCGAACTTTCCTGATGGCCGCTAGTCTTCTTTGTAGCGAATAGTCAGTCATTGTTTGGTTCCGCATCGTTTGATACAGTAGGAATTTCTTCTGACGTCTGCGAGCGAGAAAGAGAGTGAGAGTGTTGAATAAGGGAATTCTTGTCAACGTATGCAGCGAGAGAGAGACATACACAATGTGTGTGTGAGCAGTGCGTACATTGTCCGACAGCGATTTGTATGTGTACACACAGTTAATATTTGTCAAATATATATATATTTCTAAAATCATATACAGACCCCCCTAACAAGGATCAATCACACTGACTGCATTATAAAACTATTAATTAATTATTTAATACAATGAAAAATGAAGTCAACGTTTTGACGACGAGTGAGAGTGGGCGTTGTAAGTACGTACACAGTTAATATTTGTCGAATATATAAACTTTCTAAAATCATATACATGCGCGGTATTGACCACTAACGAGAGAGAGGAGAAACGGTTTGAACATAACGTTTGACAACGAGAGAGAGAGAGAGAGAGAGAGAGAGAGAGAGAGAGAGAGAGAGAGAGAGAGAGAGAGAGAGAGAGAGAGTTTTACTTACATTCAAATGTGAGAGAGAGAGAGCGAGAGAGAGAGAGAGAGAGGAGAGACGGTTTGAACATAACGTTTTGACAACGAGAGAGAGAGAGAGTGAGATAGTTTTACTTACATTCAAATGTGAGAGAGAGAGAGAGAGAGAGAGAGAGAGAGAGAGAGAGAGAGAGAGAGAGAGAGAGAGAGAGAGAGAGAGAGAGAGAGAGAGAGAGAGAGAGAGAGAGAGAGAGAGAGAGAGAGAGAGAGAGAGAGGAGAAACGGTTTGAACATATGATTTAGGGAGACCGAAGTTGATTTCGTCGTCGTCACGATCGACTAACCGCACACACATATAGGTATATATTATAACAGCACCAAATATCAATTATTTGGGGTTAAATGTCAACTGTATACTAGAATCATGTTTAAATAAATTGTAATAGTCAAAACTCCATTTGTATGTAGAGCGATGAAAATAATGCTTTGTAAAACGACGCACACGTGGCCGTTATGTAATCAGCTCGCTGTAGAAGGAAGAGCCACACCCAAACTGGTAATTGTTAATATCTCGGAAACTAATAAATTAAGGCGAAATCCAAGATAGCCAAAATGTTTGCCGAAATATTAATAATGACGTGTGCAAATTTTACGCAATATAATTAACAAATAAAAGAGTTAATTAATTTAATTGAATAACTTCTGTAAAAATAGAGCTACATTAATGAGATTTTAACATGTTATAAAGATAATAATTCCCAACAGATTGTATATTTTAGATTTAGCACAACTTGGTTTGCAACCAAGATATTGCAAAAATAAACTATCACAGGAAATCCGGACCGACAATTTGGTTCCGCCGGAATAGTAATATTAGTAATAATATTAATTCTCCGTCTGTGGGAATCTAACTTCATTCTCACGGACCAAGGGAATTCAAATTTTGTGTAGTAGGGAGAGCGTGTCAGCCAATCAAATCATTTTACGAAATCCCGACCAGCGCGGTGTTTTCAGGCTGAACCATCACTCTTCTGCCAGTACTTGCGAAGTAAAGACGTAATTCTTCGATCGTCTCCTAACCATAGTTGTGAAGATTCATCAGGAGACTCTACGTGGTCAACACACATAATTACGAACACAGTAAATACAGATCAACTTTACAACTCGTAATTATTGCGTCAAGTCAGATACTCTTCATTACAACAACCAAGCTTATTGTGTACTGCAAGCTGTGGTCATAAGCACGCAAGACATCCACCAGACTTCAAGACCAGACTTCAAGAATACGACAGAGAGGCCGTCTAAATCATTGGTGAACAGCGGACGAGCAGAGCTACCACTCGAACGAAACACACACACACACGCTGACGTGCGACGTGCGAATCGACGAGGGACGTAAACCAGTTCCAGCAGAGAGCCGTAGACGTTAAAATATTCAACAAACAACAGGAGAGGAGAGTGTTGCCGAATTCTGAACTCAACGACTGAATCCAGGACGCTTCAAGCAGATTACTATCTCTAGCAGATCGGACTAAATCAGCGAGGAACCATTTGGAGCAACTCTACTATCCACTTCAATAACAGGAAAGCAAAATCAACTTATTTATTTTTCAACATCAAATTTTCTTGATTTTTCAATTAAAAGCATTGTAATTTAAACAATTCAGGTGCCATACAAAAATCAAAGACTCTAGTAAATAAGAATAAATTCATTGTGATAATCTGTATAGCAGTCTAAGCCATTAGTAAGCCGTAGTTAAGAGTCAATAGAAATAATACAAAAGCGCTATACAAATCTTAACTAACAATCTAATTATTAGCTCATACTGCAGTATAACAGAAGTCAAATCACTAGAAATGAAATGACGTGAACTAGACTGTCACGCCTAATTTATTTTTTGAAAATATTCAAATTAATTTCAGAGTTTTTACATTTTATTTTTATTAACATTTAAATTCAATGTATTTAAAGCAATTTAATTAAATTTAATAAATTAATTAATTAAATTTTACTTGCAATTAACTCGTCAAATAACGAGTTTAGTTTCTTTTCAATTATCAACCAATTGAAAAACATTAGTCAACATAGATTCATTGTTTAGACTGTAAGATAATTGATAATATAATAACCATTTTATTCTTGTGTGTTATTGGAGTAATAAACAACGTTTTATTGCCCTATACTGCATTGTTTTATTGTTGTACGAAAAAGCCTACCAGTCTCACAAAACTCTTCCCCTTTAAAGTAACTTATTTTCTGTGTTGTTGCCATAAATTTGAGATTACTAGCTTGCGAAATTCAAATCCAAAATCCACACGCCCTAGTCGGAAGAAACCGCAAGATCGGACAGCAGGTAGGTACTCATACACAACACGACACAACAACAACGCATATAAGTAGAGTTGCAATATATACATTATAACGTGTTGCTAATAATGTATCACACGTTTGAATTTCCCTCCCCATCGCCACAGAAAATGTTGGCAAACCTGCTCATATAAAATATCTATACACTATAATAATAATACAAAGGTTGGTAAACCTGATCATATAGATTTAATATACATTATAACACGCGACAAATTTGAACTAGTGCAAAGGTTGGTAACTCTGATCATATATTTTAATATATACACTATAATGCATCAAGTTGGAACCACCCCACCCACCACCACCCCCTGATATGCAAATCAGCTTTATTAAAAAAATACAAAATTATATTCACGGATGCAGGTGGTCCATTGAACCACTCCCCACCCCCTTGATATTCAAATCAATTTAATTAAAAAAAGAAAAAATTCAAATAAAAAATAAAAAAATTTATTTGCGGAAATTCGCGGATGCTGTGGTCCATTGGGATGCTGCGGGTCCAGCGGTGGCGGCGACATTTCTTAGATCTTGTTTTTTAGTGTTTTTTATTGTTTTTTAAGAAAGGCTGCATTCCTTTGTGAGCCAGAACCCCCATTATTACCCTACTATCTTTCGTCATAGAAAAAATACCCTTGTTAAAACATAAAACGTTGCAGGTAAACTACCCCTTTCCCTTAACCGATCTTCAACAAAATCAACAGACCTTGAGTTCTGTATAATTCAAAAGGTATGCAGAAGAGTAGTTGATTCTGTTTTAATGTACGGCAGTTATCATCCGTCATAAAAAAATTAACCTTGTTAAAACATAAAACGTTGCAGGTAAACTACCCTATTCCCTTACCGATCTTCACCAAAAACAACAGATCTTGAGTACTCTAAAAATCATGGTTGTCTGCAAAAATTTATTTTATTCTGTTTGAATTTGCGGCTGTTAACGTTTGCCATAGAAAAAACTACAGACAGACACAAGACAGACACACACACAGACACTTTTCAAAAATATCGGTATGGAGAACCATACATGACTTCCATGTTTTAAGATTTATATTTAAAATCATATTCGAAATGAAATATTTCCATAGAAACAACGTCTTTCTACTTATTGCTTCAGCATTAACCACAGTACTGTGGTCACTAACGTATACCACCTCACGTTTTCGCACTCAATTTTCACAGATGATGGCAGTCGATGGCACTGCCGAAAAGTCTGGTTTCTCAGAAAACATTGGACTACGGCTAAAGAGCCCGGGAAGCAATTTTAACAAAAAACTACTTCTTTGTTGCCGATAACGTAGTAAAAATATAAAAAATTCTCCCCTCCACCTTCAACTATAATTTTTAATAATAGAAAATTACCCCCACCCCGTTCACATAACCTCTTCATTTATAGATATTTCATCTACGTTTCTACAGTGGATTACTATGAGCTTCTTATCAGGATCCTTTATTTATAAAAATTAAGTACTTTACTCTTGTAAATCATAAAATATTTCATTTAATGTACGGCAGTTATCATTCGTCATAAAAAAATTAACCTTGTAAAAACATAAAACGTTGCAGGTAAACTACCCCTTTCCCTTAACCGATCTTCACCAAAAACAACAGGTTTATATTACTCAACAAATCAGGGCAGTATGCAAAACCTTATTTGATTCTGTTTGAATTTGCGGCTCTTATCGTTTGCCATAGAAAATACCATTTTAAAACATAGAACGTTGCAGGTAAACTACCCCTTTCCATCAACCGATCTTCACCAACACCAATAGGTATTGCGAACTCTACAATACAGGGCTGTATGCAAAACATCATTTGATTCTGTTTGAATATGCGGCTGTTACCGTTTACCATAGAAAAAAAACCATTACCATTTACTATTACCCTTGATAAAAAACCGTTGCAGGTAAACTACCCCAAGACAAGAGGTCTTGAGAACTCAATAATTCAGGGCAGTATGCCAGAAATTATTTCATGTTCGAATTTGCGGCTGTTATCGTTTGCCATAGAAAATACCCTTGTTAAAACATAAAACGTTGCAGGTAAACTACCCTATCCACTTAACCGATCTTCACCAAAACCAACAGGTCTTCAGAACTCTACACTTCAGGGCAGTATGCAAAGTATTATATGAATCTGTTTGAATTTGCGGCTGTTATCGTTTGCCATATAAAATAACCTTGATAAAACAAAAAATGTGGATGGTAAACTACCCCTTTCCCTTAACCGATCTTCAACAAAATCAACAGACATTGAGTTCTGTATAATTCAAAAAGTTATGCAGAAGAGTAGTTGATTCTGTTTTAATGTACGGCAGTTATCATTCGTCATAAAAAAAATTACCCTTGATAAAACATAAAATGTCGCAGGTAAACTACCCTATTCCCTTAACAGATCTTCACCAAAAGCAAGAGGTATTGAGAACTATACATTTCAGGGCGGTATGCAAACAATTATTTCATTCTGTTTGAATTTGCGGCAGTTATCGTTTGCCATAGAAAAAAATCTACCACCAGACAGACACACAGACAGACACACAGACACTTTTCGGAAAAAGACTTTTTTTCATGTTTTGAGTGTAGTACAATCAGAATCTGCAATAATCTCGAACACGATTTTTTTTGCCATCACCACACTTCCATTTCCTTAAGGAATATGGAAGTAAAAATTAAGTACTTTACTCTTGTTAAAACATAAAATGTTTCAGGTAAACTACCCCTTTCTCTTAACCGATCTACTCCAAAATCAATAGACCTTGGGTTCTGTATAATTTAAAAAGGTATGCAGAAGAGTAGTTGATTCTGTTTTAATGTACGGCAGTTATCATTCGTCATAAAAAAATTACCCATGATAAAACATAAAATGTTGCTGGTAAACTACCCTATTCCCTTAACCGATCTTCATCAAACCCAACAGGTATTGAGAACTCTACATTTCAGGGCTGTATGCAAAATATTATATGATTCTGTTTTAATTTGCGGCTGTTATCGTTTGCCATATAAAATACCCTTGATAAACAAAAAACGTGGCTGGTAAACTACCCCTTTCCCTTACCCGATCTTCACCAAAAACAACAGGTCTTTAGTACTCAGCATATCACGACTGTATGCAAAACCTTATTTGATTCTGTTTGAATTTGCGGCTGTTATCGTTAACCATAGAAAAAAATTACCCTTGATAAAAAACCGTTGCAGGTAAACTACAACGTTCCCTTAACCGATCTTCACCAAAAACGACAGATCTTGAGAGCTCCACAATTCAGTGCAGCATGCAAAATATTATTTGATTATGTTTGAATTTGCGACTGTTATCGTTTGCCACAGAAAATACCCTTGTTAAAACATAAAACGTTGCAGGTAAACTACCCTATTCCCTTAACCGATCTTCACCAAAAACAACAGATCTTGAGTACTCCAAAAATCATGGCTGTCTGCAAAAAATTATTTGATTCTGTTTGAATTTGCGGCTGTTATGCTTTGCCATAAAAAAATACTCTTTTTAAGGGGACCCATTTCACTAATCTTCAACAAAAACAATAGGTCTTGACAACTCTACAATTCAGGGCTGTATGCAAAAACTTATTTGATTCTGTTTGAATTTGCGGCTCTTTCGTTTGCCACAGAAAATACCCTTTTAAAACATAAAACGTTGCAGGTAAACAACCCCATTCCTTTAACCGATCTTCACGAAATACAAAAGGTCTTGAGAAATCAATAATTCAGGCCAGTATGATAAAAATTATTTGATTAAGTTTGAATTTGCGGCTGTTATCGTTTGCCACATAAAATACCCTTGTTAAAACATAAAACGTTGCTGGTAAACTACCCCTTTCCCTTAACCGATCTTTATCAAAATCAACAGGTCTTGAGAACTCCATAATTCAGGGCTGTATACAAATTTATATTTGATTGTGTTTGAATTTGCGGGTGTTATTGTTTGCCATAGAAACAATTACCCTTCATTAAAACAAAACGTTGCCGGTAAACTACCCCTTTCCCTTAACCGATCTTCACCAAAAATAAGAAATCTTGAGTACTCTAAAAATCATGGCTGTGTGCAAAAAATTATTTGATTCTGTTTGAATTTGCGGCTGTTATCGTTTGCCATAGAAAAAACTACTGACACACAGAAACTTTTCAAAAATATCGGTATGGAGAACCATACATGACTTCCATGTTCTAAGATTTATATTTAAAATCATATTCGAAATGAAATATTGCCATAGAAACGTCTTTCTACTTATTGCTTCAGCATTAACCATAGTACTGTGGTCACTAATGTATACCACCTCACGTTTTCGCACTCAATTTTCACCGATGATGGCAGTCGATGGCACTGCCGAAAAGTCTGGTTTTGCAGAAAACATTGGACTACGGCTAAAGAGCCCGGGAAGCAATTTTAACAAAAAACTACTTCTTTGTTACCGATAACGTAGTAAACATATAAAAAATTCTCCCCTCCACCTTTAACTATAATTTTTAATAATAAAAAATTACCTCCACCCCGTTCACCTAACCTCTTCATTTATAGATATTTCATCAACGTTTCAACAGTGGATTACTATGAGCTTCTTATCAGGATACTTTATTTACAAAAATTAAGTACTTTACTCTCGTTAAATTATAAAATGATTCAGGTAAACTACCCCTTTCTCTTAACCGATCTACTCCCAAACTCAATAGACCTTCCGTCCTCTACAATTCATGGATGCATGCAAAAAAATATATGATTCTGTTTGAATGTGCGGCAGTTATCGTTCGTCATGGAAACATTTCTCTTGTTACAACATAAAATGTTGCAGGTAAACTACCCGTTTCCCTTAACCGATCTTCACCAGAATCAGTAGATCTTGAGCTCTCTTTGCAACTCAGGAAAGAATCCGAAAATTATTTGCTTCTCTTTGAAATTTCGGCAGTTATCGTTCGTCATAAAAAATTACCCTTTTTAAAACATAAAACGTTGCTGATAAACTACCCCTTCCCTTAACCCATCTTCAACAAAATCAACAGACCTTGAGTTCTCTTTAGTTCAAAAAGGTATGCAAAAACCTAGCTGATTCTGTTTGAATTTACGGCAGTTATCGTTCGTCATATAAAAATTTACCATTGTTAAAACATAAAATGTTGCTGGTAAACTACCCTTTTCCCTTAACCGATCTTCAACAACACCAATAGGTATTGAGAACTCTACAATACAGGGCTGTAGGGCTGTATGCAAAACATCATTTGATTCTGTTTGAATTTACGGCTGTTATCGTTTACCATGGAAAAAATTACCCTTGATAAAAAACCGTTGCAGGTATACTACCCCTTTCCATTAACCGATCTTCACCAAAAGCGACAGGTCTTGAGTAGTCTACATTTCAGGCATGTATGCAAAAAATTATTTGATTCTCTTTGAATTTACGGCAGTAATCGTTCGTCATAAGAAAAATACCCTTGTTAAAACATAAAACGTTGCAGGTAAACTACCCTTTTCCCTTAACCGATCTTCAACAAAATCAACAGACATTGAGTTCTGCATAATTCAATAAGGTATGCAGAACAGTAGTTGATCCTGTTTTAATGTACGGCAGTTATCATTCGTCATAAAAAAATTACCCTTGATAAAACATAAAATGTTGCAGGTAAACTACCCTATTCCCTTAACCGATCTTCACCAAAACCAACAGGTCTTGAGACCTCTACATTTCAGGGCTGTATGCAAAATATTATATGATTCTTTTTGAACTTTCAGCTGTTATCGTTTGCCACATAAAATACCCGTGATAAAACAAAAAACGTGGCCGGTAAACTACCCCTTTACCTTAAACGATTTTCACCAAAAATAACAGGTCTTTAGTACTCAACAAATCAGGGCTGTATGCAAAAACGTATTTGATTATGTTTCAATTTGCGGCTCTTATCGTTTGCAATAGAAAATACCCTTTTAAAACATAAAACGTTGCCGGTCAACTACCCCTTTCCCTTAACCGATCTTCACCAACGCCAATAGGTACTGAGAACACTACAATACAGGGCTGTATGCAAAACAAGATTTGATTCTGTTTGAATTTGCGGCTGTTATCGTTTACCATAGAAAGAATTACCCTTGATAAAAAACTGTTGCTGGTAAACTACCACTTTCCCTTAACCGATCTTCACCAAAAACGACAGATAGTGAGAGCTCTACAATTCAGGGCAGTATGCTAAATATTATATGATTCTGTTTGACTTCGCGGCTGTTATCGTTTGCCATACAAAATACCCTTGATAAAACAAAAAACGTGGCAGGTAAACTACCACTTTCCCTTAACCGATCTTCACGAAAAACAAAAGGTCTTGAGAACTCAATAATTTAGGGCAGTATGCAAAAATTATTTGATTATGTTTGAATTTGCGGCTGTTATCGTTTGCCAAAGAAAATACCCTTGTTAAAACATAAAACGTTGCCGGTAAACTACCCTATCCCCTTAACCGATCTTCACCAAAACCAACAGGTCTTGAGAACTCTACATTTCAGGGCTGTATGCAAAATATTATGTGATTCTGTTTGAATTTGCGGCTGTTATCATTTGCCATATAAAATAACTTTTATACAACAAAAACGTGGCTGGTAAACTACCCCTTTCCCTTACCCGATCTTCACCAAAAACAAAAATCTTGAGTACTCTAAAATACATGGGTGTATGCAAAAAATTATTTGATTCTGTTTGAATTTGCGGCTATCGTTTGCCATAGAAAAAACTACAGACAGACACAAGACAGACAGACAGGCAGACACTTTTCAAATATATCGGTATGGAGTACCATACATGACTTCCATGTTTTAAGATTTATATTTAAAATCATATACGAAATGAAATATTTCCATAGAAACTACGTCTTTCTACTTATTGCTTCAGCATTAACCACTTAACGTATACCACCTCACGTTTTCGCACTCAATTTTCATCGATGATGGCAGTCGATGGCACTGCCGAAAAGTCTGGTTTTGCAGAAAACATTGGACTACGGCTTAAGAGCCCGGGAAGCAATTTTAACAAAAAACTACTTCTTTGTTGCCGATAACGTAGTAAACATATAAAAAATTCTCCCCTCCACCTACAACTATAATTTTTAATAATAGAAAATTACCCTCACCCCGTTCACATAACCTCTTCATTTATAGATATTTCATCTACGTTTCAACAGTGGATTACTATGAGCTTCTTGTCAGGATACTTCATTCACAAAAATTAAGTACTTTACTCTTGTTAAATCATAAAAAGTTTCTGGTAAACTACCCCTTTCTCTTAACCGATCTACTCCAAAATCAATAGACCTTCCTTCCTCTACAATTCAGGGATGCATGCAAAAAAATATTTGATTCTGTTTGAATGTGCGGCAGTTATCGTCCGTCATGGAAACATTTCTCTTGTTACAACATAAAATGTTCCAGGTAAACTACCCGTTTCCCTTAACCGATCTTCGCCAAAATCAGTAGACCTTGAGCTCTCTTTGCAACTCAGGAAAGGGTGAAAAAATTATATGATTTTCATTGAATTTTCGGCAGTTATCGTTCGTCATAAAAAAATTACCCTTTTTAGAACATAAAACGTTGCTGATAAACTACTCCTGCCCTATACCCATCTTCAACAAAATCAACAGACCTTGAGTTCTCATTAGTTCAAATAGGTATGCAAAAACCTAGTTGATTCTGACTGAATTTACGGTAGTTAACGTTCGTCACATAAAAAATTACCCTCGTTAAACATAAAATGTTGCTGGTAAACTACCCCTTTCCCTTAACCGATCTTCACCAAAAGCGACAGGTCTTGAGTACTCTACAATTCAGACCTGCATGCAAACAATTATTTGATTCTGTTTGAATTTACGGCAGTTATCGTTCGTCATAGAAAAAATTCCCCTTGTTAAAACATAAAACGTTCCTGGTAAACTACCCCTTTCCCTTAACAGATCTTCAACAAAATCAACAGACCTTGAGTTCTGTATAATTCAAAAAGGTATGCAGAAGAGTAGTTGATTCTGTTTTAATGTACGGCAGTAATCATTCGTAATAAAAAAATTACCCTTGAATAAACATGAAATGTTGCACGTAAACTACCCTATTCCCTCAACCGATCTTCACCAAAACCAACAGGTCTTGAGAAAACTACATTTCAGGGCTGTATGCAAAATATTATATGATTCTGTTTGAATTTGCGGCTTTTATCGTTTGCCATATAAAATACCCTTGATAAAACAAAAAATGTGGCCGGTAAACTAGCCCTTTCTCTTAACCGATCTTCACCAAAAACAACAGGTCTTTAGTACTCAACAAATCAGGACTGTATGCAAAACCTTATTTGATTCTGTTTGAATTTACGGCTCTTATCGTTTGCCATAAATAATACCCTTTTAAAACATAAAACGTTGCAGGTAAACTACCCCTTTCCCTTAACCGATCTTCACCAACGCCAACAGGTATTGAGAACTCTGCAATACAGGGCTGTTTGCAAAACATCATTTGATTCTGTTTGAATTTGCGGCTGTTATCGTTTACCATATAAAAAAATTACACTTGATAAAAAACCGTTTCAGGTAAACTAACCCTTTCCTTTAACCGATCTTCACCAAAACGACAGATCTTGAGAGCTCTACAATTCAGGGCAGTATGCAAAATATTATATGATTCTGTTTGAATTTGCGTCTGTTATCGTTTGCCAAACAAAATAACCTTGATAAAACAACAAACGTGGCCGGTAAACTACCACTTTCCCTTAACCGATCTTCACCAAAAACAACAGGTCTTTAGTACTCAACAAGATAGGGCTGTATGCAAAAACGTATTTGATTCTGTTTGAATTTGCGGCTCTTGTCGTTTACCATAGAAAATACCCTATTAAAACATAAAACGTTGCTGGTAAACTACCCCTTTCCCTTAACCGATCTTCACCAACACCAATAAGTATTGAGAACTCTACAATACAGCGCTGTGTGTAAAACATCATTTGATTCTGTTTGAATTTGCGGCTGTTAACGTTTACCATAGAAAAAAATTACCCTTGATAAAAAACTGTTGCCGGTAAACTACCCCTTTCCCTTTACCGATCTTTACCAAAAACGATAGGTCTTGAGAACTCTACAATTCAGGGCTGTGTGCAAAACATTATATGATTTTGATTGAATTTGCGGCTGTTATCGTTTGCCATACAAAATACCTTTGATAAAACAAAAAACGTGGCTGGTAAATTACCCCTTTCCCTTAAACGATCTTCACCAAAAACAATAGGTCTTTAGTACTCATGAAATCAGGGCTGTATGCAAAAACGTATTTGATTCTGTTTGAATTTGCGGCTCTTATCGTTTGCCTTAGAAAATACCCTTTTAAAACATAAAACGTTGCTGGTAAACTACCCCTTTCCCTTAACCGATCTTCACCAAAAACAAAATATCTGGAAAATATACAATTCTGGGCAGCATGCAAAACATTATTTGATTATGTTTGAATTTGCGGCTGTTATTGTTTGCCATAGAAAATACCCTTCTTAAAACATAAAACGTTGCTGGTAAACTACCCCTTTCCCTTAACCGATCTTCACCAAAAACAAAATATCTGGAAAATATACAATTCTGGGCAGTATGCAAAACATTATTTGATTATGTTTGAATTTGCGGCTGTTATTGTTTGCCATAGAAAATACCCTTCTTAAAACATAAAACGTTGCTGGTAAACTACCCCTTTCCCTTAACCGATCTTTACCAAAATCAACAGATCTTGAGAACTCTACAATTCAGGGCTGTATGCGAAACATTATTTGATTCTGTTTGAATTTGCGACTGTTATCGTTTGCCAAACAAACAACATTACCCTTGATAAAAAAAAACCGTTGCTGGTAAACTACCCCTTTCCCTCAACCGATCTTCACCAAAAACAATAGATCGCGAGTACTCTACAAATCAGGGCTGTATGCAAAAAATTATTTGATTCTGTTTGAATTTGCGGCTGTTATCGTTTGCCAAAAAAAAAAATCTACAGATAGACAGATAGACACACAGACACTTTTCGAAAAACGACTTTTTTTCATTGTTTGAATGTAGTAGAATCAGAATCTGCAATAACCTCGAACACGATTTTTTTGCCATCACCATACTTCCATTTCCTTAAGGAACATAGATGTAAAATGACTTTTTTTCATTTTTAAGTGTTGTACAATCAGAATCTGCAATAATCTCTAACACGATTTTTTTTGCCATCACCATACTTCCATTTCCTTAAGGAACATGGAAGTAAAAAATTATAATTTTATTGCCTGGCAACAAAATTATTTTATTTTTAACAATTACCATTGTTTGAAAAAGTTTAAATGAATTTTCAAGTACTTTACTGTTGTTAAAACGTAAAAGGTTGCTGGTAAACTACCCCTTCCCCATAACAGATTAACACCAAAATTAAAAGTCCTTGAGATCTCTACAATTCAGGGACGTATCCAAAAATATCGGTATGGAGTACCGTACATGACTTCCATGTTCTAAGATTTATATTTAAAATCATATTCGAAATGAAATATTTCCATAGAAACTACGTCTTTCTACTTACTGCTTCAGCATTAACCACAGTACTGTGGTCACTAACGTATACCACCTCACGTTTTCGCACTCAATTTTCACCGATGATGGCAGTCGATGGCACGGCCGAAAAGTCTGGTTTTGCAGAAAACATTGCACTACGGCTAAAGAGCCCGGGAAGCAATTTAACAAAAAACTACTTTTTTGTTGCCGATAACGTAGCAAACATAAAAAATTCTCCCCTCCACCTTCAACTATAATTTTTAATAATAGAAAATTACCCCCACCCCGTTCACCTAACCTCTTCATTTATAGATATTTCATCTACGTTTCTACAGTGGATTACTATGAGCTTCTTATCAGGATAATTTATTTATAAAAATTAAGTACTTTACTCTTGTTAAATCATAAAATGTTTCAGGTAAACTACCCCTTTCTCTTAATTGATCTTCTCCAAAATCAATAGACCTTCAGTCCTCTACAATTCAGGGATGCATGCAAAAAAATATTTGATTCTGCTTGAATGTGGGGCAGTTATCGTTCGTCATGGAAACATTTCTCTTGTTACAACATAAAATGTTGCAGGCAAACTACCCGTTTCCCTTAACCGATCTTCACCAAAATCAGTAGACCTTGAGCTCCCTGCAACTCATGAAAGGGTGCAAACAATTATTTGATTCTCTTTGAATTTTCGGCAGTTATCGTTCGTCATAAAACAAAATTACCCTTTTTAAAACATAAAACGTTGCTGATAAACTACCCCTTCCCTTAACCCATCTTCAACAAAATCAACAGACCTTGAGTTCTCTTTAGTTCAAAAAGGTATGCAAAAACCTAGTTGATTCTGTTTGAATTTACGGCAGTTATCGTTCGTCATATAAAAATTTACCCTTGTTAAAACATAAAATGTTGCTGGTAAACTACCCTTTTCCCTTAACCGATCTTCAACAACACCAATAGGTATTGAGAACTCTACAATACAGGGCTGTAGGGCTGTATGCAAAACATCATTTGATTCTGTTTGAATTTACGGCTGTTATCGTTTACCATAGAAATATCGGTATGGAGAACCATACATGACTTCCATATTCTAAGATTTATATTTAAAATCATTTTCAGCCAAACAGCCAGGCTGTGTCTTACCTGCCTTTTTATTGCTGTATTAAATGAAAAATATTATATTACATTAAAATGAAAAAATTATAATTTTATTGCCTGGCAACAAAATTATTTTATTTTTAACAATTACCATTGTTTCAAAAAGTTTAAATAAATTTTCTAGTACTTTACTCTTGTTAAAACGTAAAAGGTTGCAGGTAAACTACCCCTTCCCCTTAACCGATCTTCACCAAAATCGAAAGTCATTGAGACCTCTACAATTCAGGGACGTATGCAAAAATTATTTGATTCTGTTTGAATTTGCGGCTGTCATCGTTTGCCATAGATAATACGCTTGATAAAAAAACGTTGCAGGTAAACTACCCCTTCCCCTTAACCGATCTTCACCAAAAACAATAGGTCTTGAGTACTCTACAAATCAGGACTGCATGCAAAACATTATTTGATTATGTTTGAATTTGCGGCTGTTATCGTTTGCCATAGAAAATACCCTTGTTAAAAAAACGTTGCAGGTAAACTACCCCTTTCCCTCAACCGATCTTCACCAAAAACAATAGGTCTTGAGAACTCTACAATTTAGGGCTGTATGCAAATAATCTTTTGATTCTGTTTGAATTTGCGGCTGTTATCGTTTGCCATAGGAAATACCCTTGTTAAAACATAAAACGTTACAGGTAAACTACCCCTTTCCCTTAACCGATCTTCACCAAAAACAATAGGTCTTGAGTACTCTACAAATCAAGGCTGTATGCAAAACATTATTTGATTCCGTTTGAATTTGCGGCTGTTATCGTTTGCCATAGAAAATACCCTTGTTAAAAAAACGTTGCAGGTAAACTACCCCTTTCCCTCAACCGAACTTCACCAAAAACAAAAGGTCTTGAGAACTCTACAATTTAGGGCTGTATGCAAATAATCTTTTGATTCTGTTTGAATTTGCGGCTGTTATCGTTTGCCATAGGAAATACCCTTGGTAAAACATAAAACGTTACAGGTAAACTACCCCTTTCCCTTAACCGATCTTCACCAAAATCAAATGGTCTTGAGAACTCCACAATTCAGGGCTGTATGCGAAACATTATTTGATTCTGTTTGAATTTGCGGCTGTTATTGTTTGCCATAGAAAATACCCTTCTTAAAACATAAAACGTTGCTGGTAAACTACCCCTTTCCCTTAACCGATCTTTACCAAAATCAACAGATCTTGAGAACTCTACAATTCAGGGCTGTATGCGAAACATTATTTGATTCTGTTTGAATTTGCGACTGTTATCGTTTGCCAAACAAACAACATTACCCTTGATAAAAAAAAACCGTTGCTGGTAAACTACCCCTTTCCCTCAACCGATCTTCACCAAAAACAATAGATCGCGAGTACTCTACAAATCAGGGCTGTATGCAAAAAATTATTTGATTCTGTTTGAATTTGCGGCTGTTATCGTTTGCCAAAAAAAAAAATCTACAGATAGACAGATAGACACACAGACACTTTTCGAAAAACGACTTTTTTTCATGTTTTGAATGTAGTAGAATCAGAATCTGCAATAACCTCGAACACGATTTTTTTGCCATCACCATACTTCCATTTCCTTAAGGAACATAGAAGTAAAATGACTTTTTTTCATTTTTAAGTGTTGTACAATCAGAATCTGCAATAATCTCTAACACGATTTTTTTTGCCATCACCATACTTCCATTTCCTTAAGGAACATGGAAGTAAAAAATTATAATTTTATTGCCTGGCAACAAAATTATTTTATTTTTAACAATTACCATTGTTTGAAAAAGTTTAAATGAATTTTCAAGTACTTTACTGTTGTTAAAACGTAAAAGGTTGCTGGTAAACTACCCCTTCCCCATAACAGATTAACACCAAAATTAAAAGTCCTTGAGATCTCTACAATTCAGGGACGTATCCAAAAATATCGGTATGGAGTACCGTACATGACTTCCATGTTCTAAGATTTATATTTAAAATCATATTCGAAATGAAATATTTCCATAGAAACTACGTCTTTCTACTTACTGCTTCAGCATTAACCACAGTACTGTGGTCACTAACGTATACCACCTCACGTTTTCGCACTCAATTTTCACCGATGATGGCAGTCGATGGCACGGCCGAAAAGTCTGTTTTTGCAGAAAACATTGCACTACGGCTAAAGAGCCCGGGAAGCAATTTAACAAAAAACTACTTTTTTGTTGCCGATAACGTAGCAAACATAAAAAATTCTCCCCTCCACCTTCAACTATAATTTTTAATAATAGAAAATTACCCCCACCCCGTTCACCTAACCTCTTCATTTATAGATATTTCATCTACGTTTCTACAGTGGATTACTATGAGCTTCTTATCAGGATAATTTATTTATAAAAATTAAGTACTTTACTCTTGTTAAATCATAAAATGTTTCAGGTAAACTACCCCTTTCTCTTAATTGATCTTCTCCAAAATCAATAGACCTTCAGTCCTCTACAATTCAGGGATGCATGCAAAAAAATATTTGATTCTGCTTGAATGTGGGGCAGTTATCGTTCGTCATGGAAACATTTCTCTTGTTACAACATAAAATGTTGCAGGCAAACTACCCGTTTCCCTTAACCGATCTTCACCAAAATCAGTAGACCTTGAGCTCCCTGCAACTCATGAAAGGGTGCAAACAATTATTTGATTCTCTTTGAATTTTCGGCAGTTATCGTTCGTCATAAAACAAAATTACCCTTTTTAAAACATAAAACGTTGCTGATAAACTACCCCTTCCCATAACCCATCTTCAACAAAATCAACAGACCTTGAGTTCTCTTTAGTTCAAAAAGGTATGCAAAAACCTAGTTGATTCTGTTTGAATTTACGGCAGTTATCGTTCGTCATATAAAAATTTACCCTTGTTAAAACATAAAATGTTGCTGGTAAACTACCCTTTTCCCTTAACCGATCTTCAACAACACCAATAGGTATTGAGAACTCTACAATACAGGGCTGTAGGGCTGTATGCAAAACATCATTTGATTCTGTTTGAATTTACGGCTGTTATCGTTTACCATAGAAATATCGGTATGGAGAACCATACATGACTTCCATATTCTAAGATTTATATTTAAAATCATTTTCAGCCAAACAGCCAGGCTGTGTCTTACCTGCCTTTTTATTGCTGTATTAAATGAAAAATATTATATTACATTAAAATGAAAAAATTATAATTTTATTGCCTGGCAACAAAATTATTTTATTTTTAACAATTACCATTGTTTCAAAAAGTTTAAATAAATTTTCTAGTACTTTACTCTTGTTAAAACGTAAAAGGTTGCAGGTAAACTACCCCTTCCCCTTAACCGATCTTCACCAAAATCGAAAGTCATTGAGACCTCTACAATTCAGGGACGTATGCAAAAATTATTTGATTCTGTTTGAATTTGCGGCTGTCATCGTTTGCCATAGATAATACGCTTGATAAAAAAACGTTGCAGGTAAACTACCCCTTCCCCTTAACCGATCTTCACCAAAAACAATAGGTCTTGAGTACTCTACAAATCAGGACTGCATGCAAAACATTATTTGATTATGTTTGAATTTGCGGCTGTTATCGTTTGCCATAGAAAATACCCTTGTTAAAAAAACGTTGCAGGTAAACTACCCCTTTCCCTCAACCGATCTTCACCAAAAACAATAGGTCTTGAGAACTCTACAATTTAGGGCTGTATGCAAATAATCTTTTGATTCTGTTTGAATTTGCGGCTGTTATCGTTTGCCATAGGAAATACCCTTGTTAAAACATAAAACGTTACAGGTAAACTACCCCTTTCCCTTAACCGATCTTCACCAAAAACAATAGGTCTTGAGTACTCTACAAATCAAGGCTGTATGCAAAACATTATTTGATTCCGTTTGAATTTGCGGCTGTTATCGTTTGCCATAGAAAATACCCTTGTTAAAAAAACGTTGCAGGTAAACTACCCCTTTCCCTCAACCGAACTTCACCAAAAACAAAAGGTCTTGAGAACTCTACAATTTAGGGCTGTATGCAAATAATCTTTTGATTCTGTTTGAATTTGCGGCTGTTATCGTTTGCCATAGGAAATACCCTTGGTAAAACATAAAACGTTACAGGTAAACTACCCCTTTCCCTTAACCGATCTTCACCAAAATCAAATGGTCTTGAGAACTCCACAATTCAGGGCTGTATGCGAAACATTATTTGATTCTGTTTGAATTTGCGGCTGTTATTGTTTGCCATAGAAAATACCCTTCTTAAAACATAAAACGTTGCTGGTAAACTACCCCTTTCCCTTAACCGATCTTTACCAAAATCAACAGATCTTGAGAACTCTACAATTCAGGGCTGTATGCGAAACATTATTTGATTCTGTTTGAATTTGCGACTGTTATCGTTTGCCAAACAAACAACATTACCCTTGATAAAAAAAAACCGTTGCTGGTAAACTACCCCTTTCCCTCAACCGATCTTCACCAAAAACAATAGATCGCGAGTACTCTACAAATCAGGGCTGTATGCAAAAAATTATTTGATTCTGTTTGAATTTGCGGCTGTTATCGTTTGCCAAAAAAAAAAATCTACAGATAGACAGATAGACACACAGACACTTTTCGAAAAACGACTTTTTTTCATGTTTTGAATGTAGTAGAATCAGAATCTGCAATAACCTCGAACACGATTTTTTTGCCATCACCATACTTCCATTTCCTTAAGGAACATAGAAGTAAAATGACTTTTTTTCATTTTTAAGTGTTGTACAATCAGAATCTGCAATAATCTCTAACACGATTTTTTTTGCCATCACCATACTTCCATTTCCTTAAGGAACATGGAAGTAAAAAATTATAATTTTATTGCCTGGCAACAAAATTATTTTATTTTTAACAATTACCATTGTTTGAAAAAGTTTAAATGAATTTTCAAGTACTTTACTGTTGTTAAAACGTAAAAGGTTGCTGGTAAACTACCCCTTCCCCATAACAGATTAACACCAAAATTAAAAGTCCTTGAGATCTCTACAATTCAGGGACGTATCCAAAAATATCGGTATGGAGTACCGTACATGACTTCCATGTTCTAAGATTTATATTTAAAATCATATTCGAAATGAAATATTTCCATAGAAACTACGTCTTTCTACTTACTGCTTCAGCATTAACCACAGTACTGTGGTCACTAACGTATACCACCTCACGTTTTCGCACTCAATTTTCACCGATGATGGCAGTCGATGGCACGGCCGAAAAGTCTGTTTTTGCAGAAAACATTGCACTACGGCTAAAGAGCCCGGGAAGCAATTTAACAAAAAACTACTTTTTTGTTGCCGATAACGTAGCAAACATAAAAAATTCTCCCCTCCACCTTCAACTATAATTTTTAATAATAGAAAATTACCCCCACCCCGTTCACCTAACCTCTTCATTTATAGATATTTCATCTACGTTTCTACAGTGGATTACTATGAGCTTCTTATCAGGATAATTTATTTATAAAAATTAAGTACTTTACTCTTGTTAAATCATAAAATGTTTCAGGTAAACTACCCCTTTCTCTTAATTGATCTTCTCCAAAATCAATAGACCTTCAGTCCTCTACAATTCAGGGATGCATGCAAAAAAATATTTGATTCTGCTTGAATGTGGGGCAGTTATCGTTCGTCATGGAAACATTTCTCTTGTTACAACATAAAATGTTGCAGGCAAACTACCCGTTTCCCTTAACCGATCTTCACCAAAATCAGTAGACCTTGAGCTCCCTGCAACTCATGAAAGGGTGCAAACAATTATTTGATTCTCTTTGAATTTTCGGCAGTTATCGTTCGTCATAAAACAAAATTACCCTTTTTAAAACATAAAACGTTGCTGATAAACTACCCCTTCCCATAACCCATCTTCAACAAAATCAACAGACCTTGAGTTCTCTTTAGTTCAAAAAGGTATGCAAAAACCTAGTTGATTCTGTTTGAATTTACGGCAGTTATCGTTCGTCATATAAAAATTTACCCTTGTTAAAACATAAAATGTTGCTGGTAAACTACCCTTTTCCCTTAACCGATCTTCAACAACACCAATAGGTATTGAGAACTCTACAATACAGGGCTGTAGGGCTGTATGCAAAACATCATTTGATTCTGTTTGAATTTACGGCTGTTATCGTTTACCATAGAAATATCGGTATGGAGAACCATACATGACTTCCATATTCTAAGATTTATATTTAAAATCATTTTCAGCCAAACAGCCAGGCTGTGTCTTACCTGCCTTTTTATTGCTGTATTAAATGAAAAATATTATATTACATTAAAATGAAAAAATTATAATTTTATTGCCTGGCAACAAAATTATTTTATTTTTAACAATTACCATTGTTTCAAAAAGTTTAAATAAATTTTCTAGTACTTTACTCTTGTTAAAACGTAAAAGGTTGCAGGTAAACTACCCCTTCCCCTTAACCGATCTTCACCAAAATCGAAAGTCATTGAGACCTCTACAATTCAGGGACGTATGCAAAAATTATTTGATTCTGTTTGAATTTGCGGCTGTCATCGTTTGCCATAGATAATACGCTTGATAAAAAAACGTTGCAGGTAAACTACCCCTTCCCCTTAACCGATCTTCACCAAAAACAATAGGTCTTGAGTACTCTACAAATCAGGACTGCATGCAAAACATTATTTGATTATGTTTGAATTTGCGGCTGTTATCGTTTGCCATAGAAAATACCCTTGTTAAAAAAACGTTGCAGGTAAACTACCCCTTTCCCTCAACCGATCTTCACCAAAAACAATAGGTCTTGAGAACTCTACAATTTAGGGCTGTATGCAAATAATCTTTTGATTCTGTTTGAATTTGCGGCTGTTATCGTTTGCCATAGGAAATACCCTTGTTAAAACATAAAACGTTACAGGTAAACTACCCCTTTCCCTTAACCGATCTTCACCAAAAACAATAAGTCTTGAGTACTCTACAAATCAGGGCTGTATGCAAAACATTATTTGATTCCGTTTGAATTTGCGGCTGTTATCGTTTGCCATAGAAAATACCCTTGTTAAAAAAACGTTGCAGGTAAACTACCCCTTTCCCTCAACCGAACTTCACCAAAAACAAAAGGTCTTGAGAACTCTACAATTTAGGGCTGTATGCAAATAATCTTTTGATTCTGTTTGAATTTGCGGCTGTTATCGTTTGCCATAGGAAATACCCTTGGTAAAACATAAAACGTTACAGGTAAACTACCCCTTTCCCTTAACCGATCTTCACCAAAATCAAATGGTCTTGAGAACTCCACAATTCAGGGCTGTATGCGAAACATTATTTGATTCTGTTTGAATTTGCGGCTGTTATTGTTTGCCATAGAAAATACCCTTCTTAAAACATAAAACGTTGCTGGTAAACTACCCCTTTCCCTTAACCGATCTTTACCAAAATCAACAGATCTTGAGAACTCTACAATTCAGGGCTGTATGCGAAACATTATTTGATTCTGTTTGAATTTGCGACTGTTATCGTTTGCCAAACAAACAACATTACCCTTGATAAAAAAAAACCGTTGCTGGTAAACTACCCCTTTCCCTCAACCGATCTTCACCAAAAACAATAGATCGCGAGTACTCTACAAATCAGGGCTGTATGCAAAAAATTATTTGATTCTGTTTGAATTTGCGGCTGTTATCGTTTGCCAAAAAAAAAAATCTACAGATAGACAGATAGACACACAGACACTTTTCGAAAAACGACTTTTTTTCATGTTTTGAATGTAGTAGAATCAGAATCTGCAATAACCTCGAACACGATTTTTTTGCCATCACCATACTTCCATTTCCTTAAGGAACATAGAAGTAAAATGACTTTTTTTCATTTTTAAGTGTTGTACAATCAGAATCTGCAATAATCTCTAACACGATTTTTTTTGCCATCACCATACTTCCATTTCCTTAAGGAACATGGAAGTAAAAAATTATAATTTTATTGCCTGGCAACAAAATTATTTTATTTTTAACAATTACCATTGTTTGAAAAAGTTTAAATGAATTTTCAAGTACTTTACTGTTGTTAAAACGTAAAAGGTTGCTGGTAAACTACCCCTTCCCCATAACAGATTAACACCAAAATTAAAAGTCCTTGAGATCTCTACAATTCAGGGACGTATCCAAAAATATCGGTATGGAGTACCGTACATGACTTCCATGTTCTAAGATTTATATTTAAAATCATATTCGAAATGAAATATTTCCATAGAAACTACGTCTTTCTACTTACTGCTTCAGCATTAACCACAGTACTGTGGTCACTAACGTATACCACCTCACGTTTTCGCACTCAATTTTCACCGATGATGGCAGTCGATGGCACGGCCGAAAAGTCTGGTTTTGCAGAAAACATTGCACTACGGCTAAAGAGCCCGGGAAGCAATTTAACAAAAAACTACTTTTTTGTTGCCGATAACGTAGCAAACATAAAAAATTCTCCCCTCCACCTTCAACTATAATTTTTAATAATAGAAAATTACCCCCACCCCGTTCACCTAACCTCTTCATTTATAGATATTTCATCTACGTTTCTACAGTGGATTACTATGAGCTTCTTATCAGGATAATTTATTTATAAAAATTAAGTACTTTACTCTTGTTAAATCATAAAATGTTTCAGGTAAACTACCCCTTTCTCTTAATTGATCTTCTCCAAAATCAATAGACCTTCAGTCCTCTACAATTCAGGGATGCATGCAAAAAAATATTTGATTCTGCTTGAATGTGGGGCAGTTATCGTTCGTCATGGAAACATTTCTCTTGTTACAACATAAAATGTTGCAGGCAAACTACCCGTTTCCCTTAACCGATCTTCACCAAAATCAGTAGACCTTGAGCTCCCTGCAACTCATGAAAGGGTGCAAACAATTATTTGATTCTCTTTGAATTTTCGGCAGTTATCGTTCGTCATAAAACAAAATTACCCTTTTTAAAACATAAAACGTTGCTGATAAACTACCCCTTCCCTTAACCCATCTTCAACAAAATCAACAGACCTTGAGTTCTCTTTAGTTCAAAAAGGTATGCAAAAACCTAGTTGATTCTGTTTGAATTTACGGCAGTTATCGTTCGTCATATAAAAATTTACCCTTGTTAAAACATAAAATGTTGCTGGTAAACTACCCTTTTCCCTTAACCGATCTTCAACAACACCAATAGGTATTGAGAACTCTACAATACAGGGCTGTAGGGCTGTATGCAAAACATCATTTGATTCTGTTTGAATTTACGGCTGTTATCGTTTACCATAGAAATATCGGTATGGAGAACCATACATGACTTCCATATTCTAAGATTTATATTTAAAATCATTTTCAGCCAAACAGCCAGGCTGTGTCTTACCTGCCTTTTTATTGCTGTATTAAATGAAAAATATTATATTACATTAAAATGAAAAAATTATAATTTTATTGCCTGGCAACAAAATTATTTTATTTTTAACAATTACCATTGTTTCAAAAAGTTTAAATAAATTTTCTAGTACTTTACTCTTGTTAAAACGTAAAAGGTTGCAGGTAAACTACCCCTTCCCCTTAACCGATCTTCACCAAAATCGAAAGTCATTGAGACCTCTACAATTCAGGGACGTATGCAAAAATTATTTGATTCTGTTTGAATTTGCGGCTGTCATCGTTTGCCATAGATAATACGCTTGATAAAAAAACGTTGCAGGTAAACTACCCCTTCCCCTTAACCGATCTTCACCAAAAACAATAGGTCTTGAGTACTCTACAAATCAGGACTGCATGCAAAACATTATTTGATTATGTTTGAATTTGCGGCTGTTATCGTTTGCCATAGAAAATACCCTTGTTAAAAAAACGTTGCAGGTAAACTACCCCTTTCCCTCAACCGATCTTCACCAAAAACAATAGGTCTTGAGAACTCTACAATTTAGGGCTGTATGCAAATAATCTTTTGATTCTGTTTGAATTTGCGGCTGTTATCGTTTGCCATAGGAAATACCCTTGTTAAAACATAAAACGTTACAGGTAAACTACCCCTTTCCCTTAACCGATCTTCACCAAAAACAATAGGTCTTGAGTACTCTACAAATCAGGGCTGTATGCAAAACATTATTTGATTCCGTTTGAATTTGCGGCTGTTATCGTTTGCCATAGAAAATACCCTTGTTAAAAAAACGTTGCAGGTAAACTACCCCTTTCCCTCAACCGAACTTCACCAAAAACAAAAGGTCTTGAGAACTCTACAATTTAGGGCTGTATGCAAATAATCTTTTGATTCTGTTTGAATTTGCGGCTGTTATCGTTTGCCATAGGAAATACCCTTGGTAAAACATAAAACGTTACAGGTAAACTACCCCTTTCCCTTAACCGATCTTCACCAAAATCAAATGGTCTTGAGAACTCCACAATTCAGGGCTGTATGCGAAACATTATTTGATTCTGTTTGAATTTGCGGCTGTTATCGTTTGCCAAACAAACAAAATTACCCTTGCTAAAAAAAAACCGTTGCAGGTAAACTACCCCTTTCCCTCTACCGATCTTCACCAAAAACAATAGGTCGCGAGAACTCTGCAAATTAGGGCTGTATGCAAAAAATTATTTGATTCTGTTTGAATTTGCGGCAGTTATCGTTTACCATAAACAAAAAATCTATAGACAGACAGACAGACAGACAGATAGACAGACAGACAGACAGACACACACACAGACACTTTTCGGAAAACGACTTTTTTTCATATTTTGAGTGTAGTAGAATCAGAATCTGCAATAATCTCGAACACGATTTTTTTTGACATCACCATACTTCCATTCCTTAAGGAATATGGAAGTAAAAATTACCCTTGATAAAAAACCGTTGCCGGTATACTACCCCTTTCCCATAACCGATCTTCACCAAAAGCGACAGGTCTTGAGTAGTCTACATTTCAGGCTTGTATGCATACAATTATTTGATTCTCTTTGAATTTACGGCAGTAATCGTTCGTCATAAGAAAAATACCCTTGTTAAAACATAAAACGTTGCAGGTAAACTACCCCTTTCCCTTAACCGATCTTCAACAAAACCAACAGACATTGAGTTCTTCATAATTCAAAAAGGCATGCAGAATAGTAGTTGATTCTGTTTTAATGTACGGCAGTTATCATTCGTCATAAAAAATTACCCTTGATAAAACATAAAATGTTGCTGGTAAACTACCCTATACCCTTAACCGATCTTCACCAAAACCAACAGGTCTTGAGAACTCTACATTTCACGGCTGTATGCAAAATATTATATGATTCTTTTTGAATTTTCGGCTGTTATCGTTTGCCATATAAAATACTCTTGATAAAACAAAAAACGTGGCCGGTAAACTACCCCTTTACCTTAAACGATTTTCACCAAAAATAACAGGTCTTTAGTACTCAACAAATCAGGGCTGTATGCAAAAACTTATTTGATTATGTTTCAATTTGCGGCTATTAACGTTTGCAATAGAAAATACCCTTTTAAAACATAAAACGTTGCAGGTAAACTACCCCTATCCCTTAACCGATCTTCACCAACGTCAATAGGTACTGAGAACTCTACAATATAGGGCTGTGTGCAAAACATCATATGATTATGTTTGACTTTGCGGCTGTTATTGTTTTCCATACAAAATACCCTTGATAAAACAAAAAACGTGGCTGGTAAACTACCATTTTCCCTTAACCGATCTCCACGAAATACAAGAAGTCTTGAAAACTCAATAATTCACGGCAGTATGCCAAAAATTATTTCATTATGTTTGAATTTGCGGCTGTTATCGTTTGCCACACAAATTACCCTCGTTAAAACATAAAACGTTGCAGGTAAACTACCCTTTTCACTTAACCGATCTTCAACAAAATCAACAGACATTGAGTTCTGCATAATTCAATAACGTATGCAGAACAGTAGTTGATCCTGTTTTAATGTACGGCAGTTATCATTCGTCATAAAAAAATTACCCTTGATAAAACATAAAATGTTGCAGGTAAACTACCCTATTCCCTTAACCGATCTTCACCAAAACCAACAGGTCTTGAGACCTCTACATTTCAGGGCTGTATGCAAAATATTATATGATTCTTTTTGAACTTTCAGCTGTTATCGTTTGCCACATAAAATACCCGTGATAAAACAAAAAACGTGGCCGGTAAACTACCCCTTTACCTTAAACGATTTTCACCAAAAATAACAGGTCTTTAGTACTCAACAAATCAGGGCTGTATGCAAAAACGTATTTGATTATGTTTCAATTTGCGGCTCTTATCGTTTGCAATAGAAAATACCCTTTTAAAACATAAAACGTTGCCGGTCAACTACCCCTTTCCCTTAACCGATCTTCACCAACGCCAATAGGTACTGAGAACACTACAATACAGGGCTGTATGCAAAACAAGATTTGATTCTGTTTGAATTTGCGGCTGTTATCGTTTACCATAGAAAGAATTACCCTTGATAAAAAACTGTTGCTGGTAAACTACCACTTTCCCTTAACCGATCTTCACCAAAAACGACAGATAGTGAGAGCTCTACAATTCAGGGCAGTATGCTAAATATTATATGATTCTGTTTGACTTCGCGGCTGTTATCGTTTGCCATACAAAATACCCTTGATAAAACAAAAAACGTGGCAGGTAAACTACCACTTTCCCTTAACCGATCTTCACGAAAAACAAAAGGTCTTGAGAACTCAATAATTTAGGGCAGTATGCAAAAATTATTTGATTATGTTTGAATTTGCGGCTGTTATCGTTTGCCAAAGAAAATACCCTTGTTAAAACATAAAACGTTGCCGGTAAACTACCCTATCCCCTTAACCGATCTTCACCAAAACCAACAGGTCTTGAGAACTCTACATTTCAGGGCTGTATGCAAAATATTATGTGATTCTGTTTGAATTTGCGGCTGTTATCATTTGCCATATAAAATAACTTTTATACAACAAAAACGTGGCTGGTAAACTACCCCTTTCCCTTACCCGATCTTCACCAAAAACAAAAATCTTGAGTACTCTAAAATACATGGGTGTATGCAAAAAATTATTTGATTCTGTTTGAATTTGCGGCTATCGTTTGCCATAGAAAAAACTACAGACAGACACAAGACAGACAGACAGGCAGACACTTTTCAAATATATCGGTATGGAGTACCATACATGACTTCCATGTTTTAAGATTTATATTTAAAATCATATACGAAATGAAATATTTCCATAGAAACTACGTCTTTCTACTTATTGCTTCAGCATTAACCACTTAACGTATACCACCTCACGTTTTCGCACTCAATTTTCATCGATGATGGCAGTCGATGGCACTGCCGAAAAGTCTGGTTTTGCAGAAAACATTGGACTACGGCTTAAGAGCCCGGGAAGCAATTTTAACAAAAAACTACTTCTTTGTTGCCGATAACGTAGTAAACATATAAAAAATTCTCCCCTCCACCTACAACTATAATTTTTAATAATAGAAAATTACCCTCACCCCGTTCACATAACCTCTTCATTTATAGATATTTCATCTACGTTTCAACAGTGGATTACTATGAGCTTCTTGTCAGGATACTTCATTCACAAAAATTAAGTACTTTACTCTTGTTAAATCATAAAAAGTTTCTGGTAAACTACCCCTTTCTCTTAACCGATCTACTCCAAAATCAATAGACCTTCCTTCCTCTACAATTCAGGGATGCATGCAAAAAAATATTTGATTCTGTTTGAATGTGCGGCAGTTATCGTCCGTCATGGAAACATTTCTCTTGTTACAACATAAAATGTTCCAGGTAAACTACCCGTTTCCCTTAACCGATCTTCGCCAAAATCAGTAGACCTTGAGCTCTCTTTGCAACTCAGGAAAGGGTGAAAAAATTATTTGATTTTCATTGAATTTTCGGCAGTTATCGTTCGTCATAAAAAAATTACCCTTTTTAGAACATAAAACGTTGCTGATAAACTACTCCTGCCCTATACCCATCTTCAACAAAATCAACAGACCTTGAGTTCTCATTAGTTCAAATAGGTATGCAAAAACCTAGTTGATTCTGACTGAATTTACGGTAGTTAACGTTCGTCACATAAAAAATTACCCTCGTTAAACATAAAATGTTGCTGGTAAACTACCCCTTTCCCTTAACCGATCTTCACCAAAAGCGACAGGTCTTGAGTACTCTACAATTCAGACCTGCATGCAAACAATTATTTGATTCTGTTTGAATTTACGGCAGTTATCGTTCGTCATAGAAAAAATTCCCCTTGTTAAAACATAAAACGTTCCTGGTAAACTACCCCTTTCCCTTAACAGATCTTCAACAAAATCAACAGACCTTGAGTTCTGTATAATTCAAAAAGGTATGCAGAAGAGTAGTTGATTCTGTTTTAATGTACGGCAGTAATCATTCGTAATAAAAAAATTACCCTTGAATAAACATGAAATGTTGCACGTAAACTACCCTATTCCCTCAACCGATCTTCACCAAAACCAACAGGTCTTGAGAAAACTACATTTCAGGGCTGTATGCAAAATAGTATATGATTCTGTTTGAATTTGCGGCTTTTATCGTTTGCCATATAAAATATCCTTGATAAAACAAAAAATGTGGCCGGTAAACTAGCCCTTTCTCTTCACCGATCTTCACCAAAAACAACAGGTCTTTAGTACTCAACAAATCAGGACTGTATGCAAAACCTTATTTGATTCTGTTTGAATTTACGGCTCTTATCGTTTGCCATAAATAATACCCTTTTAAAACATAAAACGTTGCTGGTAAACTACCCCTTTCCCTTAACCGATCTTCACCAACGCCAACAGGTATTGAGAACGCTACAATACAGGGCTGTTTGCAAAACATCATTTGATTCTGTTTGAATTTGCGGCTGTTATCGTTTACCATATAAAAAAATTACACTTGATAAAAAACCGTTTCAGGTAAACTAACCCTTTCCTTTAACCGATCTTCACCAAAACGACTGATCTTGAGAGCTCTACAATTCAGGGCAGTATGCAAAATATTATATGATTCTGTTTGAATTTGCGTCTGTTATCGTTTGCCAAACAAAATACCCTTGATAAAACAACAAACGTGGCCGGTAAACTACCACTTTCCCTTAACCGATCTTCACCAAAAACAACAGGTCTTTAGTACTCAACAAGATAGGGCTGTATGCAAAAACGTATTTGATTCTGTTTGAATTTGCGGCTCTTGTCGTTTACCATAGAAAATACCCTATTAAAACATAAAACGTTGCTGGTAAACTACCCCTTTCCCTTAACCGATCTTCACCAACACCAATAAGTATTGAGAACTCTACAATACAGCGCTGTGTGTAAAACATCATTTGATTCTGTTTGAATTTGCGGCTGTTAACGTTTACCATAGAAAAAAATTACCCTTGATAAAAAACTGTTGCCGGTAAACTACCCCTTTCCCTTTACCGATCTTTACCAAAAACGATAGGTCTTGAGAACTCTACAATTCAGGGCTGTGTGCAAAACATTATATGATTTTGATTGAATTTGCGGCTGTTATCGTTTGCCATACAAAATACCTTTGATAAAACAAAAAACGTGGCTGGTAAATTACCCCTTTCCCTTAAACGATCTTCACCAAAAACAATAGGTCTTTAGTACTCATGAAATCAGGGCTGTATGCAAAAACGTATTTGATTCTGTTTGAATTTGCGGCTCTTATCGTTTGCCTTAGAAAATACCCTTTTAAAACATAAAACGTTGCTGGTAAACTACCCCTTTCCCTTAACCGATCTTCACCAAAAACAAAATATCTGGAAAATATACAATTCTGGGCAGCATGCAAAACATTATTTGATTATGTTTGAATTTGCGGCTGTTATTGTTTGCCATAGAAAATACCCTTCTTAAAACATAAAACGTTGCTGGTAAACTACCCCTTTCCCTTAACCGATCTTCACCAAAAACAAAATATCTGGAAAATATACAATTCTGGGCAGTATGCAAAACATTATTTGATTATGTTTGAATTTGCGGCTGTTATTGTTTGCCATAGAAAATACCCTTCTTAAAACATAAAACGTTGCTGGTAAACTACCCCTTTCCCTTAACCGATCTTTACCAAAATCAACAGATCTTGAGAACTCTACAATTCAGGGCTGTATGCGAAACATTATTTGATTCTGTTTGAATTTGCGACTGTTATCGTTTGCCAAACAAACAACATTACCCTTGATAAAAAAAAACCGTTGCTGGTAAACTACCCCTTTCCCTCAACCGATCTTCACCAAAAACAATAGATCGCGAGTACTCTACAAATCAGGGCTGTATGCAAAAAATTATTTGATTCTGTTTGAATTTGCGGCTGTTATCGTTTGCCAAAAAAAAAAATCTACAGATAGACAGATAGACACACAGACACTTTTCGAAAAACGACTTTTTTTCATGTTTTGAATGTAGTAGAATCAGAATCTGCAATAACCTCGAACACGAATTTTTTGCCATCACCATACTTCCATTTCCTTAAGGAACATAGAAGTAAAATGACTTTTTTTCATTTTTAAGTGTTGTACAATCAGAATCTGCAATAATCTCTAACACGATTTTTTTTGCCATCACCATACTTCCATTTCCTTAAGGAACATGGAAGTAAAAAATTATAATTTTATTGCCTGGCAACAAAATTATTTTATTTTTAACAATTACCATTGTTTGAAAATTTAAATGAATTTTCAAGTACTTTACTGTTGTTAAAACGTAAAAGGTTGCTGGTAAACTACCCCTTCCCCATAACAGATTAACACCAAAATTAAAAGTCCTTGAGATCTCTACAATTCAGGGACGTATCCAAAAATATCGGTATGGAGTACCGTACATGACTTCCATGTTCTAAGATTTATATTTAAAATCATATTCGAAATGAAATATTTCCATAGAAACTACGTCTTTCTACTTACTGCTTCAGCATTAACCACAGTACTGTGGTCACTAACGTATACCACCTCACGTTTTCGCACTCAATTTTCACCGATGATGGCAGTCGATGGCACGACCGAAAAGTCTGGTTTTGCAGAAAACATTGCACTACGGCTAAAGAGCCCGGGAAGCAATTTAACAAAAAACTACTTTTTTGTTGCCGATAACGTAGCAAACATAAAAAATTCTCCCCTCCACCTTCAACTATAATTTTTAATAATAGAAAATTACCCCCACCCCGTTCACCTAACCTCTTCATTTATAGATATTTCATCTACGTTTCTACAGTGGATTACTATGAGCTTCTTATCAGGATAATTTATTTATAAAAATTAAGTACTTTACTCTTGTTAAATCATAAAATGTTTCAGGTAAACTACCCCTTTCTCTTAATTGATCTTCTCCAAAATCAATAGACCTTCAGTCCTCTACAATTCAGGGATGCATGCAAAAAAATATTTGATTCTGCTTGAATGTGGGGCAGTTATCGTTCGTCATGGAAACATTTCTCTTGTTACAACATAAAATGTTGCAGGCAAACTACCCGTTTCCCTTAACCGATCTTCACCAAAATCAGTAGACCTTGAGCTCCCTGCAACTCATGAAAGGGTGCAAACAATTATTTGATTCTCTTTGAATTTTCGGCAGTTATCGTTCGTCATAAAACAAAATTACCCTTTTTAAAACATAAAACGTTGCTGATAAACTACCCCTTCCCCTAACCCATCTTCAACAAAATCAACAGACCTTGAGTTCTCTTTAGTTCAAAAAGGTATGCAAAAACCTAGTTGATTCTGTTTGAATTTACGGCAGTTATCGTTCGTCATATAAAAATTTACCCTTGTTAAAACATAAAATGTTGCTGGTAAACTACCCTTTTCCCTTAACCGATCTTCAACAACACCAATAGGTATTGAGAACTCTACAATACAGGGCTGTAGGGCTGTATGCAAAACATCATTTGATTCTGTTTGAATTTACGGCTGTTATCGTTTACCATAGAAATATCGGTATGGAGAACCATACATGACTTCCATATTCTAAGATTTATATTTAAAATCATTTTCAGCCAAACAGCCAGGCTGTGTCTTACCTGCCTTTTTATTGTTGTATTAAATGAAAAATATTATATTACATTAAAATGAAAAAATTATAATTTTATTGCCTGGCAACAAAATTATATTATTTTTAACAATTACCATTGTTTCAAAAAGTTTAAATAAATTTTCTAGTACTTTACTCTTGTTAAAACGTAAAAGGTTGCAGGTAAACTACCCCTTCCCCTTAACCGATCTTCACCAAAATCGAAAGTCATTGAGACCTCTACAATTCAGGGACGTATGCAAAAATTATTTGATTCTGTTTGAATTTGCGGCTGTCATCGTTTGCCATAGATAATACGCTTGATAAAAAAACGTTGCAGGTAAACTACCCCTTCCCCTTAACCGATCTTCACCAAAAACAATAGGTCTTGAGTACTCTACAAATCAGGGCTGCATGCAAAACATTATTTGATTATGTTTGAATTTGCGGCTGTTATCGTTTGCCATAGAAAATACCATTGTTAAAAAAACGTTGCTGGTAAACTACCCCTTTCCCTCAACCGATCTTCACCAAAAACAATAGGTCTTGAGAACTCTACAATTTAGGGCTGTATGCAAATAATCTTTTGATTCTGTTTGAATTTGCGGCTGTTATCGTTTGCCATAGGAAATACCCTTGTTAAAACATAAAACGTTACAGGTAAACTACCCCTTTCCCTTAACCGATCTTCACCAAAAACAATAGGTCTTGAGTACTCTACAAATCAGGGCTGTATGCAAAACATTATTTGATTCCGTTTGAATTTGCGGCTGTTATCGTTTGCCATAGAAAATACCCTTGTTAAAAAAACGTTGCAGGTAAACTACCCCTTTCCCTTAACCGATCTTCACCAAAAACAATAGGTCTTGAGTACTCTACAAATCAGGGCTGTATGCAAAACATTATTTGATTCCGTTTGAATTTGCGGCTGTTATCGTTTGCCATAGAAAATACCCTTGTTAAAAAAACGTTGCAGGTAAACTACCCCTTTCCCTCAACCGAACTTCACCAAAAACAAAAGGTCTTGAGAACTCTACAATTTAGGGCTGTATGCAAATAATCTTTTGATTCTGTTTGAATTTGCGGCTGTTATCGTTTGCCATAGGAAATACCCTTGGTAAAACATAAAACGTTACAGGTAAACTACCCCTTTCCCTTAACCGATCTTCACCAAAATCAAATGGTCTTGAGAACTCCACAATTCAGGGCTGTATGCGAAACATTATTTGATTCTGTTTGAATTTGCGGCTGTTATCGTTTGCCAAACAAACAAAATTACCCTTGCTAAAAAAAAAACCGTTGCCGGTAAACTACCCCTTTCCCTCTACCGATCTTCACCAAAAACAACAGGTCGCTAGTACTCTGCAAATCAGGGCTGTATGCAAAAAATTATTTGATTCTGTTTGAATTTGCGGCAGTTATCGTTTACCATAGACAAAAAATCTATAGACAGACAGACAGACAGACAGACAGACAGACAGACAGACAGACAGACAGACACACACACAGACACTTTTCGGAAAACGACTTTTTTTCATATTTTGAGTGTAGTAGAATCAGAATCTGCAATAATCTCGAACACGATTTTTTTTGACATCACCATACTTCCATTCCTTAAGGAATATGGAAGTAAAAATTACCCTTGATAAAAAACCGTTGCCGGTATACTACCCCTTTCCCTTAACCGATCTTCACCAAAAGCGACAGGTCTTGAGTAGTCTACATTTCAGGCTTGTATGCATACAATTATTTGATTCTCTTTGAATTTACGGCAGTAATCGTTCGTCATAAGAAAAATACCCTTGTTAAAACATAAAACGTTGCAGGTAAACTACCCCTTTCCCTTAACCGATCTTCAACAAAACCAACAGACATTGAGTTCTGCATAATTCAAAAAGGCATGCAGAATAGTAGTTGATTCTGTTTTAATGTACGGCAGTTATCATTCGTCATAAAAAATTACCCTTGATAAAACATAAAATGTTGTTGGTAAACTACCCTATACCCTTAACCGATCTTCACCAAAACCAACAGGTCTTGAGAACTCTACATTTCAGGGCTGTATGCAAAATATTATATGATTCTTTTTGAATTTTCGGCTGTTATCGTTTGCCATATAAAATACTCTTGATAAAACAAAAAACGTGGCCGGTAAACTACCCCTTTACCTTAAACGATGTTCACCAAAAATAACAGGTCTTTAGTACTCAACAAATCAGGGCTGTATGCAAAAACTTATTTGATTATGTTTCAATTTGCGGCTCTTAACGTTTGCAATAGAAAATACCCTTTTAAAACATAAAACGTTGCAGGTAAACTACCCCTATCCCTTAACCGATCTTCACCAACGTCAATAGGTACTGAGAACTCTACAATATAGGGCTGTGTGCAAAACATCATATGATTATGTTTGACTTTGCGGCTGTTATTGTTTTCCATACAATATACCCTTGATAAAACAAAAAACGTGGCTGGTAAACTACCATTTTCCCTTAACCGATCTCCACGAAATACAAGAAGTCTTGAAAACTCAATAATTCACGGCAGTATGCCAAAAATTATTTCATTATGTTTGAATTTGCGGCTGTTATCGTTTGCCAAACAAATTACCCTTGTTAAAACATAAAACGTTGCACGTAAACTACCCTTTTCCCTTAACCGATCTTCAACAAAATCAACAGACCTTGAGTTCTGCATAATTCAATAAGGTATGCAGAACAGTAGTTGATCCTGTTTTAATGTACGGCAGTTATCATTCGTCATAAAAAAATTACCCTTGAATAAACATGAAATGTTGCACGTAAACTACCCTATTCCCTCAACCGATCTTCACCAAAACCAACAGGTCTTGAGAAAACTACATTTCAGGGCTGTATGCAAAATATTATATGATTCTGTTTGAATTTGCGGCTTTTATCGTTTGCCATATAAAATACCCTTGATAAAACAAAAAATGTGGCCGGTAAACTAGCCCTTTCTCTTAACCGATCTTCACCAAAAACAACAGGTCTTTAGTACTCAACAAATCAGGACTGTATGCAAAACCTTATTTGATTCTGTTTGAATTTACGGCTCTTATCGTTTGCCATAAATAATACCCTTTTAAAACATAAAACGTTGCAGGTAAACTACCCCTTTCCCTTAACCGATCTTCACCAACGCCAACAGGTATTGAGAACTCTACAATACAGGGCTGTTTGCAAAACATCATTTGATTCTGTTTGAATTTGCGGCTGTTATCGTTTACCATATAAAAAATTACACTTGATAAAAAACCGTTTCAGGTAAACTAACCCTTTCCTTTAACCGATCTTCACCAAAACGACTGATCTTGAGAGCTCTACAATTCAGGGCAGTATGCAAAATATTATATGATTCTGTTTGAATTTGCGTCTGTTATCGTTTGCCAAACAAAATACCCTTGATAAAACAACAAACGTGGCCGGTAAACTACCACTTTCCCTTAACCGATCTTCACCAAAAACAACAGGTCTTTAGTACTCAACAAGATAGGGCTGTATGCAAAAACGTATTTGATTCTGTTTGAATTTGCGGCTCTTGTCGTTTACCATAGAAAATACCCTATTAAAACATAAAACGTTGCTGGTAAACTACCCCTTTCCCTTAACCGATCTTCACCAACACCAATAAGTATTGAGAACTCTACAATACAGCGCTGTGTGTAAAACATCATTTGATTCTGTTTGAATTTGCGGCTGTTAACGTTTACCATAGAAAAAAATTACCCTTGATAAAAAACTGTTGCCGGTAAACTACCCCTTTCCCTTTACCGATCTTTACCAAAAACGATAGGTCTTGAGAACTCTACAATTCAGGGCTGTGTGCAAAACATTATATGATTTTGATTGAATTTGCGGCTGTTATCGTTTGCCATACAAAATACCTTTGATAAAACAAAAAACGTGGCTGGTAAATTACCCCTTTCCCTTAAACGATCTTCACCAAAAACAATAGGTCTTTAGTACTCATGAAATCAGGGCTGTATGCAAAAACGTATTTGATTCTGTTTGAATTTGCGGCTCTTATCGTTTGCCTTAGAAAATACCCTTTTAAAACATAAAACGTTGCTGGTAAACTACCCCTTTCCCTTAACCGATCTTCACCAAAAACAAAATATCTGGAAAATATACAATTCTGGGCAGCATGCAAAACATTATTTGATTATGTTTGAATTTGCGGCTGTTATTGTTTGCCATAGAAAATACCCTTCTTAAAACATAAAACGTTGCTGGTAAACTACCCCTTTCCCTTAACCGATCTTCACCAAAAACAAAATATCTGGAAAATATACAATTCTGGGCAGTATGCAAAACATTATTTGATTATGTTTGAATTTGCGGCTGTTATTGTTTGCCATAGAAAATACCCTTCTTAAAACATAAAACGTTGCTGGTAAACTACCCCTTTCCCTTAACCGATCTTTACCAAAATCAACAGATCTTGAGAACTCTACAATTCAGGGCTGTATGCGAAACATTATTTGATTCTGTTTGAATTTGCGACTGTTATCGTTTGCCAAACAAACAACATTACCCTTGATAAAAAAAAACCGTTGCTGGTAAACTACCCCTTTCCCTCAACCGATCTTCACCAAAAACAATAGATCGCGAGTACTCTACAAATCAGGGCTGTATGCAAAAAATTATTTGATTCTGTTTGAATTTGCGGCTGTTATCGTTTGCCAAAAAAAAAAATCTACAGATAGACAGATAGACACACAGACACTTTTCGAAAAACGACTTTTTTTCATGTTTTGAATGTAGTAGAATCAGAATCTGCAATAACCTCGAACACGATTTTTTTGCCATCACCATACTTCCATTTCCTTAAGGAACATAGAAGTAAAATGACTTTTTTTCATTTTTAAGTGTTGTACAATCAGAATCTGCAATAATCTCTAACACGATTTTTTTTGCCATCACCATACTTCCATTTCCTTAAGGAACATGGAAGTAAAAAATTATAATTTTATTGCCTGGCAACAAAATTATTTTATTTTTAACAATTACCATTGTTTGAAAAAGTTTAAATGAATTTTCAAGTACTTTACTGTTGTTAAAACGTAAAAGGTTGCTGGTAAACTACCCCTTCCCCATAACAGATTAACACCAAAATTAAAAGTCCTTGAGATCTCTACAATTCAGGGACGTATCCAAAAATATCGGTATGGAGTACCGTACATGACTTCCATGTTCTAAGATTTATATTTAAAATCATATTCGAAATGAAATATTTCCATAGAAACTACGTCTTTCTACTTACTGCTTCAGCATTAACCACAGTACTGTGGTCACTAACGTATACCACCTCACGTTTTCGCACTCAATTTTCACCGATGATGGCAGTCGATGGCACGGCCGAAAAGTCTGGTTTTGCAGAAAACATTGCACTACGGCTAAAGAGCCCGGGAAGCAATTTAACAAAAAACTACTTTTTTGTTGCCGATAACGTAGCAAACATAAAAAATTCTCCCCTCCACCTTCAACTATAATTTTTAATAATAGAAAATTACCCCCACCCCGTTCACCTAACCTCTTCATTTATAGATATTTCATCTACGTTTCTACAGTGGATTACTATGAGCTTCTTATCAGGATAATTTATTTATAAAAATTAAGTACTTTACTCTTGTTAAATCATAAAATGTTTCTGGTAAACTACCCCTTTCTCTTAATTGATCTTCTCCAAAATCAATAGACCTTCAGTCCTCTACAATTCAGGGATGCATGCAAAAAAATATTTGATTCTGCTTGAATGTGGGGCAGTTATCGTTCGTCATGGAAACATTTCTCTTGTTACAACATAAAATGTTGCAGGCAAACTACCCGTTTCCCTTAACCGATCTTCACCAAAATCAGTAGACCTTGAGCTCCCTGCAACTCATGAAAGGGTGCAAACAATTATTTGATTCTCTTTGAATTTTCGGCAGTTATCGTTCGTCATAAAACAAAATTACCCTTTTTAAAACATAAAACGTTGCTGATAAACTACCCCTTCCCTTAACCCATCTTCAACAAAATCAACAGACCTTGAGTTCTCTTTAGTTCAAAAAGGTATGCAAAAACCTAGTTGATTCTGTTTGAATTTACGGCAGTTATCGTTCGTCATATAAAAATTTACCCTTGTTAAAACATAAAATGTTGCTGGTAAACTACCCATTTCCCTTAACCGATCTTCACCAAAAACGACAGGTAGTGGGAGCTCTACAATTCAGGGCAGTATGCAAAATATTATGTGATTCTGTTTGACTTTGCGGCTGTTATCGCTTGCCATACAAAATACCCTTGATAAAACAATAAACGTGGCAGGTAAAATACCACTTTCCGATAACCGATCTTCACGAAAAACAAAAGGTCTTGAGAACTCAATAATTTAGGGCAGTATGCAAAAATTATGTGATTATGTTTGAATTTGCGGCTGTTATCGTTTGACACAGAAAATACCCTTGTTAAAACATGCAACGTTGCAGGTAAACTACCCTATCCCCTTAACCGATCTTCACCAAACCAACAAGTCTTGAGAACCCTACATTTCAGGGCTGTATGCAAAATATTACGTGATTCTGTTTGAATTTGCGCCTGTTATCGTTTGCCATATAAAATAACCTATATAAAAAAAAAAGTGACTGGTAAACTACCCCTTTCCCTTACGCGATCTTCACCAAAAACAATAAATCTTGAGTACTCTAAAAATCTTGGTTGTATGCAAAAAAATTATTTGATTCTGTTTGAATTTGTGGCTCTTATCGTTTGCCATAGAAAAAACTACAGACAGACACACAGACACTTTTCAAAAATATCGGTATGGAGTACCATACATGACTTCCATGTTCTAAGATTTATATTTAAAATCATATTCGAAATGAAATATTTCCATAGAAACTACGTCTTTCTACTTATTGCTTCAGCATTAACCACAGTACTGTGGTCACTAACGTATACCACCTCACGTTTTCGCACTCAATTTTCACCGATGATGGCAGTCGATGGCACTGCCGAAAAGTCTGGTTTTGCAGAAAACATTGGACTACGGCTAAAGAGCCCGGGAAGCAATTTTAACAAAAAACTACTTCTTTGTTGCCGATAACGTAGTAAACATATAAAAAATTCTCCCCTCCACCTACAACTATAATATTTAATAAAAGAAAATTACCCCCACCCCGTTCACCTAACCTCTTCATTTATAGATATTTCATCTACGTTTCAACAGTGGATTACTATGAGCTTCTTATCAGGATACTTCATTCACAAAAATTAAGTACTTTACTCTTGTTAAATCATAAAAAGTTTCAGGTAAACTACTGCTTTCTCTTAACCGATCTACTCCAAAATCAATAGACCTTCCGTCCTCTACATTTCAGGGATGCATGCAAAAAATTATTTGATTCTGAATGAATGTGCGGCAGTTATCGCTCGTCATGGAAACATTTCTCTTGTTACAACATAAAATGTTGCAGGTAAACTACCCCTTTCCCTTAACCGATCTTCACCAAAATCAGTAGACCTTGAACTCTCTTTGCAACTCAGAAAAGGGTGCAAAAAATTATTTGATTCTCTTTGAATTTTCGGCAGTTATCGTTCGTCATAAAAAAATTACCCCTTTTAAAACATAAAACGTTGCTGATAAACTACCCCTTCCCTTAACCCATCTTCAACAAAATCAACAGACCTTGAGTTCTCTTTAGTTCAAAAAGGTATGCAGAAGAGTAGTTGATTCTGTTTTAATGTACGGCAGTAATCATTCGTCATAAAAAAATTACCCTTGATAAAACATGAAATGTTGCACGTAAACTATCCTATTCCCTTAACCGATCTTCACCAATACCAACAGGTCTTGAGAAATCTACATTTCAGGGCTGTATGCAAAATATTATATGATTCTGTTTGAATTTGCGGCTTTTATCGTTTTCCATATAAAATACCCTTGATAAAACAAAAAACGTGGCCGGTAAACTACCCCTTTCTCTTAACCGATCTTCGCCAAAAACAATAGGTCTTTAGTACTCATGAAATCAGGGCTGTATGCAAAATCGTATTTGATTCTGTTTGAATTTGCGGCTCTTATCGTTTGCCATAGAAAATACCCTTTTAAAACATAAAACGTTGCAGGTAAACTACCCCTTTCCCTTAACCGATCTTCACCAAAAACAAAATATCTGGAAAATATACAATTCTGGGCAGTATGCAAAACATTATTTGATTATGTTTGAATTTGCGGCTCTTATTGTTTGCCATAGAAAATACCCTTCTTAAAACATAAAACGTTGCCGCTAAACTACCCCTTTCCCTTAACCGATCTTTACCAAAATCAACAGATCTTGAGAACTCTACAATTCAGGACTGCATGCGAAACATTATTTGATTCTGTTTGAATTTGCGACTGTTATCGTTTGCCAAACAAACAACATTACCCTTGATAAAAAAAAACCGTTGCTGGTAAACTACCCCTTTCCCTCAACCGATCTTCACCAAAAACAATAGGTCGCGAGTACTCTACAAATCAGGGCTGTATTCAAAAAATTATTTGATTCTGTTTGAATTTGCGGCTGTTATCGTTTGCCAAAGAAAAAATCTACAGATAGACAGATAGACACACACACACACACACACTTTTCGAAAAACAATTTTTTTTCTTGTTTTGAGTGTAGTAGAATCAGAATCTGCAATAACATCGAACACGATTTTTTTTGCCATCACCATACTTCCATTTCCTTAAGGAACATAAAAGTAAAATGACTTTTTTTCATTTTTGAGTGTCGTACAATCAGAATCTGAAATAATCTTCGAACACGATTTTTTTTGCCATCACCATACTTCCATTTCCTTAAGGATCATGGAAGTTAAAAAAATTATAATTTTATTGCCTGGCAACAAAATTATTATATTTTTAACAATTACCATTGTTTGAAAAAGTTTAAATGAATTTTCAAGTACTTTACTGTTGTTAAAACGTAAAAGGTTGCTGGTAAACTACCCCTTCCCCTTAACAGATTGTCACCAAAATCAAAAGTCCTTGAGATCTCTACAATTCAGGGACGTATGCAAAAATATCGGTATGGAGTACCATACATGACTTCCATGTTCTAAGATTTATATTTAAAATCATATTCGAAATGAAATATTTCCATAGAAACTACATCTTTCTACTTATTGCTTCAGCATTAACCACAGTACTGTGGTCACTAACGTATACCACCTCACGTTTTCGCACTCGATTTTCACCGATGAGGGTAGTTGATGGCACGGCCGAAAAGTCTGGTTTTGCAGAAAACATTGGACTACGGCTAAAGAGCCCGGGAAGCAATTTAACAAAAAACTACTTTTTTGTTGCCGATAACGTAGTAAACATAAAAAATTCTCCCCTCCACCTTCAACTATAATTTTTAATAATAGAAAATTACCCCCACCCCGTTCACCTAACCTCTTCATTTATAGATATTTCATCTACGTTTCTACAGTGGATTACTATGAGCTTCTTATCAGGATACTTTATTTATAAAAATTAAGTACTTTACTCTTGTTAAATCATAAAATGTTTCAGGTAAACTACCCCTTTCTCTTAATTGATCTTCTCCAAAATCAATAGACCTTCAGTCCTCTACAATTCAGGGATGCATGCAAAAAAATATTTGATTCTGTTTGAATGTGCGGCAGTTATCGTTCGTCATGGAAACATTTCTCTTGTTACAACATAAAATGTTGCAGGCAAACTACCCGTTTCCCTTAACCGATCTTCACCAAAATCAGTAGACCTTGAGCTCTCTTTGCAACTCAGAAAAGGGTGCAAACAATTATTTGATTCTCTTTGAATTTTCGGCAGTTATCGTTCGCCATAAAAAAATTACCCTTTTTAAAACATAAAACGTTGCTGATAAACTACCCCTTCCCTTAACCCATCTTCAACAAAATCAACAGACCTTGAGTTCTCTTTAGTTCAAAAAGGTATGCAGAAGAGTAGTTGATTCTGTTTTAATGTACGGCAGTAATCATTCGTCATAAAAAAATTACCCTTGATAAAACATGAAATGTTGCACGTAAACTATCCTATTCCCTTAACCGATCTTCACCAATACCAACAGGTCTTGAGAAATCTACATTTCAGGGCTGTATGCAAAATATTATATGATTCTGTTTGAATTTGCGGCTTTTATCGTTTTCCATATAAAATACCCTTGATAAAACAAAAAACGTGGCCGGTAAACTACCCCTTTCTCTTAACCGATCTTCGCCAAAAACAATAGGTCTTTAGTACTCATGAAATCAGGGCTGTATGCAAAATCGTATTTGATTCTGTTTGAATTTGCGGCTCTTATCGTTTGCCATAGAAAATACCCTTTTAAAACATAAAACGTTGCAGGTAAACTACCCCTTTCCCTTAACCGATCTTCACCAAAAACAAAATATCTGGAAAATATACAATTCTGGGCAGTATGCAAAACATTATTTGATTATGTTTGAATTTGCGGCTCTTATTGTTTGCCATAGAAAATACCCTTCTTAAAACATAAAACGTTGCCGCTAAACTACCCCTTTCCCTTAACCGATCTTTACCAAAATCAACAGATCTTGAGAACTCTACAATTCAGGACTGCATGCGAAACATTATTTGATTCTGTTTGAATTTGCGACTGTTATCGTTTGCCAAACAAACAACATTACCCTTGATAAAAAAAAACCGTTGCAGGTAAACTACCCCTTTCCCTCAACCGATCTTCACCAAAAACAATAGGTCGCGAGTACTCTACAAATCAGGGCTGTATTCAAAAAATTATTTGATTCTGTTTGAATTTGCGGCTGTTATCGTTTGCCAAAGAAAAAATCTACAGATAGACAGATAGACACACACACACACACACACACACACACACTTTTCGAAAAACAATTTTTTTTCTTGTTTTGAGTGTAGTAGAATCAGAATCTGCAATAACATCGAACACGATTTTTTTTTGCCATCACCATACTTCCATTTCCTTAAGGAACATAAAAGTAAAATGACTTTTTTTCATTTTTGAGTGTCGTACAATCAGAATCTGAAATAATCTTCGAACACGATTTTTTTTGCCATCACCATACTTCCATTTCCTTAAGGATCATGGAAGTTAAAAAAATTATAATTTTATTGCCTGGCAACAAAATTATTATATTTTTAACAATTACCATTGTTTGAAAAAGTTTAAATGAATTTTCAAGTACTTTACTGTTGTTAAAACGTAAAAGGTTGCTGGTAAACTACCCCTTCCCCTTAACAGATTGTCACCAAAATCAAAAGTCCTTGAGATCTCTACAATTCAGGGACGTATGCAAAAATATCGGTATGGAGTACCATACATGACTTCCATGTTCTAAGATTTATATTTAAAATCATATTCGAAATGAAATATTTCCATAGAAACTACATCTTTCTACTTATTGCTTCAGCATTAACCACAGTACTGTGGTCACTAACGTATACCACCTCACGTTTTCGCACTCGATTTTCACCGATGAGGGTAGTTGATGGCACGGCCGAAAAGTCTGGTTTTGCAGAAAACATTGGACTACGGCTAAAGAGCCCGGGAAGCAATTTAACAAAAAACTACTTTTTTGTTGCCGATAACGTAGTAAACATAAAAAATTCTCCCCTCCACCTTCAACTATAATTTTTAATAATAGAAAATTACCCCCACCCCGTTCACCTAACCTCTTCATTTATAGATATTTCATCTACGTTTCTACAGTGGATTACTATGAGCTTCTTATCAGGATACTTTATTTATAAAAATTAAGTACTTTACTCTTGTTAAATCATAAAATGTTTCAGGTAAACTACCCCTTTCTCTTAATTGATCTTCTCCAAAATCAATAGACCTTCAGTCCTCTACAATTCAGGGATGCATGCAAAAAAATATTTGATTCTGTTTGTATGTGCGGCAGTTATCGTTCGTCATGGAAACATTTCTCTTGTTACAACATAAAATGTTGCAGGCAAACTACCCGTTTCCCTTAACCGATCTTCACCAAAATCAGTAGACCTTGAGCTCTCTTTGCAACTCAGGAAAGGGTGCAAACAATTATTTGATTCTCTTTGAATTTTCGGCAGTTATCGTTCGCCATAAAAAAATTACCCTTTTTAAAACATAAAACGTTGCTGATAAACTACCCCTTCCCTTAACCCATCTTCAACAAAATCAACAGACCTTGAGTTCTCTTTAGTTCAAAAAGGTATGCAAAAACCTAGTTGATTCTGTTTGAATTTACGGCAGTTATCGTTCGTCATATAACAAATTACCCTTGTTAAAACATAAAATGTTGCTGGTAAACTACCCTTTCCCCTTAACCGATCTTCAACAACACCAATAGGTATTGAGAACTCTACAATACAGGGCTGTATGCAAAACATCATTTGATTCTGTTTGAATTTACGGCTGTTATCGTTTACCATAGAAATACATGACTTCCATATTCTAAGATTTATATTTAAAATCATTTTCAGCCAAACAGCCAGGCTGTCTTACCTGCCTTTTTATTGCTGTATTAAATGAAAAATATTATATTACATTAAAATGAAAAAATCATTTTGAAATAAAATATTTTCATAGAACCTACTAACGCTGGGGAAATCTGAGGAGCAATCAGAGTTGGGCCTATCTGCTGAATTTGGGCCTACGTCACTCTGCTGAATTTGGTGGAAAGCCCTGTCACTGTCGTCAAAGTATCAGCCTTGACAGGGTCCTCTTTTTCTGCAAAATGGGAGAGGCTTGAGATGGAGTGAGTGACATGGTCCCCACCTCAATGAAGAACCCATTGTTTTATAAAAATATATTTAAATTTTGAAAACTGAAAATTCTTTTCTTGTTATAAATATTTATATTTTATAATCAAAATGACTTTATTTTTGTTACCTGGCAACAAAATTATTTTATTTTCAACAATTACCATTGTTTCAAAAAGTTTAAATAAATTTTCAAGTACTTTACTCTTGTTAAAACGTAAAAGGTTGCAGGTAAACTACCCCTTCCCCTTAACCGATCTTCACCAAAATCGAAAGTCCTTGAGAACTCTACAATTCAGGGATGTATGCAAAACATTATTTGATTCTGTTTGAATTTGCGGCAGTTATCGTTTGCCATAGAAAAAAAAATGTTGCAGGTAAACTACCCCTTCCCCTCAACCGATCTTCACCAAAAACAAAAGGTCTTGAGTACTCTACATATCAGGGCTGTATGCAGAAAATTATTTGATTCTGTTTGAACTTGCGGCTGTTATCGTTTGCCATAGAAAATACCCTTGTTAAAAAAACGTTGTAGGTAAACTACCCCTTTCCCTTAACCAATCTTCACCAAAAACAACAGATCTTGAGAAGTCTACAATTCAGGGCTGTATGCAAATAATCTTTTGATTCTGTTTGAATTTGCGGCTGTTATCGTTTGCCATAGGAAATACCCTTGTTAAAACATAAAACGTTACAGGTAAACTACCCCTTTCCCTTAACCGATCTTCACCAAAAACAACAGCTCTTGAGACCTCTACAATTCAGGGCTGTATGCGAAACATTATTTGATTCTGTTTGAATTTGCGGCTGTTATCGTTTGCCAAAAAAAAAATTTCCCTTGATAAATAAAAACCGTTGCAGGTAAACTACCCCTTTCCCTCAACCGATCTTCACCAAAAACAATAGGTCGTGAGTACTCTACAAATCAGGGCTGTATGCAAAAAATTATTTGATTCTGTTTGAATTTGCGGCAGTTATCGTTTGCCATAGAAAAAAAATCTATAGACAGACAGACACACAGACACTTTTCGGAAAACGACTTTTTTTCATATTTTGAGTGTAGTAGAATCAGAATCTGCAATAATCTCGAACACGATTTTTTTTGCCATCACCATACTTCCATTCCTTAAGGAATATGGAAGTAAAAAATTACCCTTGATAAAAAACCGTTGCAGGTATACTACCCCTTTCCCTTAACCGATCTTCACCAAAAGCGACAGGTCTTGATTACTCATGAAATCAGGGCTGTATGCAAACAATTATTTGATTCTCTTTGAAATTACGGCAGTAATCGTTCGTCATAGGAAAAATACCCTTGTTAAAACATAAAACGTTGCTGGTAAACTACCCCTTTCCCTTAACCGATCTTCAACAAAATCAACAGATCTTGAGTTCTGTATAATTCAAAAAGGTATGCAGAATAGTAGTTGATTCTGTTTTAATGTACGGCAGTTATCATTCGTCATAAAAAAATTACCCTTGATAAAACATAAAATGTTGCAGGTAAACTACCCTATTCCCTTAACCGATCTTCACCAAAACCAACAGGTCTTGAGACCTCTACATTTCAGGGCTGTATGCAAAATATTATATGATTCTTTTTGAATTTTCGGCTGTTATCGTTTGCCATATAAAATACCCTTGATAAAACAAAAAACGTGGCCGGTAAACTACCCCTTTACCTTAACCGATCTTCACCAAAAATAACAGGTCTTTAGTAATCAACAAATCAGGGGTGTATGCAAAATATTATTTGATTCTGTTTGAATTTGCGGCTGTTATCATTTGCCATTGAAAAAAAATCTATAGACAGACAGACAGACAGACAGACAGACACTTTTCGAAAAACGACTTTTTTTCATGTTTTGTGTGTAGTACAATCAGAATCTGCAATAATCTCGAAGACGATTTTTTTTGCCATCACCATACTTCCATTTCCTTAAGGAACATGGAAGTAAAATTATTTGATTCTGTTTTAATTTGCGGCTGTTATCGTTTGCCATAGAAAATACCCTTGTTCAAAACATAAAACGTTGCAGGTAAACTACCCCTTTCCCTTAACCGATCTTCACCAAAAACAATAGGTCTTGAGAACTCTACAATTCAGGGCTGTATGCGAAACATTATTTGATTCTGTTTGAATTTGCGGCTGTTATCGTTTACCAAAAAAAAAATTACCCTTGATTAAAAAAACCGTTGCAGGTAAACTACCCCTTTCCCTCAACCGATCTTCACCAAAAACAATAGGACGTGAGTACTCTACAAATCAGGGCTGTACGCAAAAAATTATTTGATTCTGTTTGAATTTGCGGCAGTTATCGTTTGCCATAGAAAAAAAATCCACAGACAGACAGACACACACAGACACTTTTCGAAAAACGACTTTTTTTCATGTTTTGAGTGTAGTACAATCAGAATCTGCAATAATCTCCAACACGATTTTTTTTTTGCCATCACCTTAAGGAACATGGAAGTAAAAGGAATTATGCTTATAATTGTACACATGCATGCAATAATAAAAGTTGTTATCCTACTGTTGATAGCGAGTATTAATTGCAAGTCCCGTCGCATTGGACCCAGCTCACTTTATGCTTCTTCTAGGCCTTCAGCCTAGTCTTAAATATCTAGTAGCCTCTCTAAAAAAAAATTTTATAAAACACAAATTAAAAGAGGCGTTACAAGGTTAAGTAATTTTTTAATTGAATTTTGACTGTATTAATAATAATTGTAAGTAAAAGGTTTATACTTTAGGTGTTTATAATAAATTAGTTTTTTCTCATAAAATGATTTTACTATTTTTATGTGTTAAGTTATTATTATTTTGCGACTCTCATGTTGAGAAACGCTGGTTTACACTATATTCCTACAGTGTACGAAACACAGAGAAAAGGGAAATTACGTTTTGAACTCTTATCACGTCCACAGCACAGCACGGTAGGAAGTGATCAAAGAATGTGACATTGCCTCATGTTGTTAGCGATAGTGTATAAAACCAGAGTCGATAATTATTCCTCAACTGTATCCTTAAAATGATTTAAGGCTTTTTCGGAACTAAAAATGAGTTCTAAGATGAACACTAAAATTAAGACAATTTACCGCCTGATAAATGAAAAAAGTAAATGGTTTCATCATTAGCCTATGACCTACTTTTGGTGGAAAGTTTGTGGTCAAACAGGTTGTAAAATTTCTAAAAACAATATCTCTATTTATTTGACTGTTAGCTTTTACAAAGTTTCAAATTTCTAGTTGCTAAGTTCAAGAAACGCGTATTATTTGAAGTGACCAGACATTTACCAAAGAGACCACAATATTGATGCTTCTTGACCTTCGGATGACACTGTCACTTTGTTGGCGAGCGTCCAGGACGGTTTGTACTTTCTCTACATGTTTAAAAAGTTTTAATGAAATCATTGCACCAATATTTTAAGATAATTTTCCTTTTTTTTTGTCTTCTATGTCAATTCAATTTATATGTGAAGTTGTTCAATCTTTTTCATTTTTAACGATCCAGCTAATTTTCAGTAATTATCTACTACCATTTTATTAGCCTACGCAGCTTATGTTGTTTCTAATCTTCGGTATAGAACAGAAGGAAGCTGTAATGTTGGATCAATCAAGTTTCAAGTTGATTGTAGATCACAGGTTTCATAAATTGGAAAGTAGGCCTATAACTAACTAACCTGACAAGAATATGAACCGAATAATAATATTTTTACTGACTTTGAAGATATTAAAACGATTGAAATGTGTCTATCTTTAAAGTTTCTGTATAGTTTATAATCATTAGAGATAATCAATTAGAGGTGCATCACAGATCAATTAGAGATCTATAAACATCTCAGATCAAACTCTTGACTTTTTCACTTTAGGTCATATATGTTAACCTTCCAGTAAATCAGCTGCAATTCCATCATCCGAATTTTGTTAACTGAAACCAATTTTACCATAATGGTGTTTTGGAACATCTTAGATAAACAAGCTTGCAGACTTTCATGACCAAAGTCACGTGAGTTACAATCTACAGCTACCGGTCTCGTTCAAAACCGTGACTGATTGCATCTGCATCAATCAAAACCGTGATAGTGCAGTCTGCATCTATGCCAATCAGAATCAGAGCAGGTCACAATGAGGTCGCAGTCTCTTCACCCAGTCGAGTGACCAGGCATTCTAGCAACACCTGTGGTGAATCCCAATAACAGCGACATCACAAGATGAAGACATATTCTTATCCGTTCTAGGGCAAGGATGTGAGACACCGCTGCTTAACTGAAAAGATTCCTATTGCCACATACTGGTTTACAAAGTAAAGAAACAACCATGATCATTTAGTTCGGGAGGAGGGGGGAGCAGGGATCAAGGCCCCTTCAATAATTCAGTAGGGGCAGGGGTTTTTTATCATTCCTTATGTTGTCCACACTACTTTGTGTTTGTAAAATACTGTGTTGTTAGTTTATTTCAGAAAATATGTAAGAGAAACTTTAATTAATGTAGTGAAATTTATTAGGGAAGTTCAGGCTGACACTTCTTTTGGGAACACATTATTTATTTCCTGTAAAGAAATTCATAGAACATTTGCTTTACATACGTGACATTTTTGACTGTTTCTTGAAATAAAGTAAATAGCTTGTAAACAGATTGTGTCTATTCAACTTTCATGCACATATTCTAGAATTATTTATGTCAAGAAATTAATGTACTAGTGTGTCCAGAAAGTAAAGACAAACTGCATTCAGGCAGTGAGGGATTTTTTTTTTGCAGTGAAGACAACATTGCCTTTATTGTTAATTGATGCAGATTCCTCGAATTCAATAACAGAATATACTTTGCTCAATTAGTTCATCTTAAATGCTTTTAAAATGGCAATGGCAGCACTGAACTTTCTTCAAGAAAAACTCATGAAGGCATTGTTCAGATCAGGGGGGGATCCAGAGGTGGCTTTTGAGGGGGGGCGAAATTTTGTAAGTAATGCTAGGATAGGTTCGGTTTGGTTGAGGTTTCTAAAGCTAAGAATTTTATATAGACTTATTCCCATTCATTTTATCTTTTTCCTTTCATTAACGAAATTCTGTTATGTTGGAACACTTGTTTATTCTCATTGGAATATTTATTATACTAAATGATCGTCTTATGCATAGAATTCCTGAATAAGAGATGAGACATTAACTCAATCAGGTCTTGATTAGGATACATCTATGATTTTTCGCACATGAATAAACCTCAAAATGCCCTAATTAAAACGTAAAATATTCGTCTTACATTCGCTTTATTAATTTTCAAATACAAGTTCGTTATTCATGAGAACATAATTTTTAACCTTGTTTTTTAAAGCGGTTTACATATAGTATAGTATAGGTGTTTTAAAATTGAAGCTTGAAACCAACTTTAATTATACAATAAACTGCTTTATTTTGTTGAAATGAAATGATACATCTGACTTTGAGAATTGTCGGCAATTACAATCGACAGGAAGCGAGAAACTGAAGAAAATTCTAAATTGTATACAGGAAAATACTATATAAATGGTAAAAATTATATTAAAAAATGAAAACGTTAAAGATGTGCTCCTTTCAATGACCTGAGATCAAGGGATTAAATAAGAATTACATTTTTAAGATAACATTGCCTATGAAAGTTGCGTGTAGGCAGTAAAAAATGTAATTGCAAATTAAAAAATAATTTCACAAATAATATTGCTATAATATTGTTATGAAAATTTTCTCTGTTCATTTTGTGCATATTAAGAATAATTTTATGATTACATTATTATAGTATAAGGTGAGTTTGTTATTTATTGACATTTTTATGCAATGAAAACATTGTTGGACAAAATAACAGAGCTAACTCTTTTTTGGATGTAAGAAATTTCATATAGTAGGCTTAAATCCTGTATATAATATTCAAAATATAATATTTACTTATATCCTAAATTGTTGAACTATTTCGGTAAATCAAGGATGTAGTTAATGGAATTTTACTAGTTATATGTTAAGTGAATAGTAAAGGAATTAAAGGAATCTATATTTTACGAGGTTATTGAAACATACTATGTGCAGTAGTGCAGTATAATCATCATTTTATTCTATTTACGATGTTTAATAAATAAGATAACGGTAAAATTTAATGTTCTAATGAAACAATAATGAAACTAATTAAAGTGATGAGGCATTTTACAAAAAAATCTTCTTTAAAATAATTTCATTAGCAGCTAAAGGAAAATTTTTGGTCTTAAATGCACTAGATATTCTAGGATGAATATGAAAAAGATACACATAAAAAAGATTAAGTACATAAATGTTATAGAATAAACTCCAGACGATGTTTTCTTTTGTTTGCATAGGTATCTATAACAATCTCTGGATCTAATTTTACATCACAGTGTATATTTAATAAAGCTAGTCCTGTAAGTCTTTCTTCTCCCATCTCCGATCTAATCCAGGTTTTAAGCCTTCTAAGACACGAGAAAGATCTTTCTGCAGATGCTACTGAAAATGTTAACTTATCCAAAACCATTAGAAGAAAATGAATGTACGGATAAATATCTTTGTCACATTCATTTAATAAATCGGGTGCACTTCGAGAGCCAATATTTGGTTCGCGTTCCCACTTGAGACTCCACAATTCCAACTCAGAGGTAATCGATTGTTTGACCATATCTACAGGTTTATTAAGAAGTGGTGAATATTTCTCTGCAAGTATTTGAACTGATTCCCCATTTTCTTTGTAAAATCCTTTGAAATCGGGAAATAAAACTGACTGATTATAAAGTTCCAAAGTTTCACAAGGAAAACGAGATTTCAAGTCCTCTACTACATTGTCTAGGACTGGTACATATATTGACTGCCTGAAGTAACTAATAGAATTATCGCTTGAATAATTTTCTCTGTAATTCTGATTACCGGATATACGTCGTAATTTTAGTTCAACATGCAGTTCTTCAGCTATACCACATATTTCTTGATAAATTGTCGCAAATATGGTTTCATAATTTTCACGCCGTCTACTCAGAATTTTCAAAGTGTCATTCAACATATCCTGCGCAGATTTTAAATCGATCTCAACTCTCTGAAAAAATCGACTCAAAGGAAGAGTACAGGTTAATATATCTGACAGGCATACTAATGCGACCAAAAATTCGCTGTCACAAAGAGCTATCTGCAATGCTTTAGCTTTTGTAGATGTTTGTCTGTCTCTCCACGTATTAATACTTTGTAGTGCTTTTACAATTTTTGGAAGTGAAGACCTAAATTGAAGCACACCATCATGACACTCGACCCAACGGGTTTCGCAAAGTTGAGAAAGATCGTGTCCTAATATATTATTCAGATTCCGAAATCGTTTGGGTGAATTAAAAAAGGCTATTGTCTCTTTCATAAAACCAACAGCATTCCTAACTGCTTGTACTTTGGAAGATTTGGAAATCGACAGATTTAAAATGTGATTGTGGCAAGGCATATAAACAGCATTAGTGGCTTCTTCCATCACAGTCTTCACAGCTCCATGAATTTCTGAAACCATTACAGAACATCCGTCTGTAGATATACCGACGCAGTCTTTGAGATCCAAATTTAGAGATTTTACTATTTTAATAACTAGTTTCCCTAGATGCAAGCCTGTTGATTTTATCTCTGCAGTTTCTTTTTCGTTATCATTCGTGTCACAGATTTCTTTATATACATCTACAAATTTGACAAATGATTCAAAAATATGTTTCCCATCAGTATATCTTATTATTAAACTCATTTGTGATATGCAAGACACATCAGTGGTCTCATCAAACATTAAACTATAGACTCCTGCATTCTTAACTTGTTTGATGATGTGTGACAGTATGACTTCTCCACAACACTCGATGAGCTCATTTTGGGTTGTCTTGCTTATATACGTAGCTCGAGAAGAAGATTCTTCTAGATGCTTTTTAAGTTCGATGTCTCCACAATTAATACGGTATCTTAGCATTTCACGGAAATTACGTTCGTTTACTACACTATATGAGTCTAAACGTCCATCGTCTCGATGACCACGTAAGGGGATGTTTTGACGTCCTAGAAAAATAATAGTTTCGACTATTGGTCTTAAACGAGACCGATTTTCCTTAACTTGCCTAAGTCTTTGAGCACTGACTTGGTTTATCACAGATAGTTCGATGTTTTTTCCAATTCTCATGAATTAATCGGCAGCCAAAACCGCATTTTTGTGATAATCATTTTTTTCATGAAGTGCTAAGGCTCCTATTTTCCCTAGTAGTTTAGCAAATTTATTTAAGGGCTGTTTAACTAAGTAATTCAAAGGTACATTTTTCTGGTATCCTCCAAGCCCAGAGTTTACAAAAAACGGGCAATATTTGCAAAAAAGGCCTTTTTTCATATCTGAGAAGACTAGTCATTTAAATGCTTGTGACTTGCATAACGTTTCTCTGGCTTGCCTTTTTTTTCATGTAATGAATATGGAAAAGCGTAATCATTTGGTGGAACCCAAGGGTGCAGTATAATATTTCTTTTCAGCAAATCATCAATTGGCTTCTCCAAATAATTGCCAATATATGAGTGATGTCATGATTTTCAGATATATTATTCTCATCAACAAAAACTCCTGTCGGAATCTCTGGATCTTGTTCAGCTGTGGAGACTCTCACGCATGTGTTAGATGTTGACGGCAAATCGTCAGGTAATTGGTTAGTTATTGTTTTATCACAAAAATATTTTAGTGCCGAGCCCGAGGATGTGTCATTAGTTTCTCTGTTTATATTATGGTTTGCAGTATTGATATCTTTTGCTGTAAAGTATTTATCAGTTCATCAGGGAGGCGATTTTTCTTATTTGTAGGAAAGAAATATGTATCAATTTTCTTTGAATTTTTTCGTTTATTACTGCCTTTTGAAGCACTCGCCTAAAATCAGAAATTAATTACTAATAAAATTTTTTACAAATATGGTGTTGAAAACTTATCAAATACGGTAATAATTAACACGGTATTTTCTTTCTCATAATATTGCATTTGATTTATAAAAATTTTGTAGTGCAGATATTATTGAATAGATTGTGTAGCTCTACCACACTGAGGTCTAACTATTTTTGTATGCATAAGCCCAAATTGAAACATTGAAACTCAGAACTGTAGCTTGTTCTAAGGTAATAGAGTTCTCTGAAGTTTTAGGAAAATTACTCAGGTTTTTATTTAAACCAAAAAAATTTAATTAACGATGTATAATACACTTTTGAAAATAATCACTTGGTTACACAGATATTTTAAAAATAATATTAGAACTTTGATACGGTAGGTAATAAGACGCAATTCAAAGAATATTGTAACTCATCAGGGCCTTCAAGGTGCTCACAATTTGGCTACGAATCATCAGTTACGTCGTTTTCAGAACGAGTAAGTACACTGCATTTGAGATTTCTGTTTGATGTTAACTCAAATTTTTAGTGATACAATTACGGCTTTTTTATGCATTACCGCAAAGGTTTCTTTTGAAAATAATCCTCAAAACGCGACGAACGTTAAAAAAAATTAAATAATACCTTCCTCAAGTTAAAAAAAATTTTGCACAACTGTTAAAAAGTTAAAAATCATTCAAATTAGGAGCATCTGATTGTAACAGACGTTTTGAAAAGTTAATATTTTATTTATTTAACTACTTTTGAAAGATATTTTAGTCTAAACCAAACCAAAGTTATCCATTTTATATATATTTCCAAGCTACTTCTACAATAAAACATTTTTGATAATGCATAAAATAAAGCTGTATTTTCACCACTCAAAATTCATGGTCACCTGGTACGTTGTACAGTAGGCCTACTCTGAACTCTGAAACTGCTGACTTTCTCGAAATTTCACTACTCAACTGCATACATTTTCAGAGAAGATATGTAAGTTTCAATATATATGACAAACAATGATCAACTTTACATAACCTATAAGTGAAATTTGATGAATTTATTTATCGCCGGCATAACCTGCTTTTTTATGGCTTTTAAATATTTTAGTAATAAGTTAAAAAAATGTGAATCTTAATCTTTGGGTACAAATAAACTTAGTTGGTATTTAGGAAAACATTAGTCAGCTGAACAATTTTATAATTTATAAACATAATCATAATAAGTTAATAGACTAAATTCAATACATTTCATTAGCTTTGCTAAACTTTCAACTTGTCAGTCAATAACGAATAGAGTTTCAAAAAGAAGAAATAAATGCTCACCATAATCTATTTTCGATGATTTCGATGTCGTCTGTTCAGTCTCACGGTCTGTCTATGAATGGAAGAAAGGGTGAAATATAAAACTGTGTTATGGTTATGATACGAGAGTTAGAAATGAGACGTTCATACAACTGCCGCAAACAGCGTTTTTACCGCAGTGACGTCACATTTCACCCATACATCACGCGTCTACAACAGTATAGAAACGTAAAACGCGCGAAAAATTAGCGGTTAAGAACACAACATGCAGTGAATATCTGAAATGCTGAGTGATCGCTACGCCATCTTAGCGGTATCGAGCAGAACCTTTAACATCATTTCGACTTCAAATAACGAAATGATTGAACACGAGATGAGTCCCTTGTGTGCACAATTTGAAAAATGTACTCTACATTTTTTCTTGAAATAAATTTCTGAAATTTTAGACCTTTGGGGGGGGCGATCACCCCCATTGCGCCTCCTTGGATCCACCCTTGGTTCAGATTGACTAATGATAATAAGAGAATAAAACAATTCCTGAAGTATCTAAGACTATGATTCATGAAATTGTGAAGACAAGATTAGATTATAAACATTTTCTCGTTCGGTGTTTAAAATACTAAAAAAATCATTAAAAGAAAGAAATTGACTGGTTCTGCACTCTTGTTTCCCACATATCACACAGAGGAAGGACGTAAATCCCTGGACTTTACTGTAACTGAGGATGAAATCTGTCTTTATCACCTTTTTCCTGAATCGAAGCAACAACCATTGCAGTGGTACCATACACATCCCCCCCAAAATTAAAATATTCAAAACATCAATTTCAACCAAAAAACGAATATGGCTGTAGTTATTTGGGGCAGAAAAGGTGTTCTGGTTGACTTCATGCCTCAATGGTGAATAGTTATTGCCCATGCATATTGCTAGACACTGATACATTTCAACAGGTTATTCAAAACAAAAGGATGAGAATGCTGACATGTGGCTTAATTGCTCCACAACAATATTCAGCTCCATACTTCTCATGTCACTTCTGCACTGCTCAAAAGTTTAAAATAAGTTGTTATGAATCGTCCACCACATAGTCCGGATCTTACATCATAGATGTTCACTTATTCCTTTGAAGAAAACATCTGGCCAGAAAAAAATTGATAACAAGAGATGACAAATGAGCTCATGACATGGTTTGAAGGACTGATGTCCTTCTGTGACATGGGGATACAAAAGCTGGTCCCCAGGCTTAAGTAAGGCAGACATAGCAGTGACTTTTTTAAACAAGTGTGTGTGTGTGTGTGTGTGTGTGTGTGTGTGTGTGTGTGTGTGTGTGTGTGTGTGTGTGTGTGTGTGTGTGTGTGTGTGTGTGTGTGTGTGTGTGTGTGTGTGTGTGTGTGTGTGTGTGTGTGTGTGTGTGTGTGTGTGATCAAATTATTAAATAGTAGAATGTTCTTATTTTTTATCATTTTATTTCAACCTGACACACATTTCACAGAATACATCTGTACCATCAGAGGTTTCTAAATGAATTCTAAATAATCTGAAATAAAACAATAAAAAATAAGAACACCCTACTTGCAGAAGTAATTATAATTTGATAATATATTGCTACGCTGAGGAAATAGATAGTACCTACACGTATACATAGGTAGTTATTGCTGAATGATTATGTGATGCCTTCCACGTATATCTGCATGGCAGCATTATGTAACACCTACATTGTTCTACATCAGGGGTCTCCAAACTTTTTCACTTGAGGGCCAAATGAAAAATTTTGGAAGTCAGGCAGGCCAACAACATGTGTATGTGTGTCTGTGTACAAAACTTTTCTTTTTAAGTTATGAAATAATAAAGTCAATAAAATAGGTATTTAAATAAAAATTAAGCAGACTTATTATTCAAAATAATGTAAATAAAAGTAAGGAAAAAATAAAATTCAAAGATATTTCTTATGTATCTTTTATGTATTTGGCTTTCTTGCATGTAGGGATGTGAGGAGTTGCTTCTTGTCATATAATGTCTGTCCATTTTGGGTCAAATTTTGATGGTCCTATCACTAGAATGGATTTCGTGTGTTCATTTGACAAGTTAGCCCTGTACTTTGATTTTACAAAGTTCATTTTTGAAAACGTTTGTTCGCAGATATAGGTCGATCCAAACATTGAAAGCATTGCTCTTGCAACATGAACCACGTAAACGTTTTAAACTTGCACAAAATATTATAACATTTTACTGAACGTATTTCTTGTTTAGTTATATAGTAAAATGTTATAATATTTGAAGTATTTTGACGATCTATTTAAAAACTTCACGCAGCATTGGGCCGGGTTGCCATGGGCCGGAAAATGACCCTTCGCGGGCCGGATCCGGCCCGCGGGCCATAGTTTGGAGATCCCTGTTCTAGGTTATGTGAGATGCCCCTTCCAGAGATTACTCAACTACACTACCGGCATAAAAGCCTGCTGTCTCACTATAATGCAAGATGGCAGAGGTATAAATACTGGATTTCAAAGTGGCCCAATTCTAAAAATTACTGTAATCACTTAAAGATTACGTCCATTTTAGTGTATTGCTGAATTAAGTGAAATACACTAACATAACTGGCAATGATTAATACATATAAAAAATAAATAACAGGCAATTTATTGAAAGAAATTGTACATTATATTTGATGCCACTAATACAGTAACTGTACTTAATTCATAAAATGTAAATGTACACAGCACTCTAAATTAAAAAAACATATTTTCTAAATTTATATACATCAGCTTTGAATGTTCATTTTGGCTTTGGAGGAACCCACGCTTCTATTTTAGGTCTTGTAGTAGTGTATGGCATATATGCTTCAGTGGTACCAGACTTGTTTTCTTCATGGTCTGACATCCATGGATACTTTGGTCTACTAGGATCCTGAAAGAGTAAATATGCTATTAATACACAATATTCTCAAGTAAACTTGAAATGCTTTAGCAAAAGAAATAAATGTTAAATATACTTGTAATTTAGAAAATGTAACATTATTGTTTTACTATGTTGTTTTAAAGATTACTGAAACTTTTAACATATCCTATGAATAATAACATATACAAGGGCTATACAGAAATGGCATACTTAAGTTTCTGATGTCTTCAATTATTTTGTTACCTCTTAGTAAAAATTAAAATTCTGGTCCCTATTAAAATAAAATTATTAATTTAAGCATCTTATCCACAGTGCGTGTACAAGCTATGATAAATGTGGAGGCCATTATTTGAAGATAGATGAGTATAACATATTTGAAAATAACTTTAAAACATATACAATACAGTAAGCTAGACATACACTAACTTCCCTATGGTAAGGTGAGGGGTAGCAGTCTATTCAGGTGGTAAGGGTAGATCAGTTAGACTATTCAGTTCTTGTGGCCCAGCAAATATAAATAAATTTCCCAATTATTGTTAAGGTCACAATTTTACTACCCTGCAAATTTACTGCCCTGGACTATAGTCCTGCCTGCCCCATTTAGCCCCCTATAAATCCAGCTGTATATGAGGTCAGTAAAATCTATGTGTGACTCTGCTCATGAGATTTGTATGAAATACACAACACTTCCTTTTACTACTGTATCTCTCTCAAAGTACTCATATGACTGTTCTTAAATATAAACACTAACTCCATAAGCATACACAACTTTCCAAAGATCCTTGTTTTATTAAGAAACTCAAGTCTTGTACAAGCAATGTTAATATTAACATTTATAAAATTGATCATGAATGCATCTGTTCATGAAAAGACAGGAAATATAAAACAGTTGGAATTTGATAAAACAGTTTCTCACACATTGTCTAAAAGTTTTTGTTTTATTATTTAAATGTCCCCTAAAAAAAAATGAAAGCAAAATAACTGAAGTGTCTGCGGATTAGTCTAGTCTTCTAATCCCTTCAACAGCATACCACTTTTTGAAAGCACAGATATATTCTCATAAGATTGCTTTTTTTTTAAGGAGTCAGAAATGCAGATCCTATCCTACCAATTTTTCTCAGTACATTGGTTTTCTATCATAATTTATTTATTAATGATATGTTTGTCCCTATTACCTTTGTCCAAATCCCAGTTTTTTCCATGTGTTTACTAGCAAATGTAAAAATGTCACTGATTACAATTTAATGAAGAACTATAAATCAGATTAATGCTGTTGTGAGGTGATTAAAATACTAAATTATAGTTTACACATTTCCAGCATGAATATTAATGTATTCAGGGTAATGAACTGTAATGAGCAATGTAGAACAATGTAGTAAAAAAAGTTTTACCCATAAAAATGATTAAAAACCTTACAAATATTTGTAACTTTTTCGTAGGTGGGAAGGAACTAAGGAACAACATGAAAATCCAACAGCAGCTAACTGTCAAATAGCTAAGAAAAACACACTATTATTAACAAATATTTTGAAAAAACCCTGTTTAAAGTTCAAAAATACTGTAGTTATTTATAAATACTGAATTCATTTTTATGTTAATTGCAGTCTTGAAGAGTGTACAATATTATACATCATAGCGTATTAGATTATAATAATATTTTCTCTCATATTCAGAATTTTCAATATCTGGAATGCATCCTGCCCACATGATTCCAGTTAATGGAGGTTCTACTAAATATTACAAATGATATTCTTTACCATGCACAAAACGTTTCATTAAAAGTATTGGAATAACACCTGCAAGGTAACAGGTTACAGCCCAGACCAGACTTGCAGAAAAGAATGCTCAGTTAGTGAAAATACATACATTTATTGTCTCTTTCTTTTACACAAATTTATATCAAAATGATCTCTCGTTATTTTAAACAATTATTTACTTTTCAATGTCCAAAATCTTCTTTGAAAATATACTTTAAATAAATGTTCTCTTTTAGATAAACAGTGATATAAATTGTAAATGTTCAAAGTCTTCTTTAAACAAAATTATATTTAAAATAAATGTCTTCTTTACTTTACAGAGTGATATAATTTTTAAATGTTCAAAAGTTCTTTCTTTTCCTATTCAAAGCTTTATACTTTGAAAACAAATTTAGTTAAATTTTGCTTCCCTGTTCTGTTGTCTTCGTTGTCTTCCCGGTCGTGATCTCTATCCTGGCCTCCAGCGATCCATCACCCTGGTTCCACATTCCAGCAACCGCCTCCAGGAACTGCCTTGCTCTAGGTGTCCGTTTTCAGCCGCCACGATCAGCAAAACGAAGCTCAGGAACGGTAGTAGACTATCTCTTACTCCGTAGTTGTTCCCTGCCGACACTCGCTGCTATCTCGACTCCACGGGCTCCAAGGACTGCCTAGAATTGATGTTTACTGGACGATGACCACCGCGACTGCTCTCGCTGAGTGCTGTATGAAGACTCGCTCTAAGAGAGTTAGATGAAGACTACTGACTGCTTTTATAATCTTGCACAATGCATGCAGCAGCGCTGCAGAATGACGTCACAGCCTATATGCGCGTAGGCATATTTTCTATACATTCTATGATATTCGGAAGAACATTCTGGACTCGCCACATGTTCATTGACTTCCTTATTCTTGAATTTTCTAGAACAATGCTTTATTACATATGAATAAACTTCCATAACCTTCTATTTGCTACCCACATTACACAACACTTCACTCACATATTAAACTATATCTTCATAGTCTTTACATTGTCTTATTACTAATTTATCCTATTAATTTTAATTTTTAACAATATTATTTTACTTTCAAACATTCTTCAATCATCCTGGACACCCATAACAGCTGATAATAATTATGCTCCACATTTACATATAGTGTGACAGCCTGTCACATTGCACACCTGTAAATTAATGGTTAAGTTGATGAAAACTGATTTTGAGGATAATCACATTTACCTTGGTTAAAAACTGACAGAGCCACAGCTACCTGAAACTTTTTTTTGGTATTTGCAAAATTGAATTCTTTTGTAATATTTTTATTGTTTACTCTAAACACAAGGATCCTATATACAAAACTACCTTACTTTAAACTGACATCCAATTTGATTCTCTTTACGTTGGGACCTGTCACATCCCTGTGCAATAAAAACGGAGTAAGCTATGCCAGAAACACAAGAAAACCCCTTTTTATAAATAGTATTGCACATTATCGTTCAGAATGCATGAAATAAAAAACAAATTAATAGCTAATTTTTTATTGCTTTTTCAATGAGAAATTATGTGATATATTCAGTTTTTTCAAAAACATCAATCCCTATAAAATAACTATGTAATGGAAACCAGGTGCTTCTCTAATTCTGTTTTAAATGGTAAACTTTCAGCAACTGATGTACCAGAGACCATATTAATTTTTACTAGGTGTTACACAATCTTCCAAATGCGACTTATGGCATATATTTATCATAACAGTAGCTTGAGGAAATCCACTGCCATGGGATGTTGAGTTCAGTGTAATAATTCCCTACACTGTACATAAAGATTGTGTGTGTGTGTGCGTGTGTGTGTGCACATATTTCAAAATATAATTCCCGATGAAGACAAAATTGTAATCCACGTATATTAAAGACAAATCAGAACAAATAGAATTGAAAATTTGTTGTAGGAATACTACAAGTTCAGAAAAAAACTCTTTGGACACAGCCATTAAAATAGAATTTCTACATGCAGTTATCTCCAGTTTTTACAAATTGTATTTTAAAATATTCATTTTATAAAAAAACGATCAAGAACACAAATTCATAAATGAGATAATGTCTGATAATTAAAGAGATACATTCAGTATGGACAAAACTGGATAAGAAAAAGGTATTTTATATGTAATCATGGCCTCGGCCACAAAGTCATTGCCACATCCATTATCTGCTGAAATCCACGTAGTGACAATGAGGATTATATCTCTGGAAAAAGAAAATATTGGTGAATTCTACACATCTGAATCAACTCTCCTTATACTTAACCTCATTAAGAATTTTTAAACAAATATTTATAGACCCCGTTTTTCCAATGACAGAAAATATCAATCATACAATATTTAATTTAAAAAATTTTACTTTCTATTTTTTTTTATTAATATAAACAAAAAATTAGTCAGCAACTTATAGTTTAGTTTTTATTTACATTTGTAGACAATAATTTCAAGATAATGACACATTCTAAGATAACACTTTCAGTATTTCAGGTGAAATACTTTTATATAACCTGACCACTTTTTAGTGTATGAAGATGTAACAGATCTTAGTTTGAAGGTAATTAAATAATCAAAATTACCAATTGGATTGCTTTTTGCACAACTTTTAGTTTCTGAGTAAATCAGAGTTGCACATAAGGGTGTTTGAAAATAAAGAAAATGGAGCACGTCATAAAATATTCTGGTTGGTCAAATAGAACATAATAAATCGATCTTGTATTATCAGGAATCACTTCAATTTTAAATTTGTAGTTTTTCAAAAACATACTTTTTAAAAATATGCTGAAAAATTTGTTTTCTTTTATCCCTTCACACTATAATTAGATGGTATTTTCTCACAATTTTTAATGCCACATTTAGTTTGCGTTACTATATGTTAATGAACTCTGCCTTTGTCTTCTGGGCATGGATAATTTTTTTTTACATCTGAAATAGATGCATGTACCCATCCATGTAACTGCTTTGTCTACTCAAGTGTCAATAATTCAAGAACCTTTCCTTCTGAAACCTTTGAACGATAGAGATTATAATGCCAATAACAGGCACACATCTAGCAGCCTCATTATCCCATTTATTTGACACAATTCATTGTGTAAAGCAATTTTATTTTTATCGACTATTTTTACCAATTATATAACATGATATATTGTTTTTAACATTACAGTACCTATTATGTGTTATGTAATTAAAATCATTAATAAAACACATTTAAATTATCTTATTAATTTTATACAATATTGCAATGCCTTTTATTTCAACAATTCAAAACATTTGTGAGCTATAATTTCACATGTGTCTACATTAGTGCTGACTAAACATGACTATGTTTCACATATGTCAGAACTGTGGCTCTGAATATATCTATATTACGTGATTACAAAATTTCACTAGTAAGACAGCTCTGGGGGAGATTGATCCTCCTGATCAATACCACTATTACACCACTGGTGAAATGTGTATATCTATATTTTTCCCTACCTTCAGCAAGTAGACGTAAGGTAAAAATCATTTCCTGTGACGATATTAGTAATGAGGGGTGTATTTTAATATTAATCATGATTTCACTTGTATTCTTTATAACATTTTATATTTTACATAACAATGGATTTCCTTTTCTGATGTTTAAGAATATTTTTTACACTAATAAAAAAGAAAGAAAGAACGATGCTTTTATGGAAAACAATATTATGCTTTTTCAACGAAACACTTACTCTTGCACCAAAAAACTTACTTTACTTGGTATAAGGTCAGTTTTATAGTGAAGCCATCCGAACCATTCAGCTGGAACCTGACTACCATCATAATCCAGAAAATAGTGATCAGCATACTCTATCCAGCGGTTCCTACCTAATAGTACACAAACTTTATTACCAATACAACAAATATACAAATACAACCAATATTCATTATATAGTACATAACAAAATTATACAACACTGTTACACCCACTGGAAAAAGAAAACTGAACATACAGTTGAAAACATATTTAATTCATTATTCAGTATGGACTACTTTATATTAGATAAAGTTAGCAGTTTACACCTGGCGCGGTTTTTCTGAATGTGTACAGTTAATATCTGACATTTAAAGAAAAAGTTTCAAAAGTAGCTTCATGATTTAAACACTTTAAACATTATCACATTGAATACTCACTATTCATTGGTAGATTATTCTGTGTGTGTGTGTGTGTGTGTGTGTGTGTGTGTGTGTGTGTGTGTGCGCGCGCGCGCGCCCTGGGTCTCACTCTGTTATATCTGTAAATATAACCAATCATGTTTTATACACATTTATTTTTACAACAGCAGTTTCTCTGTAAATGAGGTCAAAAACTAGACTAATCTAGCCAAACCAACTTAACATAATCTTCCTAGTTTTTTTGTAGCATATTTTTCTTTCATATTAATTTTTTGATTTGCATAACTACACACTAACCTCTCTTAACGTTTTCTGTGTTTCTATACACATTCCTTATCTTTGGGGGGGGGGAGGTAACCTCAGCAAAATAAATGTAATATAAGTTTCAAAACTGTATGTTAATATCTATGTACATAAAGTTAGGATAATTTAATACGTTCGGTAATTATCCTGATCGAAAGGTTGCTCAGCACTTGAGTGGGTCATTTGAATTTAATAAACTAACACTTGGCATATTTCTACAGATACCAGATAATTGTTTCACCAGTTATGGCAGCTTCAGAGGTTAGATTTGAATTGTCAACGAAAGTATTGCTTTGATTGCAATAAAAGTATGTGTAGAACTATACCAAGCTTTACATATTAAAATCATGATCACTAATGTTATCTTGACAAAATAGAATGCTATATGGTACTACTTCACTGAAAATGTTATATTTGCAGTGTTAAATAAAACAATGATTTTTCACAGATGTACTTTGTTCAGGCCCATGCTACATGTAGAAATGCAAAAAAATGCAAATTTTGCAATTTCCATCAGCACCAGGGACCATGTAGTGACAGACATATAACCTATTTTGATTTAGTTCTATAATGGATAACATCCACAAACTATTGGTTAATATCAATATATGTTGAATTCGGATAATTTAATATTTTGAAATTAGCCTTGATATATTTATCTAATAAATACACAGACTTATTGCCTATTAAGTTATTCATTAAACATTCTGTAAATAAACTGATTCAATATTACATCCTGTAATAAAAAGTACAGCCAATTACAGAGACCAGCACTCCCTTTTGAAATACAAACCAGTGCCCTTCCTTTATCAAAGAAATTTCAAAACACACTTACAGGTTAAGTTCAATCAGTTTCAGTTACAGATAATTGTTGTGGTTCATAGTTTGTATAATTTCTTTGTTACCAGAACTTGCAAGTGTATGTACAAAATACTAATCCACATAAAAAAACTGTGTAACTTAAAGATAATTAATAACTCTAAGAGTGTGTAGGATACATTTGTAACCTATACTGCAACTTCCTTTAACCTAACCTACAATACAGAGTGACTGTAAATTGTTAACAAAATCTAATTACTAATCCATAAATATTGCAATAAAAACACTACAAAAACCGATCAGAATAATATACATGTCATGATATAAACTGAAATATCATTTCTGGCTATACATAACCAAATACGTACCATAAAAATACATATTGTTCTCATAATATTTGTTGCCGTACTTATCAACACCAACCAATGTTCCTAATTTCAGCTCATCCTGCCTAAAACAAAAGTACTATTTTTTAAGATCTGCATTTTACAAACAAAAATATTTTTATACAATAAATTTGAAAAATATTTGTTGGTTAACTATACTAAAAAGCTTACGCCAAAAATGCCATTTATCATGAAATTAAAAAAATAGAAAATTTACCTGAACAATTTATAAAGCGATGAGAATATGCCTCCATTATGCTTTATTATTTGAAAAAGCCTCCCTACCTTATCTAAGGCTAAATAGTTCGCCATTCTCTATAAATAACCTCTATAGATCCCGAACGTGAAATAAACAGCTGTTTTTACATTTCGGACAGCCGACGGACAGCTGTAGTTCTTTTTATAATCAGCTGACTACATTGCTGATAGTAAGTTTTTAGCTTTAAGTTGAATTATTTTTAATGTATGAATGTATGACATAAAATAACTGCTGTAACTGTATTATATTTCATATCATTGTACTATAACAACATATTCCATTTCAATTCATAACACTACATCTATAGCATATTACAAAATACTCAAATCATACATAACTGACAGATATTTTCGAGTGAAATAAGGAGAAAATTCTGAATTGACGAAAATAACAGCTGGAGTTCCGCAGGGTAGTGTTTTGGGACCGGTCTTGTATTTGTTATATACAAGGAACCTTCCTACTGTAGAAGATGCAACCACTGCCACCTTTGCAGGTGATACTGCAATTCTAGCGACTGGAAATAAAATTGAAGAAGCTGTAGTAAAACTTCAAAGAGCCTCTGATGCTTTGAGCCAGGGATGCGACATCCGACCAAGAATATCGATATTTTAAAAATCGATGGTGTGAAAACATCGTTGAAAAAACGTCGATGTTTTTTCCAGGAATATGTAAAAATTTCCGAAAATGACAAACTAATGGAAGCCAATCATACCAAATTCGATTCTTTTATTTTAACTTTATTTATAAAAAAAAATTAAACATGTTTTGAGATTATGCTAATAATAATTGGACATTTTTTAAATTAAACAAATTTGAATTCTCTTAACCTTAAATAATTTGGTAAAATAATTTTCTTGTTTTAAATCCATTTTTTAGTTAATGCCTGTAATGATTAAATGTAAAGATTTGATAAATCATGGTTAAGCAGGCAAAAATAATGTTATAAAAAAAATATATATTTTTCAGAAAAACATAGAATGATTAACAGATGACCAGTTTCAATTTTTTTTTTTTTAACAACAATTAACATTCATTTAAAATTCAACAACATTTCACAAAAAACTTTACAACAGTTTTATAAAACGTTTTTCACTAGAATATTACAACCTTTAAATTATTGTGACAATTTTTAAAATATTATCGACAATTATATAATTTTTGGACTAAGTTTTTACAATTTTAAAATATATACTGTTATAAAGCTTTTTTTGTGAAATGTTGTTGTTGAATTTTAAAAGAGTGTTACTAATTGTTGTTTTTTAAAAGAATTTTTCCAATTTTTTGTCCTAAAGATGGACCTCGGTGAGGTTTGAATTGAAACTGGTCGTCTGTTAATCATTCTATGATATTAAATATGTGTTTTGAAAAATATTTTTTGTTTTTGTAAATAATTATTTTTGCCTGCTTATCCATAATTTATAAAATATTTAAGCTGAATAATTTGTTGCTTAATAATAAGTTAACTAATTACTACAACAAGACCTTAATGACCTCCAAACCTGGTGCTATCTCTGGAAAACGAAGACCTATGTGTCCACCAATTTATATTAGTAATCAACCACAGACAGTCACAGTTTAATATTTAGGAATGATACTCAACAAACACTTACATCTCACAGAAAATTCATCCCTACACCCAAAATCCAAATTAGATATCATTCAAAAATTAAATATTTATAAATATTTTATAAAACCTGAGTGGTCATGTGGCGTTCAAGTTTATGGAGTAACCAACAAACTAAGCATAATAATTATTCAAGCCCAACAATCCAAATTCTGGAGTCTTATCAGGCCCCCAAGTATGTTTCGAATCACATGTTACACACAGGTTACAACATACCCACGATACCAAATCTATTAAACTGCTTTACAGTTGCTTCCAGAGCAAATAACATGGACACTCAAACTCGCTTATAAGAAATATGTCGACACTAAATCTACCATTGTGCCGTCTCCTAGCCTCCTTCATGCCTCCATGTCATCATCCTAATCCCCTCCCATCATCTGCTAATGGTGCCCTTGGCATCGGGATGGATAAAAAATTGTAGAATAAAAATTTAACAACAAATAAATTGTTTCTATCTTGCTCTAAAAGGAGAGTTGTTTCTCTATAAACAGCTTGCTATATTTAAAAATATTGGTATGGAGAACCATACATGACTTCCATGTTCTAAGATTTATATTTAAAATCATTTACGAAATGAAATATTTCCATAGAAACTACTTCTTTCAACTTATTGCTTCAGCCTTAACCACAGTACTGTGGTCACTAACGTATACCACCACACGTTATCGCACTCGATTTTCACTGATGATGGCAGTCGACGTCACTGCCGAAACGTCTGGTTTTGCAGAAAACATTGGACTACGGCTAAACAGCCCGGGGAGGAATTTTAACAAAAAACTACTTCTTTTTTGCCGATAACGTAGTAAACATATAACAAATTCTCCCCTCCCCCTCAACAATCATTTTCATTAATAGAAAATTACCCCCACCCCGTTCACCTAACCTCTTAATTTATAGATATTTCATCTACGTTTCTACAGTGGATTATTATGAGCTTCTTAACAGTATACTTTATTTATCAAAATTAAGTTCTTCACTCTTGTTAAAACATAAAACGTTGCAGGTAACCTACCCCTTTCTCTTGACTGATCTTCACCAAAATCAATAGGCCTTCAGTCCTCTATAATTCATGGATGCATGCAAAAATATATTTGATTCTGTTTGAATGTGCGGCAGTTATCGTTCGTCACGAATAATTTCTCTTGTTACAACATAAAGTGTTGCAGGTAAACTACCCCTTTCCATTAACCAGTCTTCACCAAAATCAACATGCCTTGAGTTCTCTACAATTGAGGCATGCATGCAAAACATTATTATTTAATTCTGTTTGCATGTGCGGCAGTTATCGTTCGTCATAGAAACAATTACTCTTGTTAAAACATGAAAAGTGGCCGGTAAACTACCCCTTCCCCTTAACCGATCTTCACCAAAATCAACAGGCCTTCACTTCTTTACAATTTAGGATAGCATGCAAAAAAGTATTTGATTCTCTTTTAATTTACGACAGTTATCGTTCGTCATAAAAAAATTACCTTGTTAAAACATAAAATGTTGCAGGTAAACTACCCTTTTTCCTTACCCGATCTTCAACAAAATCAGCAGACCTTGAGAATTCTACAATTTAGGGCTGTATGCAAAACATTATTTGATTCTCTGAATTTACGGCAGTTATTGTTCGTCATACAAAAAAATTACCCTTGTTAAAACATAAAACGTTGCAGGTAAACTACCCCTTTCCCTTAACCGATCTTCAACAAAATCCATAGATCCTGAGTACTCAACAAATAAGGACTGTATGCGAAAAATTATTTGATTCTGTTTGAATTTGCGGCTGTTATCGTTTGCCATAGAAAAACATTACCCTTGATTAAAAAAAAAAAGTTGCAGGTAAACTACCCCTTTCCCATAACCGATCTTCACCAAAAACAATAGGTCTTGATAACTCTACAATTCAGGGCTGTATGCAAAACATTATTTGATTCTCTTTGAATTTACAGCTGTTATCGTTTGCCATAGAAAAAAATTACCCTTGATAAAAAAAACGTTGCGTGTAAACTACCCCTTTCCCTTAACCGATCTTCACCAAAAACAAAGGTCTTGTGTACTCTATAAATCAGGGCTGTATGCAAAAAATTATTTGATTCTGTTTGAATTTGCGGCTGTTATCATTTGCCATAGAAAATACCCTTTTAAAACGTAAAACGTTGCAGGTAAACTACCCCTTTCCCTCAACCGATCTTCACCAAAAACAATAGGTTCTGAGAACTCTTCAATTCAGGTTGTATGCAAATAATATTTTGATTCTGTTTAAATTTGCGGCTTTTATCGTTTGCCGTAGAAAATACCCTTGTTAAAACATAAAATGTTGCAGGTAAACTACCCCTTTCCCTGAACCGATCTTCACCAAAAACAATAGATCTTGAGAACTCTATAATTTAGGGGTGTATGCGAAACATTATTTGATTCTGTTTGAATTTGCGGCTGTTATCGTTTGCCATAGAAAAAAAAATTACCCTTGATAAAAAAAACCGTTGCAGGTAAACTACCCCTTTCCCTCAACCGATCTTCACCAAAGCAATAGGTCGTGAGTACTCTACAAATCAGGGCTGTATGCAAAAAAGAAATATTTGATTCTGTTTGAATTTGCGGCTGTTATCATTTGCCATAGAAAAAAATCTACAGACAGACTGACACACAGAGAGACACACAGACACTTTTTGAAAAATGACTTTTTTCAGGTTTCGAGTGTAGTACAATCAGAATCTGCAATAATCTCGAACATGATTTTTTTTGGCTCACCATACTTCCATTTCCTTAAGGAACATGGAAGTAAAAAATATACATAGACAAGTAAGTTTGATAAGCTCCAAATAGAATTTTAAATTACTGAAAATTTGAATTGATCAAAATTAAAAAAAAATTATCAATTAAATAATTATTTATAATTATTTAATTAAGTAGAACTTTGGTTCTGAAATCTTCGAGGAATAACAAAGAATATTCCATTTTTGTTAGTTCCTCACTTTTCTTATAATCAAAATACAAAAAGGATAAATAATGAACACCCATTGTAAAAATAATGATAATAAAATAATGATGATAAAATATAATGATACATTTTAAAAGAAAACTTCAGAAAAATTATAATAAGCCCCAATATTTTTTATTAATAGTTTGTAAAAATAAAAGGTTATTCAGTTTTTCCCCCTTCAAACAGCTTCTTTTTTCGGTTGAAATATCACCAGTGATAGAAAAGGCTCGTTCAGATGGAACAGAAGTAGCCATCACACACATATATTTTTTGGCCAGCTTAACCAAGGGAGAATCCTGTAATAGAAACATCAACAAGTTATTAGAAAAAAAAATGTTATCAAGAAAAGAACAAAAAATATCAAATTTGGAATTTGATTGCCTCTCAGTGAAAGGAAGTTGATTAATTACAAGAGTAGTTTGAAGATATTCCTCTCAAAAAAGGAAAAAAAAAAAGAATATAGAAAACGTTATTTCAGACTACATTGTTAATTTAATAAAAGATTATCTGAAGAGGTGGAATATGAAATCCACGAAACATATAATATTAAAATAAAATGTCAAATGTTTAACGAAAAAGTCTTTAAAATTGCTAGTAAGCTCATAAAAAGAGGTACTAGCCATAAATTTTTATAAAGCATCCTGATTGTTGGATAATAAAACTTAACAAGTTAGTAAAAACCTTATTAAACCAAGAATATAAAAAATATCAAATTTAAATCATATGCTTCTGCATTATATGATAAAGGTAGTAAATTCAATCTCATCTTATGGTAGCTATCATACCAAATTTCCAAAGGGTTATCACTCATTTTGACAACAGGAGATTTCAAATATATCGCCAATTCTGGGGCCATCACAGCAACATCAAGCCCTTCTATGAATTTTGCCCTTTTCCTCGATCTCCAGGATTCTTCAACCAATTTTTGATGGTCTTCCCATAAACTGAATTTTTGTTCTGTAACAAAAGATAATTATGTATAAAAGCTAGAGGACAAAACAAGGAAAATCTACAAATAATAAATGTGGTTTGTTTACCTTCATAAGGAGGAGTTTGAGCTCCACTTTCGGATTCGGATGATTCGATGGTCTCTTCCTTCAGTTCGATGCTAAGTCTCCTAATAGCTTTCGATAGTGCCACTTTATCCTCAAAGTGGAGATTTTTGAATCTGGGGTCCAGAAGTGTACTCATAGCACAGAGGGGATATTGTTCAATGGCGCCGAATCTCTTTTTGAATTGCGCAAGAACATTGGTTTTCAATTGTACTCCCAGTTCACTTTTACACTGCACCTCTATTATTTTCTTTTTCATCATTCTAACTAGTGGAATGACAATACTTGAAGTGACAAATTGCTGCCCTGATGCTTCTCTAGTTGCCGATTCAATTGGCCGGAATAGCATGCAAAATTCCAGCATAAATTCCATATTCTTTGCAGAGGGCATTGAGGGGGCTCAGGTATTAAAACTTATAATACTCCCAACAATTTCTCTTAAATTGAGAAATCTTTCCAGCATGAAATACGTTGAATTCCATCTCGTCTTGATGGACTTAATCAGCTTTTTTTCAAGATGCTCTGTTCTTTTTCTCAGTTCATCACTCCCCACGACACTGTGTTTGAACCAAGTTACAATTGCCTTTACTTCATCCACAACATTTACTACCTCGGGGAGTGACTCAATTGAATTTTGGGCCATTAAATTTAGGAGATGGGCAAAACAGAAGCTGTGTTTTTGTTTGTCAAATGGTTTCTCCACTGCACTTGTCATATTACTGGCCCCTTCAGTAATTACCGCAGAAATCATTTCTGATTTGAGGCCTCAATCGGACCATGTTAGCAATAGCTTCTCCGCTATATTATCAGCTGTGTGGGTTTCGCTTAGTTCATATACCCCAAGAGTTACTGAGTCAAGTAACATTTTGTTTTCGGGCTGGGAAACAAAATGAGCTGTCACACCAAGAAATCTCCTGGTTTGATGAGTTTCAGTCCATATATCTGTTGTTAAACAGATGTATGGTACTGAAGTAAATTCCATTTTGAAAATATTTTTAATATATTGATATTTTGTATCAATCATCACATCTATTGTCTTTTGGGATGGAATATTATATAAAGGCACTGTTACCTTTAATAGATGCCTGAAGCCATTGTCCTCTACAATAGATATTGGTTGATTGTCGCGACATATCATGTAGAGGATAGCTTCAGTTACTTTGCTAAACGTTTCACCCCCCTCTTTAAATGTACTGATATATTTTATAGATTCACTTAGTGTTTTTTTTGGGTTATTATTTTAGGTTCTGGTGTTGCCATACCTGAAGTTCCTGAAGTTGAAGTGCTGAGAAGAGTGGGAAGTGAAAGGTCACTCAAACTTGATCTTGAGGACTGGATCGAGGGCGATTCTTTAACCTACGGAAAACATTTAGAGAAAACCTCTTTATGCCTATATTTTATATGCCCCAACAGGTTGGAAGTATTCCCCGAAGTCTTCAATATTTTAGGGCATAGAGTACATTGGGGCGATTTTTCGTCTCTTTTTTTAAAAAATTTCCATACCTCACTTTTCATAAAATGTTTCATAATTCAGAAAATGTTTCCTTGGAAAGTCTCACACACACACAATGAACACAATATCACTTAACTTACTAGAAAAAACTGATTATTGTCACTAAACGAATATAAATAAAAAACGAAACTAATAGTAGCAAATCCTAACACTAAAAAGTCACTACTCTTAAAGAAAATTCACTAAATAAAAACTATATCTATAACCAGTGCCGGCTTTTGGGGCGGGCAAGCTGGGGCAGCGCCCCAGGGCGCTGGACGCTTTAGGGCGCCAACTGGTTTTGGAATTTTAAGGTAATAAAATTCTTCAGAAGAATAAGAATGTAGGTAGAAGTTGCAGTAATGCTATAGAAAAATATCTGCGAAATTCGGGTATTAGCTATTGAGTGCGCCTAATTAAAAATTATTTTTATTTTTATCAGTAGAATTTAATAGACTACTAAGAAAGTTTTGTGTTCTTCCATTTGGATCGATTTTTGTTTTTATTCAATCTTAACTGTAAAACTAATTTCTCAATTTAAAAAAAAATTTTTGAAATAATTTAATTGTAATAATTTAATATAATTAAATTACCTTATGGTCCACCTTAGTGACACTAGCTTCTTTCGTTCAATGACGCGTTTCGGGATGAAATCCCATCTTCAGATACACAATATTAATTAAAAACGTAAATGTATACCACATTTTGTGGTTATGTCATAATTTAAAATCTTTTAAATAAAATATACAAATTGTTACAATTGTACAATATACAATTGTGTATCTGAAGATGGGATTTCATCCCGAAACGCGTCATTGAACGAAAGAAGCTAGTGTCACTAAGGTGGACCATAAGGTAATTTAATTATATTAACCAAATATCACTATAATATTGACGACTCGGAACACAAAGTTTTTTATAAGTAAAAACGTAAAGTTTTACCTTACAGCCTAAACCGGCTTTCACCTATAGAAGGCTTCATCAGAGGCTGTCGTTAGTAGCGCTGCTCGTCTTGTTGTTGGCGACGAGAAAGTGTTTCGAAAGATTGACGCTGTGTGTGTGTGGTGAGATGTGTTCGAATAATGCGTGCGATTTGAATTGTGTCTGTTCGTTTAGGATGTCGTTTTTATTTGTTTTTGTGTGTTTGTATATTTCTAATTGTTCTAGAGTGTCTAGTTTTCGGCCTTTTGTGTGTACGTGTAGTATGTTCATGTTATTGTCGATGTTTTTATATGTGTGGTTTGCTTCAATGAGGTGGTTTGCGAAGGTAGATTCTGTAGTGGTGTGGAGTGCTTTTGTGTGTTCAATGTATCTCTGTTTGAAGCTACGTCCTGTCTGGCCTATGTAGAATTTACTGCAATTTGAACAATTTAGTTTATATACACCGGGTAGATCGAATTTGTTTTGTGCTTTGGGCATGCGTTTTGATAGTGTGTGTTCTGTTTTGTTAGTAGTTTTGTAAGCGATTCTGTATCCTGCTTTTTTGAATTTGTGGGCAATTTTTTCTGTTTGTTTGTTGATGTATGTTAGTGTTATGAATTTGTTGTTTTCTGTCTTTGTCTGTTGTTTGTTTTGTGTTTTGTGTAGGAGTTTACTGACTATTGTTCTGTCATAACCGTTAGATTCTGCTAGATATTTTATCGTGTTTAGTTCGTCTTTGTAGTCTATTTCATCTAAGGGGATGTTGTTAAGTCTATGTATCATGGTTCTAAAAGCAGCTAGTTTGTGTTGTATTGGGTGATTGGAGGTGTTGTGTATTAGTGTGTCAGTTGTAGTTGGTTTTCTGTATATACTGAATTTGTGCCTGTGTTCTAGTTTTGTGATGGAGAGGTCTAAGAAGTTTATGGTATTGTTGTGTTCGTATTCGGCAGTGAAGGTTATGTTTTTATGTATTTTGTTTATGTGCGTTAGTAACTGTTCACATTGTCTTTTGTTTCCCCTGTATAGTATTAGAATGTCATCAACGTATCTGTGCCAATATAGTATTTTATGTGAGTGTCTGTCATTGTTTGTGAGTATTTTTGTTTTTTCTAAGTGTTGGAGGAAGACTTCTGCTAGAATGCTGGATATGGGGGAGCCCATGGGTAGGCCGTCGTTCTGTGTGTAGTATTTATTGTTATAAGTAAAGTAGTTTTGTTTTGTGATAATGTTCAGAGTTTCTGTTATTTCATTGATAAGTTCGTCTGGTGTGTTGTTCTGTTTGAGTTTGTTTTGTAGGATGGTGATTGTTTCAGAGATGGGGATGTTTGTGTACAGGTTTTTAATGCCGAATACGAACACAACAATACCATAAACTTCTTAGACCTCTCCATCACAAAACTAGAACACAGGCACAAATTCAGTATATACAGAAAACCAACTACAACTGACACACTAATACACAACACCTCCAATCACCCAATACAACACAAACTAGCTGCTTTTAGAACCATGATACATAGACTTAACAACATCCCCTTAGATGAAATAGACTACAAAGACGAACTAAACACGATAAAATATCTAGCAGAATCTAACGGTTATGACAGAACAATAGTCAGTAAACTCCTACACAAAACACAAAACAAACAACAGACAAAGACAGAAAACAACAAATTCATAACACTAACATACATCAACAAACAAACAGAAAAAATTGCCCACAAATTCAAAAAAGCAGGATACAGAATCGCTTACAAAACTACTAACAAAACAGAACACACACTATCAAAACGCATGCCCAAAGCACAAAACAAATTCGATCTACCCGGTGTATATAAACTAAATTGTTCAAATTGCAGTAAATTCTACATAGGCCAGACAGGACGTAGCTTCAAACAGAGATACATTGAACACACAAAAGCACTCCACACCACTACAGAATCTACCTTCGCAAACCACCTCATTGAAGCAAACCACACATATAAAAACATCGACAATAACATGAACATACTACACGTACACACAAAAGGCCGAAAACTAGACACTCTAGAACAATTAGAAATATACAAACACACAAAAACAAATAAAAACGACATCCTAAACGAACAGACACAATTCAAATCGCACGCATTATTCGAACACATCTCATCACACACACACAGCTTCAATCTTTCGAAACACTTTCTCGTCGCCAACAACAAGACGAGCAGCGCTACTAACGACAGCCTCTGATGAAGCCTTCTATAGGTGAAAGCCGGTTTAGGCTGTAAGGTAAAACTTTACGTTTTTACTTATAAAAAACTTTGTGTTCCGAGTCGTCAATATTATAGTGATATTTAGTTAAGTAACGGACACGTCATGGACAACGAAATCCAAGAATTTATATTAACCATAAAGTGACTCGGTACGTAAAACATGAATAGATTGTAATAATTTATTTCCTCATTCTTTTCTTTAATTGCTTTCGGGTAAATTGAGGATTATGTTATTTATTCTTTTATAAAACTTTACAAAAAATCTGCAGCAAAAATGATTTATAAAACATTATCTCAAATATACAAAGTATATTGTATATTTGGCAGTTGGCAGACTGCACCTATCACTCGTGCACTGCGGACGGCGCGAACGTTCTGGGCTAACCTAAGAGTTTTGCATAAAATGTTTGTGAGTGATACCTGCAGATTGATATTTATATAGATCACGTGCTCTCGTTGAATAGTCGTCGGATTTGCTTACCTCTTGATTCATTTAAACTTCAAACATTTTACAGGTAAGGATTAAGAGTGATATAGAAGCTAAGTGAACGATTTGATGTTTTGACGTGATACCTTTAATGCATTTAGTGATTGAGAGAAAATTACCATAAGTTATAGAAATTTGTAATTTATGAAACGTAAATAAGAAATGATTTTTTCAATTTTTTAAATCTTAATATATAAAGGAGAATGTCCTGACTGACTGACTGACTGATTCATTCACTCATCAACGGCCAGCCGAGACTATTAAAGTTAGAGACATGAAATTTATAGGATATGTTCCTATTAGTGTGTAGAGGTGTGCTAAGAAAGGATTTTACGAAATTTCAATTTTGAAGGGTTGAAACGGGGTAAAATTGACATTTACGTTTTTTACAATTTTCTCAGAAAATAAATGGTGTATCGACTTGATTTTTGTTCTAAAATACTCTTTACACAAATACCGAAAAAAACAATTTCTGTTTTTTTAGAAATTCCACCCCTAAAGGGGTGAAAACGGGGTAAATTTTTTTTTTATGACATTTTACATTTTTGCGCATTTCTCGGCAACGAATTAAGATATCAATTTAATTGTTGGACCGAATATTCTTCATATTAATATCTAAAAACTAATTTCTGCTTTTTTTGAAATTCCACAAATAAAGGGGTGAAAACGGGGTAAATTGTTTTTATGACATTTTACATTTTTGCGCATTTCTCGGCAACGAATTAAGATATCAATTTGATTCTTGGAGTGAATGTTCTTCATATTAATATCTAAAAAGCAATTTCTATTTCTTTTTCAAAATTCCACCCCTAATGGGGTAAAAAAGGGGTGAATGGTTTTTCATTTTGGTTTGATCAGTGTCATGTTGTTTATTTTTGGGAATTCGTGTCCGGTTCTTATAGCGTGTGTACAGTCGACTCACTGGATAGCTCCCATGAAAACTTATACACAGGAGCATAGGGAATAATAGATTTTCAGACGAAAAATTTTTCGTTATTCCCTATGCTCCTGTGTATACGTTTTTCATGCTTTCACTATTTAGCTATTCATGATTTCGCGGGCGAAGCCGCGACGGGTAGTGCTAGTACTTTATAAATATTAAACTGATTTCATCACATCAAACTGTGTTTGGAATATTTATTAGTTTTATTAATTATTATTCCAAGTTTTTTTGGCAAGGCTTTGCAGTTTAGTGAAAGGGCATTTCTAGGTACTAGGTACAACTAGGTACGGAAAAAGAATATATTTCAAAGACGATTGGATGAAAGGTATCTTCGTCCATCAAATTTTTTGTATTTGTAGTCTGTTCTATCCAGTGTCACATGTCCAGTACTAAATGTAGTTTTCAGATTATTATAAAATATTAAATTATATGAAATTCAAAATTATTTTTTTCCTATCTACATTTGTTATCCTTTTTTTGTACGCAGGCTGATAACATTTCATTTTAACGATGGAGAGCGAGAATTCTAAGAAAAAACCTAAACCTTCCCGGATATGAGTATAGAAAAAGAAAAGCAGAAAAAGAGGAAGAAATTCGAAAAAAAACATAAAAGCCTTGATAATTATTTTAAGTTACCGACAGATACAAATCTCTCTAATGACTCTAATACCAAAGCGCCTTTAGTTCCTACTGTCAATATCATTGATAATACTGTCGCTGCATCAGAACCAATTCCAATTTATAATGAAGTTAGATCTGAATCGCCTAAACCAACTTCGGATGCAAATGAGTTTAACGTTGATGATGACAAGCCCAATAATCAAGATGTGGCGGATGAAGGTACTTGTAAAAGTATAGAAGAAATATCCGAGTCATTAAACTTCTCGGATTGCGCCTTGTGGCCAGTTCATCGTAGCAATAAAGTTGTTGATTATATTCTTAAAATGGGTCCCAATCAAGTCATTTTGGATAAATACCCTATCGATGAAAAGGGTCGTCATTTTTCTAGTTTTTATTACAACCGAAAACTTCCAAATGGTGAAGTTTTTCCTCGATGTTGGCTTATTTATTCAACATCTAAAAATGGTGTATTTTGTTTTTGCTGTCGACTTTTTGAGAGAAACGAAACTTCAAATTTAGCAGAAAATGGATTTAATAATTGGAAGAAGCTATCTGAAACTCTTCGATATCATGAAAATAGTGCGGCTCATAAAAATGCTTATCAGCAGTGGATAGAGACTAAAATACGAATGCAAACAGGAAAAACAATAGACAAAGAAGAGCAAAAATTAATTGAAAAAGAGAGCGCACGATGGCAAAGCGTACTTGAGCGATTGATAAGAATCAATAACATGGCTTTCAGAGGAAGCTCAGATAAATTATACAAACCAAACAATGGTAAGTTTTTAGGACTCGTTCAATTGCTGGCTAAATTTGTCCCTGTAATGTCAAATCATGTGACGCTCGCACTTAGTGGTGATATTTCCGATCACTATTGCGGAAAAATAATTCAAAATGAACTGATCGACTTGGTGGCAACAAAAATAACTAGTAGCCTACCATTCTAGCGAGAGCTTCACTAGCAATTTATTTTGCTATTATTGCTGACTGTACTCCTGATATTTCCCACAAGGAACAATTCTCTCTCACAATTCGATTTGTTGATATATCTACCGATATCATCGAAATCCAGGAGCATTTTATAGGATTTTTTACGGTGGACGATTCTACGGGTTTTGGCCTTTCTGAAATTATAACCGATACATTAATAAAATTTGGACTCAAACTTAGCGATTGCAGAGGTCAAGGATATGACAACGGCGCAAACATGAAAGGCAAAAATGTAGGCGTACAGAAACGGATTTTAGAGCTAAATCCTTTAGCTTCCTATGTTCCCTGCGGAAGTCATTCACTCAACCTTGTTCTATGTGATGCTGCAAAGTCGTAATTAAATTCTGTAAACTTTTTCGGGATCATACAACGACTATTCACTCTTTTTTCTGCTTCGACTTATCGATGGAGTGTCTTAACTAGTCATGCAGAAATGTTCGCTCTCAAAACATTGAGTGATACACGTTGGGAGGCAAAGATAGAAAGCTTGAAAGCAATACGTTATCAAATAAGCAGTGTGCATGATGCTTTGATAACATTAAATGAAAACGAAAAAAAAAATTCTGCCGTAGCGCACGAAGCAATCACCTTGGCAGAACAATTAGGAGACTTTGGATTTTTGGTATCTTTAATTGCTTGGTACGATGTATTGTTTCAAGTCAACGTTGTAAGTAAATCACTTCAGGCAAAAAAAAAAATGGACCTTGCACAATGTATCAAAATGTTGGAGAATTGCATTAAATTTGTAGAAAATTACAGGAAAGATGGTTTTAAACAAGCAATGATTGGAGCAAGAGAACTTGCAGATCAATTGCAAATTAAACCGATATTTAAACCGCTTAATAGGGTAAGACGTGTAAAACATCATTTTGATGAAAACACACAGGATGAACCAATTGAGAGCCCAGAAAAAAAACTGGAAGTTGAATTTTTTAACCCACTGTTAGATACGGCTATTTCATCCATCAAAGAAAGATTTAAACAATTGAATTCATATTCGAAACCATGGAATTTCCTCTTTTGTTTGGACAAATTACCCAACGTGTAACGTGGGGAGCGTGGTTTGTAACGTGTTGGAGCTTTTAAAATCGTGCACAGACTTACAAAATAAGTTAACAGTTGAGAACTCCGCCGATATCAATGGCATTTTGTTATGCGATGAACTGATTAGTATAAGAGCTTTTTTGAATGATAAATTAGACAAGTAAAAAATCACGCCTCTTCTTGTGCTAAATTTCATTAAAAAAACATTCGCTTCAAGGATTATATCCAAACGTATGGATTGCGCTGCGCATTTTATTGACGATTCATGTAACTGTTGCCAGTGGGGAACGGAGCTTTTCCAAGCTCAAACTTATAAAAACATATTTAAGGAGTACGATGCTACAAGACAGACTCACTTCTTTAGGAACTATCTCAATCGAGAATGAAATTGCTGAAGAGTTAGATCTTGCTGATTTAATAAAAGATTTTGCCGACAAAAAAGCGCGAAAAGTTAATTGTAAATGATTTATTTATATAATTAAAATGTTATACTCTTTATTATCAAAACATAATTAATAAGTATTTTAAAAAAAATATTAAACATATCCCGATACTTTACCCTCACAAGGGGCGCCGAGGGAAATCTTGCCCCTCTAAACGCAAAAGCCTAAAGCCGGCACTGTCTATAACAATAATTTAAAACACTATATTTAACTGTAAAAGAAGTTAAACAATTGAACAAAAGAGGTGGAGACAAATGACAAATTGATGGTTAAGAATAAGATAAGATAAGAATTGACTGTCGATACTCGATAGTGATCAATATATTTGATAAAAAACGAATTATTTAAAAATTTGTGTTTTAAATAAAAAACTAGTTTTTTTCCAAGCTCTATGGAATTAAATTATTAAAAATTCACCAATTCCTAATGCAAAAACTATCGATTTGAAACATCGCCTCAAAAACATCAATGTCGATAAAACATCGAACCAAAAACATCGATGGTAAAAGTAATCGATGTTTGGTAAAAACATCGACATCGATGTCGCAACCCTACTTTGAGCAAATGGACCAAAAAATGGCGCATTAAGGATGTTTCACACTATCGCTCTAGGTACGGTCGCGGTCGAGGTACAGGCGCGGTCTAAAGTATTCACACCGCGACGCTCTCTCCGCGTACTCACCGTGGTTTAACCGCGAACTCACTGCAGTCGAACCACGGACTCACCGCGGTCCTTAAAAGTATCGCGGCATCGTCCGAAGCAGTCAGTAGTTAGCTTGTTCATGGCCGAAAAGATGGATTTCACCGACCAAGAACTGCTTATGATAGCGGTGCTTCTGGATGAAGATGAGGAACGGTCCAGTACCAAAAAAAAGGAGAATATGGGTGCATCCTACTTTACAAAGAAGATTGACAGAAGGAGAATTTCACACGTTGTTTCCTCAGCTGCTTGAAGATAACACCAGATTCCACCAATATTTCAGGATGTCAAAGGAACAGTTCCAGATATTGTTGTTTAAAATTGACAGTGACTTGGTAAAACAAGACACTTCATTTCGAGCGGCCATCTCACCAAGGGAAAGATTAGCTGTCTGTTTAAGGTAAGCTAAAAAAATCCTTTAGCATAACTAGTTTACAAACAGGAAATGCTTTACAAACCATTGCATTCAGTTATAGGCTGGGCACATCAACAATACAAAGCGTGGTTCATGAGATATTCGACGTCATCATAAAGAAATTACTCCAAGAGTTCATGCCCACTCCAAAGAAGAAAGATTGGGAAAGAATAGCAGCCGAGTTTTGGGGGCAGTGGCAGTTCCCTAACTGTTTAGGGGCTTTAGACGGGAAACATGTTGTAATTGAAGCCCCGAAAAATTCGGGTTCGCTGTATTTTAATTATAAGAAAACATTTTCTATAGTTCCTCTAACTTTGGTAGACGCTAATTACAGATTTGTATCTGTTGACATCGGTTCATATGGTAGGAGTAGCGACGGAGGGATATTTAGCTCTTCCAATCTGGGAAAGCGGTTGGAATCTGAACTTTAAACATTCCAGATGATACGCTGCTGCCAGGGACCCACCAGACAGCACCGTACGTTATTACCGTACGTTGGTGATCCCGCCTTCCCGCTGAAGAATTATTTAATGAGACCGTTTCCAGGTTATCAACTAGAAAATAAAATAGGATAATTTTTAATTACAGATTGTCTAGGGCGCGAAGGGTTGTAGAAAATTGTTTTGGGATTCTTACTCAAAAATTCAGAATTTATAACAGGCGATTAAAAATAGATACCAAATATACAGACAAAATCGTTCTGACTACATGCATCCTGCATAATTTTATTCGTCAAGAGACGTCTATGCCTTCATTGACTGCTCACGATCTTGCGATTGGGCAAAATTTAACGAACATCCCGAGACAGGGCGGGAATTGTTCATCTAAAGCATTTGAAGTAGGCTACGCGAAATCTTTACATCATTCTTCAATTCAGAAGCCGGCGCCGTCCCTTAGCAAATAAATATGATATAAAATTCCAGTTTGTTCAAGGAAGATTGTTTGTTAATACTACATAAAAATAGGAAAGATACAAAGGAAATTCACTTTAAATTAGTTCCAATAAATATAATGTTGAATCTTACCTGTTTTATTTAAAGCTTGTCCAATGTCTTCCCACGCTTTCTTCTTCCTCACATTATCACTGTAACACCGGTGTAATAAATCGTACAATTCAGGGTATTGGCGAACTAATTCTATTAATTTTTCATCCATCGTTAAATAACAAACTGAAAATCACGTGAGGGCGCGAGACAAAGCGTCAAAGGGTCTGACTCTTTCCGAACACACTGCTCGAATGAAAGAACCAAGGGTTAACAACGGTCGGAGCGCGGGGGCCTGTTCAAACTTGCACAACAAGCACGGGACGGCTCGAGACCGCGGTCCGGCCGCGGTAAAATATCCGTCGGCCAGAATCGTCACGAGAGCGCGACCGGAGCGTTTTCGAACCGAGCCTCATAGTGTGGTGTACACTTCCGTTATAATACATTGGATTAATTTTGACCGTACCTTGAGCGAATCGAGACTGGAGCGCGAGCGTCCCTACAGTCTGAAACACCCTTTAGATTAAATGAGAAGTCAGTCAAAGTAAATTTTACAAATCTAAAGATTGGTCATCGGATACCAGTTATAATTAATTCATTACCAATTCCTTATGCTAATACAGCTAAATATTTAGGATGATATCAGACGCAAAACTTAAATGGAAGGAGCACGTCAAAGAGAAAAGGCAGAAGTTGAATCTAAAGTTCAGGAAAATGTATTGGCTCTTGGGAAGACAATCCCAGCTGTCAATCCATAATAAATTTCTGTTGTATAAGCAAGTGCTAAAGCCTATCTGGACCTATGGGATACAGCTCTGGGGCTGTGCAAAGAAATCAAACATAAATATAATTAAAACATTTTAAAACAAGGTGCTTCGGTGCATTGTTGATGCACCATGGTATGTAAGAAACGACAACTTACACAAGGATTTAAAAATTGAGCTTGTCATTGAGGAAATAAAAAAGCAGGCAGTGAAGCATGGGCAACATGTCTTGCAGCATGTACACCCTGGGATACAGCGACTGCTGGATACAACTAATGCAGCTAGAAGGCTGATACGAACTAAACCACTTGATCTGATGGATATTAGTTAAATGGGGAGATTATATCCAATATCTCTTGATTAGTGTCTTTAATTATGAAATGTAAATTACTACATGGGTAGTAGGGCCTACTCAGTCGTAATAAAAAAAACTACATCTATAGCAAATTACTAGGTCTATATTTTATTGTAAGCCCATAGGCCGGTGGACCGATTTTGATAATACATAGACCAATTTATTTTTGTAAATAAATAATTTTGGTAAAAAATAAGAAAATGAATAAAGCAGAGCTATGAAACATTATTACCTCTTAACTAACGATTAGTTCTAACATATTTCTTTAAGCACATGTTTCGTAAATTGTATATAGGGATGGCAATCAGCAACTAGCTTAGTGGGATAGTACAGATGGTTCTCCTAAACTAAGACACATGTGCATATAATACATATTGCACTTTTCTGTATATGAAATGCAAATTTTTTAATCAAAATTAATATAAAACAAAATCTAAGAACAGAAATGCATCTGTTACCCTTATCTGTGGTTGCCAGAATGTTGTTTTTGTCTCTTAAAATTACTTTATACAATTCCATTTCCATTCCTCCTAATTCCTTTACCATTCAAAGTAGCCATTATCAAGCTTTGTTTTCATTTACTTCTCTCCCTTATAACTCCATCTACCTTTATTTTCTACGCCTTCACTATGAATGCTGGCCCCCTCTCTTTGTTACCATCATTCCGCCTCCAATTTCTCAACATTAGAGGCGGAAATTGTTCCTATTTCTCAATAGGTCATCAACCATCTATCCATCTATTTGCTTTCCTTATTGTTTTGGTCTACTACCCTGATATTATCCACTAATACGAAATCCCCTTGTCTTTATCTTAATTCCATTCTGTATCATTTATAACAAGTACCTTTACCTTAACTTTTATCTTACTGGTACCTTTACATTTTTCTTCCTCCATTCTCTTTCTAATATTTCTCTCTGGCTAAAAGTTAGATCATTGTTTTATAATACCTTTACGAGTCATCAATTTGCCTTTACTCTTCACTATTTTAACTTTCTCTTCAACATTTGTCAATTAAATTATTTGCCTATCCCCAGTCTTCTTAGCATTTCTTGTTACTACTTTAATGTGTAATTTTATTTCATGTAAATTTTCATCATCTGTTTCATCACACTATTTCTTGCATATCCATAAATGTTCCAGTTATTAGCAGATTATTTTTCTTCTTCTCCTTCCCCAACATTTCAATTCTCTCTTCCAGCTTCTGAATTCTATTTTTTCATGTCTCTTTTATCTTTCAGTAGTTCTTCTGGTTCTCCAATTTTCTTTTATTGTTTTTGCTTTTTAATTTTAATTTCATTCACCTTTGTCAACATCTGTTCAAACATGTCCTTAGCTTTTCCATATTTTTTAAATATATATATCTTCTTGTAATTCTCAGGTGTTCTTGTTAGTATGGTTGATGTAGCCAAAAAAAGGAGCAAACCTCGGAATCCAGCCTCGGTACATGAATCGACCTGAAACCTTTTGATTTTTATTCCTTATACATTTTAAGATTTAAAAAACCATCTCAAATAGTGGTACTTTTTATAGCAAAAATTCACTATTTCACCTCTCTATACCTTGGAAACTATGAATTTTTCAGAAAAAGTGTATATCACCTTTTTGCTTGGAATGTATAGACCTTTTCATTTCCAGAGTCACTATAGTTATTTCCTGTTGCCCCTGAGAAGAGCCTGTGGCCACGCCTAAATAAAGAACAAGTCAAATTTCCATATAACTTTGTACTTTGATCTATAAGGAACAAAATACAAAAGGTTTCAGATTGATCCATGTACTGAAGCTGGGCTCCAAGGTTAAATGCCTCATTGACCCAACAATGTAGCTATCTTACTATTTCTAGATTTGTTTAGTGCTCTGTACACCTCTTTTACATTTAATAGTCATTTGAAATTTTACTTTTTAAAACGAAGATTGTCACATTTTAGTAATCATCACGTCAACTGCTGCTGAGGCTTTTATTGTTCAATATCCTGAAATGCTATGTTCTTTGTTTTGCAACTTTCTTTTTCTATATGACTTGATTTTTAGTCACATATAACAAATAATACATTGTTAAAAACATACACACACATACACACACACACAAAAGAACTATTGGTTTTTTAAAGGTCATTAAAACTTCCCTCTCAAGGTTGTACCAAATCACTGGTTTTCGAGTAAACAATGGCTTGTCAGACAAAAACAAAGTCAGTATATAGTTTTGTGTAGCCTACCATAACAAATGGTAGTCTACAATGTCTTGGCAAGGGCTTGTGCAAATGTGCAAATGAAGCTGAAATTGAAGGTGACTGAATGAACTGTGGAAGGCTGCTTATCAATAAATTCATTTGTAAGCTGATTCTTGCACATGTTGACATAACATGTTGCACTGGGTTGACAATATCAAGTCATGTAATACATACTATCAAGTGATACATACTTTAAGAGTATATGTATTATTACGATAAAGTATGAGAATCATGGTGCTCATTTAAATGATCTGCTGCTGCTCATTGGCAGATATCACTTACCATTACTGAATTTATTATCCTCTGTAGATCATGGCTGAAACAATACTGTCTGCACTATAATCAGGTACCTAGAGTAAGGTGTCATTCACACGTCGACAATGCAAGGATGCTGATCAAATGTAATTAGTACTGATGTTAGCTATGCATTACCTGAATGAACTATAATTTCTTGGGTTTGTTATAATTATTTATATAACATCTAATTTCCATGACTTTATTTTGCTATTAAAAGTTCGCACATACTATATCTAAAAATTTCACTCAAAATAGAATAGTTACTTGACGTCAAGTAATATTCATTTGTTGAAAAGATGATAGTATTTGAAATAAATAATTAAGTAATTTTAAAAATGTAAACAGTTAATGTTTTGCGTAACATATCAATGAAGTAGGGGATGTTGCCCTAGTACCACACAGTGCCTAGTACTGGGCAGCAGATGGTAGCAGATGCTTACAGACTGGCACTAATAGAGTGTTACTGACAGTGTTACTGGTTATGTTTGTAAAGCCTACCCTACAAGCATTCAGTTGTGAGAAAGCATAGTGTGTGAAAGTGGTGTTTCCGAGTGACAAATTTTATTTGTACAATTATCTTTCAAACAGTTCTAAAGTTACTAACAAATATGAATGATAGTTCTATAAATATCTGATGTCAAAATTTAATGAGAGCACATTTTGTTACTACGTGTTGTATGCTAGTACCATCCACCACACATTTTCTAGAACCATATAGAATCAAATACATCTTTGAAGAAGCTTCAGATACACTAATTTTTTCAGATGACTTCTGGCTGTATGGCCACAAAGACATAAGGAAAATGGGAAGAAAGGCTATGTAAAAAGCCATTGATGATCTGTTAATGGGGAAGAGAGTCTTTATTTTTCACAGTGCCCAATAGCACACTTATAACATCTTAACTTGTGTTATAACGTAGGGAACCCGCGTTAATTGGTTATGCCAATTATACAGGCTGCCTTTCGTTGTGACGAGCTGAAAATTAATCACAACAAATAAAACAATTCTTATATCAGGATATTGGGAAGGGGAGACTGTTGATTTATGCACTCAGTTTACTCGGTACTTAGATGACATCTCTTTATTACATTGTGAGATAAAGTTCTCTATTTAAAGTTCTCAACATATATAGTTTACAGTATAATTATATATATTACTCTTTCATAAGGGCCCTCAAAATATGATGTACATCTATTTAATTTATTCCACGGATCCGGGATTGAATATATATTAAGTTAATAATGGTCACCTTGCCATATACAATATTGAAAATTGAGCCATTTGAAGAATGGACTTTATTAATCTTTCAAAACAAGAAAACTTTTAGTTTAAACATTTACTCTTTTGCTATAACCAGTGTTATTAGATTACAGACTACATGTTACATATATTGTCTGTCTTTTAAAGTCTTAAAAGTGGTGAGTTAAATTGTCTTTTGTGGGTAATAATTTTAGTAACTCATAACCATGGAAGACAAGCCTCCATGTCACCTGGTTTTCAGTATTTGCTGCAGAATTGGTTCTTTGGTCCTCGTGCGTTTCCTGAAGGTCTGTCGTTGCCTTAGTATCCGGTGACGGTGAAGTTCCTGAAGTCTGTTATATCATTCGGGGTGAAGTACTCTCATCTTAGGCGACTGTAGTAATTCTTGTAGGATACTCTCATCTTAGACGACTGTTGTAATTCTTGTAGTTATAATAAATAAATAGAAAGTTTGTTTCACAGTAATACACTTCACATGATTATTGATTAGTTGAATATCACCTTCATGTTTGTAGTAATGTATGAATTACATAGTTTGTTATTTATTCATTGAGAGAGAGATGTCATCGCCGCACAAATTTAGTTATTTAAATATTCATTGAACCAACCATTCACATAATTATACACGCGTCGCGAAACAACGCTGTATGCAGCTTACGGCGTGAGCGCTCCATTGCAAGTGGGCAAAAATAGTAAGGGGGAGAGTAGTAATCTCGCGACAATTACTAGTCAACATAAAAGTAGTTCCATGTTTCTAATTTAATTAAAGGACTAAAGTTTGATTAAATAATTAAATAGAGATATTCTTAGTTACAGACGTTATCAAAGTACATTACAGTGGTCTTATTTAATTATTTAAATAATAACAAAATTTACAATTATATTTAGTTTGTTTAGGGGTCAGGAAACAAGTTAATTCTGGTCAGTGCCTGTATATGCAGGATTAATTAACAAGCTTTACCCTTTCTGTACAATTGTATTCCCTTTTATTTTATTATTAGACTTTTTATTAAATATTATTATTATTTAATGATAGCAATAAGATTTAGTTTAAAATGTGAGATTTTATTAAAATTTTAAAATTTCTCAGCTTATACATTAACAATTTAATGAATTAACATATTTTTATTAATGAAATCGTCACACACTCAGGACCACATAAAACAGTTAAAGTAAATGGTACCTTCCATGCAGAGATTTAAAAATACATTTAGTGTCACCACAGAAAATGAGCTGGTGAATTGTATTAAGGACTTAGACAAGTAGATGTTACCGCTGACAAAACCTGAGTTTTTGAAACTTCTGTTTGACTTAGCAGAACACATGAAGATTCAACACAGATTTAATAAGAACATAAATTCTATAAAAAATTCATGAAAAGGCATCTTGAATTCTCATTGCAGTTGGCTGAATCCACTAGCGGGCAACAGGCTTCAATACATTACAAGTTAATGTAGTTTTTTTAAAGTATGAGGAGCTATTAAACAAACATTCATTCCCCCCAACCAAATTGTTAACGGTGATGAGAGGGGGTCTTTTCAAATGTACATGAAAACTCCTTAAAGGTAATTTCAGTAAAGGGAAATAACAAGTTAGTAAACTGTTAACAGATTTTTTAAACATCTGTCTGTAGATGATGTTATAACACATTGTTTGCTGTAACATTCATCTTTAACTTGACATGGTTCGACTTGTATCAAACAACATATTTGGGAGTACAGGACACTGTAATTTGTAGTCAAATGCTCCATCTCAATCGTCTGTGCAGGAGGGGTTTGGGGTCGTTGACTTGTCGGTTTCTACTTTCTGTTTGTTTTCTGGAAATATATCTAGTTTGAATAACTTAGGAACACTGTCAGGGTGAGAGAGGTAGAAATATTACTGCCCTACTGAGCATTAATGCTGCTGAAGACCTATTTATACACAGCTACTTGAATTTCCGAGGGCAATAATTGACCAGACGCACAAAAAGATTCTCCAGAGGAAAGTATTTTGATGCTTAGAATAGTGGGTGGATCACAGTGTTTGGATTTTTAAAATGGCTGGAAGCATTTGTGAAACATGTCCATTCTACAAAATAAAGTCCGGTTTTATTAATACTAGATGGACACAGCAGGTCATTTTGTTTGTGAAGGAAAATTATGTCTACGGCTAAGTTTGCCCCTAAATACAACACACACCCTTCAGCCTTTGGATCAAACCATTAATGGAACCCTTCAAGACAGCATTCAATCAGGCTTGTGGAATGTGGATGCAGAATTATGGTAGACAAGGACTAAAAATTAATGAGCAGCCTATATGTGGGTTAGCAGACAAAGCATTTGCTGCAATTTTCAAGATGGATCTAGCCAAATTAGCTTTTAAGTGCACTAGCATTTAGCGTTTTAACAGAAATATACTTACAGACATTGATTTTTTACAAAGTTTGAATTGGTCTCTTCCAGAAGGAAATGTTGGAAACAAAATTATAACGGTTGTTTCTGCTTCTTTAGAACCAACATATCCACTGGATACTGCCAAAACAAGAAGTGAAGAGAGAGAAGAAATATAGGCCTAAGACAGGAAAAAAGACAAGAAGCAATTGAAGAGTAGAAGAAAGTAAAACAAAATGAAAGCACAGTTGGTTAAAAAAAATTGATTTTAATACTCAGAAGATGAGCCACAAAACTCTTAACCCTATTGAAGAAGATAAGAGTGATCAAGAAGGAACTGAGTATATGATTTGTGGTGAAACATTTTTAGAAGACTGGGTTCAGTGATTGGTTTGTATTGTGTGAGTTCATTAAATTGTCCTGACAGTTATGTTTTTTTGTTTGTAATCTTTGTAAATATACAATTTTATGTTGATTTTATGTATGGAAAACAAAAATTACTAATTACATTAATAAATTATTTTCATTTAATACAAATTTGAATTATTTTGGTATCGTTTTAAAATTATTAATTAAGTGTAAGGTACTAGGAACCCTTTTTTAATGACAATGAAAATGTGTTAGTTTTGTAAAACAATTTTTAATACATTTAAAATTATAATAATTTATTTTAAATTACAGCGTTCCTTTCCTAATGCTTTTATCTAAAACTCATAAACATTACGTGACAATTTTCTGTAATATTTCACCCAAAATATCACACAAAAATAATGTGGTCAGTATTAAGGCAACCTCCACTCAGTAAATTTTAATTATAAACTTGTGCATCACAATCATAAATGAAGTTTGTTCTTAAAACTAATAGTTTTTAATTAGATGTCCCCCCACCATAATGGAAGTTAACAACGTTTGTAATTGTTAATGTAAAATATTCATATCTTGTGCTTGCAAGTAATTAGCACATTAGTTAGTGACATTGAGGGTCCTTCACACTTCCAGTCACACGACTGATGTATGGTAGCGGTCACTTTGAACACTAATAAATACATGCATTTAACTCTACAGTTCTGCCTTATGAATGAAATGTTAATATTAATCTCATAAAGTTCTGAATACAAAAACTATCAGTGTTTATAATTAATCTGCAATGTAACATTAGATATAATGTCTTGTTTCGTAAAGTGTCTTAATATTCTTCACTCTTTCAGCATTATATTTTTCCTTTGTGTTCCTGAGCCCACTGCATGATATAAATTGACAAAGTTTTAATTTTTAACACACTTAAAACCAAAATATGCCTTACATTTGTAAAGATATAAACTTTTTCAGACATAATACTTATTTAGATCAGTTTTATTATTAGATTTCAAATAATACGAAGTTTGATCAAAAAGTTCGTGCAATTTTGCAATTTCCACCGATACAAGTGTCCGATTAAAAAACTATTTTTATGTGGTCTTGGTACACATGTTAGTGACAATCGTATAAAATTGTATCCCTATTTGATGCGTAGTTGAGATTTCACAGCTAACTGAGTAAGTCGTCCTTAGGCGTATTAGGCGATTTTTTTGTCATCCTACAATGCAAGATTGAAGAACATGTATTATGTGTAAACTGTGAGATAACTGCTCTGTCCTGGTAAACGTGTTCAGAAGGCTTCTGGCGAGACTGCTGTGCGTGAACAAGCGGCTTACAAGCTTCAAAGACTGCCGTAAATGAGTTGAAGATCGTGGTTGTCTGACGAAGATTATGTTTTGTTTGTGTTCCACGAAATTTTATCGCTAGGCGCAGTGGTAAACAAAAAGTATTATTCGGACATTTTACGCCATTTGTATGAAGCTATTCGTAGAAAACGGCCAGATTTACAGAAGAATAATTTATAAAAATTGCAGCCCGATAATGTGCCTGGACACAACGTCATTGCTTATTAAGACTTTTGCCAGGCTAGGCAAAGAAAAACGTCATAATGATGACACGGCAGCTGCCGTATTCACCAGATGTGTCCCAACGCGATCTTTTCTCCTCCCAGTAATGATAATTTCCACGAAAGGACAACGTTTCGCGACCATTTAAGACGTAAAACGAAAATCGCTAAGCGAGCTGAAGGCTGTACCAAAAAGCGCATGCTTGAAATTTTGAAGACTGCAAAACGGCTGGCTTAATCGTGTTAAATTCTACTGAGACTACTTTGAAGGCGGCAGTATAAGTGTCGATGAATGAAGGCATAATTTTTAAAATAAACAAGAGCTGCATGAACGTTTTGATCAAACCTCGTACAATGCTAATAACGAACAGTCCAGTTACTACTCTATCTATATTTTCTTTGCAGTACAGTTTAGTGATTGAAAATATGTTACGGTATTGTAGCTAATTTTTTTTGGTTTACAAAATTACAGAAATTAATTAAAATTGAACATTCCCCTAAGTAGAATTGTTGGATAGACAATCACTTTTAGTAAAGAATTGTTTTTTTTTTTTATTGTCTACGTACTTATACTGTTCTAATCAATTTTAAGAAACAAATAAAAGAATATAACATTAAATGCATGAGCGAAATGACACTCCTACAACATATGGATCTGATGTAGACAGCACTTGTACCACCTTTTAGGTAATGAACAACAGTAACAGTAACATTACTAATCAGTAATAATACTGATTAGTACTACATAGTACTACACTAATCAGTAAACAGTATCAGTAATAGTACTGATTGGATTCATTTTTACCATTGCTTTTTATTGTACTTTGTGCTCTTATAAACATTTTCAATTATTTTTTCAGATGTCCTACATTGTTCATAAAATCACACTTCTAGTGTGCTAATTACACAATTCTGTTAAAATAAACTGACAACAGCTGAACACGCCATAAAGATCACATACATAGGGTCTATATTGATTGGATTGTGAAAATTCCACAATTGTGGTTTTTTAATCTCAAAAACATATGCGATATATATCGAAACATTCAGTATCGAAATATGCCTTTCTGTAATCACTTAATGAAGAGTTCTGTCCGACTAAGAGAGCTACAGTTGTGTGCATACTGGCAGATTTTCACTGAGAAGCAATAAAAGGCAGAAAATTGTTTTACTTTTTAAACTTTGTGCAATTTTTACTCAGCTGCATATCTCACTTTTTTCTAATAACAATTATTTATCGAAAAACTGGAGTTAAATTCATTTATGAAAATTTTCTGTAGAGAATATCTAGAATGTTATTTCAGAAGACTACAAACACAATCCTGCAATTTATTAAACTACTATGCACAAACTTGAAAAAAAAAAAAAAAAAAAAAAAAAAACCAGTGAATTAGAAAACCAAATTATTGCATATCAGTAATGTATATGAATTATGAATAACGTTAAAATTTATATTTTCATTTAAGATAAAATAATTTTGCAACAAATGTTTTTGTTAATTCTCCAAACATTTTTCCAAACGTTTAAAGTTCTTCTTCTTCTTCACTTCAAGGATTAGGCTTACAGCCTGTTCCGTCTTCATACCCACCGTTTTCTTGGTCTGTCTCTAAATCTTCACTTTTAAAGTTATTTTGAAAAATGTTGATGGCTACACATTTTACTGCATCACTTTAACTGTATGATCTGAAAACTTGTAGTCATTTCGTATAACCATATCAAAATATCGGTATGGAGAACCATACATGACTTCCATGTTCTAAGATTTATATTTAAAATCATATTTTAAATGAAATATTTCCATAGAAACTACTTCTTTCTACTTATTGCTTCAGCATTAACCACAGTACTGTGGTCACTAACGTATACCACCTCACGTTTTCGCACTCGATTTTCACCGATGATGGCAGTCGATGGCACTGCCGAAAAGTCTGGTTTTGTAGAAAACATTGGACTACGGCTAAAGAGCCCGGGAAGCAATTTTAACAAAAAACTACTTCTTTGTTGCCGATAACGTAGTACACATATAAAAAATTCTCCCCTCCACCTTCAACTTTAATTTTTAATAATAGAAAATTACCCCCACCCCGTTCACCTAACCACTTCATTTATAGATATTTCATCTACGTTTCTACAGTAGATTACTATGAGCTTCTTACCAGGATACTTTATTTATAAAAATTAAGTACTTTACTCTTGTTAAATCATAAAATGTTTCAGGTAAACTACCCCTTTCTCTTAACCGATCTTCTCCAAAATCAATAGACCTTCCGTCCTCTACAATTCAGGGAAGCATGCAAAAAATATTTGATTCTGTTTCAATGTGCGGCAGTTATCGTTCGTCATGGAAACATTTCTCTTGTTACAACATAAAATATAGCAGGTAAACTACCCCTTTCCCTTAACCGATCTTCACCAAAATCAATAGACCTTGAGCTCTCTGCAACTCAGGAAAGAGTGCAAAAAATTATTTGATTCTCATTGAATTTTCGGCAGTTATCGTTCGTCATAAAAAAATTACCCTTTTTAATACATAAAACGTTGCTGATAAACTACCCCTCCCCTTAACCGACCTTCAACGAAATCAACAGACCTTGAGTTCTCTTTAGTTCAAAAATGTATGCAAAAACCTAGTTGATTCTGTTTGAATTTACGGCAGTTATCGTTCGTCATATAAAAAATTACCCTGGTTAAAACGTAAAATGTTGCTGGTAAACTACCCCTTTCCCTTAACCGATCTTCACCAACACCAATAGGTATTGAGAACTCTACAATACAGGGCTGTATGCAAAACATCATTTGATTCTGTTTGAATTTGCGGCTGTTATCGTTTACTATAGAAAAAAATTACCCTTGATAAAAAACCGTTGCAGGTAAACTACCCCTTTCCCTTAACCGATCTTCACCAAAAACGATAGGTCTTGAGTAATCTACAATTCAGGTCTGTATGCAAACAGTTATTTGATTCTGTTTGAATTTGCGGCAGTTATCGTTCGTCATAGAAAAAATACCCTTGTTAAAACATAAAATGTTGCTGGTAAACTACCCCTCTCCCTTAACCGATCTTCAACAAAATCAACAGACCTTGAGTTCTGTATAATTCAAAAAGGTATGCAGAAGAGTAATTGATTCTGTTTTAATGTATGGCAGTTATCGTTCGTCAAAACAAAATTACCCTTGATAAAAAAATAAAATGTTGCTGGTAAACAACCCTATTCTCTTAACCGATCTTCACCAAAACCAACGGGTCTTGAGAACTCTACATTTCAGGGCTGTATGCAAAATATTATATGATTCTGTTTGAATTTGCGGCTGTTATCGTTTGCCATACAAAATACCCTTGATAAGACAAAAAATGTGTCAGGTAAACTACCCCTTTCCCTTAACCGATCTTCACCAAAAACAATAGGTCTTTAGTACTCAACAAAACAGGGCTGTATGCAAAAACGTATTTGATCCTGTTTGAATTTGCGGCTCTTATCGTTTGCCATAGAAAATACCCTTTTAAAACATAAAACGTTGCTGGTAAACTACCCCTTTCCCTTAACCGATCTTCACCAACACCAATAGGTATTGAGAACTCTACAATACAGGGCTGTATGCAAAACATCATTTGATTCTGTTTGAATTTGCGGCTGTTATCATTTACCATAGAAAAAGAAAAAGTAAAAATTACCCTTGATAAAAAACCGTTGCAGGTAAACTACCCCTTTACCTTAACCGATCTTCACCAAAAACGACAGGTCTTGAGAACTCTACAATTCAGAGGTGTATGCAAAATATTATATGATTGTGTTTGAATTTGCGTCTGTTATCGTTTGCCATACAAAATACCCTTGATAAAACAAAAAACGTGGCTGGTAAACTACCCCTTTCCCTTAACCAATCTTCACCAAAAACAATAGGTCTTGAAAACTCTACAATTCAGGGCTGTATACGAAACATTATTTAAGTCTGTTTGAATTTGCGGCTGTTATCGTTTGCCAAAAAAAAAATTTCCCTTGATAAAAAAAACCGTTGCAGGTAAACTACCCCTTCCCCTCAACCGATCTTCACCAAAAACAATAGGTCTTGAGTACTCTACAAATCAGGGCAGTATCCAGAAAATTATTTGATTCTGTTTGAATTTGCGGCTGTTATCGTTTGCCATAAAAAATACCCTTGTTAAAAAAACGTTGTAGGTAAACTACCCCTTTCCCTTAACCGATCTTCACCAAAAACAATAGGTCTTGAGAACTCTACAATTTAGGGCTGTATGCAAATAATCTTTTGATTCTGTTTGAATTTGCGGCCGTTATCGTTTGCCATAGGAAATACCCTTGTTAAAACATAAAACGTTACAAGTAAACTACCCCTTTCCCTTAACCGATCTTCACCAAAAACAATAGGTCTCGAGTACTCTACAATTTAGGGCTGTATGCAAATAATCTTTTGATTCTGTTTGAATTTGCGGCTGTTATCGTTTGCCATAGGAAATACCCTTGTTAAAACATAAAACGTTACAAGTAAACTACCCCTTTCCCTTAACCGATCTTCACCAAAAACAAAAGGTCTTGAGAACTCTACAATTAAGGGCTGTATACGAAACATTATTTGATTATGTTTGAATTTGCGGCTGTTATCGTTTGCCAAAAAAAAAATTTCCCTTGATAAAAAAAAACCGTTGCAGGTAAACTACCCCTTTCCTTCAACCGATCTTCACCAAAAACAATAGGTCGCGAGTCCTCTACAAATCAGGGCTGTATGCAAAACATTATTTGATTCTGTTTGAATTTGCGGCAGTTATCGTTTGCCATAGAAAAAAAATCTACAGACACACAGACACACACACACACACACACACACACACACACACTTTTCGGAAAACGACTTTTTTTCATGTTTTGAGTGTAGTAGATTCAGAATCTGCAATAATCTCGAACACGATTTTTTTTGCCATCACCATACTTCCATTCCTTAAGGAAATATGGAAGTAAAATACAGTTCAAATAATGTGATGATTATTGGTGTGTGAGAATGCGTAGATGTCAAAATGGGAACGTCATAGCTATGTACAAATATGCTGGAACACACGATATTGTATTGAACACTTCTTATTTATGTCCGCCATTACATTAGAAACTACAATTTCAATACAAATTTATATTAAGCTTAATAAAAATTTAATAGGACACGTAAAACTCGAACTGACGGAAGGGATGAAGACCTTATACATTGGTATGTTATTATATAAACCGTAGTGAACACGTGCTGTTTGTGATGTTATTCCCGCCTCGGCACCATGACGTCAGAGCGATCATGTACACATCAACGGCGATCAACTGTATCCCTTTCTGAGGAAGAAGAGGTAGTGTTACAGCATAACAGGCACACTAACAGGGTATAAGTAACAAGGTATACGTAGGTGTGTGTGTCTTTGATTTTTGGACACACGTATCTTGATATAGTTTATAATAATCGGTCACGGCAGTTCCAAAATTTGTCGGAATTCATGCGGCCAAATTCAAAGATAAGCATAGCCTACATGACACATTTTATCGAAACAACTTCTATTTTTTTTTCTTTTATTGATAGTATCTCATTTTTAATTTTATCATTTTTAAACTTAGCACAATGTCAACACAGATAACGTTATTGATGAGAGGTTTCATGTTAGTAAATCTAAAACTGTTGTCAAGTAAACTACTCAATACAAAAACTATGACATTGACAGATTGCCAACCGCGGCATTGATACCGTACTTACTGCCGTCACTTGTGGGGAAGCGGGTGCTACAGACTGATCTAATTTTTACTTAAAGTGTATAATTTCTGTTTTACTTAAACAAGTTAGATCAAGTACCATCAGTCCGTAATACTGTGGTGTCCATAATAATGTAGGTGATAAATTAGATTAACAACCATCAGAGATTTTCACCTATCGAAAATTACGAAAATGTGTAAACGTTAAGAATTTAATTTTTATGATACAAAACTTGGTTTCTGGCCTAACTTTATTTTTTAAAGTTCTTCGAACATTAGACCTGAAAACAAAGCCTTGAACAAAACTTTCAACATTAAACATTATACCAGAAACTAAAATTAAATTGTATACGCTTATGGCAGTGCCTGCTCAGGCGTTTGGTGCGGTCATGGACTTTTCGAAAGAAGGATGTAATAAAATCACCGCGGCAGAAATGAGATTTTAAGAAAGCTCAAAGAATGCTCACGCTTAGAGATGGTTTGCAATGAGGATAAACAAAGTGAACTTAACGTGTCTCCATTGGTTGAAAATGTTGACGAATATAAGAATATATGGAGAGAACATGTTCTGACCATGGAAAAGGACTCTGTAACAAAGGCTGCATATTTTTATGCACCACAGGGTAGTCGTAATATAGAAAGGATCAGAAAACGATGGTCTGATTTTTAATTAAGCTTCAAATATTTATAAATTATTCAAATTCACAATGTATATAACGATTCTGAAACCGAAACAGGTGTCTACATTTACTCCAGGCTGGAAGAAGAAGATGGTGCAAAATTCCATCGATCCTTCAAAAGACGGCGCCGTCGCTAAGAGCAAGGCGGACAGCGCTCCCAGTGGCAGGCTCTGACGAAGCTTATAGTAAGCGAAAACTGGTTCAGGCTATAAGGTAAAACTTTTACATTTTTACCAACAAAAAACTTTGTGTTCCTAGTCGGTAGTGATATACTTATATTTAGTCAATCAACGGACACGTCATGGACAACAAAATCCAAGAATGCAAATTACATTACGCAAACAATATACTGCCATAACAACAGTTATGCCAGTTTTTGTGGTTACGCTGTCCAGACGCGGCTAAGGAAACAACATCTGTACTTTGAAACTATGTGCCCCCCCTCCCATGATAGTAATAGACACAACTTTTCTTGCACTACAGACATTGTCATTATGTAAGCATCCATTTTATTTCATTCTTGTTCTAAATATCCGAATTATGTTTGTCTCTTTGTTTTCGTTTTCATTACCTTCAGATTTTCCTATTATTGATTCTGATATATTATAATCACGGCGACACAGGAAGCGAATCTAGCCAACGGAACGAAAATAAAAGGAAAAACTATATTGAATCAAACTTATGTGATATACTCGTAGTTGATTAAATTGTTGCAGCACATATCCAAAACATATCCAAGGAGTATTTGTACGATCGTTCGAAGAAGATCGGGTATGTAGACTATAAATAATCTTATTGATCGTGGAATCTGACAGATAGAATGAAATGCTCTTCCTACAACACTATTGAGTCAGAATAATCAGGGAGCAAAAATAGGCGCAGTCATCGGGCTCGGTCCGAACCCGAATCATTACACGGGCGCAGAGACGCCGCACTACAACTACTGGAAGCAATGAACTTAGTCGCCCACCGGCCCACGTGACCGCGACCCCCAACAAGGCTCGCGGCGTCAGAGGCAAACTGTTTCCTTGTTCATCTTGTTTTCTGAACTAGCAGTCTCTATAATTCCAAATTTGTCGTGTTTACTTGCTAAACTGCTAATTGTCATGTTCCGGACGAGGCCTTTCAGTGTTTCGTGGCCAATGGTCGTGGTTTAGGACTTGAAAATGGTGGAAACACTAAAAGGCCTCATCCAGAACATGACAAGTAGCAGTTTAGCAAGTAAACACGACAAAATTTAAACCGTTTCCCATGTTCTCGACCTAACTGCCTGGCCTCTGCATATAGAAGTCACCATCCGTCTGTTGTTTCTCAGAATAGTACTGACTTAAGCGCCTCCCGCTTGGTGGTTGTTCTTGTTCATCTCCAACAAGTGTAAGCCGGAACAATTAAAGTCTAGAACTCCGTGCTTCTTACTAGGGTTTCTGTGGTTTATCAGACATAATTCGAGGAGGTCTTCGAGTTCCTACCTTCTGCGAATATTTGCCTTCGTCTGGTCACTAGCTGAAACTCTTTTTGCAATGGCCGCGATATCCTTCTTACCTTAGCTTCGGACCATCAGTAAGTCAGAAGCACCGGCCTCCGTTCTCTTGGCACCGGCCCAAACGCCACGCTCTTGGGTGATCTTAGTTGGTCGGTCATAAGTCCATCGTCTAGATAATCCACCTTCGGGTCCCAGAAACAGTTCCGCAATAATTCCTCGGAATTTAAACAACTAAAACAAGACACCTTTCTCCCTCCACAGGGACACACGTACCCTCAAATAAGTGTGGCCACGCTGCTTGCTACTCTTACCACCGTCACCGGTATAGAGACCTCCTGCCTTGCCGAGTGCCGTCGTATCTGATGATCTGAGACGTCTGCATCTGCCGTCTGAATCGGCAACAGAAGCGGTGTCAGTACCATTCCCCGCCCTCTAGGGAATAATAGCGCTGGCTGTTTCCATCCAAGAGATAGGTATCGGTCTGCTGATCATCATTCTTATCATCCATGAAATATCAGCACAGTCATCGAGCTCGACAAAGTCACGGTCGCAAAGATTCCCCGATCACAATGCAACAAAACGTAACTCAACGAACTTAGTTGATGGTGTGCGTTGTAGTGGTGATTATTATAATAAACAATATAAAGCGGTTGTTTATGTTTATAATTAGCCTACTTCAATGGTTATAGGATTATTAAAATTTTTAAAGAACCGTTTAAGTACACGTAGGATGTAGCTAACGGATAAACTTTATTGTTTAGCTAACGGATGTAGGATAAGCTTTATTGTTAAATAAAGCTTGTAATTGTTCTCTTGGTTCAAGTTAAGCTGACATCATGAAACAATACATGGATAACCGATTCTCGTGTGGTCAGTAAATCGTTCGACTCTGTTAATACTAGCTGGGAATCTGTCGGTCCACTGAACTATGTTAGGCCTTAGAACTTTAGATTTTCTAATTTGCGTATTCCTGTCACCGAACATTCCTAGCACTAGGCTACTTACTAATCATAGACATCACAGCTTACAGTGAGTCACGTTGGCTGAAGCTCATCAAGTTAATGTGTGGATGACATATAGACTATATGGTACATTAGCCTACTTACGACTAGTGGTGATGAGACCGTGTAATAATACGAATAGATCATCTAACTTCGCGCGTTAATGTACGCCCGTAAAATGTAGTGTAAACTTATGCGGTAACTTTGTTGCTTAAGCACTTAGCGATATGAATCTCGTATAGCAGTGTGAATACATCATCCTAGGCGGAAATCTAGACAACGTTGTAGTATGTTCCGCGTTCCCGTCTTTCGTTTTACGCGAATTAAATACAGATCTTTGTTAATTTTGAATAACACAATAAAATAAATGCTAAAGCTATTGCTATTGTTTCTATCATCCACCGACATATTATTTGTGTGTGTGGGGGGGGGGGGTTAACATATCGAAAAGTATAAGATGTTGTTGCTGTTACTTGAAAAACTTACTAAGAACTCTAAGATACTAATGTCAGACATCTGGAAGTTACAGGTAACACATCTTTTAACGTGTTTTTAAATACATTATTGATTTTTTTTTATAATTCTTATAACATATATTTGTGGGAGAGGGGCTGCAATGGGGTGTACTTGCACTCCCTGGTTTATGGTTTGAGGAAGGGGGAGTTCCACTGGAAAAAGGGAGTCGTAATTATACGACTGTTCTGTATTAGGCTATAGAATACAATATTGTCAACTGAACAGAAACCTATTCATAAATATTTCTATTATAAATATCTTCTTCGTAAGAAAAATCATAGCGCCTGTAGTCAATACACTGCGGGAGTAACGAAAGGTCAACAAATCTGCAGTGAAAAAGTTAAATAGATTCGTTATGTATTAACGAATCTATTAGAATTAAACAAACAGCACATTTAATGATAACAAAAGTGCGATTTTGAAGTGGAAAGAAACCCTTTTTAGGTCACCCTTCTGAAAAAATTATGCCGTCGCCCATATTGTACATTTGCACTCATTTCGGTTCATTTATAATCAAATATAAATACGTTTACAGTCGATTAAATAATCAAATAAATACCTACTTGCACACTTCAAGTAATTCAAATATAGCACATTCTACCAAGCATACAACTTCAATGAATACTTTGTGATTAAAAAGGCAGTAGGATAATTGCGCCATTTCAGTTAGAGGATGTTCAAATATTATACTGTTTACTGTATTTCAAAATACAGCAAAATAAATAAATTGTAATAATAAATGCAATCCTAGTGTTAAATTATTTTTTCATATAATCGACGTAGATCCAGTAAGCGCGCAAGTAATAAAGTGAAACAACTACGAAAGTTATTGATAAATAACCACTTGTAATTTGTAAGCGACAATAAAGATATTATGACGTATCGTCTACACCTGTTGCTGCTGTTCACGTGACTGTTTAAATTTAATAACTTTAAATTATTTTTAACAAAATTAAAAACATTCGAATTTTTAATTAAAGCCTGTCAATGGAATTGTTTTCACTAGGCACGAGCAGAGTCGGACAGACAATGTTTCGTGTAAACAAGCTTGCTCAAACCATACCTCTCCTTCTTCGCTGTTATTGAAACAATTTTCACTTTTCTCTCTAAATTCATTTCTGTTTTGGAGTAGAAATTGATTCGCTCCAAACAGTAGATATTAAAGAACATAGAACCGTGTTTAGAACACGCGCTGCTGTATTTATTCGGTAAATGATTACACAACTTAATTTTAATTACTGCAGATATTTATCGTAAGTAATAATTGTTATACTTATAGTCACAGACCATTGTTGTGTAAGTAATTGTTAGTCGCTAAGAGTCGTTTATATTTATGTAAGCATAATTACTACAATATGATTTTATTGAGCATGTTTCCATAGTTTGTGTGAGACACGCGCTCGTGTGTGTCAGGGGGTGAGAGGGGGAGAGAGAAAGTGAGAGAGAGTGCACGCGAGCCAGAGAGAGTGCGAGCGCATTGGCTTACAGTAGTGCTCCCCTCTGCACAACTACTATACTCGTCGTAGTGTATAGGTAGAGTTTTGTGAACTGCATATGTATAGAAAACATGTAACTCACGAATATGTACTCCATCTTACCGTGCCCGAAATAAAATATTAGACAGAAAGAGATAAATTTGATCCTGCTTTTGGTCATCTCCTGCCTCTTCCATCATTGTACGACTCCAAAAATATTAGGTATATAGGCTACTTCATTAACAAACTGTTCTTGAAAATAAAAAAAAATTACAAGTGTCGGATTAATTAAAAGTAAAATAATATGCTTTAAATTCTATGATTTCGTATTATTAGATTTAAAAACATTGTACTTATTATGTTTACAGGCAGTAGAGTAGAAAAAAAGGGCGTCAACTGAGCATCAGAACAATAGGGACTCGTTAAGGAAGAACTGCCCAAGACAGAGGCACGAATTTAACCCTATCCCTGTTTATCACCTGCCTTCCATTTTCCATCACTTTGATCCCCAAACTATGTTAGCAAATTGGTTGCTGAGTAATTGTAAAGGAATAAGGTGTCATGTTAAACATGAACACATGCTGCCGAGAGTTTGCCTATAACTCGCGCCGATAGGCCTATAACTCGGATATTTTTTGTTGGTATGATAAAAATCAGTTAAAACTTGTAAGGAAAAAGCTGATCATATCCTAACTATCGAAACCAATCATTCAGTTAAACAATTTTCCACATATACCACGAGACAAATGATACAATCCTAGTTTGGTGTATATAGTTCTGTAGTATGCTTACTACAGTGTGGTCACATACTGCTATTATTGGACCCCCCTGAATTTACCACTTCCTAGAACATTCCGTCATATACGCTGATAACTTCAAATTTAACTAATATCATATCAGCACCCCATAGAAACAACTAAAATTTTTCAGAATGTCACTAGAACAGGCAACAACCCGTCCACAAACCTTATGAGACCAAACTTCATTTGGAATCGTCAGACTTACACCGGGTGTTGCTACACATAATGTGGGCCAGGTTTTGTTACAAAACTTCAAGTTAGTACAGGTACTGAGATCTTTGTATAAATTGAATCTGTTGATTTTCATACATAGCTTATAATAGTTTTTAAAAGCAAAACATTTTATACCTTGTATAAGCTTTCAACAATTAAGAGTAACTTACAGTTAAGAAACAAAATTTGTATAATCTTCAAATAGGAGTTGTAAAGAACTTATTTCTTCACAGAGGTTCAACATAAAAGTACGTTTTAATCCATCATTTGCGAGAAATGGAAGAGGAAATAAGAAACGAGGAATCATTACACTAAACTTGTCCAAAAATTAAAAAAATTCTCTGCCACATTTTATTGTGAGAAAACTGAAATTGAGACATCTTAAAACCAAATTATTCGAACAGCATTAAAGATACTACCAAATGTAAGACAAGAAGAAAGCATAAACTGAGACATCAAACATAAACTACGAAAAAGTATATGTAATAGGATAACCAACAATAACAAAAAATCAGGAATGAAGAGGCACAGATAAGAAGAAGGACAACCCCACCCAAAAAGGTGTATTTCGCCTGCTTATCGCCACTGTTAGTGCTGCAAACAAATTGTTAAGTGAATTAAATTTATTCAAATATTAAGCTTTTTTCCACATTGAAATGAAGGTGTGAAGCATTGAAGAAGTCTCGCAGCAGGAGGCCTCTTGTACATTGCAGCTGACGATATACACTTAAAAACACAACAAAATTTGTATAGTAAATGAACATGAACAGTCTCCAATAACACACATTTGAGGTACTTCGCATATAATGAAGGGAGTTAGCGGGCGAGCAGATTGTAAATTTAATGTAAGCTTACACGGTGGGCACGAATTCACTATTAGAGCGCACACAGATAAGAGAGAGAGGAGAGAAAGAGAGAGAGAGAGAGAGAGAGAGAGAGAGAGAGAGAGAGAGAGAGAGAGAGAGAGAGAGAGAGAGAGTGAAAGGGGGAACCTATTAGCACATCTGGTTAAAACTTACAATTATTATGGGAATATCACGTTTAAGGGCAAGAGTCTGGGCGTTCTATGAGAGGTAAAATATTCAATAAACAAGTCTAACAAAAGGATTTCTTTAGATACTGTCCCACCACCTTAAAACTAAGAGATATTCATAGGCAGACGAAAATTTGCATATATAAAATTACTAGCTGTTACCTGCGGCTTCGCACGCGAATATGTGACTTTTAATAAGTATTTTAATATAATTTTTATTGTCTATGTCTATATGGCGTTCTGTCAGCTCGTATTACAATTTTGTACTCATTAGTCAAATTCTCTACAAAGCTGTTTTCAACATTGTACTATTTTAACTTGTACTAAATTATTATGTTGGTGCAACAGCTTTTGGAGATTAAAAGTACCCGTTTATAAAGCCTTTGGAGATATTTATAAAGTACCTGTTAAATCAAAAATGCTGCATTCTTTATTTTAAGTGTTACTGTGTTAGAAGCATTGTATAACACATTAAACGTATATTTTCCTCAACCATGGCTTTTGTTTATTTCAACAGTAAACTAAAAACCAAAAACCGTTGTCACCTAACCTCACCAATAAAAACAACACGTATTTTCGCTTTGCATTAAAGTAATAGGACAATTTACAATTAGTACACTTCTTCTTCTTCTGGATAAATGTACAGTTCCGATGGTGCTAAATAGCTTTTGTTATTTACTTGTTACTATGGTAATTAATTTTGGTCTCCATGGTGCTGTTGACATATTTAGTAGTAGTATTTAATATATTTCATTACTTATTCATTGCATCATCAGAAATACGTATAGACATAAATTTTATTTTATAATCGTTTAAGACAATTACAAAATATGTAGACGTATCTGTATACAAAATTACAAAATATATCGATACAATCACCTATTAAAAACATTAAAAACTGCAGGAACGGATAAAGGTACAGTTCTAATGCCGCTAAATATCATTTATTTATTTACGTGTTACTATGGTAATTAATTCTGGTCTCCATGGTGTTGTTGACATCTTTATACGCGTCAACGAAAAGACATAATTAAAAGGGCCTAAATCGTGCGAACAGGCCAAAATATCAAATTCCAAGTTAGATAGTATTTTTCGCCTTGTGTCAAAGGTTACCTGTGCAAAATTTGGTGGCAGTCGGTGTAACGATGTGGATTTGTATTCAGTGCACATAAATCCTCAGACTTTGAGTTATATATATATATATATATATATAGATTATTATTATACGACGCACGGGTGATATGGTAGTGAAACATGGACACAACTCAAAAAGCGCTGGAACGATTGACACTATTTGAGAGGAAGTTCTTGAGACGGATCTTGATGGGATGTTCTAATAATCAGTAGCTACGTTTATGTTGAGATAAGTTTAAAGTTATAAACCTATATTAGTTGGAATAACTAAAGACTTTAAAGGCCCCTTGGAAAAGTTTGAAGACGGCCCTTGTTCGATTTTTCTGTATTCTTACATGTTTTTTAATATCCGAATAATAATATCCATACCTTCTGAATTTATCTGAATCTACTAATATTTTTCCAGACAATGCCCGGGTCAGCGATGAGCTACAAGCGAGTTAATGAGATGTTCTAACAGTAAACGTGCCTTTCACGCACCTCTGTGTATGTAATAGGTCAATTTTTGTACAAGCATAGTAAATACGTAACAATTTTAAATAACGTTTATATGCAACACAGACATTCATAATATTATGAACTTGTTATGGTTTTTAGGTTTAACGTTTTTCATATGATATCTTAGACAATTTCCTGGATTCTTCCTAGATCTGACTTTAGCTACGTTACCTGTAACTTCCTGAAAAACCAACAATTTAGCTACGGACTGCTCAATACAGAGAGATCTTTTATGCAATCTTTCCTAGCCTACGGTGATTCTCAGATATTTTTTTTTATGATTTTAGATTATACCAGATGCTCCGCACTTTTAATTGTAACAGTGGTCTCCCTGGATGTAAGAAAGTGAATTTTCACTTTAAAAAGACAAGCGAGTCCATTAGTGGTTGATTAGTAGATCTCATTACGAAGGGCCGATCGTATACTTAAAATCTATCGCACGCTCACTTGGATGTCCTTGCTTTATGTGTCTGAGAACTCTTGAGAATGCAGAGATCAATGTTATTTAAATTTTTCGAAGATCTAAGTTTCGAAACACTGGATTTTGACACAACTAGACATAATATTCGACACTGTATTTGAACTGCAATTAATTATAATCCAGAGCACGGGGCAATTTTCGAAATAAACTTTCCAGACCTTTCATGGTCTTAAGAAAGCTCGTCAAATGACATAGTACTTTTCTAAATTGAGAGTCCAGAATGCTGGATTGAGCAACTATTTGCTGCTACCTTTGTCTTCCCTTTCGGTTAAGAATTCCGACACGTTCACAGTTTTTCAAGGCATCTCTGTAAAATATCTTGTCTGTTTTTATGAAACATTATCTTTCAAATGAATTTTCATTATACTGTTTGCAGCATTTTGCATTATAACCTCAAGCAAACTAAGTTATAATTTGAACATGTTGTTAAGTCCTGCAGCGTTATTTCTTTAAGTGTTCAGTCTATTTTGTCTATAAGATTCCTTGCATAATAGGTAGGTACAACGTTATAACATTTTTGTTCTTGCTATGCTATGAAACTTGTCTATGACAGAATTGTTTCCCTTTTCAAGCCATCGAGTCAATTGAAGAGCTCAAAGTACATATAAATAATTAAATACCACGAAGTTAGTCAATGTACTCTTAAGACGGATGCAACATAAATGAATATTTCACTATAAAACAAAAAAAAAGAAAGTAGACCTCTCGATTTCTGCTAGTCTAGCTACCCTCTATGCATGCCCCTGCCTATAGTTACTTTTGTTTAATTAAACGATGAAAGATACACGAAACCGTGTCTTTCTGTGTTTGCCAAATGCTCTTGCGTATTTACCATACGTTCCTTGCTCTAAACAAACGCTGTGCCTGTCAAAATAAGAAAATTATGCATATTATGGGGTTTGTTTAATATCGTATTGTAAACCGTTGTTTAATTTATTGAATCATGTGACAGAAGCTGCCTGTAGTTTTCTATTTACCTTATAGTATAACCTACAGCATACTAATCTGCCGCTTAACTCTACAGATCAGATAACGCTTAACTCACAACCATCACGTTAAGAAAACCTTCAATCCGATGTCAAGAGTACTTCATAAATGTTCACTATTATTTCTATTATTTGTACGCGATTTTCTTAAAAAATAATCGGTAAAGACAGAAATTTTAACCTGAAAGCATTATAAGTTAAAAGTTAACGTTACTCAGTAATTAGAACGATTTTGATTCAGATCAAGCCGTATCCAAGTGTATGAAGCAATGCTTGATTGTGAGCGCTGAAAGCAGTATACCGCTTCCTACAATCGCATGAACAATATTTTTTTCCTTATCTAAGAAAATATTCACCCGTAGTATTTCATAGACGACGCGACGTATAGGTAGGGCGCTAATGTCTGATCATCACCTTCTACCACCCACGTGTTCTGTGAACAAACGTAAAACAATCTCCTTTAGATTCTTCTGTTTAATTCTTTTGATTTTTCTTTTTAATTTTAAAGTTATAGCTATTTGCTTTTGGTTATAACTGCCATGCATAAATTAACATAATCTGATATAGTAACTATTCTACACTCTCTGAAAATGGTCTGATTGAAACTATGGTTAAAATATTTGTAACATAGCGAAATAAATATCGTGCAGCTTTATCAAGTGTTGAATTTGTTTTCGTTATCGACAAACGATATATTTCGTAACTACTGTAGCCATTCACTACAAACGCAGAGTTATATTCTGCGTGATTCATGCTCTCTACAAAAATAATTACAGATAAAATTATTGATAACAATTTCGATTAACGCATGAAACTTTATTTAATACTTCCAGGTAATGTTAAATGCAGGATGACACGTCACAGTTCAAACGACAACGGAAATGTGACGCTTTTCCTCTGATACTCTTCCACATAAACAGCGTCAACCTCGTTCATCTGTTTGTTACATTATCGCGTTTGACATTTTTCGGCTTCCAGCTTCCACGTCATCGTCGATTTATTTACGATTCGCTCCCTTCTTTTCTTCTAACTGGCAACTGGGTAAACGATCTGAGTTACCGAATCTACAGTTTGTAAATTAGTAGGTAACTACAGTTTGTAAATACCCGAAAACGATGAATTAGTTTTCCTATATTTCACAACTAGCAACCTCTCACGAGATTCCTGAAATACCGGTACAGCGTTTGTTCCTCGAGGTTCTGGAAACTACAGTATTTTACACGTAGAATCAATTATAGTTAATAAGAAATTAAATGCACAATGAATACTTAAATGCAGCACAAATATTTTTATTAAGGAAAATGTGTGCCTTTGTTTTCCTGTCTGGTAAACAGGTGTTGGGTGACGGTGATACCGAGTCACGCGACCCTTCGTAAGCGGCTGTAGACGTTGTGGTTTATAACTTCAATAAACATCATTTTTCACTGATAAAGTTTTCAACGATTTCTGATTAATTGCTTATTTAAAAATAACATAAAAACTGCCACATAAGAAGTCCGTAGACTTGACGCACGTTGCCGACAAGGGCGTTAATCTCGTTCGTCACCTGCAATTTGAAACACAGTGTGATTAGAACAGCTGTTTTCCGTGTGATAACGCTGATAACAACGCCGACTCCGTTTCAGTTCACTTGACATTTTCAGGATATGAGCTACTTTTTGGTATAATAAAAAAACCAAGGCAACTAAAGAGACATTCATAGATTTGATTGATTGAGGTTTAATATATTATTTTATAAGTTAACCAGCACTTAATTTAACGAAGTCATTTTTTGATGTTTTCCTAACCTTTTGGGAATGATTACATAATTACTAAGTAAAAAAGTAAATTAAATTATTTCTGTTGAAAACTTTTTTCCTAGTTACATAGTATCAGCTAAATTGTAAACACAGGTTTCCCACGCACTCACACACAAGCTCCGTGTAGCCTAGTTAATGTCAAAAGAAATTGTGTTCTGTATAGGGTACTAGTTTACCCACGTAATTGTTTCACGTAGACCATTAAAACAAAACAAAATCCGGCTCTATAAGGTCCTTGTGCCTTTCCGGGCTTAGTGTCCGTTGCTTCCTAGCTTATTGATATGCAGTCTTCTGAATTTAAACTTGTGGACACTGCTCTCCGAATAACTTTAGTCTATGTCTATTTGGTTCTATCCTCCTTTCTGTTGAACCGTTTCTTGAGTAAGTATTATTGCACCGATTTATTCTGTACTTGTTCTTCTGATAAAGTTATTTTGGCATTCCATGTTTTCGTAATTTGTTCAATAAATTAAAAAATCTTATTTGTAACTTAAATTTATTATCTACAACAACTTGCAAACTTACTATTAACGCACACAACTTAATGTGACGTGTCAGCATTATTATAGAAAGGAATTAATTTAACGTCTGCGTTACAAACAATACAAGAGCGATTATATATAATCTCGGAGAATCTATAAGCGGTTTATATATTCAGAAAACTGCTGAAAATAAAAAACCATCACAATTATTCTAATTTAATATTTAAAAACAAACAATATTTTTGTGGCAGGTATATATGTTTTCTTAACGGATATCTCTGTCATTCGTTATGATTACTTGAAGTTGATCCATATATAGTGAAAATGTAGCTATTTTCCACTTTCTATTTTACTAGAAAGCATTTCGTATTTCAATTTGAATCGCTTTTTAAATCAATTTTTATCTGAAAATACAAAACAGTTAAGTGTCAATGCTTAGTTTCAACGAGTACACAAAGTACAAAATACAGAATACAGTAGCTTCAACAAGTGGTAAGATTCTTAAAAATGGAAAATCGTAAAAACCGCAGCACTTTGGTATATGTTATTGAAAGAGATTTAAATAGGCATTTCAAAACGTTTGTGCAAATGGAACCTTCAGCAAATGATGCAATGTTAGATTAAGTATCTCATCCAATTTTTAAAATGAATTTAGTGCCAAAGGAGAAAAAGAACAAGGGGGGTCTTAATAGAAATTTGAAAGCTAAAACATGAAGGAAAACAAAATACAGAGAGAAACAACAATAATGTAAAAAAAGGGGAAAGATGAATTAGACTACATGTTCCAAGACGGTTCAGGCTTATCAGCTGGTAATGATAATGGTAGTTCGTGTGCTCTGGAAACTATTCAATATCTTAAAAATTCGAATACATCTATACAACCGTTACATTTATTCCCTACTACAATTAAAACAATATCTTTGTAGTTCAGTAATTGGGTAATTGCCTATCAAGCTCCACGCCTGTCAAACATCTATTTTCATTCAGGGGAATAGCTGTGAGGCCCCGTAGAAGAAAAAATGAGTGATTATTATTGAAAACCTGGTTCTCTTAAAATCACACACAATTACTGATTTCAGTATTTCCTGGCAAGTGTGAACTTTTGAAGTGTGATTTCAAAATAATAAGATTCTCTGTTTCTCTTAACAGTTAGTGTTAAATCTCAAATATTTATTCTTTTAACACATTTTCTCTACGTATCCACTTACGAAAAAATATTATTATGCTTTATTAATAAACAATTTATGTGTTGTTATTAATATTATAGTATTATATCATTAAATAGTATTTTTAGGTTATTATTATGAAATAGTATTATAGTTAATTCGTTAATTATCTGCAAGTGTATTGGTTACAACCATAAAGGAAATAAATTTTAGCTTCAGAAGAAATATTTCATTTTTAAATAAACATTTTTGAAATGCCTTTTTGAAAACCATTTTATATTTTGTATTTGAAGTAGAAAGTGTTATCTACTTTGTCTTTTGCATTACAAACGGAACGAGATGCCCATTTTGCACATCACTGGTCATTCGCACAACCTTGTGAAGTTGACAGTGGAGTTCAACATCTGAAGCTGTTAAAATTGTATGTCGAAATCAGAACTGCCAATTTCTCACAATCGGTAACGCTGTTATCTGTGGTAATCAATTTAATTTATAATTAAGATTATTAAATAAGTAGATTAATAAATAATTGTTAATTTAATCAAGAGGTTATACAAATAAAGTGAACTTGTAGTATTCTTTTAAAATTACATTACCGAAGCTCATACATAATAATTTTATCAGACACAAATATAGTAATGAATATAAATAACGAAATGATACTATTTTACTTTTAACGTTTGAATTTGACACGAAATTCGGTAACACATGAAACTTCATCATTCATCCCGTTCATCTGATTTATAATATGGTTGGACCGATTTATCTGTACTGTGAAATAGGTCAGTACACTCGTTGCAACGTTTATGCAACAGAAACAATTAATAGAGACAATCTCAACAGACGTCAAACGTCAGAAGTAATAGAGACATCTTAGACACGTTTTGTTTTCCGATTCCGTGATTGGTTATAAAACACAGCTAGTCGATTTACATGTCGACAATACATGTGGCTAGCGAATCTAGGAAACTTAAATTGTCGTTGGAGTGGTCAAGACTGTTATTGAAGGACTACCGCGGATGCAACCAAAACAAAAGATTAACTATACAGTACCCAGGCCCGGACTGGCCCGCCGATGAGCCTTTTCAAATAAAACCCGACCTGCGCCCTCAGCCAGCTCTGAAAATGCTGTCACGCTTTTACACGAGAATATGTTTTTGGTAATCGGATCAAACTTTCCGAGATATTAAAAAACCTTTTTTTAAATATATTAAAAAAAACGAATTGCTTAACTGTATTAGTAGCAGTAGAGAAAGCGTATGCAACGCAAAATGACGTGTGCGAGTGCGAGTCTGGCAGAGAGCGCTGCGCGGCGAGGGTGTGCGCCGTACATGCCCATCCGTGCTGTACGACTTGGATTCGTCAACGACTTCGACGTTGGACATAGCAGCGCCACTGCGCCCTTACCACCACTCCCTTCCTTCCTCCCCCGCACAGGCGTTGTGCAAGTGGAAGTGGAAGTACAGTAGTGTTATACTTCCATGTTCCATAAGGAAATGGAAGTATGGTGATGGCAAAAAAAATCGTGTTCGACATTATTGCAGATTCTGATTGTACTACCCTCAAAACATGAAAAAAGTCATTTTTCGAAAAGTGTCTGTGTGTGTCTGTCTGTCTATGTGTGTGTCTGTGTGTCTTTCTGTAGTTTTTTTTTCTATGGTAAACGATAACAACCGCAAATTCAAACAGAATCAGATAATTTTTTGAACACAGCCCTGATTTGTAGAGTACTCAAGATCTATTGTTTTTGGTGAAAATCGGTTAAGGGAAAGGGGTAGTTTACCGGCAACGTTTTTTTTTAATCAAGGGTAATTTTTTTCTATGGCAAACGATAACAGCCGCAAATTCAAACAGAATCAAATAATGTTTTGCATACAGCCCTAAATTGTAGAGTTATCAAGACCTATTGTTTTTGGTGAAGATCGGTTAAGTGAAAGGGGTAGTTTACCTGCAACGTTTTTTGTTTTAACAAGGGTAATATTCTATGGCAAACGATAACAGCCGCAAATTCAAACAGAATCAAATAATGTTTTGCATACAGCCCTGAATTATAGAGTTTTCAAGACCTATTGTTTTTGTTGAAGATCGGTTTAGGGAAGGGGTAGTTTACCTGCAACGTTTTATGTTTTAACATGGGTAATTTTTTCTATGACGAATGATAACTGCCGTAAATTCAATCAGTATCAAATAATGTTTTGCATACCTTCCTGAGCTATAGAGATCTCAATGTCTCTCAATGTCTATTGATTTTGGTGAAGATCGGTTAAGGGAACGGGTAGTTTACCTGCCACATTTTATGTTTTAACAAGAGTAATTGTTTCTATGACGAACGATAACTGCCGCACATTTTAACAGAATCAAATAAATTTGTGCATACCTTCCTCAATTGTTGATAACTCAAGGTCTGTTGATTTTGTTAAAGATCGGTTAAGGGAAAGGGGTAGTTTACCTGCAACATTTTATGTTGTAACAAGAGAACGTTTTTCATGAAAAACGATAACTACCGTAAATTCAAACAGAATCAAATAATTTTTTACATATGTGCCTGAGTTGTAGAGGACTCAAGGCCTATTGATTTTCGTGAAGATCGGGTAAGGAAAAGGGGTAGTTTACCAGCCACTTTTAATGTTTTAACATGAGTAATTGTTTCTATGACGAACGATAACTGCCGCACATTCAAACAAAATCAAATAATGTTTTGCATACATCCCTGAATTGTAGAGGACTCAAGACCTATTGATTTTGGTGAAGATCAGTTAAGAGAAAGGGGTAGTTTACCAGCAACGTTTTATGTTTTAACTAGGGTAAAGTACTTAATTTTGATAAATAAAGTATCCTGAAATTGCAGATCATAATAATCCACTGTAGAAACGTAGATGAAATATCTATAAATGAAGAGGTGGGGGTAATTTTCTATAAATGAAGGGGGGTAATTTTCTATAAATGAAATTGAATGTTGAAGGGGAGGGGATAATTTTTATTTATATGTCATGTGTACTACGTTATCGGCAACAAAGAAGTAGTTTGTTGTTAAAATTCCTTCCCGGGCTGTTTGGCGTGGTCCAATGTTTTCTACAAAACCAAACGTTTCCGCAGTACTATCGACTGTCATCGTCAGTGAAAATCGAGTGCGCTAACGTGAGGTGGTATACGATAGTGACCACAGTACTGTGGTTAAGCCTGAAGAAAGAAATAGTTTCTATGAAAATATTTCATTTTGACAATTATTTTAAAAATAAATCTTAGAACATGGAAGTAATGTATGGTTCTCCATACCGATATTTCCAATAAGTTTAGGTTTAGTGGTATCACATTTAGTCTTTGTGTCACGCAAATGTCAGGAATGGTTGTGAGTTGACAGATTGCAGAACTTATTTGACACGTTATTTATATTTTCTGCTGTTTATTTCCATTAAGGTAAGAAAATAGTAACTATTTACTACCTCATATTTATGAAACGTCAAAACTGTGTTTATTCTTATTTTGGCACGCAGATTATGTTATCACGAGCTGTACAAGTGTTACGCAATAACTGATGACATGACTCACACCTAAACTCTTTCTATCCTCGAGCGTTACAGCGCTACAGGCCATCTGCCCATGTAGGCTCATTCCAAAATGTTCACAGCATTTTATCCACGTGCTGTTTTTTCATTTACGTGATATTTAATAATAACGTGCCATACCCTACCCTGTTTTTATTAAATAACCGTAACTGCAAAATTTGTTTACTGTAATTTTTCATTCTGTGAATGATGAATAAGATTTTATGTTTGGTAAAATAATCGAGCAAAAAATTATTATTTTAGGTCACAATGGATGAGAGACCAAAGAAAAAACGAAAATCAGGACACGAGTTCAAAAGAGAGAAGGAGGCTAGAGAGAGGGAAAAAGCTGCCCAGTCTTGCCCTAAAATCACAAGTTTTTGTATACCCAAAACAACTTGTAGTTCAGATAAAACTGTATTGGATGAGGACAAAGCACTTGTCATAGCTACACCATCTACTTCAGAAATCGTAACCAGTATATCGGACGACAGCGAAGTTCCTGTTGCGTCATCATGTACAAAAGTACAGAGATCAAAAATTGACGATACTCTGATTGACGATGACGATTGTGATCAGCGCGTTCAATTATGTGTCCCAACTCAAGCTATTACTCAAGATGTGAGCGTTGTTGACTCTGATGTTCGGTTCGAAGAAAATCCATTGCTGAATCCCGACGAGTATTTAAAAAAACCCGGACCAAAAGACATTAACTCCTTCTTCCAATTTCATCCCATTCAACATGGAAATGCTATTGAACCTCTCCCTTTTGATGACAAGGTGTTTCATTTTCATTCTGGGGACGGCCAAACATTCAAGCGCAATTGGTTAACTTAGCAAAAAGCTATTTTGTAGCGTTTGTTTGGCTTTTACTGACGGCTCCTCAGTTTTTTGTCAAGGGTTTGACCGCTATAGGCATTTGACACAAAGTATAGGAGAACACGAAAAGTCGAAAGCTCATCTAGACTCTGCGAAGACGTACATTTCTCACAAAAAAGGGACAACAATTGATAACCTGTTATTTGATAAACAACTTAAAAAAACGGAAAAAAGAGTTACTTGAACGTAGACAAGATGTATCTGCTGTCATCAACGTCATTAAATTGATTGGAAAACAAGGCCTCGCTTACAGGGCAAGTGAAGAAAGTGCATACACTCTTGACGACCCTTCTGTAAACCATGGGAATTTTTTAGAAATAATTCTTTTGATATGTAACTATGACATCAATCTGGAAAACCATGTGAAAAATGTTACTAAAACGAGTAAATCAGCATTGGAAACTTCAAAGACGAGTTCCAAGAAAGGATGGAGAGGAAGGAGTGGTCAAGTAACATTTCTCAGCAAAACAACTGTTAATAAAATAATTAACATCATGAAAATGTTGATCCAGAAAGAAGTAGCTAATGAAGTAAAGGAGGCCAAGTTATTTTCAGTGCTAATGGACACAACAACGGATGTGTCTGGGTTCGACCAGTGTGTTATTGTGTTGAGGTATGTGTTTGAAACTGAAGTAAAAGAAAGGATTATTGGTTTGAAGTGTGTACAGTCTTCAACAGGGGAAAACTTGTTTAACTCTTTCCTTGAAATTTCGAATACCACAGGACTTGATGTCAAAAACTGCATCTCCAACTCATTTGATGGGGCTGCAAACATGAGCGGTCAGTACAGAGGTGTTTCAACTCGACTTCAAGATGAACTGCGAAACCACATTCACACGTGGTGCTATGCCCACTCTCTGAACCTTGTAATGACAGATACGGCCCAATGCGTAACTGCTACAATATATTTTTTTCGGTCTACTACAGCAAACCCAAGAATTTATAAAAGAATCCTACAAAAGACTGAATATTTATTTGGAACAACATCCAAATGTACGATTGAGTCAAAAAGGGGCAACCAAATGGAGATCTAAAAGTGATGCCACCTATCAAATATTTGGTTAATACAATACCTGGGCCGAATGTGAAGACGTTCAAGCTAATCAAGGTACAAATAATCTACAATCTGTATACATGGAATTGGTTGTGTCACTCTCCATTATCGCTAATTCCACAGATTTCAGCCCCAAGACAAGGAACGATACAAATTGCCTGCTTCAGAAGTTTCTTTCATTCGAAACTATACACTGCAATGATGTGTCTGCTAATTTTCAAGATCACAACACCACCTTCAGACTACTTACAAACTAGGAACCTGGATTATGCACAGTCATGGAATTTGGTCTCCACCGCACAAGAGAATTTGAGAAACGCCCGAAACCAGTTCTATCAAACTCATAGTGCAGCACAAAACGTCGCTAAGGCCATGACAGAAGTTCTTGATGAGAAAATTGAAGGAAATCCATCTCTAGAGACATACAATCTTTCCATAGAAAGTGAGCTACCAACAAAAAGACAAAGAAAGCGCAAAAAACTGCCAGATGAAACAGCTGATGATAAAGCCGCATTCAGGCTGAAGATAATTTTAGAGTACAAGTTTTCAATGTCGTCATTGATCAAATAAACCAAAGTACGACTACAAGGTTTTCTGACCAAAAAATGTTATAACAAAAAGTTGTACAGAGTAGAATTTTGCTTCACTGATTATTAATGTATGTATTAACTTCAGTGTTTTATTAAAACGTTGGTATCGTAAATACTTAAAAGTAACATTGATATTTTTTGAAAAAAAAAATTTAACACTACGTTTGATTTTTAAAGGTAGCCTATTATTGTAAATTATTTCAAATACCGTACTTTATCTCATTTTTTTTTTAGATATGTAACTCTTGTGTGTATGTTCTTTATTATTTCGTTCTCAGCTTCATAGGACTGCCTCAAGAGCTGGTATTTATTGCTAGTAAATATTAACACTCATTATCAATAGGAAAACATTAACGGCAATCAATAGTGAACAATACAAAGTCAACAAAATGGTATTCTTGGAAAACGGTGTTGTGTGACGAGTTTCCAGGTTGGGATTGCATTAAACTCCACTTGAGGGGTGCGCCCTCAAAAACCTAAAGTCTGCGCCTTTTCCTGAGGGCCAGTCCGGCCCTGACTATACCCCAAAATAAAGACCGCGGCCTCAACACCCTGACAGTCAAACTGAGGCCGTAAAAACTCAGAGACAAACAAAAAATTCGGTACTGTACTTTTATCCGTTCCTGCAGTAATTTTCGATATTTCGATTATGCGATTGTTTGGCTTCGATCTTTAGTGAATATCGCACATAATTTTATGTAGGTGAAAGAATTATACAAATGTTAATTTCACATGTTGCAAAATAGTTGACTGGCGATTGCAGTTGGTGTTTTTAGTCCTTTTTTTAATAAAAGAATGATTGTAGGAGTAGTATATCATAGTTGTGTACCTGTGACGCCAAACGTTGATGTTGTTAGGTTAACATGCGAACTGAAATTACACATTGAAAGTGATACGTGTGTAGCCTAATGTAAAACTCGTTTTTTTTTTGCGGAAACTACGAAATAAAACCCAACTCGAAAGTAATGCCTTGCCTATTGCTATACATGTATCCTTTTTTGTGACAGAACTCGGTTTTCAGTAGAAATCGTTTCCCCATAGTACTCGTTTTCTCATTAATACTCGTTCTGTGAATAGATCACTGAAAACCCACCGAACTCTAAAGTTAGCCTGTTAGCCTAAAGGGAACCCAAGGGCCACCCCTGCCTATTACTATACATGTCACTTTTTCTGTGCCCCAGCTCGTTTATTCGGTAATATTCGTTTTCAATAAGTACTCGTTTTGTGGCTAACCACAAAGAAACGTTCATTATGTGCAATACGTAGAGCGTATGCTGTCATTCCTTAATGCATTGTTTTTTGTGTTTTCCATTAACTATAAATATTTGTACTTTTCATTTTACCTTTGCTGTTGTAGTTTTGTTTATTTGTCAACTCAAAAACGTTAGGTTCTTTAGTTTAAGTATTACTGTTATAAGAATTGTATATACAATTAAACATTATGTTTTCCTCAACCATGAATGGCTTTTATTTATTTCAACTGTAAACTAAAAACCAAAAACCATTGTCACCTAACCTCAAAAATGAAAACAACACGTATTTTCGCTTTGCATTAAGAAATATGACAATTTACAATTAGTACACTTCTTCTTTTCCACATCGTAATATATCGATACAATCGCATATTAATAACATCAAAAATGTACTGCAGGAACGGATAAAGGTACAGTTCCAAAAAGTGCCCCATTTAAATCAGGTGCCTGGTAACTCCAGCTAAAAAAAAACCGCTACTTGTCATGTTCCGAACAATGACAAACAGCAGTTGTCGGGAACATGACAAGAAGCAGTTCAGCAAGTAAATACGACAAAGTTGGAATTACAGAGACTGCTAATTCAAATAACAAGATGAATAAAAAAAAACATCAATTAAAGTATAATATTTATGAGGAGAATTTAATATTATTTTATAAAATAGTCTAAGTAAATGAGTATCTTGAAAGTGTATTCTGTCAACCGACAATACACAAAAATACAGAACGGAAAACTTTAGGGATACTAGACCTACACACAAGCACTAGACATAAACCATAAAATAACAGCTGTATCGATTGAAATTTAATTCAAGTAACTGAACGAATTTTATATGTTTGAACAAGCTAATAACGTAGGAATAGTTTAAAAAGTATTCCTAATAAGTCTAGAAATTTTGTTTACTGCCCTCTCTTTCCATCTTGTAATACGTATCTTCCGACATTTCTACAGCTCTTTGTCTTGTTTGTCTGGTGTTTCTATATCATGTCTGTAAGATATAATAACTTTATGAAAAGGAATTATTTTATAAATGTTCTACCGAACTACAAAAGTAATAACGGTTTTCTACTGATTAGTCAGTTTTAAAAGGAGAAGTCTGAGAATCACTAATTAAATGACACAAAGAAACTGTCAAGCTAACGGTAGTCTGGGATTGCTATAGTAGGGGCTGGCACGTATTGCATGTTACCGTCAACACTACTCTGCACTGTAACAGTTGAAACTCCATTAGACAATAAATACGTACAGCAGACAATAAATATAGACTAGCTAAGTACTGATTGCGTATGTTTATAATATATAATAATACTATAATAGAACAATTGTAAATAATAATACGATAACAATAACATGAACTCACAAACTTGTCACTTAGTTTGTAAACTTGACTGTTGGTTTTAATGAAAGTCAGATACTATAATGATTTTATTAAAATGGGTTTATATATAATACTATATAATATACTTTCAGTTTTCATAAGTACAAGATGAAAAATACGATAAATTCATGTGTATGCCTACTGTATACCGGTCAGTTTTCTTGTCGAATGAGTCTTTATTGAACTTAAAGATTTAAAAAAAATATTATATGGTTAGTCTTGTTATTTGAATTAGCAGTTTCTGTAACTCCCAATCAGTGTTTCCACCACGACGAGGTTGTGGTTTAGGACTTCAAAATGGTGGAAACACTGAAAGGCCTCGTCCAGAACATGACATTTAGCAGTTTAGCAAATAAACACGACGAAGTTGGAATATTATATGGTTCTATCATTTTCTATAACACGCAAAACAAAATCTAAAGACATTCGTCCATCTCTGTGCTTCCCATGTTTAAATCTGCAAAATGCAGAAAGAAGATACGTATTTGGGGACAGTAATTTGAGTTGCGCTGTTAAAGTGGCCCACGAAGATAGAAATAAGTGTTTGATTTGCTTTAAATTTTAGCGTAGACTAACAAAAAAAACTATGTTTACGTTGATTGATTTACATATTATGTGTTCGTGCGATGTGAACTGAGATTTTTAATGAACAAAATTTTAGGACAACTTCGTACAAGAATATGAAAAAAACTGTCAAATAATTTACTACTGAATTTCGAAAGCACCTTCCCTTTACTAATGCCTACATGACGCAGTCCATGATTTGCCACCGAATCCATTATCAGCCACATATTCAAGGATGACCACTTATTTCTCTAACTGATTCTTAAAAAATTACAGCATTCTGTTATAATTCGACAGCAGGCTATACGACTTCAGTATAATTTCGTTTATCTGCACGTACAGTTATCGATTCCGTTTTCAAAATTTGTTTAGTCAGGGTTTATTAAAGCGCCAAATTTTCCGACAATTAACAGCTTATGTAACAAACTGTATCAAATGTTAACGTCACACTAAACAGTTGTTACCTTTTGGTCTTGCCGTGACGTCACATGCCAAGGCCGCACAACCTGTGTTACTGATTCAGAAGTGCAGTGGCGCTCGTGGAGAGCGTTGGTGTTGGTATTGGTGTGTTATGTGTTAGTACGATACGACTGTGATAACGACTCTAAGTTAGTATACTTTGCTGTTTTATTTCTTATGTGTGAACGTTTCTTTTGTGCATATATGAAAGGCACATGCTGAGTTTCTGTGTGTTATTCGTTTCCAATTATTTTATTTTATTTTTTTTTTGTTTTCCTGTAAAATCAATTTTTGAAGTCCTTAAATACTAAGTGTCATCTTATACAGTTAATACTTATTGTGTTAAAAGTTATAAGGACCTGATCGTTGAAACCTATGTGATAAATGCGACTGGATTAAATGTTTCTTACACGCGTCGTTGATAATTTCGTTTATTAAAAATTCTAGGTGAACAAACTATGTAAAAGAAATGCTCATATAAGAGTGATATTCTTGTGTAAAACTACTTTAATTTTTAACGTAAATTTTGTTTTATTTTTGTTAGTTTAATATCAACTGAATTATGCATATCTTAGCGATTGGGAAACCTACGCTGGTCTCGTACTCCAACCTTAACACCAGAAGTGTAGATGAGGTTACGGACATGATGCACCGAGGTCAGGCAGAGACTACCGGTACGTGACCATTATGTAAACCCATGGTCTGTTGGTATGTAATGAAGATTGTATCTGATCGATAGCTGAATTGTTTTAAACAAGGCAACAGCCCGTCCCCCTTACTTTGGGAAACAAAGTCATATATCAGGTTGTTTAAAAGTGATAAGGAAGTAACTTTTCTACTGATAAGGTAGTTTATCTGACTTTCATTAAAACCAAGAGTTAAGTTTATAAAACTAAGTGTCAAGTTTGCGAGTTCATGTTGTTGTCTTATTACTCTAGCTTCCCTGTTACGAATTCCGTTTTCAGATAGCGGTTTTATTTTTTAATTTAGCCTAATAATAAAGTACTTTTAGTTTTGTCAACATAAGGTTTATTTATCGCAGTCTGTTCCTCACACCTTTACTCGCGCATGCTGCTTATCTGTACTACACTTCTCAATAAGTAAAAAATTGTGCTTTTTGTGATGCGATAAAAAATTGCAATAATTGTTTTGTTTCAAATCAAGACCGCTTTGTTGGAATGTGGGCATCACAAAGGGTAACTGATCCGAAATTACGATAAATAGTTTAGATAAAATAAGAACAGGTAGGTAATTCCATTTCAAATCTATTTAACGACATTCCTACCGTGTTGTTTTCCAACTCGAAGCAATTAGCATGTACACGATAAAGGCGTCCAGACTTAACACTTTTCATTATCATTTCAGGAACCCGTCGGCGTCTTAAAGAATTGAGTCAAAAGTATAACTAATACATCAGACTGCGAATTGTTAGGCCTGTGTCGCAATGTTAGGTCACCAGTGCCCAGAAATTGTCTCTGGTAAATTCAATTTACGGATACGAGAATAAACATTTTCCATTTACGTTTTTCAGAGTTAACGCGTGTTTTCTAAACGTTATTGCTGTTTGTTTTGACAGTGTTACTTCTGCTTATGTCAAAATACTACAAAACGTATTTCCAAGTCATGAATACGATATAATTATCACAAAAACTGGTTTCTTTGTTAACAAATTGTCGCGTGAGTAAAAAACTGTGCAGTCTCCATCAGTACGTTTCTGAACGTTCCTCATTGAGTAGTATCTTTGTACTACTCCTCAGAGAACTGTATCTTGTACTTATCATAACTGAAGTTATAGTCATGTGTTCAGTAATTAGGAGCTGTGACCAAACATTTAGCAGCATAGGAGTTCCTGGTGATGTAGGCCCATACAATTGTACAGAAGCTGTTATACAAGTTGTCACTTATGTAGGTTGTGATAACGTACATCGCACTGGAGTCCCAATGTGTCGGTGCTCAGTCATATAGGAATCGCGTCTTGTGGTCATTCACATACGATTCGTGGCCATGTCGTATATAGCAAGTGTCACTCACGTAGGTCGTGATCATGTACTTATTCACAGTGGCGTAGCCAAGAGCGACTACGGACGTTACAACCCGCCCCACATCATACGTACCACGGCTTGACATCGACATCCCCCCCTCCCCGAGGAGAAACCCTGTAACTAATTGTCACACAGGAGTCGTGGTCTCCGCTTCTCAATGTTGAACGTTTGCGAGTAAACATGCTACCTCTCTCTGTAACTATTAAAGCGCAGTGATAACTTACAATAGACATGCTGCATTATTATTCCATTTTCCGCGTGCAAGCAACGTAACTTTCGAACCACCGATCTACAATTACTTACTAAATCGATTCGGCGCTATTTTTTTCAAGTCTCCGTTATCGTATTTGTTGTGAAAAAATTTGCCCTTTCGCAAGGTAACGCGAGTTCTGCAAATTATTGTTATTATTATTATTATTATTATTATTATTATTATTATTATTATTATTATTATTATTAGAGTATTATTATTATTTTTTTTTTTTATTTGTACTCGATTATTGTGGTTGTTGTTTGCGAAACGTAAACTTACTACAATTTTAAAAATATTTATTACTTGTATTTTAAGAAGCCGCATATAAAGAAACGACCACACGGAAGTGGTATAGATTGGCATGGAAATTATCATTGGGTTGCGACTTTAAGAAACAGGGTAAAATTATCTTCGACAAATACGAATTCTCTTAATGGGAATAAACATTTCCCGTTTATGTTGTATAGCACTCGGAGGCAGAGGCCAGGCGATGGTGTGTTTAGGCTGCATAGTTATTCCTCACGTTTCGTTATCGAGTGACGTAAATTCGTAATGTGTCCGGCGCGACGCGACTACAACGTACGCGTTCAATGACAAATAGGCCTACGCATCCGTATGTACTGATGTGTGTCTATTGATAGCAGAATTAATTTGGTTGAATGTTGTTTTTGTGTACAACTAGTAATTCGCCTCAACTCTATGTACTTTTTGTTTATCCGCTTTGTTTATGACGTCGAATTGTTTATCCGTTAACTGCGTCGTGGTACAAAATTTGCTATCAATTTTTCCTCGTTTTCTGTTGTACATATAAGTTTACATCATCCGTCTCTGTTATTGTTCTCCCCTACCATCAGCGTTCACATTTTCCGCCAAAACTATTAGAAATACTCATCACTTAGAATTGTCATTATCGTTGCGACTTTTATTAGTAAACAATATATAATGGAAGTATTGTGATGGTGTACACAGATTTTATTCGAGCTAGAAATAGGTTCATAAAAAAAAAATTTAACTGCAAGTCATAATTTGTAAGTGATACAAATTCGCAATTTTACACCTTTAGCGAATTATAAGAGAAGTGATATTTAGGATTGTGTGTGATCATCTACAATTTTTCGAATAGGATTTCAATTTTTTTAATTTTCTTCATGCGCTTTGTTTTGTTTGGAGAAGACATAAAACGTCTTATTTTTCAGTAGGCCTATAAGAAATCAATGGACTCTCTCCAACCTCAATTCCCAACGACAATGCTGGAAAAAGTGACTGACCTTTGGTGTCACCATTTAAGTGTGAAAAGTTTGGTATTGATAAGAATAAGTGGTGCTGCTCTTATTAAATAATTCAAATGACTGATTTTCTTTTATCCGTTCTATGTAATCTGTAGATAATAGTTTTAAAAAATATATTCAAGCATTTCCAAGGTAATTCAAGAATCTAAAAAATCAGGTATGTGAAGGTAAAGAATGATGTTCGCAGGTGTCCGCTTTTATCACATGGCTCAGAGACGAATTTTATAATTGAACATTATAGGCCTACATCGGTAAAACATATAAAACATGCTTCAGTGCCTTTTTAAGATAAATAAGTTATGACATACATGTTGTATTGTATGAAATATTATTTAATTTCCTCACATTAATTCTTATAAATTCATTTTTATCAAGATGTTTTTTTATTTTGTTAAATCCTAAAACTTCTATCCTAATGTAAATAACAAAATTTGCAAATCATTCATATTATATATATATATATATATATATTACATTTAATATTTATAATACATTTATATAGGCCTATAAGCCTATATAAGGTATACATTTATATACATATATATATATATAAAATAAGTAACATCACTACAAAATAAATCAAATAAAAATCATAACAAAAAATGTCAATCATAATCAATAAACAAATTCTTTTACTATTTTACACTCATTTCACCATGTATTTCTACATGCGCAATTTCCTTAAATCTTTCGTATTTAACGTGCCTCTTTTCAATTTCTTCTTCTATACTCTCTTTCTGTGGTCTTCTCTTATGTTCCTTCCGTATACTTTAGATCCATATACTCTTCTTGCGATTCTTTCTTCTGATCTGTACAGCCCTGTTAGTTGCCCTGCCCTATTTTGTTTTGTATGGGTTCCCCACTAAGTAACATTGATAATTCTTAGTGAATGAACAAATTTTTAAATTAATTATGTTGTATATTATCAAAAACAAAAACATTCAAAAAAATTAAAAACATTAACAGAATATATTTCTTATCTAAACAGAACTGGTATATGCTACATCATCACAACGTTTACACTTTGAAACCTTAACAAACGTTGTTTGTACATGCATTTTAAAATCTTGCTGATAAGAGTTGATACTGAAGTAAATTCATTGGGATTTTTAAGAGATACAAATTTTTATTTGATGAAATACAGAAAGTTTACGTACTGCTAAAGTGGTGATTGACATTATTTGACATTAAAGTGGTTATTTGACATTTCAAGTTAGTTCGTGTTGATCGTGAAGTCTTCAGTAGTATTTTCTCACCGGTTTTTCTGTTTGTTCTCTTCAAGCAAATTGCAAAAAATAAAATATATTTAAGCATTTTATTATTAATTTTGGTTAAGAATGTCAATATTTAAAGTCTTTGTGCACTCCAACGTCTAAACTTTCCAGTGTGGTATTCTATTCCTAATCAACACTCGCTTTGGTGTTTCTCAGTTTGCCAATAAACATGTGCAAAAAATAAATACTCATTAATTTTTGAGTAAGTGGTGACACGCATTTGATAATTTTACCAACTTTTCCTGGCTGTCTAAACTAGATATTTTCTTAGTTGACGAGTCAATGGTAGAAAAGGCGTACTAGTTGTTTAGAACAGGCTGTGTTATCGCACTCCAGTAACGGGTACACTCGTATACTACATAGACCGAAGCGATAACGACAGTAATTGTGTTCATAAGTGATACACAAATATGCCGATGACCACATGGAAGAAATACCTAGAAAACATTTTACATAATAAACAGACGGTTCTCACTAATGTGTTATAACTGAATTATTTCTTTTTGAGCGTTGTCTCAGACAACGTATTTTCGAGATTATAATACCATATACACACTACGCTTTCCATGTATAATATAGGCCTACAGTATTATATGACCAACAGGTTTTGTATGCAGTCTGCATCAATTCACCTTTTATGACCAACTCTTCAACGTCACTATGTCTCAAGTGTTAATAAAATGTAATTCATCCAAATAGTTATGATTACGGAGTAAATTACACCCTATCGAATAGAAACAGCTATACGATTGTAAAAAAAGACAAGAATCGAGTGCAGTTATTGTCGAGTTACGGGCTTCGGTCGATAATAATCCAAATAAACAGACGCGTGTAACAGCAGTTATTGTTCTGTTTGTTTTGACTGCATGCATACGTTTACAGCTGTAGTTAATCTATTATATTAGCCTACGTGTTCACGTGATTGTTATATGGTGTTGTGGAAAATACGTCATTTGATCACAAGTCCTCAACAACAATTATGTCCACAGACTCGGTTGAACGGTTGACATGCTCAAAAGATGGAAGCGTTTCATAGCCTCATCACAGTAGTCAAATTTAATTAAAACAACTCATTCTGCGGATAATCTAATATACAAATTTTAAAATATACGGAAGCAAAAAAATGGATGCCGACAGTGTCTACCTTAGCTAACTTAGCTACAAGGTGGAAACAAACTCAGAGTGTATTTAATATAGGCGTATTTATTCGGCTAATTTCATGAAATTTTCACTTCTTGACAAGTTTACAACTCAAGAGGTGTATGCGAGTCGAATAAAAGATGCCAAGAGTAGTCGTAAAATTTTTATAATTGTTGGTTTTAACAAAAATATTTTGTATTCCTTTTTTTGTCAACTGAAAATAGATACAAAATATTTTCAGTCTTTGAAAATAATTATCATAATCTCAAAAGCGTCGAATTCTTTCCGTAGACACAACCTTGAAACGGATCTTCCAGTTCGGTTATGCCTGAGTCATCCAGTTAGATTGGTTTGATAAATCCAGTTTACATCTGTATATATCTAATTGACATAGAAATGCCAATATCAGATTAGGCAGAGTTGTGCGATAGCAATTTTTTACCACAAATCACGTAACGAATTCAGTGCAGTTTAGATAATCATATTAATGCCGTTATTAATTTGAAAAAGCCCTTTGACAAGGTAAAACACTTAAAATTCTATCTGGAGTTAAAACACGCTGAAAGACATAGCCATTGTCTCTCCGGATTAAATAGATTCCAGCCGACTGATCTAAAATATATCTTTGGTAGGCTGAAGATTTTATGTAAAGCAAAACAAGAAACAATGTTTAGTCAGAAGAAATGACTTTTGTTTACCTACAATAGTTTTTAATTCTCGCTCTCGTCAGTACTATCATTACTGCTGTTTTACGTACACGTGTATATTAATGATCGAACTCCATTTTTTCATTGGAAAACAAGAGTGTTTATTTCCATAAAGTTTACATAACTCATAGAAACGATATATCATTAAACATACACCACATTAACTAAACGAGCAAACCGAGTTATCTGTTTTATCTAAACCGTTTGGCGTTTGTGTGTCTGTGTGTCTCATTGGAGGATGTCTCCCGATAACTTTTGAGTGCGTCAACCGATTTTCAAAAAACTTGGCATGCGCGTCCGTACTTATATCCCATAGACGTCTATTGTTTTTGCGCTCGATCCCTCAAAAAATAAGAAGTGAGCGGAAAAAATTAAATTTTGAAAAATCATGAAAAAACATATGGGACATTAAATTAAAACGAATTTGAATGAAAATCTGAATTCATTGTTGTCAGTTTCGAAAATTTTAAAGTCTTGGGACACCAGGGACCAAAAAGTGAAACAAAAGTTTGTAGAAATTTTACAAATTAATATCGTCTATCAAAGTTATAGAAAATTTTAACTAAATCTGAGTATAATTTATGGGATATACGAGTATAATATGAATACGAGTGTCATATGAGTATAATATCTGAGTAAATGAGTTATGGGAAATTTTAATTTCCAAAATTTGAATTTTTAGGAGACTAGGGATCAAAAATGTGATCAAAATTTTAAAAAATTGTAAATTTATGACGGGCATCAAAGTAAGGGGAATTTTAACCCGAAACCGATTGTAATGTTTATTTTGAATGTGTTTTACTTTGGGGGCATTACGAGAAAAAAGTATAAAAATTATCGAAGACCTGTAAAATTCTGTGTGAAGCATTTGTAAGAATACTAAAATACCTCACAACACGGTAAGATTATTGTTTTTCTTATATAATGTAGAATATTATTTATAAACTCTTCATTTGTTTAGTCTGCAAAAAATCAAGTATTAGAAACGATGTACGATCACGTCCTCCTCATGGTATTTGTCGGCTAACGCTAAGAATCACACAGACGAAGAAATTTACGGGCATTGCATCAATAATTAAAGTTTATCAATCTTGACTTTATCTAATAATAAATATATTTTGGTCAAAATAGTGAGCAAGTTCGGCAGGTCAGTTATCTTCTTAGTAATATCGTTTACGAAATAAGAAAATCGGTGTGGAGAACCATGCATGACTTCCATGTTCTATGATTTATATTTAAAATAATTTACTTGAATTCGGTTCGATAATTTCTAAAAAAAATATATCCCCCACCTAGTAAATTGAGTTTTATGTTTGACAAATTGAAATGAAATATTTCCGTAGAAACTACTTCTTTGTTGCCGATAACGTAGTACACATATAAAAAATAAACCATGGTAAATTTACCATTGTCACTACTATTTCCTGCTTTGCTCCCATCTTAGACTTCAACATTTATTTTAAATTCCTCTGGAAGTTCATTAGCTAACAAGTTTTTATAATCTCTGTCTTACTGTTTAACTCGATGATTATGTGCAATTTAAGTGCAAACTCCATTTCATCTTCATTAATCATTTTATATTTCCCTCTGTTTTCATTGATAATGTTTAGGTGTTGTTCATATATACATTTACTGTCAATATTTTCAACTTCCTCCTTCTCATTTCTCCATGGTACAAAGAGGAGTACTTGCTCTCGATAAAAATTGTATTCATCTTGACCTAGCTTGTATTTTCTGTAACGTAGAAATTTTCTCTCGTCATAGTTTATGTATTCTTCTGATTCAAAATCCTCATCTTTATTTTCTTCTTTTTTTGCACTCCTGTTTGATTTCTATTTTGTTGTAAAGTCAGCAAGGCAAATAGCCTTTAAATTATTACACCTATTTCCATATCTTGAGAATATGTTTGATAAAGCTATGTCAGTTGATTCCGGATCCATATTTTGTACCTAACTCTTCTTTCGATTTTAATATGTTTAGCCTTTCTTCACTCGGGCTAGTGTTAAGAAATATATACAGGCTCGACTACTTTTTGAAAGAGGTAATTCCAGAACATGATAAGCAGCTTCTTGAGCACACATTAGGTTGCTATTTAGAAATACATTTGCAACTTTACTTAACTTTCTCTTGTATTCGTTTTTCATTTTTCATATCAGAAGCCGCTTCCGATAAACAACCTAGATAACTTTGCTTATATAATTAATAATATATGGTGCACAACTGTAAGGATCCAATACAAATTGCAAATCCATATTTGAAGAAAACAGCGACAAAATTGGTGAATTGTGATAATTAATAGCTATCGACAATGTATTACTCTCCAAAAAAATTGTATCCCTATCAATTCCATATCTAACTGCGTTAATATAATCATCTTCAGACATATTCAATTGCAAAAGAATATTGTCAAATGACACATCATTATCTTTCATAAAAAAAAAACTATACATAAGCTTATTTACCTTTACAGAATTTTTTTAACCTGCTTTGTCTTCTCTTCTTCTTCTAACGGCTTTAAAATCATAGTTTTCGTCATCACAGGTAAAGGATATCCAAACCTACATGCTTTTAAACTTTTTCTTTCCCTTATAGCAAGTATCCGTATGTTTGTGACGTTGTAAACTCATGAGTGGGTTGTTTTCATCATATTTACAAGAAGCAGAACTAGATTAGGTGACAAAACATCAAATAAGTGGATGCTTGAGTACTGAAGAAATGACGTATCAGCTAAAACGGTACCCCCATGTCAGGTGGGTGAAGACTATCCTCAACCTTCGTGAGGAAGGACTGTACTTTTGGTAAAATGTTTGCAGGCCGAACGAAGAGCTGGCCAAAGGGAGCTGTGATCTGATTCCTGTAATGAAATTGGACTCTCGCTGCGAGTCTATAGTGTTATCAAAGTCTTTCCTGTCAATACTATTACTAGTCATTTTTGTTTTTTAAAGTCGAGTCTTGATTTCTTTCTTTCCATTTGTCTTCTGATTTCCTGAACGACTATTTTGTTCACCCGTATAATTATAAATTTCTCAGCAAATCATTTCTTCCTTAATGTTAAACATTTCTTCCTTTGTGTCTTCTGTTTAACACCCACCATTCTGATCCATGTCATAACGCTATATTCCACACAGGCTAGTAAATAACTAGCCATCAGGGAGGTCAAAATATTTTCAAGGAGGGGCAAACAATTTTCCAAAGGAGAAAAATATTTATATATTTTTCATACATACACACATGCACATATTAGTTTATAATTCTCATATCATAATATAAATAAGTACAAAGATTGTACTAATTGCTTTAAAACAACAACACTGCCCAACGATCCACAGGAAGCAAATCGATGTCCACCTTTTCGGCTTGCACGCGTTGTGTTGATGTGGGTTTCGGCACTTTCCATTTAAAAAGCGTGCAAACATAAAAAGCGTCGGTGAGTTATCGGCCGAGGGTGAATGATGTCTATAGTGTTATCAAAGTCTTTCCTGTCAACACTATTACTAATCAGTTTTCTTTTTTTAAATCGAGTCTTTCTTTCTTTCCATTCGTCTTCTGATTTTTTGAACGACGATTCTGTTCACCCGTATAATTATTAATTTCTCAGCAAAACATTTCTTCCTTAATAAGTTTGTGTCTTCTGTTTAACACCCATCATTCTGATCCATGTCATAACGCTATATTCCACACTGGCTAGTAAATAACTAGCCATCAAGGAGGTCAAAATATTTTCCAGGAGGGGCAAACAATTATCCAGAGGAGAAAAATATTTATATATTTTCCATACATACACACATGCACATATTAGTTTGTAATTCTTATGTCATAATAGAAATAAGTACACAGATTGTATTAATTTATTAAAACATTTATTGCTTCAAAATATGCATAAAATTAATGGCTTGTAAAAGTTTATGTTTGATCTCCATTAAGTAGTGCTCAAGTTTCCAAAGTTTTAATATTATGATGTCGTAATCAGAACATCAGAGCAGATTTTAGTGTGTATGAGGGTACACGGTAAACAAAAATTTTCAACATTCCCTATTGAGCGTTGCTCAGAGTAAAGCTGCGAGTCTACAGTGTACGTTCACAGAACAAACACGCCAAAAGAAGGAGCGCTCCGAAGTCTTTCATGGACCCTGAGCATCTTGGAGAAGGTTCATTCCCTAAAGACGAAAAGTCTGCCTATGAACCGTTCCTCTGTAAACACGTGCAGTTACAGTGGCCAGCTATCCACAGGAAGCAAATCGTTGTCCACGCTGGACACCTTTTCGGCTTGCGCGTGTTGTGTTGGTGTGGGTTTCGGCACTTTCCATTTAAAAAGCGTGCAAACGTAAGAAAATAAACATGAGTGAGGCCAGAAATAACGCGAATTGTGTGTGTGTGTGTGTTTGTGTGTGTGTGTGTGTGTGTGTGTGTGTGTCCTGCCTGCCTTTTTATTACGGTAATCACAATAATAAGACTTTGGAAACGTAAACCTTACATAATTGAGATATGCTTGCCTGCTAGGAACGATATATTTTCAATCATACATGACTTAAATTAAAATGAGAAAATTATAATTTTATTGCCTGGCAACAAAATTATTTTATTACTTTCATGTTCCATAAGGAAATGGAAGTATGGTCATGGTGAAAAAATCGTGTTCGAGATAACGGCAGATTCTGATTGTACTACCATCAAAACATGAAAAAAAGTCATTTTTCGAAAAGTGTGTGTGCGTCTGTGAGTAGAATTTTTTCTATGGCAAACAATAACAGCCGCAAATTCAAACAGAATCAAATAAGCTTTTGCATACAGCCCTGAATTGTAGAGGACTCAAGGCCTGTTGTGTTTGGTGAAGATCGGTTAAGGGAAAGGGGTAGTTACCTGTAACGTTTTACGTTTTAACTAGAGTAAATCGCTTAATTTTGATAAATAAAGTATCCTGAAAAGAAGGTCATAATAATCCACTGTAGAAAGGTAGATGAAATATCTATAAATGAAAAGGGTAATTGAAGGGTGGAGGGGGTAATTTTTTTATAAATTAAAATGGTAGTTGATGATGGAAGAAGTAAATTTTTATAAGTTTTATATGTGTACTACGTTATTGACAACAAAGAAGTAGTTTCTATGGAAACATTTCATTTCACTTTAACAAAATTCTATATTTTTCATTTTAATTTAAATCACGTATGAGTGAAAATATATCGTTCCTGTCAGGCAAGCATATCTCAATTATGTAATGTTTACTTTTCCAAAGTTTTATTGTTGTGATTACCGCAATAAAAAGGCCGGAAGGACACACACACACACACACACAATTCGCGTTATTTCTGGCCTCACTCATGTTTATTTTATTATGTTTGCACGCTTTTTAAATGGAAAGTGCCGAAACCCACATCAACACAACGCGTGCAAGCCGTAAAGGTGGACATCGATTTGCTTCCTGTGGATCGCTGGGCAGTGTTGTTGTTTTAAAGCAATTAGTACAATCTTTGTACTTATTTATATTATGATATGAGAATTATAAACTAATATGTGCATGTGTGTATGTATGAAAAATATATAAATATTTTTCTCCTTTGGAAAATTGTTTGCCCCTCCTTGAAAATATTTTGACCTCCCTGATGGCTAGTTATTTACTAGCCTGTGTGGAATATAGCGTTATGACATGGATCAGAATGGTGGGTGTTAAACAGAAGACACAAAGAAAGAAATGTTTAACATTAAGGAAGAAATGATTTGCTGAGAAATTTATAATTATACGGGTGAACGAAATAGTCGTTCAGGAAATCAGAAGACAAATGGAAAGAAAGAAATCAAGACTCGACTTTAAAAAACAAAAATGACTAGTAATAGTATTGACAGGAAAGACTTTGATAACACTATAGACTCGCAGCGAGAGTCCAATTTCATTACAGGAATCAGATCGCAGCTACCTTTAGCTAGCTCTTCGTTCGACCTACAGACATTTTATCCAAAAGAACAGTCCTTCCTCACGAAGGTTGAGGATAGTCTTAATCCACCTGAAATGGTGGTACCATTTTAGCTGATACGTCATTTTTTCAGAACTCAAGCATCCACTTAATTAATTAATATTTAAATGATTTTAAATATACATTTTAGTACATGGAAGTCATGTATGGTTCTCCATACCGATTTTTTTTAAACAATTACCATTGTTTGAAAAAGTTTAAATGAATTTTCAAGTACCTACTTTACTCTTCTTAAAACGTAAAACGTTGCAGGTAAACTCTCCCTTCCTCTTAACCAATCTTCACCAAAATCAATAGCCCTTGAGTCCTCTACAACTCAGGCAGGTATGCAAAAAATTATTTGATTCTGTTTGAATTTGTGGCAGTTATCGTTTGCCATAGAAAAAATTCTACACACAGACACACACGCACTTTTCGAAAAGTGAGTTTTCTTCATGTTTTGAGGGTAGTACAATCAGAATCAGCCCTTATCTCGAACACGATTTTTTTCGCCATCACCATACTTCCATTTCTTTATGGAACATGGAAGTAAAAATAAACACACCCTGAAGGCAATGGCAATGCTTCGGCTGATCACTACGTTGGTTCTTTACCATTTTGCGTTGGAATTAACAAACGTAAAGGCAAAGGTAAATATGCTGCAACGTCGCAAACCTGTTCGGGAAGAAGAAGCACACTTTTCACGTTGGATTAATCCTAAATAACATCTTAACCCACGCACACATGCAACATCATAATTATCGTCATTATCATTATCATTAGACTTGTGGATCCGATTCTGAAAAGATGGACTCATGGAATGTATCTCTTGGCCTCAGTCTTTGTGACTATCTGCATCTTCTCGCCTAACCAAATGTCCTGACCGCTTCAATTTTCCTTCGTCCATTGAAGGCATAAAAAGCATATGTTCTAAGTTGTTTGCATGTGCATTTAATTTTTTTCTTGACTCTCTAAATTGTTTTTACTGTTTTACAAACTTTTCTGTATCCAAGCAGGCATCTTGGATCACTGTCTTTTTTTCAGTCCCCCTTCCCTTCTCCAGTGTTTCTTAGTTTGCGCCATTATTTCAGTTGTCGTGGCATTTCTTTCAGTTATTTTACTACTGAACTCGTCTTTGTTTATTTCATACGGTTTAACACCATTGTATCCTTTCTTCACTTTCATTTTATAATTAAATTTTTCTGAGCTTACTGTACCGATTCCTGTTAATATTTTGTTATTGCCCTAATATATTTTATCATTTAACATCAGTATTAATTTGGCATTTACTGATATCATTGCTCTTACAAGTATAAGATCACTCGATCACTATTTATATTAAGTTAGTGTTGATTAGTGACATCTTTTTTAACCATTTTTTGATTAGTCATGATACCGAGGTTCTTTATCTTTGAACATATCTCATTCTTTGTAGTTTTGTTTGGGTTTCATCGTGGCAAATTGTATTCTCACGTTTTCAATAATGTGCTTGTACTGCACAGTGATGAGAGGCTAAAAACCTCATTATCCCATTTTCTTTTTTATTTTTATTTCCAAATACAAAATGTATTAAACATTTTTTATGGTCTTTCCAGTTGTATGGTAGGTATGCAATAATTGTTCCATGACTATCTTGTATTTTGTTCTATTTATGTTTATCGGTCTACATAAAACATAGTCCCACATGTATTGTCTGCAGAACGACAGCATTTACGTTTGTACAATACTTTCTAATTTATAGTTTTAAACTCCATTTCCGTAGTCTTTTCTTCTTCCTTTTTTAATATCCGTAATTATAACTCCACATCTAGTTCATGCTCTCTGAGTTCCATTTTAGTACGGTATGTTTCCACGTCTCAGTTTCAGATATCATCTTACTGCCTTTTACCGAACTTTTAGTACACTCGTTGTCGTGTGCCGATTTTCTTCAATTTTTCTCCAACTCCTATCTCCTATCCTATATTTGAACCCTTTGGACATGATACTACCCTAGAAACGAAATTCTCTGGGTGGCTGCCACATTATATCGATTATTCTAAGTACACTGCTCCTCGATCAGTTTAATTGCCACTGTAAGAGGAAGCAGTACTCCTTCGGTTATAGTGGTCAATCTTTCTCATTGTCTGGGATTGAGAGGTCCCCGTGACGTCCACCTTGCATGTCGGAAGTAGTGTAGACCGTAGCTAAGATAACTAAGGCTGGGTGCAACGCTGATGCATACGCTATCAGTGATTCCTACAACGTTCCACTGGCATATTATTTATTTCATGTTGGTTGATAGCATGCTGGAACATACATAACTGAGTAAACGTTAAGGCTTAAATACTGCAGCTGACGTGTTGTGTCTCCAGTGGTCTATAAAACATTATCTGTTGAAAAGATAATTATATTAAAAATGTATTAATACAAATAATTTGAAGTGTAGGTAATTCATAGTGAAACTGCTGAATGTGGTTATAGAAACTGAAAAATGTCTTGAAAGAAGTAAAACAGACATTCGCTCTCTAGTAACTCGCCCAAAGCTGTTGTCTCAATTCAATTGATCTTTGCAATCAGTTTATTTGAGATTAACTTATAGTGTCCAGCTGAAGAGATACTACTGAATCATACCAACTAAGTAAACTCTCTCCAGTTTCCCAGTCAGTAGTTTCTGTGAGCACGCGTACCTGCGTGTATGTGGTGTAATATTTGTTCATTTACGTAACTACACGTATATACGCAGGTAAGTATTATATTTTTTTAATGTTTAAGAATGAGATAATTCATGTATTAAATGCAACAAAAACGTAGCAGTCACTAATGCATTATTAATATTAGGAGAATATGTAAGAAATGTAGGATATGATGAATATAAGATATGTAAGAAATTTAGCCAAAAATTTCATTTTTTTTAACTATAAAATTAAGAAATTAAATAGAACCACATATCTGTTTAAAAATATGAGTAACAAAAACAAGAATAAGACGCTTTAAATAAAATACTGTGTGATATTAAAATAACCAGTAATATAGTAACAGAGCCTGAATTTAGATGTCTCAACTTAATTGTCTATAATGAGTGTATTACTTACGGATATAAAAAAGTTTGAACTGAAAAGTAAGGTTGTTATCTGATGTAAATTTTCCGAATATTATAATATATGTGGCATATTGACGTCACTAACAAAAAACGTAAAAACCAGTTTGAATTAAATTAAAATTTAATGTAGCTTCTATCTTATAGATATAAGGCGGTGAGTAAAAAAAAATGACTGAAGTGAATTGGGATCTGCGGAAAGGGATGTGTACATTAACGGAATGCAAAGCTTACTAAATTAAAGAAAAAATAAGCTCATAAAAAATCCCTTAATGTTATACATTCCCTATATGATAAAATTGAGTATTCTAGACATAATTTAGAAAGCCAATGGATAGAATGACGAAACCCATTTATTCTCTCACATTGGGTCGTTAGTCTTTACACCAAGATCTAAAGCAACTGCATACTGATGTTAGTCTATTTAAATTCCAAAACGTACAAGTCTATGTAAACGCTGTATGTACTTACATACTAACGGACTTACGGACTTGTGGAGTGAATTAGGCCTTGAGCTTCCGTATCAATTACGAATATTAATTTTGATAACGTAATTTATGTATAATTATCATGTATGAATATTCTTATTACAATTTTAGCTAAATTATTATTGAAACCGAAATTGAAACAAAAACAATAATTATAAAGTTTTTGAATGTGCGAAATTTGAAGTTTTCAATTTTTTCAAAAACTAATTAGTTCATTGTAATAGCAAGTATATTACTTCGGTTTTGCCTCCGTGTGTACTGAGATATGATAAAATTTAGTACGAACAATAAGAAAACCGTTAAAGAAATATACGCGTACGTTCAGTTTCTGAGTTATCTACAGCGTTTGTGCCCGAAGAGCCCCGTGATATGCGAGCTGGAAGAAATTACCGAACCCAAAACTTGTCCCTGTTTATTTGAAGTGCGCAGACTATTATTTCTACACATTATAGATGAGAAAGTTATATTGATTTTATCCTGTAATTTTTACACTCTTTGCGCTTTCAGGGAAAACGGCCAGTAAGTATTTTTTTCGTGTACCCCATAATATTTGTCTATGTGCGTGTTTTACAACTGTACAAAGAACCCAGCTTTGTGTGTAGACTACATTAAGAATTCGAAACCTAACATGGGCAGGACACATGTAGCGAATGAGTGAGACCTAAATACCCAAGAAAATAATAAAGGCACAGTTCTGGGTACCAGAAAGAGGGGGAGAGAAGACCAAGAATACGCTGTAGCTCCTCGAGAAAATGAAATTATCTGCAACTACCAAATTGTGTTATTTCTTAATAAAATGGTCAACAATTCTGTTATTGGTGCCTCTTCATTGTAACGTCTTATCTTAGGTCAGATTTCGTACACATCCTGAAATCACAGTTTCCTTCAAAATTTCTCACCGATTTATCAGTTCTCTCATCTACTTTAATTGCGTTCTGTTTTTCCTACAAGGTTTAACATCGGCATGTTTATTTGAAGTCTTGATAGTGAGCAGCAGGCCTACTCCTAAACAAAGCGCTAGTCCTTCTTCCACCACTCTTTATTCTGCGTTACTTATTTTTGCTTCGTTCGTGGGCTTCACATGTCCCTCAAATACGCTTGCTTTCAAGCCGCTGCTTAATAAAGTACTCGGAAAACCTAATCAACTACTTCCAGCAGTATACGAGCTAAGCCCCCAGTCTCGTTTTCCTTGTTCAGGTAATTCCGAATCAAAACAAAAGGCTGTATTTTCCTCCAGTAACGTTGAATTAAACGGTAATGACAACAAATAACCTTTACCCAGCGAAACAAGTCCTTCAACTACTAAATACCTGCTTGCTCGGAGTGCATGATAATTGCTTCCACTACTCGTTCGGGTATGCAGTTCTGAATTACTATGAACAGTTGAGCGAGTGTCTCTTTTTTAGCGGGAAAGTTTCCTCAAACGAACTTCGTGGGTCAGCATGTGTGATACTCGTATAAATCTGAAGTACTGCTATCTGCTATGTAATGTGCCACTTACGACAAATTCCAAACAATTAAACAATACTTATTTTCTTTTAAACCTAAAATAAAACTATTAAACGAACTGGATTATAATACCTTCATGTAGTGTTTTTATATACTTTTCGTTTATTAATTCAACCTTTACATCATTGAAAAAAAACTTCCCGAAGCGTGGTAAGTTTGCAGATTTCCTCGCTGTTTTTTTTTTTTTTTATCAACCAAGGTGAAGCATAAATAAAATTAATTAAGACACTTTGTTCATTTTAATAGAGAAATTTAATGTCTATTAAAAAATAAACTTTTTAAAATATAATAAATGTGAAGAATATAAGAATCTTTGTAAACTAATTTGATTGAAAAGTATTCAAACAGTTTCACTTCCTATCTTGACCTTCTTGTACTAAAGTTTGTGCTCTCTAGTCTTAGTAGTTTCTTTACAGTCGGTCAACGCCCTGCTGTCGATTGACTCGTACGATTCAGTTACAGTATGATTTACGAAATTATGACTTAGTTTCATAAGACAGTTTCATCATTTGCACTGTCTCCAATCATCTGTACTCATTAGGAAGGCTAATCAATATGTTCAAGTCAGTACAAACATACAGTAAGGTAATCTGGAAATTTCGATTATTATGAAAACCATTCGTTGTGCAAATAACTAAAATTTGCATCCATCTAGAGACATCAGATGATATGCGCTGGTGATACGTTAGGTCACCCTGTCATTTTGATTTTTTGTGAAAGATTCACGCTGAAGTTTGACATTCGAGTGATGCTAAACAGTTTTAAAAAGCTAATTTAAATGGTATACGCTTGACATTGACGAAACAAAAAGATTCTACTTTTTCAGAATTTTTACGCGTTCAGTTTGTTTTGGCATTTCATTACCATTGTACCGTTGGAGGCCACTCAGTTTCCAAGTGCGTACAATTAGGTCTTTGTTGTTTCCAACTAGGTGCAGACTACATTGTTAATGGCGACCTAATTCTTCATTACTTGCTCCACCGTGAATACACAAGCATACAACGTGACAAAACTGATACCTACGTTACTATCTGACTAATAGAACGTGTAGGCAAAATACTGTAATCGGAGTCCAATGCAAACCAGATTGTTCTCACATGGCTTAAGGCCGCCGTACGACCGCTTGCTTATACGTAATAAAGAATAACCGTACTTCATAAATCTGCACAGAATACTCTTACGTAATACAGTCAAATTATTTATTGCTTGATTACTATATCTTTAAGTTCATAATATTTACAGATACATTTACACATCACCAAAGAGAAAAATCAAGGGATATTAAAGGAGTATTACGGTTATTACCCTAGAATATATACGGCCCAATATATGTGATTTTATAGCAATGACATCAATATTTACTTCTGATAAAAACCGCGTATCAGGTCTGTGCTTCGGATACGATAAAATTAATCATACAGTCGCTTCATATTACATATACCCTGTTGATTATTATATGAAACACATGTATATCACTAAAGGTCATTAAAAAATTTCTTTTAAAAGTCGGACTGTGTATCCATAACTCTAATAATTGTAAGTTTTATAAATTCTTTTTATACTGAAGGTAATAAAATATGGCATGCCATTACCTTCAGAATATACATTCGTATATTGTGCTGTGTGTGTGTGTGTGTGTGTGTGTGTGTGTGTGTGTGTGTGTGTGTGTGTGTGTGTGTGTGTGTGTGTGTGTGTGTGTGTGTGTGTGTGTGTGTGTGTGTGTGTGTGTGTGTGTGTGTGTGTGTGTGTGTGTGTGTGTGTGTGTGTGTGTGTGTGTGTGTGTGTGTGTGTGTGTGTGTGTGTGTGTGTGTGTGTGTGTGTGTGTGTGTGTGTGTGTGTGTGTGAAGGGGAAGCTACGACTCGACCTTCCCATGCATTAACGTCTTCAAACCGTAACACTCAATTCAATTTAATCTGTATTTCCGTATGTTTTAGTTATGCTCTGTATGACGATGGTTGGCGTGCGGACCCTTAGCCTACCTGCTGCCTCTTCACCATTGTAATACTTCCACCCGGGCTCGGCAGCAGCTAATTGCCGCGTGAGTCACCTCACTGTGCGTCCAGTATGAAACAATTTTTTTTTTTGCCTCGCCCAATACTAGTAAAATTTTGTTATATTTGAAATCAGCGAAATAATACGATGAAAATGACACCAAACACGTCTAAGGAATATTAAAAATTGGGCGTTATAAAGCACTATGCACTGAAGATGTGTATTAAAGTAGTTGTTGAGCTTTTACCTTGAAACACCTTAAAATTTAATATTTTTTAGTCATGTTTGGTGTCATTTTCATCGTATTATTTCGCTGATTTCAAATATAACAAAATTTTACCAGTATTGGGGGCGAGGCAAAAAAATTGATTCATACTGGACGCACAGTGAGGTGACTCACGCGGCAATTAGCTGCTGTCGAGCCCGGGCGGAAGTATTACAATGGGGAAGAGGCAACAGGTAGGCTAAGGGTCCACACGCCAACCATCGTCATACAGAGCATAAAGAGAACAAGTGGTTAGTTACGACGTGCGATTGTTTTTTGTGATTTTGCTTCTCATGAATTCAGCACACCTGAAAACGTTACCATCAACAGTTAGGCAAATTACATTAATTGTAATGAACCGTTTTTTACGTCTTTATGTTTTTTAGACTTAAGTGGCACAGAGTTAATAGACAAATATGTAAAAATATTCTTTTGTTAAGACACAGTTTTTACTTTACCGCTAAGCGAAATGTTTAACAATGCAGAAAGCAAAACGCTTAGTTGCAAAGCATTTTTTATTTAAATTATTTAAAGCATGTTAATATTAATTTAGTTTATTTTCTTACTTTTTGTCTTAAAAACGTTATTTTATAAAAAAATTAATACAGATAATAATCCATTGCTTTTTGTTATTAATTTATTAAAAATGTTTCTAATATAAATCTATAGAAAACATAATGCTATACTTTTTTACTTAATTCACAAGGTTCTTAATTGGGATTAGAAATGCATGGACGTATGTAAAATTTAATTTCGGGGGAGAGGGAGGATCAAAAAAAGTGAATGGGATAAATATTATGCTCACGCGTCTCGAACAGTTCTGCAGATACATAAAATTAATTACTATAATATTATATAATAATTACTTTAATATAATATAATTGCCTATTATAAAGTATATTTAGATTTGTTTTAAAATACAATAAAATTGCCTTATATTATAGTTTTAGCTGAGTGGAAAATTTCGGGGAAGGGTTTAAGTATCCTTTGGCCATCTACAAGTGAACTTGTTTAGACCTGTATCTCTAGTAAGGCCTGTTAGTAACATTAAAAAAAAATTTAGTAATACGCACAAACTTCAATCCGACTAACTCTAAATGATCAAATTCTGAAGTGGCCATCATAGACATGCTAAAATACAATTTTATAAAAGTTTTACTTTCATACTGAAAGTAGTAAATAAATTAAAACATTAGGTGGGACTTATTTGGAACACATATTTCGTTAAAGCGAAGAAATGAATTTTGTCCATACTATAATAGTTGAGAATGCTTACTTGTGTAAGGAAGTGCATTGGTGGAATATTATCTCTCTGGCTTACAACTTTAGAAGCTGACATATCCATCAGTTTCAGATCACAGTTCGCAAATAGGTTAGCAATGATTGCTTTTGCAAACGTATATGTACTGGTAAGTTACGCTTATTAGACTAGTGTGCCACTGGCATAAGCTATGACAAACTAATGTAGAGCAGATTTGTGTGCTGTACGTCGATAAATGTTTATCAACTGCAGTTCTTACGATTATATTATAGAGAATACATATGAATGGGCTATGCTATCGGAATTAGCAAACCTGGATGTGACATGAGATGTTTGTGGACGTGATCTCTCAATACACTTCACCTTAGGGTGCCAGATGTTTACATGCAAATGTGACAAACATGTTTGCTAGCTACTATAGCCAACAAGTATACGAAACGCCAACTTTATCCACCTTGTTAGGAATGGTGATAGCAACGTCATGCAACCTACTAAAAACAATGCGTTATTATATTCTTACATTTCACACAAGTACTTTAGAAACTCATTGCTGGGACAATCTTGTACCGTGAGAACGCTTAATGAAATGTGTCGTTGTTAAATTCAAACTTTCCAACTTTGTTGCCTGTGTGTGTTTTTTTTTTAACAATAAAATTGTATGGTCATTCACAATATTGCAGCCGACTAAGAATAAGTGAAATCACAGATTGAGTTGTTATTATCTCAATGCTAGTGTCCATTCGTGTCTGTCATCTGTAGATTATGTTTAGAAATGACTAAATGCAAATTTTACGGTCAATGAAAGACAGATTAATGAATCAAATTCCGTTTTAATTAGTAGTCAAAAATTAAATTCTTGTTTGCATGGAAGATCCTTTTTTCTTATGAAACGTCAATAAATGCGAAAGAACGATACGTAACGTAAAAAGGTATGTATTTCTTATTTTTTCTTAAGTCCGTAAACTCATGTTTATGTCGTATTTCTGTTTATAGTTTGCTATCAGATCTGCAGTAAATTTAGAGCGACGTGCTTGACAAATTCTCAGTTCTGACGACGTTCTGGTTAAAAATCCAAAGGCTCCGTTGGACAGGGCACCTAGTTAGAATGGAGAGGAGCAGAGCACCTAACCGAGTGTTCAACGGAAGAATGGAAGGCCGCCGTCCAGTTGGAAGACCCAGAAAGAGATGGGAAGATGAACTGAGCGAAGACTCAAGATCGCTGCTACATATCGACAATTGGAAAAGAATGGCAAAGGAGAGGGATGCCTGGAGGCATAAACTGGAGGAGGCCAGGGCTCAAATTGGGCTGTAGCGCCATTGGAGAGAGAGAGACGACGTTCTGGTCACATGTTAGAATTACCGATGTTTTATCGTTTATTGTCGACTACTGTCACTTAACAACGTTTTACAACAAACTATAATAATTAGTATTGTCGGTCTGTGTCAATTTTATTCGTGTCACTTAAATATTCGTTGTATTGGTCCCATGGTTCGTTGTAGTCGAGTATATATTAAGTTCTCAGAAAGATAAAAGAACTTCTTACAAAGTAAACACATTTATTAACTAACTTGCAATAATCTAATATTGATTGTTAAACTTTCACTTGTGAACTTACTAAGTAAGTTCACAAGCGAAAGTTTAACAATCAATATTAATTAAGTGCTGTGAATGAAGAAGATGAACCATCAAAACAACTGCAATAATCTGTTTCATAAAAAGTGCACTTAATTATGAATGACTCTGTGCAATCATAATTATGTCCGAATATTTCTTCTCTTAAGACAGAATTAAACACACGTGATGCGAAAAATAAACTCGAATTTTTGTTAGATATATATTATCGTGTGATCTATTTCTCTGTAAAGTAACCAAGCATAGATAATTATGCTTAAATTATTAATTACAGAACAGTACTCTATTACTGTAGGTCTATTCTGTTTTCATGGTGGAAATAATGTTTTTATTGAACTTTTGTACTAAAAATATAACGTTATGTATTAGACAACTATATAAGCATGTTAATAGACAACTAATTATAATAGCGTGCCACAGCAGGAGGAGTTTGGAATTGCGGTACTCTGTAGCAATATTGTGATTTCGAAATTGCTTGTAAGCATTGGTAGTAGTCTGGTGGTTGAAGGATGATTCAAATTTGTATACTAGTTTTTGAAGTTATGTTCTCTTATAGGGTAATAAAACGGTAGCCTTTGAACGTTTATTCAGCCAGCAGTGTATCCAACTCAGTTTACGATATTAATAGTTCAGTTATTTATTAAACGAAAACTTAAAAAGTTTGTACACAACAACAATCACACGAACACTGAATACTAATCAAATCTGTTCGGAAGATCAGAAATCATAAAGTGTTTCCGTTTCCGAGGATCAGAGTCCTCCATAATCGTCCGTTGTACTGAACGCTAGTCTGTTTGGATGAGCGCTGGTCATACCTTCGCGAACTGGTGGTATACAAGAGACGCTATCCAGAAGCGTGTTTGAAACGCTAGAGAGTGTTCACTAAGGCACGGTTCTAATTTATTTTAGAAACATCGTAGAATTTGCAAATTTGTGAAATTAGCAGAACTCCAGAGATGCATGGCTTAACGTGTTTTTAGGTTAGAAGTACAATAACTTTGTTAAATGATTAATAAATGCATAAAAGTTAAAAACAAAACTTGTAAATAATTTAATTCTGAGAAAATAAAAATCAACAAAAAATTCCAATTTTGGTTAAAAACAATACAATACGTTTTTAGGCAAAGATTTTTCTGTTTTACGTCGGATATCATGAAAGTTATGGGAGATACAGTTCTGCGACCTGTTTTATTCGATTTTTAAGGTCAAAAACCATAAGAAACAACAGAATTCGCCCCTTAATTTACCTTCCCAGAATTTCAGAAAGTCTTCATTTACCGAAACCCGGGCGAAATCTTTCGCTAGCCGTAACTCGCTTACAAAGCGTTTCCGGACATATGTTTATATGTACTTTTTTTCTTCTTTTACACTATAGAACCATTTCTCAAATTATTTCCCTCTCGTCCCGGGACACCCTGTATATTCCGAACAGGGTACGTAGACACTGTTTGGCCAGTTGCATACGAAAAACGTTCAAGCAAACAAAATAAATCCTGTTTCGATTGTACTCCAAATGGTTCAATGCTGGTGAAACACAGCACCTATATGTAGGCTTATCTATATAGGCCTATATAAAAGCTAAATACCACTCACTCTTTAATACACTTGCTCATCACAAAATCTCCATAACTATAAAGCCTACAAACTTGAAATTCGGCTCGTATGTTCTTCTTGGATTCTAGGTGCTCGCTAAGAAAGGGTTTTGAAAACTTTAACGCCTAACCGTGAAAAACCGTGACACCCATAATGCAGCTTTTTTTCAACTGTACGCTTCCGGGAGGTCTAATGTTTATTTTTTTACTTTCCTTTAGGCTTTTGGGGATTTACCAAAACAGTATTTTTTTCATCTAACCTATAACCACGAGGAGGCGCGAAAATAATCGCGAAACAGTTCACCATGTCCCTCTATTCCTTGCTATGTGGCGTTGAGGGTTTATTTTGAGTTCTAAGTTCGGCACATATATTCCTCTTGGATTCTGGGTGCTCACTAAGAAAGTGTTTTGAAAGCTTTAACGCCTATCCGCGATAAAACGCGAAAACCGCAACACTGATGTTCCCGCTTTTTTAGTTGTATCCTTCCTGCAGGACACAGGGGCAGAGTTTGACAGTGGCCGGTGTGGATCTGAGGAGTGACTGTTTCTCCCATGGCCAGTTGTACCTGGCGTTCTCCAGAGTCAGTTCACCTGACAGCCTGGTCATCCTCCAGCAGAGAGCAAAGCAGGAATGTTGTTTACAGGGAGGTCCTGAGCACTTAATATGAGGGAGGAACTGAAAATATATGCTAAGCAAGTTATTAGCCTCGCTACGTAGACCAAAAAACCAGGGGTGGTGGTGGGATCAAAGGGCTTAAGCCCGTCTGTTTTATTGTTGTTAGACTTATAATAAAGGACTGTCTTAATCTCTAACAGAAACTTAGCTTACCCTCTCTAACTAAATAATACAGCGTCATTTTTAGCAACTCATTAATTTTCAAGCTTTAATAGTTGATTTATCAAGCTTGATCAAATTGATCATCTTCAAGCTTGATCATCTTCAAATTGATCGAGCTTAAATAGCTTAAATAGTTTTTCTTAGTTTCAAAATACCGGTATCTAAGCCTGACAAATAACCTATTTCTATTTTCTTATTTTACATTCTGTTTTTTCTGATAATCACCGTAGCGAAGCACGGGTATCCAGCTAGTGTATCAATATTTGAATAAATCTACTAATATAAATTAATCGTAGACGTAAGGAGTATTTCTACCGTTACCGTCTTACCAGAGGCGTATAGCGCAAACGCAGAATTTCGTTCTTCTGATTCGTTGCCTGAAGCTTTTACTTCGCATCCTGCTCAGCAAGCAAGTAAATGTCACACGTGTGTGGCAGAAATTAAATAATATTGGGAAAGCCCATGCTATTATCGTAGCGTATGTCATTTTTCTTTGTTATCAGATAACCAGAAATTTGTTTATCAGTTTGTCACTACACTGTGCCACTCAAATCCTCTTACAGTTTCGACCAGTTCCTCCTATGTCAGCTGTCAGTTGGCTGACTTAAGATGGAATGTACGGAAACAAAGGTAGCCAGTAGCCAGTTTATTTATACACGGTGAAGGCCACATGCGTAAGTATGCTGTATATACCTCTGGCGGGTGTGTGTAGGGTATGCCTATATGGCTAATTACTGAAACCAGTTTCCAGCGTAGTAGGCCAATGCCATACGAAAACGCATTTGTCTGTCCTTGCTATTCAGCTTCACGCAGAGTCGCCGCCGTGCCGTGGCCAAATTACTTTCAGCCGCCGCGCCGGTCCTGTCTCACGTTCGCTGCCAGCTGCCACTTGTACTAAAACGGTACAGAGAGTAGGCCTAATTACACGTGTTTAAAGAGCATGAGAGAGAGAGAGAGAGAGAGAGAGAGAGAGAGAGAGAGAGAGAAAATTTCGAAAACGCTTTTTGGTTATTAAATTCGTAAAATTTTACGCTGCCCTGTAATTACTTTTATACGTTTACAACTTAAGTGATTGCGCCTTTCTACTGCAGTGAATTGTGATGAAATAACGGATAAAAACGAATCTCATAAACACATGTACACATTACGTATACACATACATAGCCTCATATATATCCACGTACATAGGTGTGTGTGTGTGTGTGTGTGTGATCTGATTTCTGTTGTAAATTATTAGAATTTACAGTCGAATGACGAGAACCAGTAACTTTCAGCAGGTTAATTTACTTCGCTTCTTTATCTTATCGTATTTCAAGTCAGTGTAAATTATGGAAGATAATGACAATTAAATAACTAACTCAAGCGCGGCGCAGTAAACTCGAAGCAACTGATGAACAATGACAGTCAGACCGTCAACTAACAAATTCACTTTAGACAGAAGCCATATTGTAAATTCACAACTTGTATTTTCATTCATAACAAATCGCTTTTAAAAACGCTACGTTTGGAATGAAATGAAAAACAAATTTTCATTTGTTTATTAACAAATTATTAAATATTAAATAATTTAAATTCTACATTTTTGGTACTGAAGATTTTAAATGTATGTGAAAAACTATTTCATTCGATATCTTCGAGTTTACTTTTCTACATGTCTGTCTGACAGCAGGCAGGTCATGGTGTGTGCACAGGTGTTTTGCGTGTTGCACAACTGAAATTCAATCCAAACACTGAGATTTCCACGCTTCGAAACTTCGTGTCAGAACTTTCGTGTGATTATCAGAAATAATGGAGCTGCAGTTAAAGCTAAACCAAAAATGCCACTTTAGATATGCCACTATAGTGGCATGTATATATACTTACATAACGAGCATTGTGTCCAGACTGGCTGCGGATGTAGCGCGAACTACCCTCGTGGTTTGCTGTTCCCCCTCCTACTAGACGGACCAGACACCACCACCTATGCCTCTATGGTCGACCTACCTATCTGCTGTTCCCTGGCCGAGAATCCTCCTACTAGACGGACCAGACACCACCACCTATGCCCTACTTCTTACATCTATCTGCTGCAACCACAATTTCTGCAAATACGCCTATACATTGTTCCACCACCTGAGCCGCATCCTCGCGTAGGTACAGTAACTAATTCTGTCTCTACTGGATGGAACTAGCGGACTTCACAAGACCGCCTGGGTTGTGATCGGCCGCACAAGTCCCTGCTTTCGGAAGCTACCGTACTAGTCTGACGTCTACAAGACGGCTGCTGCCTGTCGCTCGCCGACACGTAACAGTACTCTCAGTAGTGCCGGTCGCACAGATCCATCTAACGCAATTCGGTTCTTCAGCCGACTTCGAGTCAGTGTCAGTGCGTGTAGCAAGAAGAGTAACACGACTGAGCAGAACACCAGTAGCTTGAGACTTGTCGAGTTGTGAATCAAAACCTTCATACTTCAGCTTACCCAATAACTTCAGCTTACGCTCCTGCCAGTACCACTGATCTTTAAGCTTCTTTACGGAGAAAATAGTTCGGTTTAAGTACAGCACGTAAGAACGTCGTATGGCAGGAGTCGGACGGTACATATAGTCATTTGGGTAAATATGGTATGAAGAAGTACGGGCATGCTGTTGGTATAAGTGTTCCTTGTTTCGTGTTTTCTGTTGACTCACCACTGTGTCAACCATTTCCTCCGTAACAAAGCCAATTCATAGGTTCGTAGTCGGACGGATAATTGTTACGTCGTAATTAAGAGTCTTATGGTATTGTGCCAAAATAAAGTGGACGCTATAACGAGACCAGCATTACTGTATCGTACTTACTGTACTCTTTCCTCTAAGGTATTACGTCATTTTATCGGGCTCATCGTAATTGAAATTAACCTCCTTTACGATCATAATAATAAGGGACAGCATGACGTTCACATTCTATAGTCGAAGCAATGTTCATTTTTAGGAGATTAAATTGTTTAGATTATATGCCACATAAGATAATAAAATTTATTTACATAAACGTTGTCGTTTAAGTTTTGGTAAGTGCGTTTACATCAAAGGCACCATTTTATAATATCTGTTCAAGTTTGAGCATCACTGCAACAGTCATATTCATTACTGCGAATTGTTTAATAATATTTACTAATTTCGCCCAGGCGCACACATTCAGTTCAACAGATGTGTTCAATTCACGTCAGACGCTCACTTGAATCCACTTGACAAATAAAAACATTTGGTATGAATTTGCGTACAGCCAATTCCATCTTGTTCGTTTTTATAATGATTTAATGGTCATTTCAATTTGATGGAAAATATTTAGTTTTTTATAACATGTGCTATCGTGAACACACACCCACATACGCGCACGTTTCATTGTCACAACGCAACAGGAATATTATTGTGTATCGACGTGTAGGCACAACGCGACTGTAACGCGTAAATAAATACGTCACACCTCATACTATGACGTATACTTTGTGACGTATTAAGCTGACCTTTGCAACCCTCTACAGATCAGCTGCACAGATCCTAAATATAACCAAATTCATTAGTTTTTCTATTAAAAAATGACAAGATTTTATGTTTATCAACAATGCTCTAACGCTGGCATTAAGGCCAGTGAAAATAAGTCACAATCACAGGTCTAAAGATAATTCTCCAGTCATAAAAGTGGGGTCGCGGAATCCGCTTTAGAAACAGCAACAGCATTAAGCCAGCTATGCACTAACTATCCCCGCTGGACGTCATGACGGACAGCAAGTCAAAAACGACAGTGCGTAGCTTTGACATCCATCCGCACGTCGTGTATTTTTTGAAGGATGTGCATGACGAAAAATGAGTTTAGCAAGACCATCAGCTCAAGCCGCACGACGTGCGGATGGAATCTACAAGTACAGTACATGTTTTTAGAGCACATTCGTTTAATAAATGTTTACTGTTTAATTTTACATACATTCATTTTTTAGTTTATATTTAATAAGTAATGATTCAGATAACATTTCAGTTTAATATTTAGTTTAGTTTATTCTTAGTTTACATAATATATTCAAATATCATTAACAGTTATTATTTTTAATATTGTTATTATTAATTTGTTTTAATTACAATTCATAATGGACCGTGAAATAACATCAAAATTTATCAAAAAATATAAATTAAATAGATGTCTGTGGGACGTATCCTATCAACGAGAACGTCTGGCACGCTGGACGCGTTGAACGACAGTATGGTGAGCACATCCATTACCGACGTCGGGCATGCTGGACAGCGGCGATGGTTAGTGCGTGACCGGCTTTATACGCATTGTACTCGTATTCCCCTCTAGCCAATGCGGGGAATGAGTGGCGTGGCACGCGGGATAACGTCCGCCTTGGGCCTAGGTCATTTTTGGACGGTAGAAAGCATTTTTGAATGGCCAATATAAAAAACTCCTGTTCTGGACGACCAAGCACTGATGCAAAGTATCAAAAATAAGAGATCTCCATAAGCTTGCTCGTCGGTTGATGCTAATAATTATTGGCTACGACGTAAATCATCAAACTGTTCATGAAATTGTTGACTCCTGAACGCTTCAACAGGATAACGCCCAGTGTCACATCACAGTCAAGTATCTGGCCAAAAATTGCATTTTATGGAACGCTTGACCACCAGTTCTCTAGATATTAATCCGTATGATTATTTTCTCTTATGAAAAAATGAAAATCGAACTCGGAAGCCGAAGTGCACAGAGCATAGAAATGACTGTGATGAACCAGCTAAAGGCACTGACAGTAAGACTTCCAGTGTTGTTTTAAATCAGTGGGATCCGATTATATGGCTTCTAAAGAGAAATACTTTGAAGACCATAAAATTGTGTTGTAATTAATGTGTCAATATTTTTATAGTCAGTCTCATTGCTTTTTAAACACATCGTATAATTTAATCGTTCCTTAGTGAAAACGATATATCAAATGTTAGGTACAGGAAAAAAAATTGGGCCTAATAAAGGTGCCTGTATATATTTGACAAAAAACTGTATCTAATGAAAAGTTTAATCGTAATCTAATATTTCCATTACGTGGTATCTAACTTTCCTTATTTACGTGTTGTAAGGAAACGTAAATGAACTTAAGCCTTTGTATAGATAATCATTTATTACACGAAATGTGACATATTAAAAAGTGTTCAATGTCAGTAACAGACGTAAATGAAACAAAAAGCTCTGTCTACAATAAAAAACACATTAACTAAAAATTGACTTATTTGTCTTTAAACACAAATAAGAGTTTTGCTCCTCCTTAACAGGAAGAATTTATATTATTTATTTCTTTTAATGAATTCACACAAAATTTTACTTCCTCACTGCGAACTGCACACCGGCGTCTCTATTTCCCCAGATTATTATTATTACCAACATACAGTTAGTACGTGTTGACTGATTATCCGTTGACTGATATTATACTCCACACTTTGAATAGACTCAAGGATGTAATGTATCTACTCTGATTAAGACTGCCGGAAAATTTGACCAGACTCTCCTTTGAACATACATGTCTTACGTCCTGACTGTTTCTTAGCGGACTGATCGAGATCTTGCTGTACTTCTAACATTAAATCGTCTGAATTTAAACCATTCTTGTCGACTCAAACTATTCGAGAAAAGTCTGTGTAGGTAAGATTTCATTACCAGTTTGTTCGGTTTGGTCAATTAATAAAATAAGCGATCTTAGCGATAAGACTAAGATATGCTTTTTACTATCGAAATTTTTACTTCTTTTAACATCCTTAAATTGTATTTTTTTTATTAAGAACTTGTGGAAATATTGCGACTCTTTATAGTCATTATTACAAATTGGTTACACTAACCGCTTAACCAGTACTTATGTATATAAAAATACATTACATTACACGCAAAACATTCATTGTATTTACAAAAATAACTCACTCCATTCTTGTAATTATGTTCATTATTGATTAATAACTAAATCTTTTCTAATTAGAATATATATTTTATTCATGTCATGTTATATATTCTACTGTATTTAAACAATTTTAACTGTCATTGTCATCATAATTTGAGATATGTCTGTGGTTTTTTTTATTTAACATATAATTAACTTATAACACCAAAAATTTCGAAAAAGTTTATTTCATAATTAGCAGTACGAAGTGTCGTTGAAAGCAGTAACGAAGAGTGTATGTGTGGAAAGCATATTTTGTAAGGGACAAAAGAGAAGCTAGCAAACACGCCTTAGTGACGGACAGGTCATAAATTTTCGTAGACAGCTGCAAAGCACGCCCTGTGAACAAGCAGAGTTCACTGCTCCCGGTACGTAGAACACCAGTTTTTGTGAAAACACATTGATTCCGTAGAAAACTACATACAATGTGTACAGAGCCATTAAAGGAGAAAAGGCTTGGTAGTTAACAATGGTCAAGTATACATGTATACGCCAGCTGTCAGGAGAAAGCGACGAAGGGTGCATTGATTTGAAAGACTCCAGCGGTCGACGACAGGGTTTTGACCTTACTTGGAAATGAAAGCCAGAGAGTACGTCCAAACTCAAGGATGGGGTGTTGGCTGGCAATCAAAAGAAAAAAAAAACAACTTTCAAAGAAGGGTAGGCAAGGCCCTTGAAAAACAATAGGTAATAACGCCAGAGCGACGAAGTACAGATACAATAAAAATGGAAGAGAAACTCAGAGTTGTCGCTGTAGACTTCAGAAAAAACGACAGATACAATTTATTGCTGCGTTATCTGGAAATGACAACGACCTCAAAATACGAAGCTAGGGAAGAATCTGGTGGGGAACCAGGAGACCTATCAGAGAACGCCTTTGAAAAGATAGGTGGTATTTGGACTTGGAGGGAAGAAAATAAAACCAATAAGGACACGGCGTCGTTGGAATCAGAAGTCTGGTGGGAAATTTGGTAAGGAGAATATAGGAACGAGACAGGAACGCGCTCGAGAGAGTTCTAACTAAATTTTGGACACGACGGAGTGAAGTCCGTGACTGGAGTAATTAGCCTTTTAATGAACTTAGAATAATGCGATACACAGTGTGAGAAGGTAGTTTTCGAACTTATAACAAAAGTTAATACAGTGATTACAAACACACGAACTATGAAGTAGAGTCACACTATTAGCATACCAGTGAACATTAACTGAAACAGATAGTAAACAGACAATAATGTAATTTCAGTTTATACGAACACTTTACAACAAATAACTTTTAAGAAAGATTAACAATCCAAACTACATTCATGAACACTTGATAACCAAAGATACCGCAACAAAAGTGCGTAATATCAATTCAGATTTGAAATAAATCACGATGTCGGTGTACAACAGAGAATACTAACTTTTAATCATAAATTACAATCCGAAATGCGTGGAGTTGGTGAGTGAAGTGTCTGTGAGTGACATCGGGGGATTCATCCGGTACCATCTATCATCTGGAGGAATTATCTGCAGGATTCCAGAACAATCGACATGAGGGAATCATCACCGCAACCACCGAGTGATTGGATATTCGTACATCAAGTAAAGTAAACATGTTTTAATTAATTTAGATCCACTGTCTGTCATCTCAAAGAATCCACACACACTAGAATTCATTTAAGTAATCGTCAAGGAATTAAAGAAATTGATTTAAAGTTTAATTAGAAGTAAAATCATCATTCTTTATCAGTTTTGGAGTAATGTTTTATTTCCAAGTTCTAAATGAATCCGTAGTTACAAAGTATAGTAATAACTTAAGAAATTATTCATATTAAGAATTTATAAGATGAAACTAAACATTATAATTAGTAAAGTACTAAACGCAATTGATGAATGATTATTAATATGCAGCCATTAGATTGAGAGTATGAATAAGAAATTTTATTAATGTATTATTGTTTGATATTTACAATTTAATAATGAGTATTAAATTTTAGTAATGTGTTATTTTGAATTTACAAGTAATAATGAGTACGTAAAATTTTGTGCTATTGTTTGATATTTACAAGTGATAACAAACTAGTGTGAATAAATTTAAGAGCTATCAGTAGAAATGAGCATTTATTATTTTTTTAACCCTGAGATAAAGGGCTTGTCTCGAAGTCCTTATATTGGCGCCGCACCGCACGGCTTGATAAAATAGTAAGCTAGGGCAGTGACAGACAGTGGCTAGCAATAAGTTTAAAATAAGTACATGTAAGTAGCTTAAGCTATATTATTGTTGTCGTATATCGGTCTCTAAGTCTCTGAATGATAAGCCGAAATCAAGATAAAATGGCATCTAGGGAAGAGACTTCAGATGAGTTTGATATCAATAACCAGATGGGCTGTGAGCAGCCTGAGGACGGAAACGTAATGAATAAAGAAAGCTCAACAACCAGTTCAGAAACTAGGGTCGGGGGACCGCAATCACAGTCGCAGTCATCTGAAGCAAATTTCCAAATATTAATGGCATTGATGAAACAGCAATTTGAAGAATCGAAAAAGCAAAATGAAGAATCGGAAAGGAAGAGAGATGAAAAACAAAGAAAACAACATGAAGAACAAAGTAAACTACATGAAGAGACACTAAGACAGATAGAAGAAACGAAAAAATTACGTGAAGAAACAAGAAAACAAATAGATGAAAGAATTGAAGAATCGGAGAAGAAGAACGAAGAAATGCACAAGAGAACGGAAGAAAGAATCGCCAAGAAAGTGGACGATAAATTAGAGTTAATGAGGGGAGATTTACAAGGACAAATACATCAGGTAGATACAGAACTACAAAGACAGTCAGAAAAATTAGAAGAAGTACAGAAGAAGAGCGAAAGCGGAATCAAAGAATTGAGCAAAGAATTAAAGAAGCAGGCGAAAGAAAATAAGGAAACCCGAGAAAAGGACAGGAAGGAATGGCAGGAAGCCATAACCAACACTCAACAACAAAATCAACACCAAATCGAAAGCGTAGAACAGCAAGTAAGAAGCATCAAGGAAGCGCACCACAGTACGGAGGATAAAATAAAAGAGGTCCCCACAGAGAAAGGGCGAGAGCTGGAGGAAATCAAAAATAAACTAACGACTGTTCGCGAGAGCCAACAGCGGGTGCAACGTCGCCTGGAAGAGATGGAGCAGAGACCGGCTGGAGCCATGAATGCAGCAGTCATCAACAAGGAAGCCACGTTCGACGGGGAAGACAATTTCCCGATGGAATTCCTAAAGGAATTGAGGGAAATCCAAGAAACCTACTATGGGAAGAAAATACCCGTTGGATTGGACGACACTTAACCGGCGAAGCAGCTCTATGGTGGAGAATTGTAAGAGAACAGATTAAGTCCTTCCAAGAGTTCGAGAAAGCATTTACCAGTAATTATTGGAGCGCGACCCAACAGGACCGGGTTCGTGACCAATTAGAGTACGACAGATTCAATTCGAGCGGTAATCTCGACACGATTCAGTACATGGAGAGATGCGTGCTGAAAAGGCGGCAATTAGTACCTATATTGTCGGATAAGCACATGATAACGAAGTTAGCCCGGCATTACAACAGGGAGATTGAAATTGCGGTAGTCACCAGGGGTGTAACTACCATAAATAGTTTCGAAGGTCTGCTAAGGGAATATATGGACATTAGTAAGAGGGTAAATAACGGCCAACAAAGTGAGCGACAGCCCATAAATTTTAAAAGAGACACACAGCCGACCCGACAACAAAATAACGATGTCAGCAAGCCGCGTGCCAACTGGCGGGAGAATTTCCGACAGAGGGAGGTAAACAGACCCAGTGCGGGGGAAAATAAACAAAACCCTGTCAATAGTATTGTTGTTGAGCGACAAGTGAAAGGGAAGCCAGATGAGAAGCCGTCTACATCGAGGCAATGACTTCCGACGATGAGTACAATGAACCCAGCATGTAAAGAAAAGGTTGAAATAAACACCGGAACGGTAAGCATTACCACGATTTTTCCTGATCTTAAGGAAGGTCTAATGGAAGAGTCTGCTCAAAATATTGACGTCAAAACGATAAAGAGTCCTGAGTTACTAATTTAATTAAACCATGTACCCGTAAATGCCCTAATAGATACCGGCAGCGCGGTAAACGCGTTATCCGTAGACTGGTATAATAACCACAAGAGGGAGATGGGGAACCATGAAATATTAAGTGTAAACAATATGAACATAATTAGCGCTGTAGGGAGTAAATCGAAAAGTATAAGAAAACAAATATTTTGTGAGGTAATTATTAGAAATAGGTTAAGCGTAGATTGTGTCTTCCTAATAGTACCTGGTTTAGTACGGAACTGTATATTGGGTATGAACTTCTTGCATCAGTCGAGAAGTGTAATCAACATACCTGAACGTTGGATACAATTTCAACAGGAGGGAGAAGTGATTGATGAAGAACGCCTTAGTGAGTACTCAAATGCATGATTACTCAGCATGGAAGAAAAGGTGGGCGGCGTTGAGGAAGAAATCAACAAGAAAATTGGAGAACTGGAAGGGGTAAGCCAAACCAGGAAAGATCAATTAGGTCAACTGTTAAATAAAAACAATAGAATCTTCAATGAACGGCCAGGTCTCATCACGGGATATCAGTATTGCTTCCGGGTGACCGACAGCACGCCCTACCTGTAGAAAGGATGGCCTGTTCCCATCAAGTACCAGAGGGCGGTCCAGGAGGAAATTAAAAGAATGCTGGATTACGGCGTCATAGAGAGAGCTAACAGCCCTTACGTCCAACCTCTGGTCACTGTAATCAAAAGGGACGGGAGGGTGCGATTGTGCTTAGATGCCCGGAAGGTGAACAGTATCACCATCCCAGATTATGAGGGACCTCCGCCAATCAATGAAATACTTGCTAGATGCAGCAGTATCAAAGTAATGTCTACGATTGCCCTCACTACTAGTTTTTGGCAAATCCCACTCCATGAAGAGTGCCGCAACCACACTGGTTTCCTGTACGAAGGAAAGAGATACCGATTTAAGGTAACACCTTTCGGATTAAGCACAAGCTTAGCGAGTTTGACAAGGGCGCTCGATCACGTACTTAACGACAAGGTAAAAAGACATACCATAATATATGTGGATGACATTCTGTGCTTCTCAAGGAACGAGGAAGAACGCATCGAACATCTAAGGAACTTGCTGGAAAATTTGAAGGAGGCGAATATTACGGTGAACCTGAAGAAATCCCAGTTCTTTAGAAAGGAAATCCAATACCTGGGATATTGTCTCACCACGGATGGAATTAAACCAACTGACGATAAGGTGTCAGCGATTTTAAATTTCCCGGTTCCACGAAACCCAAAACAACTGAAAGGTTTCTTGGGCTTAACCAACTTCTACAATAAATTTACCGATAAGTACGCCGAATGTACCCAACCAACGTTAAAACTTCTACAGAAGGGTAATAAATTTAGATGGGATGCCACCATGCAAGAGCAGTTCCAGCGGGTAAAAGAATTGTTTATAGATTCCGTTGTGTTAAAATTTCCAATTCAGGGACGCCGGTTCTATCTTCAGTGCGATGCCAGCAGATACGCGTACGGAGGCCAGTTATACCAGGTTGACCAGAAAGGAGAGATAGCAGTAATAGCAGGACTTTCAAGAACGCAAAAAAAAATTACTTCACACAGAAAAAGAATTATTAGCCATAGTACAGTGTTTGAAGAAATTTAGGATATATATACTCGGACAACCTCTCACAATAATCACAGATAACAAAGCTTTAACATTCATCAAGAAATGCCACTTGAATAATACAATAATACACGATGGATACTGGCAATCCAGGAATACAACTTTGAAATCCTGCATTACAAAGGGAAAGAAAATATCGTTGCGGATATTTTAAGCCGATACCCTGAAGATGAAGAACTGAACGAACTACTCGACGAGAGACAGGAATATTATATACACGCCATAGAAATCAAACTAAGCAAAGATTCAGCTACAAAATTAAGGAAAAACCACCAAGTACAATTTGAAAACCCGAAGCTCAGGCGAATAATTGACCAGGTCAAGGAAGGAAACAATGGTAAATTAAACCAGCATTTTAAAGTCATTAACGAAAAATTATATCGGAGATATAAGGAGAGGTGGAAATTGTACGTTCCAAGGGAATTTCAGACGGAGCTAATCCAGGAGATTCACAGCATCTATGGTCATCCCGGGACGAAGAAGACGCTGCAGCTGCTAAAAGAGCACTTCACATGTGATGATATGTGCAGAAGTGTCAGCAAGATCATCAAGTATTGTGACTTGTTCCAGAGATGCAAGGACAGCGGAAATCGAAATATCGCCGGGGAAACAAGGCCTATTCTTCCTACAAAGAAGGGAGAAATCCTCAGTTTAGATTACTATGGAAGTTTACCGACATCCAGCGGTGGAGTAAAGTATTTACTTGTCGTTGTAGACAACTTTACGAAATATGTAGAGTTGTACGCTGTACGTAGAGCTACAACAAGTATAACTTTAAAACGACTCCAACAGTATATTGCACAACATGGAAAACCGGAAAGCATACTGACAGATAACGGTACCCAATTTACATCCCGTAAATGGATACAAGGCATGAGACAACTTAACATTAAACCAAAATACACAGCCATTAGAAATCCATGCACCAATATTGCCGAACGGTGGAACAGGCAACTTGGAAACATGTTCCGGATATTTGTACGTGAAAGGCATACAAAGTGGGCGACGTACATCAAGACGATTAAAGCGTGTCTCAACGAGACATATCAAGAAACCATAGGAACGACACCACATGAAGCCCAGTTTGGAACGAAACCAACCAGGCATTGGGAGAAATATTTAGACTCAATAGTGAAGAATAATGAGGGAATAAACGTAGAGAAGTTACAATTACGAATAAAGGAAAGAGGTGAGCGGCAGGCTGCCCGAATAAATCAAATAAATAAAATTACAGAATTTGACGTAGGAGACAAGGTTCTTATACGAACAGTGAAATTATCTGACGCAACACAGAATATTATCGGAAAATTCTGCGCGCTGTATGAAGGCCCATACACAATAATACAAAAAGTAGGAAACGCTACATATAAACTGCAGGACGAATCCAGCAACGGTACGATAAGGGGCATCTTCAATACTAGGCAACTGAAGAAATATCATTCAGGGGCTTAGGGGCGCCTAACGAAAATGTAAAAGAATTTGTATAATTTGCTAGAACAATTAATGAAATGTCTTAGTAGTAACATGAGATAAAAGAAAATAGAAATAAGAAAGCAAGTGTATAAAATGAATTATTTTAATGACTAGTTGTCATAGTCAATAAATGTCATGTTAATGATTATGAATAAAACAATTAATGATAATAGATGTCAATAAGAGTGAAGAAGATAGAAGGGTATATGTTTAAATGGTATATACTGTATATGTGAAGACAATTAATAGAATTTTGAGAGAACTATTCAAGTTGTATGTATTTAAAATCATGTTTACGTAAGGACGATTTACAAGCTTAGTATAAGATTGTATAATATAATTGTATTCAAAGATGTTAGTAAATAGAAAAAAAAAAATGTTTTTTTTGTGAAAGTGCTAGTGAGATATTAGAAAATATGGAATAACTAGAGACAGTAATAATGAAGTTAGTTAGGAAACTATAGTGAATTATGATATTGAAATACGTATTATTCTAAATACTGTATTGCGAAGCGTGTAGATGACGTCACGTTTGTTCTTGTTATCGGCAGCCGGGATTCAGACAGGCTGACTACAGTTAAATTTAAATCAGTTCCACTCAAGACTCCGAGCTGATCACTCGTATTCACTCGCCGCCGCGGCTACTTAAAGTTGTTTCAGTATTTAATACTAGTAGCATGCTCACCATGCGACTATTTATTTAGACGATTTCGGCTTGCGTGTTGTAATGCACGCCCCCATCTTATTTCTATTCAATTCTCCGGCACTTATGCCGTGTTAAAATCTGCACGCTTCAACAATCAAATATGTCAATTTAAATTTCAATAAGCATTCAAATATGTCTCTTTAACTCAATAAACAATCATTTTCTGGAAACATTATACAGTCCACTCAATTATTTCATCTCAAACCAGCCAACTCCAATAGCGTTCCTAAGAACAACTCACGATTATCAAGAGCTTCTAAGACGCAATGTTATATGAAAAAACTAATATCAAAAAATGTTGTGATTTCAAAAATAATCGATTTGTAAACTAATGATTTGGAGGTAATAATTTCCAGAAAAATTAAACTAAATTCAATCAATAAATACCTTTATTTTAGGTAATTGACTGTGTATTATTTCTTGTAGATAGCAGCTTTGTTCCAGGAAAAAGGTTAATAGCAGAGAAGCGGAAGAAAATTAACTCCGACATCAGAACGTATGAAATACGCTGGACAACATAACCTTTCAATTGGTTAGCAAATTAAAAACAGCTGATGCAACGCGCGAAAAAATCAAACGATTAAATCGTACTCAAAGAGAGGAATTCTCTCTCTCTCTCTCTCTCTCTCTCTCTCTCTCTCTCTCTCTCTCTCTCTCTCTCTCACTCACTCTCTCTCTCTCTCCTACCCTTTTACGAACAACTAAATAGTAATACCAGTAAGAAGATATAATACATAATAAAGAACACTGTGGTTTATTTGTCAATACTAAAGAATCACACACACCAGATTAAAAAATAAATAACACTATCAGAGTATAAACTAACGTAAGAATTATACGGTAAAGGTCGCGAAAGAAAGGTTTACTACTCGCGAGACGTTACAATGTATAAACCAGCTGTCAGGAGAAAGCGACGAAGGGTGCATTGATTTGAAAGACTCCAGCGGTCGACGACAGGGTTTTGACCTTACTTGGAAATGAAAGCACAGAGAGTACGTCCAAACTCAAGGATGGGGTGTTGGCTGGCAATCAAAAGAAAAAAAAAACAACTTTCAAAGAAGGGTAGGCAAGGCCCTTGAAAAACAATAGGTAATAACGCCAGAGCGACGAAGTACAGAAACAATACAAATGGAAGAGAAACTCAGACTTGTCGTGTATACTTCAGAAAAAACGACAGATACAATTTATTGCTGCGTTATCTGGAAATGACAACGACCTCAAAATACGAAGCAAGGGAAGAATCTGGTGAGGAACCAGGAGACCTATCAGAGAACGCCTTTGAAAAGATAGTGGTATTTGGAATTGGAGGGAAGAAAATGAAACCAATAAGGACACGGCGTCGTTGGAATCAGAAGTCTGGTGGGAAATTTGGTAAGGAGAATATAGGAACGAGACAGGAACGCGCCCGAGAGTTCTAACTAAATTTTGGACACGATCGGAGTGAAGTCCGTGACTGGAGTAATTAGCCTTTTAATGAACTTAGAATAATGCGATACACAGTGTGAGAAGGTAGTTTTCGAACTTATAACAAAAGTTAATACAGTGATTACAAACACACGAACTATGAAGTAGAGTCACACTATTAGCAACCAGTGAACATTAACTGAAACAGATAGTAACCAGACAATAATGTAATTTCAGTTTATACGAACACTTTACAACAAATAACTTTTAAGAAAGATTAATAATCCAAACTACATTCATGAACACTTGATAACCAAAGATACCGCAACAAAAGTGCGTAATATCAATTCAGATTTGAAATAAATCATGATGTCGGTGTACAACAGAGAATACTAACTTTTAATCATAATTACAATCCGAAATGCGTGGAGTTGGTGAGTGAAGTGTCTGTGAGTGACATCGGGAGATTCATCCGGTACCACCTATCATCTGGAGGAATTATCTGCAGGATTCCAGAACAATCGACATGAGGGAATCATCACCGCAACCACCGAGTGATTGGATATTCGTACATCAAGTAAAGTAAACATGTCTTAATTAATTTAGATCCACTGTCTGTCATCTCAAAGAATCCACACACACTAGAATTCATTAAAGTAATCGTCAAGGAATTAAAGAAATTGATTTAAAGTTTAATTAGAAGTAAAATCATCATTCTTTATCAGTTTTGGAGTAATGTTTTATTTCCAAGTTCTAAATGAATCCGTAGTTACAAAGTATAGTAATAACTTAAGAGATTATTCATATTAAGAATTTATAAGATGAAACTAAACATAATTAGTAAAGTACTAAACGCAATTGATGAATGATTATTAATATGCAACCATTAGATTGAGAGTGTGTTTAACAAATTTTAGTAATGTATTATTGTTTGATATTTACAATTTAATAATGAGTATTAAATTTTAGTAATGTGTTATTTTGTATTTACAAGTAATAATGAGTACGTAAAAGTTTGTGCTATTGTTTGATATTTACAAGTGATAACAAACTAGTGTGAATAAATTTAAGAGCTATCAGGAGAAATGAGCATTTATTATTTTTTTAACCCTGCGATAAAGGGCTTGTCTTGAAGAGTCCTTATAAACTGTTTTATAACATTTCAATTGTAAATATTTATTTTTGTTTTAGTATGTGCCGATGACAGTGTTAGAACTGCTGAAATTCATTCAAATATAGATCTATAATTTAATTTCAATAAAAATATACTCCTGTTAAAAGAGGTTTGTTTAATATTGAACACATATTACTAAATTAAATTGAAACCACTAGTTCGCTGACAAAATATATGTGTCATTCACTGACAAATGCAATAACATTTTGTCTGACGTGAACATAACAATTTGTTCTCTTATCTGTACTGCGCTTGACGAGCACTGCTCATAGTTACAGAATTCAAGTTATATATAAGGAGTGGAACTCGTCTAGTCAGTTTCTCAACCTTTTCCGAACTTGTTTTCTTTATGTGGTCCCCCTGTCCTGTCGAGCAGGGCAAAGTATTATTATTATTTTTTTTGTGTGAATAGAATTTTTTTTTATGTATAATTTTTATAATTTGTAAAGAATATAATACACACAAATTTGTACTTTTAAATATTTCTAAATCAATGTGACCCTTATGGTTGATGTCCAGACATAAGTTTTATTATATCCTGTTCAACTGCTTGAGGCATACCAGAAGATCATCTCTGTCCGTTATGTTAAGGCGATTCCGCATATGTTAAAGTAAATGTCACCTGACTGCAAACTGATTCCACTAAATAAGCAGTACGAAATGCCACGAGAAACAAATTTTTCTTTACCCCAAAGTTATGGATACGATTTATGTTCTTTATCCAAAATGCCGCGTTTCATAACTGAAAGTTAATTTAGCTGCTATGTCGCTCTGCCGCTCAATGAGCCCTTCTTACAGTGAAGCACCATCAGCAGTATCAGTAGGATATGCCAGGCCAGAATATCCAGTACAGCAGGTCAAGGAAACGGACTTTCATATCATTATAAAGCTATTTCAGTTGTTCCACGCACAATTATTTCATCATCATTAGGTCGTGATTCTTACCAAAGAGGAAAACTGAGATAATATGCTTCATCCAATTTTGGAGACATACAACTTGACTTTTCCTTGTGACACTCTTCTTGCTTGAAATAAAAGCCACAGTTCCTGCCCTTTAATCGTTTATTTAATCTGACAATTTTGAAGATATCACTTAGGTAAAATACATAGCCTATCGTTTAGCCAAGGTCATATTTTCTTATTCCTCTCCCTCTGCCTCTAAAAAATGTACCTGGAGATTACTTCCAGAAGTCTTACACTCGGTGATAATTAAATGAAGAAATAGCTCTTCCATGCACTAACACTGCTGCAGTCACTCATCTTGCTTCTGACAAACGAGACGTGCGCAGCGATGGAGTGCGGCTTGCGTGGAATCCATCCACTGGAGAGCAACACCATTTCTGAAGCAACAGTCCGCCGGAGTCTTCTGCTGCACGTCCGGCTTAGGCAGAGCCACAACTAGGGTATCTGTCAAACATGGTTCCCCACCCCACCTGGTCAAACTTTGAACCTATGTGAACTTTGTATTGTAAAATGCTGCATTGCGGTGCGTGTAGTGACGTCACGTTTATCTCTGCTATCTGCTGCCGGTCTTGAGATAGGCTGACAGCAGTCAAAATTAAATCAGTTCCTTGCAAGACTCCGTACAGGCAAAACGCCTTGTTCGCCAGCAACGGCTACATAAATTTTTTCCATATTTAATACTCATAGCATGATCACCATGCTACAATTTACTTAGACGATCTCGGCTAATACATATTGTCATGTACGCCAATATTTTATTTCTATCCTAATTCTCCAGCACTTATGCCGCGTTAAAAACTGCACGCGCCAGCAATTATGTCTCTTTAACTTTCAATAAACAATCATTTCTAGTTAATTTTCAATAAAACATTATTTCAAGAATATACAGTCCGCGTCATCTTTTCATTCACACCAGCGCCTAAATAAGCGTTCCTAAGACTAACTCAAGATTACATCGAGAGCGTCTAAGACGCAACATTTTTGGTCCTCCTGGATCCGGATTTTCGTCCACACATTTTTTGGTCCAACGCGACCGCATTTTGGTCCTCACGGGACGGATTTCACATTTTGGTCCACTGCGACCGCATTAACATTTCATTTAATGGGCCCAAACGGCGTTTGGTTCAAGCCCCAACATTTTCAGCTTCAGATTGCTGGCAGTTGCGTGTCTCCATTATTCTAAAAATTACTTCATAACCAACACTGCAAGATTCTGCAGAGCAGCAACACAGAGACAACAGGACACGGCAGGACAGCATCATTTATTTTACAACGACGAAGTTCCACAGCTTTAAAATTACGGAGAGCTACAACTTCAAGCGTCATCTGACCGGTAGAGACAAGAGGTGCAACAACTTCTAACAGGATCGAACAGCGGGATCGAAGCCAGCTTCAGCACGCCGGGATTCAACATCCACGTGATTATAAACTTTCATTTTTTATCATTTTTTCTATAATTGATGGGTACAGCAAACTAAGTAATATTTTTTGAGCAGGTTCAATAATATTTAATATAACATCATAAATGATTTTTACATAGACAAATATTATTGTCAAGTGGCCATAAACTTGTATTTTATCTAGATTTTCATATGTACATATATACACGAATTTTCATTTACCCAGCTGTACAATAACGTATTAAGAAATTTAAGTGACGTGATAGGGCTATAAGTGTATTATTATTTTGAATAATTCATGTTTTCAGTAGCTTTCATAACTATTTTTTAAGCAAATGAAATATCTATTATAGTAAGTCATATATTAAGGTGTACACAGATCACTGGCTCCTGCATCATATCAGATTTTAGCAAATTATTTAAAATTACAACAATTGTTCACCTGCTCTACGTTCAACTATCGTTTTCAAATTACATTTTACATTTCGGTCATGGCTGATGTGAAGGCATTAATTAAGAAACGGGGCACAATTAAGGCGTCGATATCCCGTGTGAATACTTTCGCTGACAATTTCGATCCGGATATAAGCGATCACCATGCACTAAAAATTAAACTCCGCTATTTGACGGAATTGTCAGCGAAGTATGACGAAATTCAGACACAGATTGAGGCTGATAATTCCGATTTCGCATCAGTCAGTGACAGAGTTCAAACAGAGGATGATCTCTGTAATATAGAGTGCAAATTACATCATTTATTAGAGCAAGTGGAGCAGGTGAACAGGAAGTCGTTGATCCAGGCTGAAGTCACACCAATTAAACCCCCCCCCTATACAGTTAGAGCCGATTAAACTGCCCTGCTTCTCAGGCAGCATTATTGATTGGCAACATTATTATACTGTTTGTGGAATTAGTACACGTCAGAACTGACCTGACGGACATTCAGAAGTTGCACTATTTGCACTCGTCATTAAGGGACGAGGCGTTAACTGTAATAAAATCTCTTCCAATCACCCATGAAAATTATGCGGTAGCTATTGATCTATTAAGAGCCAGGTACGACAGCAAATTAATTGTTTCAGCCTATCACATAGGGAATGTCCTGGGAGTGAAGCCCATTCAACAAGAGTCCAGGGTTAGCATTTCTAAATTCATTGACGAGATCACCGCGAATATAAATGCCTTAAATTCGTTAAACTTAACGGTAAATACATTTGAAATTATTTTCGTTCAGTACTTAACGCAAAAACTTGATAATCACACATGTCGGCTCCGGAAAGAAAGCTTGTCGGACGAACGATTTCCTAATTTCAGTAATTTTATCAAATTTTTAAATAACAGAAGACAGTTATTGCAAAATGTCGACGGCGCGGCCAATTCATAAGCAAGATACACGTTAACGATAAGGCTTCCTATCGCAAAGCAATTAAACCGGTTAACATTTCTAGGTCGACATTCCATTCTCATATCGGCAATGACATATGTCAGCTGTGTCGTGGTAAACACCGCCTTGCTGAGTGTCCACAATTTGTAGCTGTCTCTCCCCTGGAACGAAAAAATATTCTAATTAAAAATAAAAATAAACTCTGCTTAAATTGTATGCGTCCAGGCCATGATCTCGCGCACTGTCCTTCCAAATTTGGCTGCAGAACGTGTGCTAAGCGCCACCACACAATGGTCCATATATGAGGCAATAACGCTTCGTGCAGCAACAACCAATTTTCATTAAAACTACAAACGAACAAATCTATATTATTATCCGCTGCTGTCTGCATGACAACTGACCATGCAGGTAGGAAGCACCCAGTTAGGATTTTATTGGACTCAGGATCGCAAGCTAACTTTTGCACCATGAATTTCGCGCACGTCGCATGGGCCTAAAATTAATTAAATCTCAATTACCCATCACCGGTATAAATAATTCATTATCTCAAGCTGACTTCAGTACCAGGGTAAGGTTGCATTCACGCTATAAGAATTTTAATTTAAACATACATTGCGCTGTGCTTCCCAGTATCACAAATAATCTCCCTGCGGAATCATTTGATATCTCATCCCTAAACTTACCAAAAGGCATATTCCTGGCTGACCCGCAGCTGAATTTTTCTTCGCAAATCGACATATTGCTCGGTGCTCAGTATTACTTACAATTAATTGAACCTGTCAAATTTATCCGTAGCCCACATTTTCCCATAATACAGGAGACAAAATTGGGATTCATTCTCGCAGGTAACTTGCCATTTAATGTCGACATGACAAACCCTGTCTCATCATTCATGATATGTGAAGATAATAATGCCATTTTCTCGCAGCTAAAGGACTTTTGGAAGTTAGAGGACGTTGCTATTCGTGCTCCCTCCGCTGAGGACTCGGAATGCGAAAATCATTTTTTATCTAATACTGTTCGTAATAATGATGGCAGATTTGTGGTATCCCTACCGCGCAGGTTACACAATTGTCATTTCTCTCTCCGATTCTCTCTCCGGCGCTATCCGCAGGTTTCAATCACTGGAACTCAAATCCAAGCAGAACCCTGACCATGAGTCGTCATCATGGCCCATCTGCGCCTTCGATGCCCATTCACCCTGCACTCATCACGATCTTGAGAAGGAACAACGTAAGCAGGTCCAAACCTCATTGATTGTCGCTTCATCTACGTCTAGTTATTTTGAAAACTACTCATCGCTTTTAAAACTCCTTCGCGTGTTTTCGTATTGCCGTCGATTCATTCGGAACTCTAGGCTTCCCACAACGGATAGGAACATTTCCTTTTTAACCTCCCATGAGTTACATGGTACACTTTTGGTTTTTATTCGCCAGTCCCAGAAGTCGCACTTTGGTATCGAAATCAGGGAGCTTTAGGTGCAACGCTGCATCCCTAATAATAGTAAAATTCTTTCACTTAACCCCTTTCTGGACAATACAGGAATATTACGCGTAGGAGGACGCCTTCAGCACTCCCAGCTTAATTACGAGAGCAAACACCAAATCAAACTACACCCACACTCTCATCTCAGCAAATTAATTATACAAAGCGAGCACATTCGTTTATTACACGCTGGTGTACAATTGACTCAGTTCTCCCTACGACAGAAATATTGGATAATTAATGACAAATCTTATATACGTTCAGTAATACATAAATGTATCACCTGTTTTAGATTCCGTGCTAGAGGCGCAAACCAATTATTAGGACAATTACCCCCTTCCCGGGTTACGCCTGCTAAGCCATTTTCCCAATCTGCAGTCGAATATGCCGGTCCGGTATTTATACGTCATGGCGGGCAGCGTTCAAAATCAACGTCAAAGGCCTATATTGCTTTATTTATATGCATGACCACTAAGGCCATTCACCTGGAACTAGTCTCAGATCTGACATCAGACGCCTTTATAGCAGCCTTAAAACGGTTTATAGCGCGTAGAGGTATCCCTGATCAGATATTCTCCGACAATGGAACAAATTTTCGTAGTGCAAGTAGCACACTTCACGAATTACGCAAACTTTTGCAGTCTAAGGGTTTTGAGCAGTCCGTCCAGGATTTTGCCAGTGCCCAAGGCATTAATTGGTCCTTTATTCCTCCCTCAGCACCGCATTTCGGCGGCCTGTGGGAAAGCGGAGCCAAGAGCGTCAAGTTTCATTTGCGGTGCGTGGTAGGCGGAACCATTCTTACTTTCGAGGAGTATTACACTATCTTAACTCAGATAGAGGCCTGCCTTAACTCACGCGCTTTGTTCGCCATCTCCAATGACTCTAGGGACCCCGAACCTTTAACTCCAGCTCATTTCCTGGTTGGTTCTCCGCTCACTGCACTCACGGAACCTGACTATTCCCAAGTCAATAGTAGTTGTTTGGGCAGATGGCAGCTGCTTCAGAGATTCACCCAATCCATTTGGAACAGGTGGTCAAAAGATTACTTGCACCAGTTGCAACAGCGCAACAAATGGCGCATCACGTCTAAAAATTTGTCTCGCGAACAACTTGCCCTTATTCTAGACGACAATCCCCTCCCCCCCCACTTCACTGGAAACGCGGGGTAGTCACGAACGTCTATTCGGGTCAGGATTCAATAGTGCGCGTCGCGGATGTTCGCAACGCTAATGGTATCCTACGTCGACCCATCCATAAATTATGTCCACTTCCAGTGGACTCCGACTAATTGCATGAGCATTTATGCGACATGCATCATTGTATCGAATATTTATCATGATTTCTATTTGTTATTTCTATTACACTATTATTAAGTTTTCATTATTTTATTCCTATGTATCATTATCATGTTATTATTATGTTTTTCACTATTGTATTTACTCTATGGTTATGTATTTTTGAATTTTTTGGGGATTGTTATTTCAATATCATGCATGTAAATTATTATGTCCTTGTCATTGTATTATTACCTGTTACATATTATTGAATTTTTTGTGATCATTATTATACTATTATGTACTGTTAACTATTATGTCAATCCTTATGCATTATGTATGCTCATACACTCATATTATGCATTTTTACATTATTTGGATATGTCTATCATTGCTATGTACTATTGAATTTTGATATCATTGTACTAATACTATGCATGTATATTATTATGTCTTTATTATTTGTATTACTATATTGAATCAGTTTTTAAGGATGTTTTCTTTTGTATAAATTAAGGGTTGTCACTTACCTTTTGTTAAAAATTAAATGTATGTATTTACTGAACATATGTTAATGCTTCAAGAAAGATCATGTTATTTACATAAGCACCTTTATTTTTATCAGGAGTTTTTTATTTTTATACATTTTTTTAGCACAGATATTGTTTTGTTTTGCTTTTGAGTTTTGCCTGATAGCTTAATTAATTTTGTTATTTACAGATTTTTATGTCAGAGATGATTTACTTTAAACAAAAGGTCAATTTAATGTATAAGGCTTTCAAGTATATTGTGTATTGTCTTTGTATATAACATTTGATAATAAGTTGTGATGTACCATTCACACAATTACTTAAGTTGCAAAATCGCCCCGATTTTGTGCGGGCAGTATGGTCAAACTTTGAACCTATGTGAACTTTGTATTGTAAAATGCTGCATTGCAGTGCGTGTAGTGACGTCACGTTTTTCTCTGCTATCTGCTGCCGGTCTTGAGATAGGCTGACAGCAGTCAAAATTAAATCAGTTCCTTGCAAGACTCCGTACAGTTAAAACGCCTTGTTCGCCAGCAACGGCTACATAAAGTTTTTCGATATTTAATACTCTACTCATAGCATGATCACCATGCTACAATTTACTTAGACGATCTCGGCTAATACATATTGTCATGTACGCCAATATTTTATTTCTATCCTAATTCTCCGGCACTTATGCCGCGTTAAAAACTGCACGCGCCAGCAATTATGTATCTTTAACTTTCAATAAACAATCATTTCTAGTTAATTTTCAATAAAACATTATTTCAAGAATACACAGTCCGCTTCATCATTTCATTCACACCAGCGCCTCAATAAGCGTTCCTAAGAATAACTCAAGATTACATCGAGAGCGTCTAAGACGCAACACCACCCTTTCGTGGTTCGTGAGTGAGGTGCCAGCAACATTTTATTATTTTATTAATCACTGAATTATTAAAACTAATTTAAATTGGTTTGTAGTCTTCTTAAATTGAACAACTTAAGCATGATTGTTTGTCATGACGTGCTTAAAAATGTTCAATCTAACTTACTACACATTGGTTTAAGTTTATTTACAATGTTTGTTATCAGTGTTAAGGAAAAATAAATTTATCAAAGTTTTGAAATTGCTTTTCCCTTCTGACTGATCTTGTTTACTATTTTACGGTTACTCGCGGTGGTACGGCTTCAACTGTCGCACGTTGAAAATTCCACGAATCGATCCTGGTTTATCCACATCCGCCATTTCGTAAGTTGCATCTCCTTTTATTCCTCTTACGACGTACGGACCCTCAAACAGTTCACAGAATTTCGCTGTGACTCTATTCAAAGCATCTGAAATTGGATTAGTCTTTATTAAAACTAAGTCTCCTTCCTTGAATTTCACCTTATCGACGCCTTCATTGTTTTTCTTTGCTCGAAGTTCACCATTTCTTTTTAATCGTCGATATATTACCTCTCGGCAATCTTTAACGTCTTCCTTCATTAACTCTCGGTCCACATACACCTCCCATGCTCTTCTTGGCCTTCGACCCCATTGTGCCTGAAATGGTGTCATTTCAATCGTGTCGTGGTGACTCTCGTTGATACATTTTTCAATTAATTTAATATATTTGGCCCATTTGGTTTGGTGTCCGTTAACCATCACTCTGAATGTGTTACCTAATTGGCGGTTAACCCTTTCAGCAAGATTGGTACACGGGTTACGGATGGCAGTGTACTTGGGCTTGATTTCAAGTGCATTTAACTGTGTCACCCAAGTTTTACTTGTAAATTGTGCGCCATTATCCGTCAATATAGCTTTGGGTTTTCCAATTTCTTGGATGTAATTTTTCAATTTATTAAGCGTAACAGCTGTAGTTGCTCTTTTCATCGGGTATAACTTCACATACTTGGTGAAATTATCGACGATCACCAGAATATACCTCACACCACTGGTAGATGATATCAAAGGACCGTAATAATCCATGCTAATGAGTTCACCTCTCGCCTTTGGCAGAACTGATTTGGTCTGTCCCATGCATTTCTTGAAATGGTCTTTACATTTTTGACAGGAATCACATGTCTTAATTAACCTCTTAAGTTATTTGTAGAGATGGTCGCCTGTAAAATGTTCCTTAAAGACGCCATAGCTTCTCACACCGCAGTGTCCATACATTACGTGAATCTCCTTTAATAACGCCTGTCCAATTTCTTGTGTTACTACCAATTTCTGCCTTCCGTTCTCCTTACGATATAATTTATTATTATATACTTGGTATATCTTACTGAGTTTGTCATTTTTATTGTTGTGTAACCGGTCGATGATATTATTTAGTTTAACGTTGTTCATTTGGTGTAGTGTAATGTTTTTCAACTGATTTTTTAATGGTTTACCCAGTTTGATGTCAATTGCGTAAATTTCAGTCTCCTCGTCTCCACCTGGTATTATATTTTCTAGTACATCTTGAGGGTTTCGACTAAGTACATCCGCTACGATATTGTCACTACCTTTGCAATATACTATCTCAAAATCATACTCCTGGATAGCCAGTATCCATCGTGTAATTCGGGAACAGTTTAACTGACATTTTTGAATAAATGTTAGTGCCTTGTTATCCGTGATAATGGTCAATGGTCGACCTAACACGTAAGTTCTAAATTTTTTCAAGCAATGGATTACGCTGAGCAGTTCTACTTCCGTAGTAAAATAATTTAATTCGGCACCTCTAAGCACACGACTTGTGAATGCAACGACCCCTATTTGCTCGTTTTCATCTATTTGAGAAAGCTGACCCCCAATCGCATATTTACTTGCGTCAGTCTGCAGGTAAAATCTTTTATTTGGGTCAGGATGTCGTAGCATTACTGTGTCCACGAATAGTCTCTTGACCTCATTAAAATTAATTATTTTCTAACTCTTCTGTCCATTTGAACTTTATGCCTTTTTTCAGTAACTGTAGCAGTGGTCTTGTTTTTTCTGCATATTGGCTTGTGAATTTATTGTAAAAATTAGTAAGGCCAAGAAATCCCTTTAGTTCTTTTGGATTCTTTGGTCTAGGAAAATCCATAATAGCGGAGATTTTTTCCGTGGAAGCGCTGATACCTTTGTAGACAGCTCATATCCCAGGTAACTAATTCTGTCTCGAAAGAATTTGGACTTCTTTAAGTTCACTGTGAGGTTCTCTCTTTTGAGGTTGTCCAACAACATGGGTAAGTGTTCCAGGTGTTCTTCAATGTTTTCCGATACACATAAACAATCGTCCACTTATAATATGATGAATCTTTTTACTTCTTCTGTCAAAACTTTATCCAATCCGCGGGTTAGACTTGCTAAACTCGTCTTTAGCCCGAACGGTGTTACAGTGTACCTGTAGCATTTGCCTCTGTAGAGAAAGCCAGTGTAGTCCCGGGAATCTTCAGCAAGTGGGATCTGCCAGAAGCTGCTGGTGAGATCAATACTACTCATGACTTCTTTCACTTTTCCGCAGCTCGCCGACACTTGATCAATTGGTATTGCTCCCTCATGATCCGGAACAGTGACCGCATTGATTCTTCTTGCGTCTAAACACAGTCGTACAGTCTGATCTTTCTTGACTACAGTCACCATTGGGTTAATATATGGACTGTTTTCTCGTTCTATTACACCGCATCTTTCTATCTTTTTAATCTCTCCTTCCACTGCATTTTGATATTTTAGTGGAACTGGCCACCCATTTAAGCAATAATGGGTTGTGTCAGTTACCTTTAACCTGTGTACATATTTATTGATTCTACCTGGTCGCTCACGGAACACTTGTTGGTTAGAGTATAAAATGTTCTCCAATTCTTCCTTTGTTTTAGAATCGATACCGGTTGTTTCTTCCAGTTTCTCTTGAATCGTATTAGCAATCTTTTCTCCGTCTTCCTCGAGTTCTAATGCCATTATTTCCGCACTTACGTGTTCTTCACTGCTATTATGATTATTCGTAAAGGTAATTTTATTATCTGGAAGGTTAATCACACATCTACCTTCTTGCAATAAGTTAATTCCAATAATACACTCCCTGATTAAATTAGGGACAATTATAAACACAGCATCAGTCACATATTCTCCGATTCTTACTTCGAGCATGATCTGTTGGGTTATCTTATTCGATTTCTTCCCCACTGCTCCTTTAATAACTAAAAATTAGTAATTTTTAATATAGGCACATTGCCCGTACGTTTTTTTATTTAGCTGATACCACTCCGCAGACAACGCATTGATTTGGCTGCCAGTATCAAGTAGTGCTGTTATTGGTATACCATTGAGTTGTATCTTCAATTCAGGACATTTAATTTTATTGATTTCTTGATATTCCGACTCCTCTTCCATCAGAGTGTCCCTTATATCAATAAAAGTGGTACTGATTATCTTACAATTATCGCCTAATCCTACCTTATCTCTAAATAATTCTTAACTAGTTTTTTGACTGGGCAACATTCTTTGTATGTGTTTTTGAACTACTTGCTACCTGCGAGGTTCCTTGAGTGCCGCTCGTTGACGCTAATGTATTCATTTGAGATTCTTACATCCGTTTCTGCGGTGCTCTTTCTCTCTCGTTTGCCTCAGCTGTTTTCTCTCCTTGTCGCCACGGTGCCTTGTGACGTGGGGGGTTACTCCGCTCTGTCCTATTTTCCGGCCAATGATTAGCATTATTTACGTTCCTTTCCTGCTTGGGCTGGAACTGCATATTACCCTCGCCGTTCGTTCCATTCTTCTTTTGTCGCAAGGCTGCGAATTCCATTAACAGGTTTTGAAAGTCCATAATGTTATTCACACCCCTCGTAATGCAGGCAACAGCAATGTCGTGACTGTAGTGGTGTGCCGGTTTTCGAATTAGGTGTAGGTCTGATATCGGCGGTATTAATTGCCGGTTCTGTAAGATACACCTTTCCATATATTGCGTCATACTTAACCCGCTCTCCGGGCGATATTTCCCAAATTCTAACTTATCACGGACGGTCTCTTGGATCATTTGATTCCAGTATTTGGATGTGAATGCGGTCTGAAATTGCTCAAAAGTGTTTACCTCATTACGTATCAGCTTCCACCGTATGGCGGCTTCTCCGTCTAAGTGTCTTCCTATCCAGCTCACCTCTTCACCTAGGTAGTATTCACGGTGTATTTCTTCTAGCTCCTTCACAAACTCCATCAGATACTCTCCTCCTCCATTGAAGTTCACATTTTTAGTGTGTTCAATTATCACTCCTTGCTGCCTAGGTGTGCGTTCGATCTAGGCGATTTTATTGCGTACATCTTCTTTGATTTTACTTATCTTCCCGTCGATTGTAGAACAGATATTTTCGTAACATTCTTTCAGTTGTTCTATCTGTTCTTCATTTTTCTTCTTGTGCGTAATCATTTTATTAGTTATGGCTCTAATGTCATATGCGACACTAGCTTGGTGTTGTTGAAGCGACTCTTCACACTTCTCCCAATGTTCTTTCGCTTCTGATCGTACTATTTCCATCTCTTCTCTCACGACTTCTTTGACTTCTGTACGTAATTGTATTGCTGTTTCTCGGTTTTCGTCTCGGATTTCTTGTATTTGTTGTGCTATCTGTGTTTTGTGTTCCTGTAGTTGTTGTGTATATCTTTGTTCCATGTCATCTATTCGTTTTTCTATACGTGTAATGTTTTCTGTTATTTGCTGGTTATTTTCTGCTAACTGTTGTGTGAAAGTTTGTTTGAGTTGTTCTGTGTTCTCTTCATTTTTCTTAGTATTTTCATTTAATTTTTCTGTCATGTTCTTTTCTAATTTTCGTGTGTTTTCTGTCAGTTTTTGTTATATTCTGTTGATGTTTTCAGTCATTTGCTGATTATTTTCTATTAATAATCGTTTAGTATTTTCTGTCATTTGTTGTGTAAACTGCTGCAGTAGCCTACTGATATCTATGTTTGTAGCTGTTTGTTGGGTTTCAGTCTGTGATTGTGTCTGTTCTGTTTCGGACCGTACATCGTCGTTTTGTCGCCGTCCCCTCGCCTCTGAAGAAACCTCCGGGCTTTCACTTTCCGTGGCCTCTTCCCATTCTTTCTCTCCCATTTGATTGTTAATATCAAATTCAATGTCGGACCCACCGTTATTTCCGTTACTGTCAGCCATTCTACTATTTGTACTACTAACCAATTTAAATTTCCTTACTTTACTGCGAGTTAACATTTAATTTTTACCATTTACTTATTCTACCACATATCTTATTCTAATTGCTTATCGTCTATCCCGTTTCATTCTCCCGAGCTCATTTACAATCAAGCTCCACAAAGTTGGGCGGCAAATATAACTTTAGTGGAATCGTGCTCCACGTTGGGATGCGCCAAATATAACTTTACTCGTGACTAACCCCACTTATTGGTGCGACAAATACTACCTTAACGTGTGTAATTTATTTATTAAGCCACACGTTGGTTGCGTCAAATATAACTAAAGTGGGATTGTGCTCCACGTTTGGGGCGTCAAATATAACTTTACTGGCTTTTGCACCACGTGGTTGGCGACAAATATAACTTAAGTGGAATTGTGCTCCACGTTTGGATGCGCCAAACATAACTTTTAAAAGAGTTGCCCCATGTGTTCGGGCGTCAATTATAACTTAAACGGAAGTCTCAATCCGTTTATTTGGCGTTAAATTTGTAACTAATTAAGTTTATATTATTTGATGTAATAATATTTGTGTTTAAAATGTATAAGATGCTGGGCGCCAGAGATGTTATGTAATCTCAGGGGATTTTTTGAATAAAAACTCTGCACTTAAGATGCTAATAACTTTTAATTATTACTAATTTTTGTAAGACACATACAAAAATATATATATTCATTTCATCTGATTGAGAAACATATCTCAATCTATTACTTCAAGAACTAATAATTCAATCATAAATCTAAGCACATAAAATACATAAATCAAGACTTCGTTATTACTTGTCTATCTTACTATAATTGTTGCATTTATGAGTTTCAAACTAGAAAAACATATATATTGTAACGTTACATAACCACTGCCCAAATATGACAAATAAATAAATATGATAATATAATCACCAGAGAAAAACCAGTAATCACCCATTTTTAAAAGTCAGAAATGGGGATTAGGTATCAAACTATGAGAACCTTTGTACTCTAAAAACACTATAAATATTGTAAACAATACTAAGTGTAACCATAAAAGTGCAGTGTACAAAGTGGAACATAGAATGATCAGTGAAAGTGTCTAACATTTAAAAAGAGCTTTTCACAAATTTGTGTTGGAGATGAAAGAAGCAGTATGATAGCAATAAACTGTATTACTGTTAACAAGTTGTTGTAATTTTGTATTGTGTAGGCCACAAAGGCATTAGAATTAGAATTAATATTTTTGTTTACCATAATTATTTTATTTAGATGTTAAATAATCCAGGGTTATATATAAATAAAGGCCAATTAAAACTATACTAAAAAGATGGAAGGGAAATTAAAGTAGTATAGAGTAAAGATACCTTCAATGAAATATAAGTAATAAATAAACTCAATTAAAAAAAATCATTAAATTATAAAATGCCTGCAGTCAAGCTTAAATAAATCCATGAAGAAAACTCTTATATAAATTAAAATTAATAATAACTAAGATTTGTAAAGGAGTATTTTTAAAGGCAAGAAAAGAAATAATAATATTATATACTAGCCTATTTACCTAAAACGATACCTAGGGTAGCCAATAAAAAACCATCAATTTATTGGTTACTAAGAGTAACTAGCTAACAAGAAATTGATTGATTGTTAACATGGTATTCAATGTGATAAGTTGAAACAAATGTAATGTCCTGTAAAAAATTTAGAAAAGTATAACTACTATTCGGAACTAACCATTACAAAATTAATAAATTTAATGAGTGATATCACTACATCCTAGACATCCTTGGAACAGAATAATTCACGCCAGCAAATTGATGGAAATTGTAAAGCCATCTATCCACTTTCGAACCTAGTCTACAGAAATTCAACATCGTTGGGTGAGATCGCTTCCTTTTAAAATTTAACTAAATTACACCTCAACTATAAATCTAGAACACTAGAAACAGCACCATCTCTTTAAATTCATCTGAAAACAAGGTGAACATAAACTTTATTTTAATTAACCAAAAAAACAGCAAACCGTGGTCTTGTTAATAACATTCCGGCAGCCATTACTCTAAATGTTCGTTTTGTCAGTGAAGAAACGTAGCCTGCGCTCTAGTGGTCCAAAAATCAACTGAATGATACAGATTATACAAATTTTAAAATAATTTTATGTAAAGTTTGATACTGACCCATATGCATTTCTGACTTACTCAAAGTTCAAAGAACCTTAAATAACCCTGGGAAATTAATTACTTATTTCTTTCTCTTTATTAAAACTGTAATAAAAAATATTTATTATGTGATATATGTTCGTAAACTTAAGATCGAAGTAACTCTGTGATTTATGAAGTAATCGATTGTCAATTCATGTTTTGGGAGACTATAATGTCCCGTAAATATTAAATAAATTCAAGGAATGCCTTGCGTTTAAATAATAAACTGTGTATTATTTCTAGTAGACGGTAGTTGGTTACAGGTAATAAGAAAATCGAGAAGAGAAAGGGTATCAGTCTGGACATCAAGAAAATATTACGTACTGTTTGAAGTCATTTAACCTCAAATGGGTTCGTAAAAGGAGAAAACAGCTGATGCCACGAGCGGAAAAATTTGAATTACCCGATTGTAGTAAGAGAGTAATTCTCTTTGACTCTCTTTACTCTCTCTCCTACCTATTTCCAAACAACGGTATTGATTTAATACAAACAAATTTTAAAAAATCATTCAATATTCTTTCATAATCACACACACACTCGATTTTGAAGGCATATAACACCAAAGATAACAAATTTTTATAACGAAGAAAGACGCGAGAAAGCGGACGGTCGAGAGATGTGAGAGAGGGAGACGTTACAAGATGACGTACAAACGTGGGGCTTAATTAGGCGACAGTTTCGAAGAGTAATAATAAGACGTAACACACACACACGTTGGAAAAAGACGTACGCAAATTCGCGAGACGTTACAATATATATATATATTTTTTTTCAATGCCTTAATATTAAAAAGATATTGACTTCTGACAACCATCAGATATATTTAATACAACTCTGAATTTGTCAATCCTAATTTACATTAATTAAATTGAGCATTTCTAAAGTCATAAAGGGTAGAATAATATTACTAGCATCCAACTGCTCGTCGGTTCTTTTAGAATGAAACGGGATGTTTAGGGATATAGACGATACGACTACATAGAATATTAGTTAATACATAAGTACAATGAAACTGTTACTTGTGTTCAGGATTATCCATTCCATCTGCCGACAATGCCTTGAGTGAACATATATATCACAATTTCACTTCGCACCATACTTTGCTTTAATTCCATTCACAATTACTTTCGTCAATTCTTTACACACATCGGAACTTCGATTAAATACTCCACTCGACTTTCCCGCACAAGACAAAATATACTGTGTTCGTAATTACTTCAAGTTCACTGATTTAAATAAACTGCTTCTTACTTGCTGTACGCACTAATTAAATGATTCACTCGCGAAGAAGATTCCTCTCATGCTTGTCTTTTCTGTACAAATAACGACTGTCGCGTTCTTCTACTAACACGCACTCAAATACTTCAAGACTTATTAAGGTATATTGATAGTTTCTTTAATTCATAATGAGATTTTAAATAAACACGAATAGTTTTCCTGTACACTCCGATATATTACTTTACATGATGGTTAATCAAGCTAATATACTTTAACACTTTAAAACTTATTAAAAGCGAAGTTAAAATATACTAAGAGCGTCTTTAACACATACTAAGAGAAAAAGAAGACCAAGTCAGCTGTACACGGGGTATTATTTATAGGGCTCACTATTTCTCTTTTCCCACCCGTTCTACTCAAATAATTCCGATAGGCTCATGACTGATTTCCTTGCCGGGAACTTCAAATTCGTCCATTCAAGAACCGTAAAAAACTCGCGCTCTAAAGTCACGCTTCTTCTCATTGGTGTTTAGTCTGGAGTGCGCGGGTGTTTTACCACGTGTTCAACTGCTACACCAAGCGACGCGACTTTCACCAGAGTTTCTCTTTTTTTATCGCCTGATCCATTGTTTTCCCAAGATTGTCGTTCGTCAAAATCTAACGGGACTCAACAGTTTTATGATTTTTCGCGAACAAAGCATTTCCTTCTTTATGACTTTTAGAAAGCTGTTTATTGTACAATGCGCTTTATACTGTTGCCGCCAGACTGTCGCCAACTTACAATATTTCTGTGAGACGATATTTTTCCTCAATCTTCTTATCAACACATTTAATTTGCTTAATAACTAAAAACATACATTAAATGATTAATTGCGTTAATTATATAATATAGGCTTATGTGATCTACATTCACGTTATAGCGTTAACGAATTTTTTTGTTTCTAATAATCATTCGGCACATGTGATTCAGCCAAACGAGTTTCGAACGAAAGATGTATTTATGTATAAATGTGTACGTATCAGGTCGTTGTATTGACACTGTATTTAGGATTCACTAATTCTACTCACTATCTGTTGCAGGATGGTCCTTATCCTACCGGAGCATTCGCAGAGGCCATACCGCTATGGTATGACGCTTCTATGCGTAGGCGCCATGTTTAATTGGTTAGGACTAGCCGATAACAACGCCGAGCCTGTCAGATACATAGGAGTAAGCCTCATAGCGGCTGGAGCCATGCTCATCTGTTTAGCCATGTGTTTTTGGATCAAAGCTACGCACGACCCTCAAGTGGCTATTATACAGGTAAGACACACCGTATTTATATCACGACTTTTTGCAAAGTTACACAAACAAACAATACGAACCGAATCTGAACTGATAACTGGAATGTATGCAATGATTCCATTTAAAAACACTGTAATTACAAGTTTTGGCGACAATCGGCCACGCTTTAAGTTACTGGAAATCTAAGTTTTTAATAATCTTACACTATCTTGATATTCCTTGAATTCCGTATTTATGAAATTACTGATTCGTTTGTTTCATAACAACGAGTGTTACTGCATGATATTAACAATCCGTCAAACCGAGACATGCAGTGGAGAAAAATTGTTTCTAAATAATTCGAAAAACGTTAACATCGTTGTAAAATTTCGTTTGAATTAAAAACTGGACTACCGAATTACCCATGCAAGCTACGGTTCCCAAACTGGAGTACCGAATTACCCATGTAAGCTACGGTTCCCAAACTGGAGTACCGATTTACCCATGTAAGCTACGGTTCCCAAACTGGAGTACCGATTTACCCATGCAAGCTACGGTTCCCATTTTAATAGCATATTTTTGCACTTTTTCAGTATGGAAAATGCTGAGGTTCAGCACATACACCTTCACAATGGCCAAACCTGTGTTATTGAAATTCTATTTTTTAAAGTTCATTCACTTTTATTTTCTATTACCTAATAAGTTCTTAGCGAATGATAGAATATGGTTTCTCTTTTAGTTTATTGAATGTCTTGATTTTTCACAAATATGAAAAAGTCTAATTTTCGGGGCGTGTAGTAATTGTCGTCCAGTACCGACCACTTACTTTTTTTAAAACTTTTTGAGGTCAAAACAATAGGATAACGAGATTAATAATAGAATTTTTATTTAAGAACTCAAGAATACAAAGTTTAATGACTTAAATATTAGATTTCGTAACTAAAATAATTGAAGAAAGTGAACCAACAAAAATTAAAACTGAAATTCTACGAGACTCCGGCGTTCTCACGGACAGTTCAGGATAACGTGCCATAAAGTCATAATAAAACTGCTTCCCGGCAACTTTATGATTCATATTAAATTGGTGAGGTACCTGTAAATGCTCAGCCAAATCAAACGATAATTTCAAAAATTCTTTCCTACTGAGAGGCATGAATTTGTTGTCCAAATCTTTAATATAATAAACGAGCTGTTTTTCCATGCTCTCGTCAAATGTCTTTTTATATCTGCCCATCTGAGGCGTTAGATTTACAGTTTCACCTGCTTGAATGGCTCTCAGTCTGTCCCCTAGCGTGGTTTTTGGCACACAAAAAGCCTCAGATGCTTGTCTTTGTGACATTCTATTTGACATAACTTTGTTTATTGCCGTTTTCATATCTTCCTGAGACCATTTTCCTTTTTTTCTTTTATCGTTTTCAGCCATTTATCTCTAAAAAAAAGAAAGAAAGAAATACCGTAATACTTTTGCCTTTAAAAAGCTAAATTTGGTCGGTACTGTACGAACGCCACGTGGTAATGATAATGCAAATTCTAGTGTAGTTATATAAGATGTCGCAAAACTGTTACTAGTTATCTTTACTTAATAGACTATAGATCATATTAAATGAATAATTAAATCAACTACGCAGCTTAATAAGAAGAAACAATATCGTTAAAATAACTTGTCGCGCGTAAAATAACGAGAACAACTTTCAACGCCTCACAGTTTAAGAACCACTGAACGAAAAAAGTAGTCCACGGACTGTGTTACTAATACATATGACGACAGTATACTTCCTCTCATGTCTAGCAGCTGCTGCTATCTGTGACCAGAAGCGAAAACTAGCGACTGGTCGGTAATGTAGGACGGTCGCTATTGTAAGACGTTCCCCTAACTGTTTAATTACAAAACTATTCCAAAGATGTCTGCACGTTGACTTTGCGAATCGGTTTAGACAGTAAGCTACCTCAGTTTTCCCAATTTCTATCTCAAATTTTTGTTTTATTGATTCCTGTGTCCAGTATATGCCACCGGTTAGAAAGATAAAAATTTTCTGGTTTCTGTGAATCACGTGCGTGAACTGTAACGTAAATACTGTGTTTATCTGTGATACTGTTACGATAATTTCTAATTTAGTAAATATATATTTTCAAAAATTACCCGATATTTGCAATTGGAATAATGAAAAATTTTATAGAAATTGAATTATGCCTCATTTAGGCCTAAAGAGGATTTATAAATTTCTATGAATGGCATACGGTACGGCTCGTAGATTTCTATGAATTAAGAACTGTGTTCCGTTCACGTTTATTACAGTTACAGTACGCATACAAATACCATTTCGAGTGTCGGGTGTTTCACCATAAAAGATTATCGAAAATTTGGAATTATTACATATTAGGATGTACATGAGGGCCTGTAGGATTAACTTAGGATTAGTAATATAGGATTAACGTGTTATTTGCATATAAAAACACACTATTGTTGTTAACATCACTAACAGTGGTGACGTTTTTATATTTTTTATTTCACTTAGGTTTTAACGTTTTTATAATGTACCTAAAAAAATTGTAGGAAAGTAAAAAATATTATCGTAATCACGTTTTATCTTAGTTTAAAACAATCTAATTATTCTGAGAATAAGTTACATGTTTTAGTATTTTTCCGTTGACTATCGAAAACTCACATGGTTTTTCGTGTTTTCCACAAAGCATTATTTAACAGTGAATCGTAAGACAATCCATGGAGATAAAAATTCGAAATTTACGCATTATCCAAGACTTCCTGAATATATGTAGCATGTTGTTACTTTGTACACGAGTTAATGTGGGTTATTTTAAAATAGCACAATATCAGTAATAAAATATGTACGATTTAACGTTGATACCAGACCTATGGCTCCTAAAAACAAAATTTATTTCTCAATGAAGGTGCGCTGCCGAAGTCATGATGTCCCGCTGTATAATCCTAACGTCAGTGTAATTCAGTAGGAATAGATCGTTGTTATAACTTATGACGTTTTAGTCGTATAAATATTTAGTCTGAACATAAAAGCTTTACATAAATAGCCCTATGTCAATTACTAAACATACAATTAGTGGGAACCCTTACAGAGTAACTTTTTTTATATAAACATACATGTTGTCTAACTGAAAGTATGTTGGAAGTACCAGACGTGAAGTATTTACTGAGATATTTTTTGCCATTTGTGATGTGTTAGATAGTGACACTCAGATGACCGGTGATTTATAGCACCCCGTCACAGACAGACATATTTTATTGATCACATACTTGACTTTATTACAGTACTGATAGTATTAATAACTACACCTTTCCCTTCACCGTGACTAACATTTATGAATTACATCTACATGGGTGTGGAATTAGCCAATACCACATAATATTTTACTGACGCTCTAGAGTGAAGATTACGCGAAGGTCAGAATGAGATCCAGTTAACGCAATAAAGTTTCTTATGGTGTGCTGTCCCTGTCTGGTTAACAATTTTTAATCGGACAATTGTCTGGTAGACCACTTTTAGTCAGGTCAAAACACACACACACATGCGCGTCCACATACACACCGACGAAAACGACATACAAATGATTAGTTTCTATAATAAATAAATTTAATTTTAAAAAATAGAACAACATTAAGCCTCTTTGTTACTTCGGAAGTGACGTACTGTGTTGGGCTAATACACTTACAGTGGACTGTATAGTGGTCAGTTTGCTTGTTTCTCTATGGCTAAAGTTTTAGTTAGGCTTCCTTGACCACATAAATTCTGCTGTGGGGATCGCAGAAGTAGAATCGATATAAGTCGTACGTATTTTACTAGGCGCCGTAATGAATCTGTTGATGTTTATTATTTTTGTCCTAAATACCGGTAATTAGGAACCAAATGGGACCTTCATATGAACTTATTTTGTTTTTCATTGACGTAGGCACAGGCGAACGTAGCCTGGTTCATCGTCTATCCGGGCCATGATATTGATGCTTAAATATCTGACATACTCAAAGCACTATCATTTCACTGACCTTTATGTCAGTCGCACCCCACAGATCTCTGCCAATTTTTTAAGAGTCCATGTCCCATTCCCATATAGCAAAACTGGTCTGATTAGTCATCATTACTTGTCTGATTACTGTACTTATCTAATTAGTCTGATTACTTCATCATGCGGTCTTATATATTCTAAAACTTACCCGCATGGCCTATTTGTCGATTGCTCAGAATTTTATCCGGGGGAAAATATGCCCTGTTTCTCGTACCTGTCTTTCTTCTGATTTTCTCCATCTCATCACGGTCTTCATTTACAGAGGATCCAAGATACTGGAAGCAAGTGACTGCCCCAAAACGGTAATTACCAAACACATAATGTTGCTGGCATGCACCTGCCTCTTCCTCCATAGAACTAGGATCTTGGTCTTCCTTAATTACACGGAGTCCAACTTTGCAAGCTCCTTTATCTAGTTTTAGGAAGGCTACTTTAGTGCTTGGTAGAGATCTACCAATAATGACCACGTCATCCGCGTATGCGAATACTTCAGTCCCTCCATGGTCCACTTCAGCAGCATAGATTATGACTGAAGAGTGATATTAAATAAGAGAGGGGATCATCCTGCCGTAGACCAGAGGTTTCACCACTGCTCTTCATTCTTGATACAGTAATTGCACACCTAACAACCCTTATCAGTAGAGCTAGGAATTTTAAGTGCAACTTTTTTGTAAAAAAGGTGCTTTAATTTAGCTGAAAAAGGTGCAAAAAAAGGTGCAAATTTCAAATGTAAATATTCATACAAACAGTACCAAAACCAATTACATCCACATATAAGGACTCAAAATTCACTCATGTATTAAACAGTCTGCCTAAAACAAGTCTCAGAACACAATGTTATTAAAGTCACAAGTTCAGAAAAAGTACCCCATCTAGTGAGAATTGGAGAAGTTGGAAGAGGAAGTCCTGTAATTTCAACATACTTTTGTATCCTAGCAGCCTTTTGCCTTTTTCAGCAATTTCTTAATGCAAGACAGAAATTCATTAGCATATGAATATTATTATATAAATGAAGGATGCTATTGTTCACCTCTGTAAAATACAACAGTGTGTCTGAGTGTGAAAGTGTGTCTGTGTTTCTTACCACTGCGTCCTCGCACGGCGATGTACTTCACGATGTTTGGGCCCGTAGCGAACGTACTGGGGACCAGGTATCGTGGTTCCCGATTTGAGGTTTAAACGTAGTGGATTATCTCCGGGTGGCGCCAAATTGTTTATATAAAACAATTAAAATGGTTTACTTATCAACGTTCTATTTGAACGAGGCGACGAATTCACTCTGCCCCGCCCTTTCTCAATTTCGTGTCAATCGAGATAGCGGTTGCTGGATTCGCTACTTGAGCGCTAGCCGTCGCATTGGTAACCTTCGCTAGACATTATATTTTTAAACATACACTTTGCTAATAGAAATAAAACACGATTTAACACACACAGTATAAATTTATTATTAATAGGAAGTTAATATTTTATAGACACAAGTTGTAATTAGTTTGTTCATATATAATTCTGCACCGGATAATTCTTTATAAGACTCTTACCCAAGGTTAAAAGATCGACTTTTGAATGCAAATAAACAGTAATGGCGTTATATTTCGCCGATCAACAAATATTTTGGTCGATGTTTGTGGGTTGTTTGGATCACGTTAAAAGGTTCAGATGCAGTTACAACATTAAAAATACACAACCTTACAATGTTTTTTCCTTATGTAGGATAATGTGTAGTGGTAATTGTTTTGTTTAAGTGTCATACAAGATGTTTATAATTCGTACATAAATATGAGGTTAGTTCTATAGTTAACAAGTTTTTCAGTGATATAAATTTATGGATCAATCCTTGTAAGAGAATAAAAATGATTTAGTGGTATTCAACATACATTGAGAAATGGTCAAAGTGCGTTTATTTTTTGGAAGTTGAAATAAATTAACTGATACTTGACAGCCTTGCAGTACGGTGTTATTCGGGATGTCAAGAAGGAAGGATTATGGCATCAATATCGTTCAGCGTTCTTTATTCAATCTTCGGCATCTTTTTCAAAGTTGGTTTGTACATATTTTGATATTTCATATTGATTTAAACATTTTCTCCCTCTGGAAATGGTATTCTGCATACATCAGTCTTCTGTACTCTCAATTTCTACACTTTGTTTTACTTCCAATATGTTTTAAACATTAAAAGGTGTTGTACAGACAATTCGCGTCTGGCTTGCGATAGCGTCACTTTTCAAGTAAGTGTATTTAACGGTAATTACCTCGTTAAACGGCTGTTTCCATGGTAACGTATTTATTCTCATTGGTTGAGCTCAACATAAACACATTGTTATCAATTTTCGAATTTCTTTCAAATCTTCCCATATCTTCGGACCTTCTTCCTCCTCTTATCTTCCTTCGGGGTTATTATCTAAATGCACTGTCATTTATATATTCTCACAAAGATTATTTTGGTACCCCACAATATTGGGTTTTATCAAGTTTTCTAAGTTTAAAATTAATTCCATACTTACTAATTACATTTCTTTATTTATATAATTCCTTAATTTAATATTTGATTTTTAATAATAACTACTATTCATCCTTGATGAATTAGTCACCTTGGATTTGTCCATTGCATGGTGATTTTTTGTACAATCAGTAATTGTTTATGTTTGACCGTTAGGCCTGTTTCACATTTAAGTAGCCATTACTGGGTTTTTGTGGCTTCATACACAACATATTTCATTTAGTCCCAAATTGTTATTTTGCATTTGTAATTATGTTTAATGTATCTGGATGTGTTTTAATTAGTAACAACTGTGTTATTCAACCTTATTTGCTAATTATTTGCTATTCATTTCTAATATAAAATAAAACATCTAGGCCTACGGTCTGTATAACTCTTACAGCCATATCCATTTCATAACTAACAGTTTATATAATTCATTATTTCTTATTTGTTGTTCTGGTGCTAAACAATCTCACCTCTATTAAACTTTTTCCATTAAACTCCCTTTATAACATGGGTATTAAATTAATGTTAACACAAACTTATTTTCTGATGCTTTTTTCTCTCCCTTCCATATTAACACCATCTAATTACTTTTCTTTGTGAAACACACCTTTAGACTTTTACAATACATTTTTAAGTTCTAACAATATTATTTACTAGTCATTACAGTGAATATCACTACTTAGTGTTCATTATTCACTGATTAAATGTTCTATCCTAAATACTATTCATTGTAACTTGTTAAATGTTATTGTTCACTCTTAAAACTAAAACATATTGTTCACTCTTAAAACTAAAACATGAGTAATTTTACTAAGTCTTCACCTTAGCCTACCCTCCTCTTACTATTTATATTATAGACAATATTTGTATTTATTGGTCACTAGCACTTTCTGAAATTGTTTAGTGTTCATTATAATTTATTTAGTGGTTCTTTAGTATCATAGCCCTCTAGTATAAATCACTTTCACTAATTCAACTTCCATTTATTTCTCATCATTTTATTCTCTTTCTCTACACACTATCTATATAACATTATTAATATTGTGTCTTTCTTAGTTAACAAATTACAGATATCCCTAACTCTTTTGGTTAGTGTATTTTTATACATTGTTTCATATTACTGACGGTTCATAATTGTCATTTTGTCAATACTAACATTCATAAATAGTTTTGGTTTTTAACCGAATTTCATTGTCTTTATTATTTTGGGTTACACTATTTCTCCCTTCTCTATTTTTCATTACTTGTCTAGTTTTCTTGATGCGTTTCATCTTGTTTTCTTCCTCCTGGGTTTGTTCTCTCTTGGTTTTCATTCTTCTTCTCCTTCGTTCGTCTTGTTCTCTTTATTTTGATTTCTTAACTGGTTTCTTAACTGGCCAATCTCTGGGGTTGGGTCAATGTCGTTTGTCTGTCAGTCTATCATTTTAGTTTCTTTGTTAATCACTTTCGGTTTATTACACCTCCTCCTTCCATGATAATTACCTTTTATTTATTTTTTTACTATCCACATAATTTACTTATTCAAACATAATATCATTTAGCATTTTTTATACATACTTATTGTTATCAAAATCTATCTGAATTTGGTGATGTTATATAATGCTCTCCCACCAAAATTGATCATTTTATAAAACGTGATTCTAAGTTTGATGAAATTATCAATTGTATTGTATCATTTTCTTCTTAAACTCTCCTGCGTCTCACTCGATTTTTATGCTTAATTCTGTATCTTTTATTTCCTTTCTTCTGATTCTCTTCTTCGTCATTTTTTCTTATTACGAACTGGCTTATAGATTTTTTATTATATATTATTCCCTATAAATCTTATTTTCCCTAACTAACTTTACTTTGTAGTTGCAATCGATTCGGATGGGCTCTATTGGCTTACCTAACTCCGTCGTTCAAAACTACTCTTATTCTGAGATCAGGGGAACATCATCCCTGCTCAGTACAATGATTGCCGGACTTATTCAACAGTCAATCTCAATTAATGAATCTTAAATATAGTCATCTCGTGACTCAACATAATAATAATAATCATAACATTTGTTGGGAATCTTTTACCTTTATATTTCATTATTGCTCAGTTCGAGTCATATATTTTTTCATCTTTCTTCATAGATACTACTTGATAACACTTGAAGCATTGCTTTTTATTGATACAATTCACATTTTTATTCATTTTTAATAAGTTTTGTTTCATCTCAATTCATATTACAACTCTTAGAATGTTTATTTTATTTATTTCGTTTTTTGATCATTGGTTTTCTTAATCTTACTTCCCATTTCTTTCTAAATAGTATTGGAAGTTGGTCATTTTGATTGATATTATTTTTTTTTATAACTTTTTAAATATCATAGTAAGTTAGTGTTTCTTACTAGTTAGGAATGTTTTTAGCTCATTCCTTTATAGTATGTTTTGCTTTTTTGTGCCTCATATTTTGGCTAAAGATTATTGTAACTTAATCTTATTTTGTTAGGAATGTTTTGTAACTTCACTCCATTATTATTAATTTTTATTCAAAGATTATAGTAAGTTATTGTTTCTTACTTTATGTGGATCCTGGGTAATTTTATTTCTCCATTTTTATGATTGGTCTAAAATGTTCTCGAATTATCTGTGTAAGCTGTCCTTACATAACATTTTTGAATTTTGAAATTCATTTTTCATATATATTTTTTCATTATTATTTATCAGTAAACTTACTTGCTGAGATTATTCTTTCTTTTTATTCCAACTAACTTGGTTGGCTTCTTTAAATTGAATTCTTTTCAGTTAATTTTGATCGTCATAGTATTTTTTAATTGATGCTTGGTTATATACCCCCTTTATTTTCTGGGTGGTGGGGTTGGTTATTTCATATGTGTTGTTGCCCTTGTCTTGCGTGATAGTGTACGGCCCGACATATAGCAATATTAATTTTTTCGTAATGCCTTCAATGGAGCTGGGCAATTCCCTGTTCTTTATTAATACACTCTCTCCTATTTGGTACTTAATCGTATGTGGATGATTTTTAGAGTATTTATTTTTCTGCTGTTCTACCTTCTCAGCAATTTTGTTATAAATTCTTCTCTTTTCAAATTGGTATTCGGCATTGATAGGAAATTTAATTAAATCGTTTATCTCTCTAGGCGGTGGGCGTTCAAACATCATCGAGTATGGTGTGGTTTCAGTGAAGTTGTGGTAAGCAAGATTTATAAACTCTTCGGTGGACCTTAAGTAATTGTGCCACTCCTTTTGTTTGTTATGGCAGTAGATCCTCAGAATACGGCCCACTTCTCTAAGCACTCTCTCAGCTGGGTTACTGCTGGGATGATAAACAGATGTTTTGTATGTTTTGATGCCATGTTCCCAGAGTTTATTTTTCCACAAACTTCCTTTAAACTGGGTCCCATGATCGGTTATTATGGCCGACGGTCTTCCCACTTCTGGTATATAGTTGTCCAATATAATTTCAATGATTTTCTTGGTAGTAGCACTGTTAATAGAATATAATTTGGTATATTTAGTAGTGATCGAATATGATGATTATGAATTTAAATCTGTGCCTTCCTCCACTGCGAGGAAACGGACCACAAATATCAAGAAATACTCTCTCTAGTTTTTGGCTTGATATTATGGGTATCATCATACCCTCCTTCTTAGCATTGTTGCATTTCACCATTTGACAGATTTGACATTTCTGTATGGTTCGGCTTACCTTTCGATAGATACTTTTGATATATACTTGCTCCTCTAGTGCTTTTACTACTTTCATTGCACCCATATGGCCGTAACGGATGTGGTAGTCCATGATTATCTGTTCTTCGGTTGTAAATGGGATTACCAGTTTCCATTTTCCGACGCTGGGGTTATTTTTTATGAATAATAAATTGTCATGTACTTGGTAATACTGTACAAGGGGTTCTTCTTCCTTCAGTATTCTTTCTCTGATACTCGCTATCTTTGGGTCCACATTTTGCTGTTTGCTTATCTCCAGCATTATCTTTTCCAAATCTGTTCTGTCTTTAATGATGTTATATACTTTGACTAGTAACTCTTTTTCTCCGTCGAATGTTTGTTGTTGGATGTTGATACGTGATAATATGTCAGCAGCAATATTTTTCTTTCCTGGTATGTATTCCCAGTTGATATGGTATTCTTGCAATAGTAATATCCATCGGGTCAGTCTTCCATGGCTAAGCTTGCATTGTTTAAGGAAAGATATTGATCGATGGTCACTCCTCACGGTTACGTTGTACCCTAAAATGTATGTCCTGAATTTGTCACAGGCGAATACAACACTAAGTAACTCCTTTTCCGTGACGTGGTAGTTCCTTTCACATGCATTCAGGGTCCTACTTGCAAAGCTTATGACCATATGTTGCCCTTTATCATCTTCTTGATACAAGACAGCACCGACACTCACGTCGCTCGCATCACAATTCATGAAAAATGGTTTTTGGAAATCCGGATGGCGTAGCATCACGGTATCTAAAAATTTTTCTTTTATTTGTTCGAATACCTTGTCTTGTTCGGCTCCCCATGTCCATTTATTTTTTGCGGATAACTGTTTTTGAAGTTGTGCTGTTAGTTTGGAATAATGGTCCTGGAATTTCCGATAATAATTACATATTCCCAGGAAAGATTGCAGCTGTTTTTTATTTCTAGGTGTTGGGAATCTTTGTATTGCTTCAACCTTCTCTGCTGAAGGGGTGATACCTTCTTCGGTCAGATTAAAACCTAAAAATTGTACCTTGCTGGCTATAAATTTGGATTTGTCCAGCTTAAGGGTAATATGGTTATCAGATAATTTTTTCAAAACTGTTTCTACTCTATTACAGTGGTCTTGCCAGTTTGATGATGTGATCAATAAGTCATCCACATTGACAGTAGTAAAGTTAAGTACCTCTTGTCCCAGTATCTGATCCATACACTGGACGAATACAGCAACGGAATTAATTAGTCCGAATGGCAGTCTCTTGAATTGGTAGTTTCTTCCATCGAACAGAAAAGCTAGGTATTTTCTACTGTTCGGGTATAGCTCTACCTGCCAGTATCCGCAGACTGTATCCCATGCGCTGATGTATTTCGTGCCATGGAATTTTTTAAGGATCTCTTCAATTTCGCTTGGGGACGTTCTATCATTTACTATCATCTTGTTGATTTCTCTTGCATCAAGGCATATTCTTACCTTGCCGTCCTTCTTTGGTATTGCCACTATCGGACTTGTATACGGGGATTGGCTTAATTCTATTATATCCTCCTCCATCATCCGGTTAATCTCGGCCTTCACTGCATTTCTTTGAGAATATGCTATAGGATATGATTTTTTCTTAAAATCTACAGGTTCCTTAAATATAATTTGATACTGATAATCCTTTACCTTTCCCGGAGCATCAGAAAAAATGTGTCGGTATTGATTATAAATTTTTATGAGATCCTCTGCCTGGTGAGCACTAATCGGTTGATCTTGTACTTCCCTTTGGAATTGTCGGATCTCATCCAACTTGTTTGACCATATTTCTTCGTCCTCCCACTCATCCATTATTTTTATCTGTGCTTGTTGACAGTAATTATTCTGTAATATTGTATAACAGTGGTTTATTGAAGGTAAGTTGACACCCTTCACTATACTGGTTGTCCATACTCCATTTTCCATGTTTAATGACACTTCTCCCTGCTTTAGATTAATTATAGCAGAATATTGTCGGAGTATGTCACATCCTACCAGTATTGAAAATGGTAGGCCACTGGCAACAAGAAAAGACATAGTGAATGTTAGTCCTTCACTTTCAAGTTCCAGAGACACTTGTTTTGTCTGCCGGTAGCACCGATAATTGTTATGTTATTTATTGGTAGAGTGGGTATAGGTGTACTACATTTTTGTTTAACTCTATTTGGTCAATTAAAGATATGTTGGATCCAGTGTCGATCATTAATATTGACATTACTCCATTGATTTGGGCATTCACGTACACTATCTCACTATTTCGGCTGGGCATTTGTTGATTGCTTTCTTCAACCAATTCATCTCTGATATTTTTTAGATAATGCGTGGTAATTATAGTGATTATATCTTTCGTCGTAGTATTTTCCCCAAGAGATTGGTCCAGTGATGGGCTGTCCACAGTTTTCACTGGCCTTAAGCGTTTAAATGAGGGTTGACCTCATTGCCCCTAACATCATTAGTGTTTGATGGTTGGTTAGCGTTCGGCTCCTGTCGATTACTCCGGTCATCCGCGCTGTTCCTGTGATCTTCTTCGAATGGGCGACTTCTTGTATCGGGTACCTGGTTAGAGTACATTCGCCGATAGTTAGGTGAGGGATAGTTTCTTCTTGGACTCCGTTGTCTTTGTCCCCTCATGTAGTTTACCTGTGGCCGGTATCCTGGATTATTGTTATGGTTATTGTTATTGTTTCCAGGGCGATAATTGTTGTTGTAACCATTCGATGGAAAGTTACCCCTGTGGTTGTTCCTGAAGTTGTTATTATTATTGTTTCCACTTCTGTTAAAATTTCTGGGCGCGTTATTGCCCCGTGTGTTCCCTTGGTAATTGTTAGGGTTGTTTACCGGTGGCTTATTATCTCCCTGTTGATTCGGTGACAATTGTCCCTCATTGGTTCTATTATTCCTGAAACTGTACCCTCTATTTTTCCTGTACTGCCATTCATGTTCATGGCTTTCCAATAAGCTAGCCATATCTTGGATGGTCTTTACCTGGCTGTACATCTGTGCCTTTTGGATGGCGTCGTCGTAGTGGTAAGATAACTGTATTACCAGACACTCTTCGGGTATACGTGGTTCCAAATTCCTGGCCATGCAAATTTTTCCCAAGAAGTAGGAGGTAAGGGATTGTCCATTTTGGTTTTCATACCTTCCATTACTCAGGTTATTGCAGACCATGTTCTGAGTTGATTCAGACCAGTATTTAGCCTTGAACTGCATCTTAAACTCTTGAATGTTTTGGATGTCTGGTCGGTCGGGTGTAAGTCCACCAGTTGTCATATGTCTCCTTGAACATTTCGTCCAGCATTCCTCTTATTACTGTCCACCGGGTCTCTCGATTTTTGATGATTAGCTCTTCTACCCTTTTCAAGAACTCAATAGGGTTCCTTTTATAATTACGGAAATTAATAGTATCTCTGTTGTCTGTGTTCATGACATGATTATTATTACATGGTCGGTCACGCCAGGCGTCCACTTCTTCCCGTAATGACTCTTCTATTCTGCGCATTTCGTCAATCCTTTGTTGATTTTTGTCCACTTTGCTGTCTATTTTATTTAAGTTGCTGTAAACACCTTCCATTCGTTCTCCCAAGTCCGTTCGTACAGCTGCTACCTCTTTCTGGTTTTCTTCCCGGACTTGGTGTATGTCCTGGTCTATCTGGGTACATCTTCTGACTGTTTCTTCATGGTCTTCCTCAATTCTTCTTTTATTCTCTCCCTCGAGATGGTTCATTTTATTGAGTACTTCCTCGCGGACTCCGGAAACATTTTCGTTGGTCTTCTCTAGCTTCTCCGTCTCTTCTAATTTTTCATTGATTTCCGTTACCTGCTGCTTTGCTTCTTCTCGGTACTCCATTAATTGGTGTGCCATCTGCAGCTTCATTTCTTCTTTATTTTTCTCGTGGTCCTCCTTCAGCTGTTCCCTCAATTCTTCCTTCAATTCTTCGTTTCTTTGCTGAATTTCCTCCATCAATCGTTGTTGTAATGTTTCATTATTTTGGTTGACTGTTTTCCTCAATTCTTCCTTAGTACTTTCATTTGTACTCACTATTTTTTCATTGATCTGTTTCAAATTGTCATTGGTTTCTTTCTTCATCTGTTTCAGACTCTCCTCATTCTTGTCGAATTTATTGTTCATCTCCTTAAAATTATTATTCATCATTTCCATTAATTTTAGTATGTTCGGGTCTCCTCTAAATTCTCCCTTGTCGCCCGCCTGTAATTCCATTTCTTCGTCTTGGGTTGGTTCTGTTGTGGTTATTGCTGTCTCCACTTCTTCAATCGGTGTTCCTTCCTCCTCCCCTCTATTTTCTTCCATCTCCTTCTCCTTCGCCAACTTTTTCCCTAACTCTCTTGTGTGCATCCTGATCTCCTTTCGTGACCGCCGCTAGAACTTCGTATCTTCCTTTTTTCAAGCTCCACCGGTTGGTCGCCAATTTATTATATAAATGAAGGATGCTATTGTTCACCTCTGTAAAATACAACAGTGTGTCTGAGTGTGAAAGTGTGTCTGTGTTTCTTACCACTGCGTCCTCGCATGGCGATGTACTTCACGATGTTTGGGCCCGTAGCGAACGTACTGGGGACCAGGTATCGTGGTTCCCGATTTGAGGTTTAAACGTAGTGGATTATCTCCGGGTGGCGCCAAATTGTTTATATAAAACAATTAAAATGGTTTACTTATCAACGTTCTATTTGAACGAGGCGACGAATTCACTCTGCCCCGCCCTTTCTCAATTTCGTGTCAATCGAGATAGCGGTTGCTGGATTCGCTACTTGAGCGCTAGCCGTCGCATTGGTAACCTTCGCTAGACATTATATTTTTAAACATACACTTTGCTAATAGAAATAAAACACGATTTAACACACACAGTATAAATTTATTATTAATAGGAAGTTAATATTTTATAGACACAAGTTGTAATTAGTTTGTTCATATATAATTCTGCACCGGATAATTCTTTATAAGACTCTTACCCAAGGTTAAAAGATCGACTTTTGAATACAAATAAACAGTAATGGCGTTATATTTCGCCGATCAACAAATATTTTGGTCGATGTTTGTGGGTTGTTTGGATCACGTTAAAAGGTTCAGATGCAGTTACAACATTAAAAATACACAACCTTACAATGTTTTTTCCTTATGTAGGATAATGTGTAGTGGTAATTGTTTTGTTTAAGTGTCATACAAGATGTTTATAATTCGTACATAAATATGAGGTTAGTTCTATAGTTAACAAGTTTTTCAGTGATATAAATTTATGGATCAATCCTTGTAAGAGAATAAAAATGGTTTAGTGGTATTCAACATACATTGAGAAATGGTCAAAGTGCGTTTATTTTTTGGAAGTTGAAATAAATTAACTGATACTTGACAGCCTTGCAGTACGGTGTTATTCGGGATGTCAAGAAGGAAGGATTATGGCATCAATATCGTTCAGCGTTCTTTATTCAATCTTCGGCATCTTTTTCAAAGTTGGTTTGTACATATTTTGATATTTCATATTGATTTAAACATTTTCTCCCTCTGGAAATGGTATTCTGCATACATCAGTCTTCTGTACTCTCAATTTCTACACTTTGTTTTACTTCCAATATGTTTTAAACATTAAAAGGTGTACAGACAATTCGCGTCTGGCTTGCGATAGCGTCACTTTTCAAGTAAGTGTATTTAACGGTAATTACCTTGTTAAACGGCTGTTTCCATGGTAACGTATTTATTCTCATTGGTTGAGCTCAACATAAACACATTGTTATCAATTTTCGAATTTCTTTCAAATCTTCCCATATCTTCGGACCTTCTTCCTCCTCTTATCTTCCTTCGGGGTTACTATCTAAATGCACTGTCATTTATATTTTCTCACAAAGATTATTTTGGTACCCCACAATATTGGGTTTTATCAAGTTTTCTAAGTTTAAAATTAATTCCATACTTACTAATTACATTTCTTTATTTATATAATTCCTTAATTTAATATTTGATTTTTAATAATAACTACTATTCATCCTTGATGAATTAGTCACCTTGGATTTGTCCATTGCATGGTGATTTTTTGTACAATCAGTAATTGTTTATGTTTGACCGTTAGGCCTGTTTCACATTTAAGTAGCCATTACTGGGTTTTTGTGGCTTCATACACAACATATTTCATTTAGTCCCAAATTGTTATTTTGCATTTGTAATTATGTTTAATGTATCTGGATGTGTTTTAATTAGTAACAACTGTGTTATTCAACCTTACTTGCTAATTATTTGCTATTCCTTTCTAATATAAAATAAAACATCTAGGCCTATGGTCTGTATAACTCTTACAGCCATATCCATTTCATAACTAACAGTTTATATAATTCATTATTTCTTATTTGTTGTTCTGGTGCTAAACAATCTCACCTCTATTAAACTTTTTCCATTAAACTCCCTTTATAACATGGGTATTAAATTAATGTTAACACAAACTTATTTTCTGATGCTTTTTTCTCTCCCTTCCATATTAACACCATCTAATTACTTTTCTTTGTGAAACACAGCTTTAGACTTTTACAATACATTTTTAAGTTCTAACAATATTATTTACTAGTCATTACAGTGAATATCACTACTTAGTGTTCATTATTCACTGATTAAATGTTCTATCCTAAATACTATTCATTGTAACTTGTTAAATGTTATTGTTCACTCTTAAAACTAAAACATATTGTTCACTCTTAAAACTAAAACATGAGTAATTTTACTAAGTCTTCACCTTAGCCTACCCTCCTCTTACTATTTATATTATAGACAATATTTGTATTTATTGGTCACTAGCACTTTCTGAAATTGTTTAGTGTTCATTATAATTTATTTAGTAGTTCTTTAGTATCATAGCCCTCTAGTATAAATCACTTTCACTAATTCAACTTCCATTTATTTCTCATCATTTTATTCTCTTTCTCTACACACTATCTATATAACATTATTAATATTGTGTCTTTCTTAGTTAACAAATTACAGATATCCCTAACTCTTTTGGTTAGTGTATTTTTATACATTGTTTCATATTACTGACGGTTCATAATTGTCATTTTGTCAATACTAACATTCATAAATAGTTTTGGTTTTTAACCGAATTTCATTGTCTTTATTATTTTGGGTTACGCTATTTCTCCCTTCTCTATTTTTCATTACTTGTCTAGTTTTCTTGATGCGTTTCATCTTGTTTTCTTCCTCCTGGGTTTGTTCTCTCTTGGTTTTCATTCTTCTTCTCCTTTGTTCGTCTTGTTCTCTTTATTTTGATTTCTTAACTGGTTTCTTAACTGGCCAATCTCTGGGGTTGGGTCAATGTCGTTTGTCTGTCAGTCTATCATTTTAGTTTCTTTGTTAATCACTTTCGGTTTATTACACCTCCTCCTTCCATGATAATTACCTTTTATTTATTTTTTTACTATCCACATAATTTACTTATTCAAACATAATATCATTTAGCATTTTTTATACATACTTATTGTTATCAAAATCTATCTGAATTTGGTGATGTTATATAATGCTCTCCCACCAAAATTGATCATTTTATAAAACGTGATTCTAAGTTTGATGAAATTATCAATTGTATTGTATCATTTTTTTTTTTTAGTGCCTCACAAACTCGATGCAATGCATGTGCAATGCAGGTCACATGTTTTGGATTAGAGTATATAGGTTTCTTGTTAGCAATAGCCAATAACATGTAAGGTGCTTGGTCCGTAAGTACTAGCCACACTTGATCATATTCTATTCCTTCAGGCCACAACACAATACATGCGTTGTTGAAACTTTGCATCACACTGACATTGTCTGTTTTGTTCAGAAAGTATGTTTTCAACAGCATGTGCTTTACTTGCTGTCCATTTAGGGGTGCTACTAAAATCTTTAGAACATAGCTCATCTGCCTATCAGTGGTTTCATCTAGTATAAAATATAGTAGATGCGGTGATGCCGCACACGTTCGGTGTTCCTTGTTTAATTATTATAGGAATAAAATGTGGCAAAGGAGCCAAAAAAAGGTAAAAAAAAGCGCAAAAAGGTGATGACATTGAGAAAAGGTGCAAAAAGGTGCTTGCATTGAAAAAAAGTGCAATAAGGTGCAATCAAAACACAGTTAGGAGTGTTTATTTAATGTTTTCTTTGCAAGACAAGCTCATTTGGGCATTTTAATAGCAAAAAAAAAAAAATTAAGGTGCAGCACCTAAAATTTCTAGCTCTACTTATCAGATAATCTGTATTTACCTATATAAATAAGCGTGCTGAAAATATGCAGAAAATTATGATCTACATTCAAAATTACACTCGAGGATTACTTCGCTGATGGGAAAAATTGCCTGAAATATAACTGTAAATGTTTGTGTTCAGTACCAAAAAAAATCGTCTATATTCTACAAATATCAAATTCATTTTACGAGCATAAATAATTTATACAGAAATAATAGCAGAGGCGTCGAAAAATCATGTAATCACTAATTATTACTGATTATTAATGATTAATTAAGTAATTATTTAATAAATTAATTATTAGTAAGTAATTATCACTAAATTAATAATTAGTTATTACGTGATGTTTCGACGCGTCTGATATTATTTCGGTAAATACGTAAGATGTTAAAACTCAAATGCCTACTTTAACTATGTTGCCTGTAATGAACGTTATGTTTGTGAGCGTCTATTGCACAAAATGTGATTAACTGATCCGTCTGTCAAACTCTTTTATGTTACAGTGAAATTACAGGCACGTACATAAACTATAAGGACTTTACACACTTTGTGAAACAATACAAAATTTCCTAATTATTTACATATAATATATAGCACACTAGATCTTTAACTGACATGGATAATGTTTTGTTTTTCAATATTTTATTCATAGTATAAAGACTTTCAGCCGTTTTTAATTCTTTATGTCGCCCTATATTTCAGTTGATTGTTAATAATGGAATATTAACAAGCTTGTGTCATATGTGTTCTGATTCAAGCAGTACTATGCTTGTTTGTTGCATACGAGAGTAATACCGCCTTGCCGTAGGCCTTTATAAAAATAACATCCAAATTAAACAGTACGTACTTTTCAACAGACGTAATAACTAACACCACAGTGCATACGTCTGTACACAAGCTCTGTACAGGCTACAGGCTGTATTAACAAACAGTAGTAATTTATTAATTGAGTAAAACAATAAATGAATTTATTAATTAAATTATATAAAGGAGTGAACTATGATTTTCGAGGAAGTACAGCGTGTTTAATGCTATATCGTTGAATGAACTAACGGTATTTGCTTTTTCTACGACAAATAATCGTTGCCACCGTTCTTTAATATGTGGCATAAATTTCTTCTCTGATTTCTAGTTCTCGTTGTTTTGTCAGCCACCTGGATTAATGCACAAGTTGGGTTACAGGTCTTCCCTCGGATTTTTAATACAACGTTGCTGTCTTGTCAGACCTCACGTTTGTAATGCCAATGTTTCATTCTCATTATTGTCTTTTTTTAATGAAATCAGAATTATTATACTGTGTTGTAGTAAGAATTTTATGAAATCCGTATCATAAGAATTTTAGAAAATCCGTATTATAAAACAGTTAATATTGTATCATAAGTAAGGACTAGTACGTTAAATAAAAATGGCTAATGTTTATATTAATTCAATTTGCTAAGAAATTAGCCTACTTTTAAACTAATAGAATGTTCCAAAGATGTTCAATTGTTCAGAGACTACTGGTATGTCTAGTATTGAACCCAAGGCAAGTGTATCGGTGTCTTGTTAATGTTTCCCTACGTACGTTTGAGGTTGTGCCTAATTTAATTAATCCAATAATAAGCTACAGCCTTGCTGCGCATTATACTGCCCATCACAGAAAGCTTAATGAAGCGTGGGAAACTAAATAGTGAAACCAAGATTTCCAGACAAATAGTATCTTCAAAAATAAAAAATGGCTAACAAAATAAGAACATAAAAGTTACAGATTGGTTGGTGAAGCCATAATAAACAATGTTATGAGTTCAGGTAGCTTTGATAGTCCTGTATACAAGTTCAGTGAGTACAAGTTCAACAATTACCCCCCCCCCGCCTGATCATGAAACATGCGCAGCTGTACGCCTGCCGTGGTTAATACTGCATTTTTTGTTTCACTGATGTGAAGAATGTGTGATTCCGGTAACGATTTCGCTGCGGACTGGAATTATCTATTGTGTTTGGGGACACGCTTCCAATCGCGTATATCTGTGGGTATTTGGTTTGCGTCACATCCAACACTCGAATTGTGCTACTTATTGTAAACGTCCTTACGTCATCCACCAACAACTTGCTGCTAATATATAACTACATAAAGTTATGGATGAAACAACTCATTACAAAATAACTTTCTAAACACCTTTATATTTTCTAAAGGTAAAACTCCGGAAAAGGCGACGCAGAAGAAGCAACAGGCACAAGTTTGGTACTATTTAACAAGGGCGATTGTTAAGAGGAGGTATACTACTAGGTTTTGTGAAAGAGCAGAAAAGAAAGAAAACGTTTATCGTGACAGGAATACCCAGTAGTCTTACGAAGCGTATAAATGAATTAGAAACTCTTTCCACTCTACGATTAGGAAAATACGACAAGACTACTGGAAACACTTTTCAAAAGAGCCAGAACATGACTTCTTTGGACTACGAAAGCAAGTATGAAAAACACTCCGTACTCAAAAGAGGGAAATAAAGAGTATACTCAAATTTCTAAATAATTATTGGCCTATAGCGGTGAAGGGAATAACGTATTTAACCCATCTGTTCCAGAACGAAGATGACAAGATATAACAAGATATGGGAGAATTAGAAAAATACAATATAAAGGTAGATACCACGGCAGCCTTATTAGGGAAGTTAATGTCAGTTTACTTAGATGTGATGACTCCTTGCTAAACAATCAACTCTTAAAAATTCTAAACAAAATAATAGAAAGTAAACGAATTCCTGACGATTAGAGAAAACGTTTTGTAACATTACTTACCTTCAAAACACGTGACAAAAAATAATCTAGGAATTACAGTAAATTAATTTTTTAGTACAATATTTAAGGTTATAATAAAAATAGTTACACAGAAGCTAAGCAACCTGGTAGAGCTAGAAGAAGGTTTTAAAAAAGGAAGATCACGTATTGGACGAAATTTTTTTTAATGCAACAAAAGAGCAAGAAGGCACTTGAATGTAATAACAAACGGGGTATACGCGGTTTATTGATCTGCAGAAACCATCTTATTACATACAACTGGAGGATGTCGTTAGAATACTTAATAAAAGGGGAATTCGTATGTTACATTATGCTTTGTGTGGAATGCTGCGGAGAACAATCCCAAAAAAAACCCCATCTGCGAAAAGTATATAGCAAAGGACTTCTTATAGCCTTCATTTTTTAATGTAATCATGGATGAAATAAATAAAAGTCATATATAACCTGAACAAATATAGATTGGATAGAAGCAGCATTAATACCAAGTTAAGCAGATGATGCTCTTGTATCAGCTGGAAACGAAGATGACCTACAAAGTCTAGTGTCTGAATACTTCAAAAATGCACGTAAAGTTTTAAGTATGAAAATATCAACGTTCAGAACTGAAACAGTGACGATTGCGGCGGAACCTATACGATGAAAAATATTGATGGACAATGTAAAAATTGAACAAGTTAATGGAATTCGGATAACTGTGTGCATTGATAAGCTCTGGACACCTTGAGTGAGAGAGAGGGGCAGTTAACGTAAAGTCATGAAACCTAACAGGATTGCCGTTCCCATGAATGACTTCGTGTTGAAAAATAAAGAAAGGACACCAGAACTAGAATTTACAAGAACACAGTAAGACCTGTGTTGGTATATTGTGCCAACATAAACGCCTAAAACAAAAAGACAGGTCCAAGTGATACATTTACGTACGAAGCAAGATGGACAGAATACGCAGTCAGATTTGTGGAATAACAGGTACAACAGAATGAACAAAGGAAAGTAGACGTATGTTGAGTCAGTATATAATGGTTCAGACCAGATTAGTGAAGACTGTTAGTTACAACAAGCTGTCTGGCAGGAGAATAGCTGGGACACCTATTAGGAGGGGAGATGGTGCGAGAACGTATAGAAAGATGATGAAATCAAGACAGGAAATTTGCAATAAGAAGAAGACATTTTAGAGAAAATTTAATATCTCTCTTATCATATTTTGGGGCATTAAATTGTGTACAATTCCTATCAAAATAAATTACAGTAGCCTATAAAATGTTTTTTTTTAAATCAACATATACATTAGAAACATTGTACAGCGACCAATTGATATTTATGTTTATGCACATTTCAGATAAATATTTCAGTAAAGAAGATTCATTTAAGACTTAAAAAAAGAAAAGTTTGACTCTTCTTTGTAGTACTGGATGTTTCATTATCTGTGCTACAAAAAATTTTAAATTGTTTTTATTTTACGCTTTGAATTTCAAGCAATAATCGCTTTACTTCGAAATTGCGTTTACTTGTATAAAACGTTCTGAGTTAATGCTTAAAAGTTCAAAGAAACACAGGAACTTCTCCTAGCATTTTTGCATTCAAATGTTCAATTACTTTGTACCCGTGCATTTCAGTTGTTAAGTGTTTTATTCTGATTATATTAAATTTTCTTCTGTGTGCGCTGAGCCCCAAGAGAGCCTGTTTCCCGCTTATGTGTTGCCGTTAGTGAGGACTCCCCGTTCGCTAAATGTGAAACTGTAACTGCTAGCCTTGGCTTCAGACAGCCTTGGTACCGTTGCAAATACGATATGCGAGACAAATTCTGTTCGTACAGCATAACAGTACTTTTCTGTTAGAAGGTGGGTTCAGAAAGCATTTGTCTGATCGCCTTGTTGTGTAACAATCAGAATATTATTGGTATTCATTACTAAGCCTATATTAATGCCAACACTAATACGAAATAACATCAATACTCTAGGTGTTAAACATTTTAACCTTATAGTCGTTCCAAACCAAATGAAAATTTTCATGTTGCTGGATTAAAATAACATAAGAAAAATTTTGATTGACAATCAATGTGGGGAGTCTGCAAAATAATCACATTTCCAAAAACGTTTTCGCCAATAATTCAGTAAGAAGCGCCTGATTTATATAGATTACAAATGGCTCCGATAAATGTTAGACTACAGATGGTTACACTAATATCGTTTCGACAAAAAATATTTATCTGAAAAATTTAGCGTAAATGCGATCGAACGTTTTTCCGTTTGTGTCGGTGCACGCGAAGCAATTTTACCGTCAAAAACCATGCGCACTGGCGCATAAAAAGTTAAGTAATTTCTATTAAATTATTGTGATTAAAGGAAATAAAGACAATTTTAAAGAGGAAGACGTCAACTTCTCATGGCATGTAGTTCTGTTGGTTAATACAACTGCTTATTTAATTACAAAAACAGGAAGAGGAACTCAAAGCAGTTCAAATTGTATCCCCACAATATACGTCGTTCATACTTGAACTAACACTGCTCATTTTACCCAGGTTACGAATAAATGACACGATTGAGGCTCCTAAACTATAATTCCAGAATAGAAATAAATACAAAGTTTTCAGTTCGTTATATTATAAATTAGGTAATTAAGCGTTTCAAACAGTTTACATTTTTGTACTTATGCAATGTTTTACAATTTTTTAACGCTTTGAGTTAAAAATAAAACTTATAGGCCTGTGTTAAATATAATATAAAAATATTTTTTAACGTAAAAATAGTTACTTTCTTGAAGCCAATAACAACGATATTTTTATGTGAGTAGGTGTTGTACTGTGAACATGCGCTTCTTATTTTGTCAAGATTTCGGCGAATAATTAGATAGTTTAATCAGTGTCGTTCAAAATTCAAAAATAAAATAAAGTAGTTCTGCATTCTCCAAAAATAAGCAATAATATATACGTTTATCACTAAAAGCATAAATTTTCTTTAAGGCGGTCATTGTTTCTTGTTCATTACAACGATTTTTGTAGACGTTATATTTAGATTATGCGCCAGTACGTGTAGATAGATATTCGTTCTAAAATTACTTCGCACTTTACCATACAGTGATATGGACGTTCAATGATATTTGAAGCAAAATGTGTATCTTAGAAAACAGAAAATATTTGTCAGACCTATTTTCATGTAACATTGTATATCTTACAAAGTTAGTTCACTATTCTAAAAAGTTAGTTCTATACTATTGAATCGTATTTATTGTATGTATCGAGATATTCGTGAAAAACGGAAGTATGCTATTTGCAAATGTGTTTTTGTAAGTTTCTAAACTTTTTTCTGTCTTATTTAAGACACACTAATACAGCAACATACAAATACTTATTTAGTTTCAGATCCCTATGAGATTTCAATGACTGTTGTCTGGTAACAGACCAGTCACAGGTTGCAAACTCTTTAGGTATGTTTGTATGTAGGTTAAAATTAGCAAAAAAGGAAATTAACTAGATTGCGATAATTATAGAGGAAGTACGCTCCTAAACGTGATGTATACGATTCTGGCATACGTAATGTAACAGTAATCTGACACAACGTGCAGAAAATCCCAAACCGGATTCTGAAGACAAAACTCTATTGTAGAACAAATATTCATGCTAGGGAAGTCCCGAAGAAAAAGCATGTCTATGGTATTCAAATGCAGCAACTGCTTATAGATTTTAAAAGAGCAGTTTGAATAGAGCATCACAATGTGGTTTATGAGAGAAGTTAACATTCCATTACTTTTAATATGGCTGGTAAACGAGATATTTTCCAATGCACCTTGTAAAATTAAAGTCCAAAAAGCGAGCCTTCCAGCACTCTGGTAGGGATATATAGTATCTCGTGTTTGCTTTTTAACTTTCCCCTGACGATGGGTGTGCGAGATTTTGAAATAAATAAAGAGGTACCATTATTAACGAAATTGTCCAACTACTAGCGTACACGAATGACATAAATCTAAACACCACATGAAGGCGGAACCTTATACAACCTTTTAATATATTCAAGGGCGCCTCCAGAAAAGTAGTTAACATGATTATAGAGTACACACACACACACACACACACACACACACACACACACACACACACACACACACACACGTATGCAAACTACTAACAGGCTGCGAGATAATCAAGCAGTCCAAAAGCAAACCATAGGTGTGTACAACGTACAACACAGAACTCGTCACTGAATTTACACGCCTGGAGATCGAGTCATTACGTCGAACAAGAGTTACTATTCAGAAAACAAACTCGTTACAACCATGAAAACCGATTAATACATTAAGTGTAGTCTGTTGTAAAGCATTAGCATTTGTTTATTTCATTTGTAATTTTATTTATTTCACTATCTTACTACACGACTGTTAACTTTGTATTAATAATAGGATGTTACACTATAACAGGACATACTTTAAAACACTAGTGCTGTGTAGTGTCTGTGTAGTTGAGTGCTGTGTAGGGCCTACTCAAATTAATAATTTTGTTTTCAAGTAATTACACGTGTGGTGAAAAAAGGCTTATTCCGTTAATAAAAACGTATTCGCTTGGTTGTGACAATAAAAATGAACGGGTTTTAATTTTCCGTCAAGCTGAAAAAGTGAAAAATCCGTGACAAAATGTGCATAATTGTGGGAAAGTTCAATAAAACTGTTACACCGAATGAGGGCTTGTGGAACACCACCAAGTCTTCACTAATTAGAGGCAACGTCCTTCGCTCTGTGCCGGTACCTACAGAATTTTTTCCTACAAACGATTCTATATGATTTCCTTAATAGGTTTCCTATTCTTATTACATACCCAATAAATTATTTTAGACTGATTATTTCGCTTTTAATGTATTGAAATCACAGAATTAATGTATGAAAGGCACATTAAAAATACTACCTTTAAACGTAGTATCTTCAATGTATATTTGTTTCATATTATTTATGTTCCTTTCAAATATATTAAAAGGCACACATTCAAATATAAAACAACTGAGTAACACATTGTACTGAGCAGTGGTTTACGCTTAATTCATGAAACTCGCTTATCTTCAACCAAGCTAATCACTAAATTGACAAAAAGCATCAGACCGACTGTTCACTAAATTGTATCAAAAAACTTATTTTGTAAGTATTAGTATCATCTTATCCGCTCATTACATTTATCCGCGGTTTAATATAATGTTTATGTGTTCTCGTACACGGGCGCGCATGCGCAATTCTTGTATGTATGTATGTTTACTTAATCTTTTGAAATAAACTGTCTACTAAAAGTTGATGTAATAGTAACAAACACGTTCTAAATAATTGTAATCGTATTTGTAGAAGAACAAAAAATGTTGATATTCATAGTAAATGCTATAAAAGTCATGTATCCATTGTTAATAGATAATTAATTTATTTTTTCGTAATGGGAGATACACAGTGGGTGACTAAAGGAGACGAGGGAGCGGGTCGCCTCGGGCCCCACTTAGTAGGGGGCCTCCAGATTTGGAAAATTAAGTTTTTTTGGTAATTTTTTTAATTTATTTCTACTGTCACGTCCTGAAACGCAACACTAGGAGAGGTCTAGCATTTACTCGATCGACTCCAAAGACTTTTTCATATTATTTTGAAATATACCTTACAACCCAACCTCAGATACAGATATTAAAAAAAAAAAACTTATAAAGGTAAGTTTATTATTAGAAATATATTCATACTAAAAATGAAGCGTAAATTTTTAACAACTTGTATTTCAGTTTCTACTTGTGAAAAGAGCTTTTCTAAACTGAAACTCATTAAAAACTATTTCCGCTCAACCATGAGCCAAATGGACTAGTAATTTTATCGATCGAAAATAAGTTGGCAAGGAAAATAAGCTTTGATAATGCAATAAGAAAATTTTCCGAGCCCAAAACTAGAAAACGGCCATTTTAGAAAATGCACCTTATTTGCACTAAAACTGCTAACTGACTTGAAAAAAATTGCCAAGTATTGTTGCAGCAATGATAAATTTGTTTTACAGTATATAAGTTTATTGTATATTATAAAGTATTGTAATAAATTTAATGCAGTCTATAAATTCTTCTATTATTTCAGTAGTAACATAACATCAGTATAAATAACAGTAGTACAGCTTCTTATAAAGTTTCCTAACTAAATGTATCAATACAATAATTAGACAATAAGTAGGCCTATATAAAAGTAAAGTGTTTTTGTTGTGTAATACTTAAAGATAAATTGGATTATAAACACCAATTTATGAGGGGGGGGCTCAGAAAAAAATCCGCCCTGGGCCTCCAATGGCCTAAGTACGCCACTGGCGATAGGCCTACACTTTGGATGGCCGCTCAACTTGAACAGATGTGACTTCATCTCGATCTTCTGTTTGAGGATGAAGGGTGTGAGTTTGTTTTGTGACCATGTTTCTTTGAGACGATACAGCAGAAAAAGTGCGGAGGAAGAAAACTAAAAGTCTAGTGTAGACATAGTTCACTGTCATGTTGTGGCGTATTTCCTTAGACAAGCTGAATCAGCTATAACTTGCCCCACTCCATGGTGTGGCTTTGTGTAAACGACTGTCTACTGCTTAAACGAAATTTCCCCACACGCAATCAAACCAAACTGCACCTGAAGAAAGGAAAAATCGGCTGTGAATTTTGTGGCAAAGGTGATTCGCAAAGTCTTTCTCACTGCGAAGGTTGTTAATAATTAAGAAACCAAAAGAAAATAATCAGTTTAGGGAAGAGCGGTCACTACAGTCTGCAATAGAATGATACAGATATAACATTTATTGAATGGCTATTTAAGGAGAGACAAATTACAGATAAAATATAATAAACAAAAATTTACATTATTCCTATTTTCATATTATCTAACTATGCTTAGTAATTATGAAATTTATTAATATAGCTCGCAGAAGAATATAAACTGAATCATTCAGCTTAAAGTTAAAGGTTAGATGAACATTCAGAGTGAATTAAGGTTGGGTGAACTGTTATCTTTATTAGAAATACAGTTTGTCACGTCGCTTCTATTAATGTCCATTGCCTGTTGAAGTCTCACTCTGTACTATAATTACTTCGGATCTCATTAGTTTTTGTACTTTATACAGAATTATTTCATCAGATACAAAAATCCGATTTTTTTTAATCTGTCGTAACGATATTTCGTATATGTACACTACCTGAATTTCAGATACGCTTTATACAAAATTATCATTTCTGGTAAAATGTATTATATTATTTGTTATTCTTGTACAAAGATAATTCACATCACCTACATCTCTCAAACCGTATTATTTATTTACATATTTTTTCATTTATATCATCAATTTTGACCTCATGATCTGAATCATCCTTAATAAACATTATATTTGTTTTCCGTATTTATTCTGAGATTAAATTTTGCAATTCTTTAGCTTTATAAGCTGGCTCAGGCCAGTACTTATATACAGCTAAATGTCAATACTTCCCGCTGAATGAGTGTTATTGTATTAGGGGTCCAGTAGCCAGTAAGTTATGTGTCAATCGTGTGTTTATGTTTGTATGAATCCAATAATCTAACATTTCTTTTAAAAAACATTTTTGTAGGCAAGTTAAAACTCAATATAGATACATGATAGACAACTTTTAGCAATTTTGTGCGTTTTCTATAAACTAATTACCCGTGTAACGAACCCAAGATAACTTTCGCCTACCTGTTCGTTTTTTAACTAACGTTAAAATTTGTAACAAGGATTACAGTTCGTCTTCTTAACCCTTGGTTACTTAACGGACCAAAAAGTCTTTTCATTAACCAACGATTTTAAGACCTGTCAACTTTAACAGGTCTGTTTCGGGAAATAGGCTATCAGTCGTTAAACTGTTAATGAGTCATTTATCGGCCTTTCACTTCTTAATGGTGTGTGTGTGTGTGACGTCTGGTAACTCTTAAAACAAATAAGTTTTTGGCGACAAATGCATTTGTTCACATGGACAATTTGAATTCACGAGCTTATGTGCCCTGCAATTGGCGGAATTCGCCAGCTTTAATAATGCAGTATTCGACTGTGATCGCTGCCACAGGGTGCTAGGGTGCTCGGTCATAACGGAAGTTAAGAAAGAAGCGTTTTTGTCTAATTGTCTTGGATAGAGTCACGTGCATAATTAAACAGTAGACAGAAAACCACCCCTACCAGTCGGACGTTCCCAAGGAGACCTAACGGTAAACCCAGTCCATTGTCTGTCGACGAATTAGGATTACCTGGAACAAACTTTCTCCAACATCGACTTCAAAAATGATTTTGGCTAGTCTTTCTCTTGGGCAGCAAAAAAATTAACTCGTTAATTTTTTAATCGTTAGCAAAAAATTTAACGATTGAGTTAAAAAATTAACAAATTTTTTAACGATTAATTTAATCGTTAATCCCAAGTCTGTTAAGAGAGGTAATTACATACCAGTCGGTGTTCTTTGGTATTTTTGATGCTAATTAGAAATATTGAGTAGTCCTATCTTGTGGTAACATGTCCTACGTATTTTGCGTCATTTTTTCACCTGAACATAATTTTGGATCAAGTTTATACCTTTATAATTAAATAATGACTTTGCAGTTATCATCAAAAGCATAATTGCTTTCTCGATTAAACTTGAAATCGATGCTAGATTTGAAACTGTCAGAAACTAACAAATGATGTTCAATGTCTAATTGAATACAGGTCCAAGCATTGGTGCTCAAGTTTTGAATGTGGGTACAAATCTGATTGTAGGTCTACACGTTGTAACTGGTTATTAAAGGTAACGAGTAGGTATGAGACATTATTTACTAATTAACAATATCGGTATTCTGTTCAATAATAATGTTGTGTTTGGGTTAAAGAATTAATTTATTGTTTCTTTAGAAAATAATGTGTTCCTTAAAAATAGCCGTCGGTGGTGTTATAAACTGAAATAAAAACAAAAACCTACCACTAAATTTATAAAATACAAATGCAGCGTTTCGACTCTACAGACTGTGTGTTATCTTCACATAGATAAAAGCCTAATACATAAAGCGAGGCTCTATTTTTGTGTTTATCTAGTATAACGTAATTTGTTGTTTGTTATAACTTATAGTTAACGCGTTACGTTTGCTGTTTTGGGTTGTTGTTTATGGATTAGGCTTTTATAAATCTGTAGATGGCTCCCAATCTGTAGGAGTGGAAACATGTTTCGTAGATTTGTCTGTGGTTAGTCCGAAGTTCATTGTTTTATTTAAATTTATAAGTAACCCCACCGTTAGCTAGTTTTAACGAACACATTATTTACTAAATACACAATAATTAGACTTTAAACCAAACATGATCCAAAGCATTTCCACGTCAAGAAAGCAGGCGGGTTATTTGCGCGAACAGTTAATGGACATCAACTAAAAGGACATCATCATTAACGTTCCTGAAATCCGATTTGTTCGGGACCCAGTGTGTCTAGGGCTCTAGCACAAGCCGTTGAAACAGTCTTTCGAAGACGTCCGACGCGGATGACCGTTGGAAATTAGTTCTACCAATATGGGGTAGGCCTATATATCTGGCATCTGCTCAGACCGTTTTCGAGAGAAGTACGAACGTTGGAATGAGACGCTGAACGCTGACCAGGGAAGGGAATTTCTTTTCGGCGTTACTTACATTGGACGTTTCAAGGTTCTTCTGGGGGTCGGAACTCCTAAAACCTTCTCCAAACGGTTTCCCATGGAAATAGATTCAGATTTGTCAAAATATGGGTATCATATTTATATAGAGTATATAATTTACACCATGTAAATTGTCACTTATCTGTCACAACAGTAGACACAAGTGTGCGTTGTGTTTTATTGCATAGATTCGATTCATGTCATATTCATTGTTCCCAAATATGTTTTAGTTTTTGTGATAATTTGTAATAGTAAAACAATTAGTAAAATAATTTGTTTTGTGGATTTTATGAAAAAATTTTGAAAGTATGTAAATATTATTTTTTGTACAGATATTTGTAATAGTTATTGCAAATTAGGCAACAATAATTAAATAACTACAGATTATTATCAATGTATTAAGTTTTAGTAAACAATAAATGGTATGGTAAGTGTTATGAATTATTTTGTGAGGAAAAAATTGCTGAATTCCTGTTTCAGTATTTTAATATTTATTTCATAATTTTTTTTAATAATTAAACTGAAAAACAATTTTAAATTTAGGCCTACTGTATACATTTATTACATAACATTATATTATCTAAATGTGTTTTCCAGAGTGAAGCAGATCCAGTACACCACATTGTCACAATTCATCACAGTGATTCTGTTTCCGAAAAACCGCCTGACTATGACTCTGTCACTGGATGCCTACCTCCATGTTATGAGGATGCTATTCGCTTAAGTCCTGTCCACTTACTGACAACAGCAAAGTAAGATATTAGACTGAAGATCCAACCTTTCAATCTTCGAATATGTAAACTGACATTGCTGAATAGCCTGTACAATGTCTGTCACATACACAAGTGTGCACATGCTCGTACACACACACACACACACACACACACACAATGTGTATCTGCAGCTAGGCAGCCTATTACCAAGCCTGTACCAGTTACTAACAATTGCTTACAACATGTTAAGCACATTAAAATAGTATATAAATGTGATTGTATTTGCTTGGTTTAGAGGATTTTAAAATTTAATATCCGTTAATGATAGTTTCTCCAGTTATTATATTAATTATAATTTTAATATGTTTTTTGTACTCAAAATGATAAAATTGTATTACTACATAATTTAATTTATTTCTAACTTTGTCCTTTTTTCAATGACATTACTTTTATGTTATGAAAACTACATATGCTATAAAACATTTTGCGCCACAAAGATGAACTTAATACCACACTGAAAAACATCATTTTTCAGTTTTAGTAATTTTAAAAAAGAATTAGATTTATATTCTAAGTATGTACAAACTGCCCACATTTAATGATATTAGTAAGTGCTGTTTACATATGTGAATAATCTGTGAAATATGTTTTCAGTGCTGTTGGTGATGTAACGACAACACAAGCAAGTGAACAGTCCACCAGTGGAGTGTGCCTCGAACATAATCAAAATGTGAGTGTGTTAGAGAACAGTGCAAAACCAGAGCAAGACAACAAGCAAAACACGACTGATGTGACCGATACAGCAGACGTAACAGACACATCACAGCAAACTGAAAGTTCCCCTGATGCCAGTAACACATTTGGTAGTAGAGTTTTAAGGTTAAGTAGGAGATTCTTGCTTAGATCCAAACAAACATCACAAGATCCAGAAGAAGGGCAATCGCCAAGTCAAGTAGCTTCAACTGAAAACTCACCTGTAGCTTCAGATTCACCTGTAAGATGAACATGTTTTTGTAAACAGTAGGGTCAAAGACATAAGATGTTAAATTGTAAGGGTATAAGTACGCAAATGGAATAATGAACAAAAGTTTCCAAATAATTAAATCAGCATACAGAAGACTGATTTATAGTTTTCAAAACTAAGTGCTCACAAATAAGTACTAAACAGTGGCAGTAAGAATGGCATATCTACTAACTACAAGAAGATGTTATGAATATCTGGTTTGTCTTTTGGATGTTCATGTTCTAAGTGACATTACTGCCACACAGTTGTCAGAGTTACAGCCTGTAGAGCAAGTCTGTTGATATGATGATGACTGCGCACATTCAGTGAATTTTAGTTTGATAAAGATACATCGCAATTACAAATAACTAATACATCTGTCACAGAAATATTAAAGTAAAACAAAATCATGTTCTAATTATAGACTATATATTTTATATACTAATTGTACATATTACTAAGTTATTTGGAATTGTAAAATAGAAAGAAAATACATGATTTGTTTGCAGTAATATTTTCTGTATTTCAATACGTTTTGATAAAATAAAAAGTAACGTAAGTTCAGCATTACTCAAAAAGTCGAGTCTGTAATGTCAGTGCCTGAAAATACCAGTAGGCCTACTACATCTTTGTTATATTGACATGTTAATTTATTTTTATAAAATGTGTATATCATTTACAAAATATAATGGTTAAAAACTATTATATAATATCAAAGATTATAATAACAGTAAATATATACTGTATGTGATAATAATTAATGTATTTAATAATTAGCCGTTAAATATATTCAGTAATCACTATATAATAATTATATAACTTTTATGTTTCAGTTGTATGTATTATAAAAAAATATACAAAAATTATCAGTTTTACAGAAAGAAATTTTAACATAAGTAATCATAATTTAGAACTGATTTACAAATCACTTCATTGAGTGTTACAAATGTATTTCTCAGAAAGCTTTTATGGTAAGCATTACAGTTATTATTATCTTTTTTTTTTTTGCTTTTTGCAAAGTAACAACAGACCAGTAAAAGGTTATACATAAATTTAAGCAGTAAAAGTAACTTAGTTTTATTTGATGTATTGTATTTGAAGTGGTAAAATGTGTTAATGAATTTATAAATAATTTTCTTAATTTGTTAAATTAAAAAAAAAAAATTGACTTTTTTCGACATCATTTGAATTTCATTTCATCTCAGTATGAATCTCATCTCATTTCATCTCAGTCAATCAGAAAAAACTTTTATTTCTTACACAGATAGAGGGGGTGGAACAGAGACAGAGGCATTGCTTATGTATTGACTAAATAAATATCGGTATGGAGAATCATACATGACTTCCATATTCTAAGATTTATATTTAAAATCATTTTCAGCCAAACAGCCAGGCTGTGTCTTACCTGCCTTTTATTGCTGTATTAAATGAAAAATATTATATTACATTAAAATGAAAAAATTATAATTTTATTGCCTGGCAACAAAATTATTTTATTTTTAACAATTACCATTGTTTCAAAAAGTTTAAATAAATTTTCAAGTACTTTACTCTTGTTAAAACGAAAAAGGTTGCAGGTAAACTACCCCTTCCCCTTAACCGATCTTCACCAAAATCGAAAGTTATTGAGACCTCTACAATTCAGGGACGTATGCAAAAAATTATTTGATTCTGTTTGAATTTGCGGCTGTTATCGTTTGCCATAGAAAATACGCTTGATAAAAAAACGTTGCAGGTAAACTACCCCTTCCCCTTAACCGATCTTCACCAAAAACAATAGGTCTTGAGTACTCTACAAATCAGGGCTGTATGCAAAACATTATTTGATTCTGTTTGAATTTGCGGCTGTTATCGTTTGCCATAGAAAATACGCTTGATAAAAAAACGTTGCAGGTAAACTACCCCTTCCCCTTAACCGATCTTCACCAAAAACAATAGGTCTTGAGTACTCTACAAATCAGGGCTGTATGCAAAACATTATTTGATTCTGTTTGAATTTGCGGCTGTTATCGTTTGCCATAGAAAATACCCTTGTTAAAAAAACGTTGCAGGTAAACTACCCCTTTCCCTCAACCGATCTTCACCAAAAACAATAGGTCTTGAGAACTCTACAATTTAGGGCTGTATGCAAATAATCTTTTGATTCTGTTTGAATTTGCGGCTGTTATCGTTTGCCATAGGAAATACCCTTGTTAAAACATAAAACGTTACAGGTAAACTACCCCTTTCCCTTAACCGATCTTCACCAAAAACAATAGGTCTTGAGTACTCTACAAATCAGGGCTGTAAGCAAAACATTATTTGATTCTGTTTGAATTTGCGGCTGTTATTGTTTGCCATAGAAAATACCCTTGTTAAAAAAACGTTGCAGGTAAACTACCCCTTTCCCTCAACCGAACTTCACCAAAAACAATAGGTCTTGAGAACTCTACAATTTAGGGCTGTATGCAAATAATCTTTTGATTCTGTTTGAATTTGCGGCTGTTATCGTTTGCCATAGGAAATACCCTTGTTAAAACATAAAACGTTACAGGTAAACTACCCCTTTCCCTTAACCGATCTTCACCAAAATCAACAGATCTTGAGAACTCTACAATTCAGGGCTGTATGCGAAACATTATTTGATTCTGTTTGAATTTGCGGCTGTTATCGTTTGCCAAACAAACAAAATTACCCTTGCTAAAAAAAAACCGTTGCAGGTAAACTACCCCTTTCCCTTAACCGATCTTCACCAAAAACAATAGGTCGCGAGTACTCTGCAAATCAGGGCTGCATGCAAAAAATTATTTGATTCTGTTTGAATTTGCGGCAGTTATCGTTTGCCATAGAAAAAAAATCTACAGACACACAGATAGACACACAGACACTTTTCGGAAAACGACTTTTTTTCATGTTTTGAGTGTAGTAGAATCAGAATCTGCAATAATCTCGAACACGATTTTTTTTGCCATCACCATACTTCCATTCCTTAAGGAATATGGAAGTAAAAAGAGTAAATAAGTTGTCATAAAGATTTATGCTTATATAGTTAGTTATAGTGTTGGTAGGAAAGTAATGGAATTTTAAAGGTTCCTTCCTGACTCAATGTTAAACAATTATTTGATACTAACAATGAATTAGTAAATTTAGCAGCTTGTTCATTGTTTAAAAAGACAGAACTTTACTAAACTATATCACAAAAAAGCTTAAATGTATTTGGGAGCAAAGTATATGATGTGAATCTATACAATCAATTCTCTTAAAATACACACACACTCGCATGTGCATGCAAACATCTTATTCCTGTATTTGTGAACAAGAATTATTGAACTATAGGCTGATTTATGGTAATTTAATAAAAATTAGGATATCTTAATTGTATTCAGTTTAGACTTTCATCTACCATAAAGGTCTATTAAAACTAAAGTTGAATGCAACATAACAATATATAAACCATCTCTTACTCGAATTAAGAGTTCTATAGCCTCATCATGCCTGGACAAATGGTGGACAAAGGGAGAGGTCATGTGGGCAGTCTGTTCCCAGGTTCCTTAAATGGAATACGTGCCAACAAAGTTTTATTTTGGAATACCATTTTATAAGAAATTAATATCATTCAAAAATATCTGTAAGCACTAGAAATTATATGGGTTTCACAAAAGTAAAAACACTGCAAGCATTTTTAAAAAAAAAAAGGCACATTCATTGACAAGGCTATTAACTTTGGTACAAAAAAATGTCAAGTAATAAGCAATTCATTGATAGACATTGATAAATGTATAGACATTTGATAGACATGACAGATGAAAATTGAAACAAAGATTTCCAGGCGAACTTCCAGATGGCTGCAAGATGGAGTTAGTAGAGTGATATGTTTCAGTGTCTAGATTTGTTTATTTAAGAACTGTGACAAAGGTAGTCTGTCATGGGGGAGCTATAAAATACATTCAATATCGTACAATTATATTCAAAATGGAAGATTCTGATGCTGATCTAGAATCAGCAATAGAAATGCTCAACCTTCAATATGGTGACTATGACAAAAAAAACAACGGATACAAGTAAAAATATTTTGACAACATTTATGTATACGTGCAGCTAATGCCACCACAGAAGCAGTAGTTACATGTACAGCCAAGTTAGCTATTCAATTTACTGTCAAATGGGACTTTACTATATCCACTCCCAACCTATGTCTCATCCTACAGTATTTTTTAATAATTTGATTGTCTGTGGCCTCATGTGAAAAACGTTTCTCAAAACTTACATTAAAAACAATACCCTAGATCAACAACGACTAAGGAAAGATAGAAAAACTCAGCCATTTTGTCTGTAGAAAGAAAAAACTGCATCTTCTTTGGATTTTCATTATATAATAGAAATTCAGTAAAATGAAGGCTCAAAAACATAATTTAATTTCTATGTAACTTAATTCTAAGTGAATACAACTTTGGCTTTTATTGTTTTATATGTCCCCTTTTTTTAATTAAAAAATTTACTGTATTTACTGTTTATCAATATACTGTATCCATTTACTGTATGTCAATGTTTTACATATTAAATTATTCATCTCCAACTTTGTTTCAAGTTGAGAAATTCTCCAACATATTCACATAAATCATACATTGTATGCTGACGTTAAACCATATACAGCTAGTATGAACATAATAAAATAACAAAAAGTGATAATATAAAAACCCTACAGTAGTTATGTCTGTAGGACTGTAGATGAGTTTTTGCATGTTTATCTTAAAACTTAAAGGTGCTACTCTACTATATTCTAAATTTTCAATTATTGAAACGATGTGGGCAGTTCAATAAATCTGAAAGTTCAATAAACTTATAGTAAGGGAAGTCCGTGTAATTTGGACTCCTTAAAATTTTTGTATGTGCAAGGTTGGTCACCCCTTGGCTGAGTGTAGGTGGGCTGCATGGCTGAGGGTAACTATCTCTTTGCAAGTTGTTTTGCTATGGAATTCAAGGTTGAGGGAGAGAGAAGAAAAGAAGTTTATTGCTCACATTCCTTAAAAAGAGTACCATTGTGACATAGAGTGAAGGTACAGTTGGAATTAACAGCGCGTTTGTCAGGTTCTTGTATGAGAAAATGTTAAGCTCTGTAGAAGTTTCAAAATCTGTATGTTACAATATTTATTTTAAAATGTAATAATGTGTAATTCGGACAGCCAGTAAGTGTGTAATTTGGACTGCTCAACTGTTAGGATATCTGCATGATTTTAATCTTGTTTCTAAGCATGCGGTTGAATGGTGGTTTTCAGTACCAAAGATGACACAAATCTTTTTCTAGGGCTCATTTAAAAAATCTGTAACTAGTAAAATAACCTGAAACTTTTAAAATTTGAAGCCTGAAAAATATAAAGTTTCTGTTAGTAATGTTTATTATATAAATTTAGAACACTTATCAAATGTAAAGAGAATGAAAAAATTGTACTGAAAATTTTAGGTAAGCTTAACTTAAGCTGGAGTGATTACTTCTTATTAGAAACCTGTATCAAATATATAAAACATTTAATGATATTTATCATTAACCTTCCCTCATTTTATAAATTGAAACTTTTGACACTTCCTGCACAAGCTTTTTATAACACTCACCACACACACCTGTTATTACAACAGGTACAATAAAAATTTACTATATGTCATTAACACCATTTACCCTTTGGACATTATACAAAACATTTAAATTTATATCTCACAACTGAACCTAATGGCTACATTCTGTTAACTGGTTGAAGAACATAAAAAGAAGTGAAAACTTCACAATTTTTTTCATAAAAACTAAGTGCAGGTAAAATAATAAATTTACTCAGAACGTTCAAACCTCTGGAACAGTGGCAAAATAGTAAATTATGATGAACAGTAAAAAATATTAATTGCTCACATGTAACACTATTCAACAAAATCGTAAGTACTCGCCATATTCGTATACTAAACAGTATAATGTATGAATTATGTAACATGTTACATATATATATATATATATATATATATATATATTATATTATATTTAATATTTATAATGAATTTACCCCAAGATATTTTTTCCTTATTAAAAACATGTTTCGAGAACCATTGTGTTCCCATCCTCAGCCTTCGTGATTTTGAGTCTGGTGAAGTGCTTGTGTGTTGGCTGGTTGTTATTGTGGTTTACTGTTGGCCTCTGGTACTTTAAATTGGTATTATTGTGTGTGATTGTGGTGTATGTATTAGTATTTTGTGTATTTTCAATGTTGAGTGCTTTGGAAAATTGTGTCATATTTTGTATTGATTTGTATTTGTTCAGGTATTAGTTTGTTTTGTATTTGTATATTTGTAAATTTTTCCAAATGTTCATTATGGTGCCTTTGTGTGGTATGTGTTTTATTAGTGTCATGTTGGTTATGTCTGGGAATTCATGTCCATTGTTTATTGCATGTGTGGCCAAATTAGATTTGTATATTTCTGGTTTTAAGTATGCGTTTAGGTGTTCAAAATAACGTTTTTTCAGTTCTTTTGTTTGTTTGTCCTATGTAACATTTATTGCAGTCTTGGCATTCAATTTTGTATATACCATTGGTTGTTGTATTATCTTTGTTATGTGGGTTATTTAGTTTTTGTAGATAATTTTTGTTAGTTTTGTATGCTATTTTAATGTTTTTAAACAGTTTTGTTAGCTTTGTCATTTTATTATTTATATATGTGAATGTGGCCCATTTTTTATTGTTGTTATTGTTTTTGTTTTGTTCATTTTGATTAACTCTTAATTGTTCAGTTTTATTTTATATTTGATTTAATTTTCTATTTTGTTTAGAGTATTTTTATTATATCCATTTTCATATACTGTATGAAAATTTACAAATATACAAATACAAAACAAACTAATACCTGTACAAATACAAATCAATACAAAACATGACACAATTTTCAAAGCACTCAACATCGAAAATATACAAAATACTAACACATACACCATAATCACACACAATAATACCAATTTAAAGTACCAGAGGCCAACACTAAACCACAATAACAACCAGCCAACACACAAGCACTTCAACAGACTCAAAATCACAAAGGCTGAGGATGGGAACACAATGGTTTCCGAAACATGTTCCTAATAAGGAAAAAATATCTTGAGGTAAATTCATTATAAATATTAAATATATTATATACATCAAGAAACGGACTGAAGCAAAAAGTGTTTTTATATATATATATATATATATATATATATATATATATATATATTGTAGCAGCACGAGATGGTACAAACCAGGAAACTCAATTTAATTATCAAAAATACTGTATAAGGAAACTACTCAAATAGATAAATACTACGTAACTGTATGATGAGTACAATAGAGAATGAGTGATCAAATGAGAACAACCAAAAATAATTATATAAAGGAATAATTATAATAACTAAACCAATAAACCATGAATAATAAAAAAAGAATAAGTGTTACAGATGCATGAATAAATTAAAAACAGGAATTAGCCTTGTAAACAAACATAATAAATAACTTGACAAAACATACATAAAAAAGGACTACACTGGACTGTATTTGACACAATAATTACCCAACAGATTAGGGAAGTGATTTTATTGATCTTGTTATAATATTGTAAAAGTAATGTTTTAGTTTGTAAGTGAGAAATGTATTTAGGGTTAAGAAAAATCATTTGTATAACCAGCCTAAAAGTCAAACTAGGTCATAAACCTAACACTGTATTTGTAATTAGCTCATAGATAGTGTCATGGTAAAAACAAGATAATTATTTTTATAATTGTGTTTATTCGAATAGAAAAGTGATAAATAGTGATAATAAAACAGTGCAAATGGCCCAGTGTAAACAAGGATAAAAATATAAAATATTGTGAACCAAGTATGACCATAAGGTGAGAATGGCATGTATTTTATATGAAGTGAACAAATAACAATAAAATCCACTTAATTAGTGCAAGTGACAATATAACATTAAGTGAAATAAAATCATAAATGGGATTATGTAAAATAATCAGGAAAAGTAAGGTTATATTAAAAACTTACGTTTACTGGAGGCAGATAAAACAGTCCTGAGACCGAAAAATACACCAACAAACCAAGGCCTATTATAGATTAATCTAAAATTGATTGTTAGAAGGAAGAAAGCTTTGTCTAATGTTGGCATCCCATGAAGGAGGAACAAATGGAAATAGTTGCCAATCCAAACAAGATTAAATAAGAGTGCAGTAAAAAAGCCAATTAAAGTTATAGAAATTATCAGTAAACTATCATACAAGTTGTGTTCAACCCACCTGAAGAAGAACAATTGAAATTACTATCCTAACTGGTGTAATAAATCTTGAATTCGGTGAGATCATTCCAACTTATAACCATATTGACAAAGTATTACCTTTTACACAACACTTCCATATAAACTAAAAAACAAACACATTTAGTGTGACTACATTTCTAAACATAATATATGATATCAAAAGTGAGTGACACAAACTTATTTTGAACCAACAAAAGTGTAGAACTCACATAAATTTGATTAAACATTCAATATTGTGTAGGGGAAGGTCGGGTGGTATCAGACACCTTAGCTTTTCTTAAGATTTATTTTTACAGACTAGCTAGAATCTATCAGAAATACATAATATAAAACTTCAATCTCTTACCCACACACTGCGTTGAAGCTGTTCAACTAAAAAAAAAATACTATGATTTTTTGGCAAAAAAGAAAATTATAAAAAATTAGCCTTTCCAAAAAGTGGAGGGTGGTATCGGACAGAAGTAAGAGTAAAGTAAAAATTACTTTATTGAGTTTTTAATTAAAACTTTTGGTCATGAATACACTTTTTAATGGGTGTATAATTTATATTACATAAAACAAAGGAACTTAGACAGACTACATGAGTACAAAATAAATATTGTAGAAAAATGGCAGTTTTATGAGAAAAAGTGATACAGTTTTTGTTCATTTTTTTGCTTCACAAATGTCACAGTAATAAAAAAGGCTGTCTCCTTCAACATTGGCGCAGTTTTCATGTGCCCATCCTTTGCAGACATGACACTGTATCCAATCTTCATCAAATGATTCTCCACAGAAGATGCAGTTGGTAACCGAAGCAGATCTTGTGTTGAAGTCGTCAAATTTAAGTTTTTGTCTAGCTGTTTTGTCACGTTTCCCCTTTTGATATCTTAATCGCACCTTTGCCTTTTTGTTTAATTTCTTTCAACTTCTTTTTCTCTTCTATTTTAACATTCTTCTCTTCCAAGAGTCTTCTTTTCTCTAGAAGCTGCTTTTTGTAAGGTGAAGATGTCAAAATTTCACTTTTTTCGCTGCGACTTTTTCTTTCTTTGTACTTCACACTTGAAGTGCTTGGTAGTGGTGAAATTTGTTCTAAGATGGTTGATGGTTCTTGGGTCTGATTGTCTGGTTGGCTTGAGGGCCCAGGTAAACTGCAACTTGTAGAAGTTCCAGCTGATGAATGCTGGTCTTGTATTTGATTGATAGGTTGATTCAAGGGTCCAGGTAAACTGCAAACTGTAGGTGGTTGAGGTAAAGCTTCTTTGTTAAGATTGGTTGAGGTCTGACTCATAGTAGTGGACGTCTCTTCTACTTCCTGTGACTGGTTATAGAGTGAGGCAGCAAAATCCAAATCACAAAATACATTGCGATTCAGTGGGTAGATCCCTGTGCAACTGAATCCAGATTGCATCAGTTCCATCCTGCAGATTCTGGAAAAGGCAGTGTTGACCAAACCAGCTATATCTTTAAGAGATATTTTCATGTTAGGATACTTCCTCATCCACAATGCACATGTCTCGTTGTAGGCATTTTTGAATGGTTTCATAATTTACCTGTCTAAAGGTTGGAGTCTGTGAGAAGTGTGCGGAGGTAAACTTATCATGTGAATATGATGTTACTTGGCATAAAGGATCACATCAAGGTCCTTGTGGCTTCCATGTCCATCCAAAATCAAGAAGACAGGATTTTTTTCATTAGGGTTTACCCGATCAACAAAAGCGTGTAACCATTTCAGAAACCCCTCCTTTGTGATCCACCCACTCTTTTGCCCATCAAAAATACTTCCTAACAGAGCATCTCTTTTTAAATCATTGTCAATTCTAACACGTGGAAAAACAAACAATGGAGGAATGAATTGGTCACCCGTTGCATTTATGGACAAGAGAATTGTCATGTTTCTGCCTCTCTCTGCAGAAGTCAGCTTCCCAACCTGTTTTTCCCTTTTATGGACATGACCTTCAGGCTATTTGTATGTACACATGATACACCGGTTTTGTCCACATTGAATATCTTAGATGGGCTGAATTTGTGTTTGTCCATAAGCTCAGTCAGCTTGTCAAAGAAACCAGTGACTTGGTCTTTACTGAACCCAACTGCACACTGTAAACTTGTCGACTCAGCTGTCCTCAAATGTAAGTCCTGATGTCGGGTCATGAAGTGATAATAAAAATCTTTTCCCGCCATTTGTTTCTCCTTGTTGAAGCGGTGATTAATTATTAGTTTTTCAGCTAATTGGTAGGCTAGTTTCAAAAACTCGACTTTGCTTAGCGGCATCAGCTGACTGTCCAAAGCCTTTACATGATTATATAATATTTTTTCATGATTTTCCTCAAATGTTCTTTGGAAAGTGCCTCTGTTCTCTGTACAAGGCTTGGCTATTACTTCACCCCCTTCTGCGATTATTTTAACTCGATCTGCTAGCGTGCTCTTTGGTACAGAATATCTAGCACTGGCATCTCTTATTGTCAATTCTTTTGAAATTACTCTGTCAATTGCCTCCTTCATATTCATTTCATCCCATTTTCCACGAATTTTACCCATCGTTTACTGAAAAAAAAACACAAAACCTCTATTAGGCTTAGAATTCAAAATGTACTGACCAACAAGCTGTCCGATACCATCCAATCCCACTTTGTCCGATACCACCCAAATAACACGCAACATTGCGATGGCTACTAAACAGAAAGCAATGACGTGAACGATATTATACGGCTACAACGTGACAATTATAATATAATATCTACACTAGTAACAATAGAAACTAAATACACTTACTCTAAGAGAAGTTTTAGTACTCCAAAGTTATTTTCGTGCACTACACCACACAGCAAAAACCAGAAAACTCGAAGCACACCACGACACGGCTTGGCGTACACATCCAATATGGCGATGGCTCAACTGGTTGGTTTTGATGAACACACTGACCGCGTGACAAATGCTGCCTAATGTGGCAAATGCCCTAAACTGCTCTTGTCCGATACCATCGCCTGTCCGATACCACACGAACTTCCCCTACACCACAAAAAGCAAGATGGCGTCTGTCATTTTCTTAACGATGAAGAAGGGGTACAGCAGCGCGCCATGTTAAGAAATAATGAACTATGAGATATAGCATAGACAATTAAATTTTTCTTTTCTTTTCTTTTGTCAATTGTATTCCTAACGTCTGACAATTAATTATTTTCATTGTTGTATTAATGTTATATTTGTAATGGATAATATTAAATTGTAAAATTATCTAATTGATTTCTTTTGTATAATCACAATGTAACAGTACATAAAGGCCCCATACTTTAATTATGGGATCTGAGGTTATTTTTCCAATGTTTTATTGTATAATTATTAACTGCAGAATGGTTAGGTCCATTGTCCCTATATACGAAGGAACAGCGCAGATTCGGTGAGATGAGTACCATGCCGAGGTCACCGTTGGACGAGCGAAAGCCGGTCGAGGAAATGGCGGTGTATATGATGACAGATTATAAATATTCATTGTGATTGGTTCATGAAGCTGTTTCGTCATAACAAAAGACAATGACGCATAAAACACAACGCATGTAACTAGGCGTTGTCCCATCGAACAAAGCCTGATGACGTAAAATGCACACACACAAGCACAATTTTGCATATTCCTCTGTCTCAGTTCAACGCAGTAATCCAAAGGGTCAGCAGCGATGTATCGCTGTCTGGGCGTTTTGTCAACAAAAGTTTAAATGTACTAGAATCTAAACCAAAATGTGATAGTGGAGCATTAGAGGGCTCAAGTTTTTATTAACAGTAACACATAAAATGTAAAATCAGTGCACAAAGTGTTAAACAAGAACCATGAGGCGAACACCGGCCATACCTTGGAAGAACAGCCAACTTCAACGAGGGATCCACTCTGACTACATTTAGAGAAGTTGAACCATTATCACCTGTTTAATATTATTAATAATGAGCTCATTTATTGGTATTAACAAGATTTGATCAATATATTTGTAATGGGGCGAATGAATGTGAGTGCGAATGAGTGAACGCATGGCCATGATCACATATGCAAACGGCATTGGTTTGTGTAGTTGTTAGAATACGATTCATTATAGAATTAGAGCTGCAGCCAAAAGTCTAAATTTTATAAAAGAGTAACAAGATTCACAATAGTGGAAATAATATGACTGAATAGATTTTGAATAAAATTAACCACCATTTTGTTTTGTACCATTGGGTGTGACGCCATTTTGAGGCATTGTTAATTATATGTGTTTATTTTGTTTCAACTATTAAAATCCAATAATTACAATCAGTGAACTATCAGTGTTCTTATTTCTATCAACCTTCTTTGAATCTGAAATCTCGCCAAGAAAGAACCCTGGCCCCCTTAGAGAGAGAGATTTATAAGAGAATGAAAAGCACGTGCTCTCACATATTTAAATTTGGTAAGTACATGTGTTTACCTTATAACGATCATATTTATATGTACATAAAGATAAAATTTGTGTGTATAAGTGTGAGTTTGTTAACAACAAGAACTCACATACAACCATCATACACAAACAACAATTATTTACTACATGTTCAAATTTTTTATTCATGTATGTTATTAATATAATACTTGTTAGGTGAATTTATAATATTACTGAAGATGATTTTTTATATTGTTAAAACCCTGAGATATAAATTTTTTTCATGCATCCGAGAGCTAGATGGAGCTGAAACCTTAAAAAAGGGAAAATTATTTGTTAATTAATAGAAAATAAAAAAAAGGGGAACTTATTATAACAACAAAAGCAGGAATAAATATTTAATGATTCAGAGCAGCAAAAGGAGTGTGTTCTCATTTGTAGTATAATGATATGAATACCCATTTAAAGAAAATTAATTACACATTTGTTAGAGTATATTTTATATTACAAATTGGGATCCCAAGGACGTAGGGCATCGTAAATGTTAAAAGGTTAGTATAACCATAGCAGTTACATACACCCATTATATTTAAGAAGTATAAATTAAATAATATTACAAAATTGGCACCAACAACTTGGGGCTCTACAAAATACTAATGTGACATTTGAAAATTAACTAACTAAGAACTTCACATTATAAAATTGGCACCCAACATGGGGCGTAACATCAATTATAACATTACATCATAAATTGGCGCACCAACTCGAGAGCTAGGAAAAGGAGAGCAAAATAAATAGATAAGTATTGAATAACACTACAATTTACATTCCTAGTTGGCAATTATACAAAAGAAAAGTAAGAATGTTGAGGAGAGGAACTTCGTGCAGGAAAACCAAAAGAACTGACGCAGAAATGGACAGGGAAGAAAAGGAGGCCCAACCAGCACCTGAAGTGGAGGTGATAGCAAGTGATCCACAAGAAAACCAACCAGACAGACCAGCACAAACAGAGATGGTAAGCCTACAGGAAATGATGAGGGTTATGTTTGAACAATTAAGCCAGAAAATGGAAGATACCAATAAGAAAATAGAAGATAATAGTAAGAAAATGAAAGACAACAATACATTCAGTGAAACATTAAATAAAACATGGAAATATTGAAAGATGATAATAAGCAATTGCAAGAAACACTAAGTAAAAAAATCGAAGGTAACAATGAAAAAAATAAGTAAGAAAATAGAAGATAATAATAAAAAAATGAGTAAGAAGATAGAACAAATGACAGAAACAGAAGGGAAATGAAAAATCAGATGGAGGAGAATACTAAGAACATCAGATAACAGATTTCAGAGACTAATGAGAAGTGGAACCGGACAAATCAGGAGCTACAGCATGTTAAGGAAGACACCCACATACGAATAAATAATGTAGAAGAAGATAATAAAATTCGAATAGAATCGTTGGAGAAGGAAACTCAAGAAGACCTAGTAAGAGTACAAGGTTATGAGAAAGAATTGAAGACATTAATGCCAACATGAATAATGTAAAAGGTCAAGTAATTTATAATAAAGAGAAGATAGAAGAAATTCAACGAGAATTAGTGAACATCAGAGCCCGAGATGATTAGGAGTAGGCCGTTTAGTGTCTCTAGTGTACAACCCACGGAGAATAGAGAAGTAATCAACTTCAAGAACTACAAGAAAAACCCAACGGAGTTCCTGGAAAGAATCGAAGAAAATATCGCCAGGCACCGAGAAACGAGATGGACATCTATCAGGAGCATGCTAGACGAGCACTTCAAGGACATAAACGATAACTGGTGGACTGCAACCAGACACGACATTCAGGATTACCAGGAATTTAAAACACTGTTCAAAGTGAAATACTGGTCGGAATCGACACAGAATATAGTTAGGGATAACATCTGTAATGGCAAGTATGATCCGTATAGTGGACAAACGCCGACAGCATATTTCCTAGGTAAAGTATGTTTTGCCATGAATTTAGAGCCTAAAATACCTGAAGAATGTTTGGTCACGAAATTATCTTACCATTACGAAGAAGGAATTGCGAGAGCCAGACTTTGTGGGCAAATCAAGATTATACAAGCCATGGTCGCCTATTAGAAAATTATGAACATGAGAACTATTACCGTCAAAGCCGGCAAAGGAATGATAACTATATTGGAAGTGGTAACAACAATAATAATACCCATAATAATAATCGTAACAATACTATTGATAATAATAATAATCGTAGTAATAATAATAACAATAACAAACGGCAGAATCATGGTGATAACAATAATAATAATAAAACATACCGACCTCGAGTAAATCATATACGAACAAATAATAGAGAGACTGACAGAGATCTAGAAGACAGTACTATCAAAGACGTAGAAGCTTCGACAATCATTACGACAGAGACAACAACAATGAGAACAATTATTACCACAGAAATGGTACGAGAAGGAGCAGGAGTAACGAAGATAGTAGAAGGATGAATGACTATGAAGCCTTCAATAACAATCCAGGAGAGAGACAGGAGTCACACATCAATAACCAACCTAATCAGCAGGAAAATAGAACCAATGAAGGCCACCTTTTAAACGAGAGGCGGCAGTGAAAATGCATAATGGCCCATCACTGGACCAATCTTTTGGGTACCGACTGAGACAAACAATAAGACAACAGATAAGACGATAACGATAATAAAAAACAACTATTTAAAAAACATTAGAGATGCCTTACTGGAGGAAGAGTCTGCCAATACCATAAATCACAGTAATGAAATTACTTACATAATAGCCGGGATAAATGGAATTCCGACAAAGATAATGATTGATACTGGTGCAAATGTGTCGCTGATAGATAGCACAGAATTAGATAGAATTCAGAAGGAATGCAGAAAAATCTTACCAACTTTACCCGTGAACATCATATTAATTGGAGCTACAGGACGCCAAAATAAGTCAGTAAGAAAACAAGTTTTGTTAGACCTAAGAAGCAATGGTGTAATCATCCCCATGGTATTCTTGGTAGCAAACGGTCTACCTTTCAATGTACTAATAGACTGTGATATGTTGAGACAATATTCAGCAATCATTGACCTGAGCAGAGAGAAAGTGTCTTTGACCTCAGATGGTATAGTATGGACGGCTGAGTTAATTGGAAGCCAATGTGCCCCTCAGAACCACGCCAGCTATCATGTTAGGGAAGATGATTATTGTAGGGATTATACACCTGACGAGAGAATTAAATATCAGGATGACAATAACGAATTATGGCATTGTAAATTAGAAGAGATCAAAAAATTTCAACAAGAAAAGACGGGAGTAAAGTTGAGTGAAGAACAGGTAGAAAAACTAATATTAATCTATAATAAATATCTGCATATTTTTTCAGATGCACCCGGTAAGGTCAAAGGTTATCAATGTAATGTAAGTTAACATTCAGAGAACCCGTTGAATTCCATAAGAAATCTTACTTCATCGCTTATGCATTACTAAGAAGACCAAAGGAACATATAACCAGGCTTCATTGAAGAAATATTATGAAGAAAATAAGTCAATATAAATGATCATTTCCTCAACCATATAAATTTGCTTTCAGAAATAATCATTTCTGGTGGAGAGGCAATATGTAGCATCACGAGATAGTACAAACCACGAAACTCAATTTAATTATCAAAAATACTGTATAAGGAAACTACTCAAATAGATAAATACTATGTAATTGAATGAGGAGTGCAATAGAGAATGAGTGGTCAAATGAGAACAACCAAAAATAATTATATAAAGGAATAATTATAATAACTAAACCAATAAACCATGAATAATAAAAAAAGAATAAGTGTTACAGATGCATGAATAAATTAAAAACAGGAATTAGCCTTGTAAACAAACATAATAAATAACTTGACAAAACATACATAAAAAAGGACTACACTGGACTGTATTTGACACAATAATTACCCAACAGATTAGGGAAGTGATTTTATTGATCTTGTTATAATATTGTAAATAGTAATGTTTTAGTATGCAAGTGAGACATGTATTTAGGGTTAAGAAAAATCATTTGTATAACCAGCCTAAAAGTCAAGCTAGGTCTTAAACCTAAGACTGTATTTGTAATTAGCTCATAGATAGTGTCATGGTAAAAACAAGATAATTATTTTCATAATTGTGTTTATTCGAATAGAAAAGTGATAAATAGTGATAATAAAACAGTGCAAATGACCCAGTGTAAACAAGGATACAAACATAAAATATTGTGAACCAAGTATGACCATAAGGTGAGAATGGCATGTACTTTATATGAAGTGAACAAATAACAATAAAATCCACTTAATTAGTGCAAGTGACAATATAAAATTAACTGAAATAAAAGCATAAATGGGATTATGTAAAATAATCAGGAAAAGTAAGGTTATATTAAAAACTTACGTTTACTGGAGGCAGATAAAACAGTCCTGAGACCGAAAAATACACCAACAAACCAAGGCCTATTATAGATGAATCTAAGATTGATTGTTAGAAGGAAGAAAGCTTTGTCTAATGTTGGCATCCCATGAAGGAGGAACAAATGGAAATAGTTGCCAATCCAAACAAGATTAAATAAGAAGAGTGTAGTAAAAAAGCCAAGTAAAGTTACAGAAATTATCAGTAAACTATCGTACAAGTTGTGTTCAACCCACCTGAAGAAGAACAATTGAAATTACTATCCTAACTGGTGTAATACATCTTGAATTCGGTGAGATCATTCCAACTTATAACCATATTGACAAAGTACGAGGCGTGTCTGGAAAGTAAAGATACAAAGGTCGTAATTGGTCTAAAAATATTTATTTACAAATCATTAACTGACAATTACGTAAATACATATATCTTTATTTCTCTACATAATTTCCACCATTATCCAAGCACCTATTAAGTCTGGGAACCAGCTTTTGTATCCCCGTGTCATAGAAGTCTGCCCCCAACCCTTTGAACTATGTCATGACCTCTTCTTTTACCTCGTCATCGTCATCGAACTTTTTTCTGGCCAGATATTGTTTCAGGTGAAGGAACAAGTGAAAATCGCTGGGCGTGAGGTCCGGGCTATACGGCGGGTGATCCAAAACATCCCATTTCCAACTGCCGAGCAGTGCAGAGGTCACGCATGCAGTAATCTAACATTAATCTTGACAACATTTGATTAATTTGCTAATTGTATATCACAAAGTTCTTTTCATAAATTGGTTTTTTATTAACATAACAAATATGGTTCATCACTATCACGAATCACCGTATCTTACACACTCATTTATGGATTAAAATAACATTAATCAAACCAACTGGTTTTACATCAAAATAATAAGTATAAAATAACAATTGTGCCTACTTTCATGGCTAAAAAAAACTCAAAAACATGAATACCAACATTATCTTCTTTTCTTTTAAATTTCACCTTCCCAATCCTGGTTATAAATTTCATGTGTGATTAATCTTAGAATTATTTTTTTTTTAATTATTACTTTATTTATACGGGCGAATCTGATAAGAATTTTATGTCTCTTTAACCTTTCCATCTTGGTATTTAATTACTATAAATCCACACAATTTAATTCTACTGGCTATGAAATTATTTAACTTGAGTGTCATTCTATGTTTCCCCAAACTGGTAAGTACCCTCTTAATTCTATTATAATGTTCTTCCCAACTGTTTGATGCAATTACTAACTCATTAACATCCACTGTAGTAACTTCTCCTTGCCCCATACTCAGTCAAATCATTCTATAAATATGGCCACATTATGGACCAGCCCAAAAGGTGTTCTCTTGAAATGATAACATACGAGGCGTGTCCGGAAAGTAAAGATACAAAGGTCGTAATTGGTCTAAAAATATTTATTTACAAATCATTAACTGACAATTACGTAAATACATATATCTTTATTTCTCTACATAATTACCGCCATTATCCAAGCACCTATTAAGTCTGGGAACCAGCTTTTGTATCCCCGTGTCATAGAAGTCTGCCCCCAACCCTTTGAACCATGTCATGACCTCTTCTTTTGCCTCGTCATCGTCATCGAACTTTTTTCTGGCCAGATATTGTTTCAGGTGAAGGAACAAGTGAAAATCACTGGGCGCGAGGTCCGGGCTATGTGGCGGGTGATACAAAACATCCCATTTCCAACTGCCGAGCAGCGCAGAGGTCACGCATGCAGTATGGGGCCGAGCATTGTCGTGGAGCAGGCAGATGCCACGTGTCAGCATTCTTCTCTTTTTGTTTTGAATAGCCCGTCGAAGACGTCTCAGTGTCTCACAATATGCATCTGTGTGGTGAGGTAAAAGAAGAGGTCATGACATGGTTCAAAGGGTTGGGGGCAGACTTCTATGACACGGGGATACAAAAGCTGGTTCCCAGACTTAATAGGTGATTGGATAATGGCGGTAATTATGTAGAGAAATAAAGATATATGTATTTACGTAACTGTCAGTTAATGATTTGTAAATAAATATTTTTAGACCAATTACGACCTTTGTATCTTTACTTTCCGGACATGCCTTGTATTAATGTTTTACACAACACTTCCATATAAACTAAAAAACAAACACATTTAGTGTGACTACATTTCTAAACATAATATATGATATCAAAAGTGAGTGACACAAACTTATTTTGAACCAACAAAAGTGTAGAACTCATATAAATTTTATTAAACATTTAATATTGTGTATACCACAAAAAGCAAGATGGCGTCTGTCATTTTCTTAATGATGAAGAAGGGGTACAGCAGCGCGCCATGTTAAGAAATAATGAACTATGAGATATAGCATAGACAATTAAATTTTTCTTTTCTTTTCTTTTGTCAATTGTATTCCTAACGTCTAACAATTAATTATTTTCATTGTTTTATTAATGTTATATTTGTAATGGATAATATTAAGTTGTAAAATTATCTAATTGATTTCTTTTGTATAATCACAAGAACTCACATACAACCATCATACAAAAACAACAATTATTTACTACATGTTCAAATTTTTTATTCATGTATGTTATTAGTATAATACTTGTTAGGTGAATTTATAATATTACTGAAGATGATTTTTTTATGTTGTTAAAACCCTGAGATATAAAATTTTTTACATGGATCCGAGAGCCAGATGGAGCTGAAACCTCAAAAAAGGGAAAATGATTTGTTAATTAATAGAAAATAAAAAAAGGGGAACATATTATAACCACAAAAGCAGGAATATATATTTAATGATTCAGAGCAGCAAAAGGAGTGTGTTCTCATTTGTAGTATAATTATATGAATACCCATTTAAAGAAAATTAATTACACATTTGTTAGAGTATATTTTATATTACAAATTGGGATCCCAAGGACGTAGGGCATCGAAAATGTTTAAAGGTTAGTATAACCATAGCAGTTACATACACTCATTATACACATTATATTTAAGAAATATAAATTAAATAATATTACAAAATTGGCACCAACAACTTGGGGTTGTGATCAAAGTCCTTCATTTCTTTAACAATTTCTTGATAGATAGCATCGCAAAAACATTCAGTTTCTCGTTTTTCATTGTACTTCTCAAGAAAGTTTTTAGTCTTTTCAGCGTCAAAAAGCAGCGCTCAGGTTTGGCAGTTATCAGAGGGGTAGTTATGATAATTTTTATAAGTTTCAATACATCTTTGAAAACTGACATAAGATTGTTTTCTTTTATAAGTTTAAGAAGTCTTATTGTGCCTTTAATATAATATAGGCTAATATAATTGTTTCAGTTCACTCCGAACTTTGTTTCTTGTAAGAAAGGGTAATGCTGAATCACTCACCTGAATTTTCCTTCCTGAAAGTTAGTAGAAAAAATGGAAATAAACCGTCATTGGACATCAACGAAGCTGCCACCAGGTGTCCCGTGTAAGTAAATCTACCTTTTACTTGAGTTATAATGATGTCACATACTTCTTTTGCATCCCCTATTCTAGTGCTGCATCCAACATTATTGTTCCTTTTTCTTGGTTACTCAAGGAATCCTCATTTATTTGTGTTTCTATTTTATTTATTTTCTCCCTCCCTTTCTACATCTTATTTTCAAAAATTCTGATGTCACTTTGCCACATTACACTACCATTGTTCCTACTCTGTAGTTATTGGTATATTATGTTCATGTTGTATAGAATTCTATAGAAAAAAGTTAGCCAGAACATGAAATTTTGGTTCAGAAGAGTCCTTCTGTGACCATTCCTTCATTAACTGAGAGTTTGTTTGTACACTTTTCTTCAAAATTTCAAAACATTCTTCCAACTTATATTGGTTTTCGTACACAACGTTGATTGTACGAATGTAGTAATTCCATTTTGTTATAGAAACTCTGCGTAACCTGGCTTACATTACTTCCTCCAAAACTTTCGTTCATAGAAATGAGTGTGACACAAGTGCTGGAATGGCAGACAGATTTGAGAAAGAACTCTTTGTTGTTTACACTTGTTGCTTTTCCTAATAACAAATTATTTGATGAGTGTAACAATGTACAAATTATGCGAGCGGATACACTTCTCTAATTTTTGCCTGTACACCTCCAACAGAACCACACATAACATTAATGCCATACAAGTCTCAGCTATTAACGTTCCTGTGATGTGTGCAGAAGACGATTTATGTTGTCCATTATGGACTTTGCTAAGGTTTCTGCATATTTACCTTCAGGACTGAGAAATCCGCAAAAGTTTCGTATACTGATCCCTTAAACAAGTATTTAAAAACTAATACCATATGCAGTGGCTTGTCACATCGGTTGTCTAGTCACATTAGATTGCCACAAATTCAGAAGCTTTTATCTCCTTTTCTATTTCTTTCCTGCAGACACTTGGGTAAAATAATAAAACAAAACCTAATAATTCGACACTACAATATTTGCCTAAATTATTCGTGACACTATTAAATAAATACACACACTCAAAACCTAAACACTAAACAAATGCCTGCACTGAATTAATGACAGCGGAGTAAGTCTAAACACCTAAAAGAGCAAATCTCAGACTATCAATAGTCTGCGATTAGTTGTACGGAGTGAATCACGTCACACTTTTTGCTCAATGAGGCACGATAGGAGACGCGCCAATTGCCAGTGGAAATACCTCCTATAAGCTTACAGGTTCATTTAACGTTGGACAGAGTGCGGGATGGAGAAATGGGCGCGATTGGAAGAGCGCCGTGATGCTGTTCCGAAAACATTTCTGCTATTACCTAACATGAAAACACTTTCCACGAGCGGTAATAATGGATTGTTTAGTGATATGATTTAAACTGGATGGCGCGCGCCTTAGCGCCCTAAGAACAAGCCGCCCCTGGATTTATGCAAATGTCACAAACATCCAGTGGCTGCAACACTGAAGTAAATTCATGAGGTATAATCACACTGATCACTGAATGCTACAATATTTCACCCTACCCTAATAAAAATTACTTTAAACATAAAGTAGAAAAGACAAATTCACATTTGCAGCATCTCATATATATACCATACCAGTCACTATTCTCTTATAGGTGCATAAACTCCCTTCTCGCTAACACTGTTCACACTATATGAACAGCACCAGCATCACCTTCATATGATTCACCAATGTCTGGATGATGAGCTTCCTCATGAACCTAATAAAAGGTTGATGGCAGCACAGGAACGTAGTTGGAAAGCAAGACAAAACAAAACAGAGGAGCAAAGCACACAGCGCTTATAAAACGTGCGTGAAAATTATAAATGTCACAATTGTATTAATGAAGGTAATTTTGTGTCATCAATAAATGAGGAATTCACTGTTGTTCTATGCTGTGTGTAGAAAATGATTATACCCAAGGCAGCATTGTAAACTTGAAACATTATCCTGTGCTGATCTTCTATCCAGTGATTTTGCTGAAATGACTAATCTGGTGGTATGTACTTGTTGCTCTAGCAATATAAATAAATGTAAAGTTCCTTCTCAAGTGTTTTGAAATAAATGGACATTATACCTGTACCACCACAATTAAAGAATTTATTGTATATACAGCAACAAATGCTGGCAGGAATATTTCTATTTTTAAAATTCATGAAGGTACAGAATAGATCTAACCAAAATTGGTGTAAAGGGCAATTCATTTTATTTGCTCACAATGTCGTAAAAATATGAAATGCCGTAGAACAAACAACTGCCATTACCTTTGTGTAATGCAGGATTAGTAATTATAGAAGAGATTCGCAAAAATCTGCAGCAGCATAGAGAATCCCAAATAAATACTGAACGACTAAGACAATTTACATCTTGACGCTAGACCCAACTTTGCCAATGTATTGAATTATAATATTTTTGAGATAGTCCAGGTGATAGAAAATGCGGAATACAGAGATGACATGCAAATGTAGACTCAAGAGATCCAACAAAGAACTATCAAAGCAATGATTGACGAGTTAAATATGTCAATTTTAAGTGGTTCAAGCCATCAAGGTGATGAACAGTTCAACATCGATTCATGTGGTAAAAAGTATACTGACATAGCAGCTTGTGTAGCTTTTTCCTTATTAGATCCATATCTCTCTCTCCTATGGCGCTACAGCCCAAGTCGGGCCCTGGCCTCCACCAATCTCTGCCTCCAATCTACTCTATCCATTGCAGCCCTCCTCCAGTTTTTTTATCCCCATGTCCCTCGCGTCCTCTGCAACGCCATCTTCCCACCTCTTCCTCAGTCTGCCCTAGGTCTTGTTCCCTCCCATGTAACCAGCACTAGATCCAAATACTTGGACTATAAGTGACAAAGATTACATGCTTATAGTAGGTAATAGGTATTATAGACAATACATATCATTACAAGCAAATCCTAATAGGCATGCTAAAGAGCAAAATAGGGTGTATTTGACAGACTTTAAATCACAGTTATATATTCATAATTGTTGGATAAATTTGAATGTACATTTTTTGATTGGTCGCTTTTTTTTGAAAATCAGAAGCTGTGTTCGTACAAGCTGTGCTGCCGAGACGTCTGAAGAGCGGGGTGTCTACTTCTTAGTACTTAATCATAACGTGTGCTTGTGTTGGTGCGGTATTACTGGTTCTGTAAACATTGTTCAGTAAGCTATATGCAATTAGAAATACAGTGCGAGAGACAGTGTTAAACGTATTTTAAATGTGTAGTAGTACCGTGATACGTGCAGTGAAATGGCAAACGTCACCGCATTCCTTCTTGGGTTGCAAAGCTTAACACATGATAGTATAGTATTCTTATTGCCAATCCATCTTCAGTAGCTATGGCATGTAGCCGACAGAACAGATACATATCAAATACTTTTGGTTGCTTGGTTCACATGATAGATGGCCCAAGGGGCATAGAGCAACATCCAGAGATGTATTGTGCTGTATGATTTTTGTGAGTATTGAAGAACTCCTTACACTTTTCCATTGTAATTTGAGAATAACAAAATCTAATGATACAAACTAACCTCAGTAAGGCAGTAATCTTAGTCTATTATTGAATTTTCAAAGCAAAAGTGTAAGTATAAAATATATTTTTCTGCTGGTACCTGCTCAATACTTGTCCAGTACCAATTTTAAATAATATGGGACCACAACAGAAACATGCCCTTTCAAATAAAAAAAAATTATTCAAATCAGTCCAGCCATTCTCAAGTAATCAGCGAACATACATATAAAAAATAAAAAAAGGACAGGGACTCCTCTTTTTTGAAGTCAGTTAATAATCATTCCCTTTTCAGCACTATATAAATGGCAGTTTTCTCTCTCATAACACATAATAATGGCCCATCTCTGCTTCTTATTGTCTCCCATTCTTACTGGCATGCTTTTTCATCTCTTGGCAGTTGTATTGGGAGGCATGTGGTCCATATTCACTATGTAAGATCCACTTATAATTTAAACATAATTTTTTATGGCAGGACAATGTTTCATACACTTCATAAAACTACCTTTTCTGAAAGTGAGGTATAATGTTGTGTACAGGTTCAAAAATATATAATTTCATGTGTGCTTCATCATCTTACTCCATTTACAGCTCATTTGCTTTACTGGAAACCCTAACCTGAGCATTCGGAGAACATGCTTTATACCACAACCCACCCCCTGTGTGGACAACATTACAACTGTTAGTATCTATCATACTGCATGAGCATGTGTTATTCACTTGAATAATATAATAGTCACAAGTTTAGGTCACACTTTTTTCTAATGATTACACTTGTTGGTTTAATTCAAATCCTCAGTATCCTGGTATCAACAGTGTTCATAAACTTTTAAATTTTAATATACATGTAGTCTGTACCTTTTTGTTCTCCTTTGTTTTTAGACTCACTCAAATCTGTATCAAAAATTTATCTACATTTTTGTGTTGTATTACTATAATTATTACTGTAGCACTTCGAATATTAACGCGTGTCAACAGATAAATGTGTATATTGTATTGCTATAGCCCACATTAATCATAATTTATTTTTGAAGGTCTAACTTAGGTGACAGATCACAAGTCCTGCACAGAAAGTGCTGTGTAATTAATTAAACTTTATGACCAGTAAAACTAATGCTGATAGGTTCATAATAGTTCACAAATAACAGAGAGATGCAGTGCTTTTGCATTTATCTGGGAATGCAATTAAAAAGACTAAAATTAAATTGATAGAAATTGAAACCAAAAACATAAAGCTTTTAGTACTTGTAAGAAAAGAAAAAAGTAAAACCTATCATCAGATTACATAATTTTGATAAACCCATAGTAGTTCTCCGTACAGAAAGAGAACGTTTTGCGTTACTGAAAATTCTGTATTTTAACTAACAAAACAAAAGAGCTTGCAAAAGAAGGCATTTTAAAAGGGGGATAAAACAAGATTTCATACGAGTGTGCTAGTGTTACGTTTAGAAAAATTTGAAGTTAGCTTTACCAGAGTAGCTGAAAATTCAATACACAGTAGATCTGCATGTTAACATCATTCTCAAAGTACGGAAATGAGGGGAAGACTGGTAATGTACAAGGACAAATCCTTTATGAATACTTCAGACTCACTAAATAAGGGATAGAAGCAGCAACATGAAGTTAAGTGTACCAACTACAAAAAGTTCAAAATTATACTAACACTGGAGAGGAAATTACTTATTTCCTGGCACAATAACTATTTGAAAATGCAGTCAACTGACGTGGATCTGCCAAAATGAATTGTAACACATTATTCTAAGTGAAAGGTTATTGCAAAAGAGGTTATTACCAAATCTACCTTATAGACGTGTCTAATAACAGAGAATGTCCATATCATAACACAAACATTTGAAATTCCCTATTTTTAAGAAACCTGTAAAATAAAATGTAGAAGTGGTGGAGACAGAAAAGTACTCGTTTCTCCAATAATGTATTACAAATGGAAATGTATAAATTTTTTTGGTTAGGAAAAGACCAGAAAAAAGATTGTGTCATTGACATAAACATTTTATAGGGAAAAGGGCATACAGTATTAACAATTCCCTTCCCCTAACACTCTGCTAATTTAAACCCAACAGAAATTGTGCAGACAAATATGAAGAAAAGTTCTCCTCTGTCATAGCAGGCAACTGGAAAAGAAAATATGAATATGTCAAAAAACTGAGTACGATTAAAAAAATTGAAGGCTCTTTTCAGCCTCATTCAATACAATAAAATAACTGACACTTTTATTATAAACTTGGTATGTGACAATGAAGAGATTTCAACAGAGGATGAAGGTTTCTCTGACAAATATGAAAAAAGGTAGAGCATGAAAAATTACTACCTTTTAATAAAAGTGGTCAATGTTATCTGAAATGTATGCTTGAATATTATGTAAACATGGCTTCCATATTATTTGTAGTTATTGTTACAATAATAACATACTGCTTTAACTACAATTGCATACACTTTTTTTATAGTACACTCATGACAGCACTTAATTTGCCTTCAACACACACAGCGGCACATGGATTTTTGCTCATTATCCAAGTAGATGCACACACAGAATATAGTAATCCACTTGGGTGTAAGCTTGTATTGTTATAAAAAAAGTAAAATAAATCCACTTTATAAAAATAATTCAACTTTATTTAAATATATACTACCAGAAAGTAGTGTGAGTTGATATAGTTTCTTAAACTCTATTCTTACCTTAAATTGTTTAACAACATGGCTTCTTCATTATAAATTTTCTTACATGTTGTGTACAAAGAAAAGATTATTTCACTGTTATTGTATTACTGGGTTATATTTTGAATTTATTTTCATGCCACATGGCAGCAAGCAGTTGTCAATGCCTATCTACATAATTTGCTGACCAATATCTAATAACTTGGATACCATGCCATTCCTGTTACAAAATTTTAAACATGAAATTGTCATATTAGCCTAAACATTACTACATCAATTCACAAAACTATTTTTTGTTCTCCCCTCACTTTAGTATTTTTTGTCTTCTAACTTTTAGTTATCTTCTGGTACATAACATTCACTTCAATTCTTTCAACTCCTCTTTTTGCCAAAAGTAATCTATACGTTTCAAGTAGTTTAGAGAATTGCCTCATATTTAAAAGTCTTTGATTTCTTCTTACTGCTGCTACTAGTTTAAGTTTTCTGATTTGAAATTCCATCTTCTTCCCTTAAAAATTGAAACACTATACACTTGTTCTGTGTATAAATTTGCCAAATATTAAAATTATTTAGTCAATATATGTAAATTTATTAACTGAGACTGATAAATACATAAATTAATACTGAATTAGACTTTTAATATCAAAATTTTAATTCAAATTTAACACTAGTTAATAAATTACACAAATTCAATATAAGTGCAACTTATGTAGCAGCAGATGGAACAAAATGTTGGTAGTAACTTCGAGTAAAATCAACCATTAAGTCTTGAGTGCATTCTGGCAGTTCACCAACACAAAGGCCTGGAGATCCTCCATATCTAGTAAAGGATGGTACTATTGTTTCTGGTGGCAATATTGTATTGTCTTCAATCATACAACATTCTTTAAGAACACATCGCCTTCCCTGTAAACAAATTTCATTCAAAAAAATAGATGTACGTATTCTAGAAGTAATAAAAATACATTGTAAATTCGTTTAAAATTCATGTGCTATGTTCTATATATCTGCTAATATATATGGTAATAAATACAGAGCAAGTAGTAATATTATACAACTTTACATATTCATCAAGCACTGGCTCATTCACATGCTGTATCTATTACTTATCTTCTTCAGTTAATTTAATTACACAATTGTCTGTACCCCTGGCAAGCCTTTGTTTTCTATCAACGCTGTACTATATGCTTCTATACTAACTGGTTACTAACAGTCAGTAATTAGTGAAAAAATCTAACCTATTTGCAATTTCAGCAAGGAAGCAGGTTGTTTACTAAATAAAATTCTAGGTCATTTATGATTATTTGTAAAGATAAACAGACATTTTATTTGTAATTTTTTATAGTTGAACTGTCAACTGACAATTTCCTTCAGATAACAACCACAATTTATTGTTCTTACAGTATCATATGTTTTTCAACATTTTGTGATTCAGCATCCTCAATTGCAGCCATATAACAAAGAATTTCATCTTCAATCCCAGTTTTATTACCAAGAATGATGCTGCTTGAAGAAAGTGTTATGTATTCAGATATTTTTCAATTTACAAACTTACTTCATCTCGTACTCTTATGATATATAAACATCTCATACAATATTTAAATCTGTTTTCTGTAAATGTAATATATCTTCAATATGATGATGGTTAAAAAGATTCGATAATTAGTTCATCTTATAAAAAGCAGGTACATTAACACGGTGTAACATATTTCCTTCAGAGTAATGTATTTTAGCAGCTACACATTTTCGCCAACATTCGTTTTTGCAATTCACTCTTAGAAACATCTTTTAGCTGCTTTACGATCACGTCACTGGTATCTTAGTATAGTTTTCATTTCAGTCAGTTTCAAGTGAGTAAAATTAGTTAAAAAGTTGCCTAATGCCATAATAGAGAGTACAGTTGATATTTAACTATTACACTTTGCCGTGTCTGGTATTTCTTGATCAAGACAGATGAATATGCTGCAACACTGCCATACAAAAGAACCCAATTATTTGTTTCCTATATTACTTTCTGACTGCATTTCATACACACTGAAGGATATCAATGTACATTTCCTTGTTCACTGTTTGTGCTTTCAAATAAATTTATGGTGGTTAGTACCCTAATAATTACACAACGAATCCAACATAACTTCTCCTTTGCTCTTGGGGGGGGGGGGGTTAACAATACTTCTGTGTTTGTGTGATTTCGATTTCCAATCTCACAAATGGTGTTCTGACTGCAGAATAATTGGTCACTTTAACACATGTGATGTTATTTGTTACAGTAGTATAGGCACTCACTCGAACGAACACAATCCTCATGGAAACACTTGTGTCATTCAAATATTTGTGCTTTTGAAGTGTTAACTTCTTATAGTAGAAGAGAGGGAAAAAATTTACACGGGAGTGAATCCGTAGAATGTGACGTCATCAGAAAGGAATGCGACGAGAATCCGTAACAATATCCCCCTCTCTGTTTACATGTTCATGTTTCATATATCACTCTTTGTTTCTTAGTAATATTTTTTATTTCGTATTTATACGCACTATTAGGTATTTATTTCACACTTTTCCGTTAATTTACGCACTTTTTAAGGTTTATTAATTTAAAGTTTGAATTCTGTGCGCGGTCAAATGTAACATCGCGTGTTTGATCCCACACGTGTTTTCGTCTTTCTCGCTCATAGATTCGATATTTATAAAAGCTATTTGTACAATGTTTAACCTTATTTACTACTTACACTACTTATAGTTATTTTACATAAACGTCATTTTTTCGTCTTTTTGTCATTTACTGTCTCGATATTAGTACTGTCTTTAGTCGTATTTGTATTCATTGTTCAATTAGTTAATTGTGTGTGTTGTTCTTTAGTCCAACTTCTGTTATTTTTTGTTCTGTGTATTAGTTGGCTATTATTTCGTAGTTTTGGTATCTCGTCTGTATCTTGTATGTTTTATTATTGCTCGTCTCCCTCGGAATTATTAATTTGCTTGATTTTATTTCCACTGATTTGTTAGTTTCTGTTTATTTCCTCAAATCTTTATCCCTGTGTTTGGAATTTTCGGGTCAACTTGTACTTTTGTTTATCAAATGTTCAACTGTTTATTTTAGAGACATTTTGAGATGTTACATATGCCCCATCTTCAAGGTTGATAATTTTCTACCACGTGCGGCTAATAAAAGGAAATTATGGAGTGCTTCTTGTGCAGTTCTTTAGTAGATAAACCTGGGTTTAGAGAAAAAAGGGAAAAAATTAAAAAATTTACTCCGGACATCTGGAATTCATATAAACTTTACTTGAAATCATGTCATAAATACAGCGACGTTATATTGCCGGAAAGTTATGACGATGAAATTATTGGTTACCATTCCTCCTGCTACAAGGTATTCAATGTAACAAAAAAGTATTTGTTGAATGAAAGGTAAGTCTAATATGCCTTGTACGTAAATGTTTAAACATTTAGTAATTATTTTCTTAAGTTGTAACGTAATTTTTTTTATTGCCAATTCATACTGTGCTTTTTCAATATTTTATGTCTTTGAATATTGAAGCAAAACATAAAATCTTGTATAAGTATACTGTTCATAGACAGACATATTCAACTGTAAATGTGCCACATGCTTGTTACAGAAACACAGAATTGTGCTACTGTTCAGGAGAAAACACAAAGTGTGAACTGACCATATTCTGATGCCATGAGCACTTTCAACTTTTGAAACAATAATTTCTCTGACATAATTATTATAACCGAAGGTACCAATTTCATGAAATTTATGAACAACCTTGTAAATATAAATGTAGTATTTATTGTAATAAATTTATCCAATTCAATATAGTTATCCAGTCTGTGAAATGTTATACTAGTCTGAATTACGAAATGGCCTTGGTTTCTTGTGGATTTTGGTGCATACTAATATTTAAATGCATACTAATGCTATTTAAATGAACATAATTATTTTTACTGCCTACAACTACAAGGGATATTCTTTACAACCTTTGAGATGGGACCCACCTGCAATACAATACTGAAGATGTGCAGTTCACATACAGTGGACATTCTGCTACCACGTACCGCTAGGTAAACTTCTTCTGGTCAGTTATCATTGAGTAAACAACGTGTATAGGCCTACTGAATACAATCAAAGTGCCCACCAAGTGTGAACTGTGTTTTGTATTTCAGTTTCTTCTTGGTGAAGGGTATAATGTGAACAAAGTTCATTGTTGGATGAGAAATGTTTATGGTATCAGTTTTCTGAGTAACGGCTGTGTGCAAGAATGGCGCAGAAAGTTTAAAGGATGATGTGGACAGGCAAGAGAGGAAGTCAATAGCAATATAAGACATTGTTGAAAAGTTAACCAAGTGGTTTGTGAAAGGTGAAGATTCATGAGTTCTGAGCTGTCTGCCAACTACCCAAACAATTTCAAGGTCAGAACATACTTAGGAAATAACTTCTTAGACCACTGTTACAATAATGTAGAATCATACACATTACAAACCAAAAGATCAAGAACTTCTCTCTCTCTCTCTCTCTCTCTCTCTCTCTCTCTCTCTCTCTCTCTCTCTCTCTCTCTCTCTCTCTCTCTCTCTCTCTCTCTCTCTCTCTCTCTCTCTGTGTGTGTGAGAGAGAGAGAGAGAGAGAGAGAGAAACATCCAAAGCAACTCCATTGTCAAGTACAACGGCAACAAAAGACAAATTGAAAATTTCCACAAATACATTAACACTATACACCAAAAATTAAAATTCACACTAGATTTAGAACAAAACAATAGCATAAACTTCCTGGACCTTACAATTACCAAAACAAACAACACACACACACACATATAAAATATACAGAAAACCCACCACAACAGACATGGTCATACATAACTCATCCAACCACCCAACTCAACACAAACATGCAGCTTTCAACCACATGCTCCATAGGCTCACTTCAATACCCCAAAACACACACGACTACCAAGAAGAACTCAACACAATCAAGTATATAGCAGTCAAAAATGGATACAATCCCGATTTAATAAACAAACTACACAAACGCATCCTAAACACAAAAAGTAAAACACATAAAACCAACAGTACACAACCCAGTAAATACATCACACTCACATACTACAATTCCAACACACACAAAATTGCTAACACATTCAGGAAACACAATTATAAAGTAGCCTACAGAACTAACAACACCATCAGGAAACACATAAATAATACTAACAAAGACACAGACACATACAGCAAAACAGGTGTTTATAAATATCACTATAGTATTGACGACTCGGAACACTAAGTTTTTTATAAGTAAAAACGTAAAGTTTCACCTTACAGCCTAAACCGGCTTTCACCTTTAGAAGGTGAATTGGCTTTCACCTTTAGAAGATTTGAATTGCGACCAATTCAAATCGCACGCATTATTCGAACACATCTCACCACACACACACACAGCTTCGATCTTTCGAAAAACTATCCCGTCGCCAACAACAAGACGGACAACGCTACCTATGGCAGCCTCTGATGAAGCCTTCTAAAGGTGAAAGCCGGTTTAGGCTGTAAGGTAAAACTTTACGTTTTTACTTATAAAAAACTTAGTGTTCCGAGTCGTCAATACTATAGCAATATTTAGTTAAGTAACGGACACGTCATGGACAACGAAATCCATGGTGTTTATAAATTAAACTGCAGTGATTGTAACCAGTTCTACATCGGCCAGACGGGAAGATCTTTTTCCTCAAGATACTCTGAACATTTAAAATCCCTCACCACAAACTACATACACTCCACATTCGCCACACATTTACAAAATGAAAACCACGGTTACACAAACATAGAACACAACATGGAAATACTAGACTACTTACCTAAAAGTAGAAAACTAAAACACAGCAGAACAATAAGAAATATACAGACATCACACACTACAACCAAACAACATATTAAACGACCAATTACACTATAGATCACATATACTTTTTGATACACTTGTTCAAACACACACTTTGAATCCCAGTGCCAATTCCCTCCCACCAGCAACTCCCACCACACACACCTACAACCCATAATGGTTACTTTGTACTGACACTCTGTATTTCAAATCCCACTGAGGAAGACGGACACCACGTCGAAACGTTTGGGACATAAAACCAAAAGTAAGTGTTCACTAGTGAAAGTTTGTATGTGTATGTATATATATATATATATATATATATATATATATATATTACATTTAATATTTATACATAAATTTACCTCAAGATGTTATTTTTCTATTTGGAACATGTTTCGGGTACTATCTTGTTCCCATCCTCAGCCTTCCGGTTTTTTTGTCTGGTGAAGTACATATGTGTTGTTGGTTGATAATTGTCGCTTCCTGTTGGCTTCTGGTATTTCAAGTTGGTTTTATTGTGTGTGATTGTGGTGTATGTGTTAGTTTTTTGTGTATTTTCAATGTATATTGTAACCGAAACGTATTACAAATGATTTCTGATCTTCTTCCTTTTTAATTAAGCCCCACTGTTTGGGCTAGCCAATTTGTAACCGTCCGTTACAATAAAAATAAACTAAGAGGTTCGTTTAAATAAACCTCCACGCTAGTAAGGTTTCGCTCCGCTGTGGGTAGTGTCGCTTGGTAACAAGTCGCTGATTAAACTCTTTTAAGCCCCACTGTTGCGAGCATCAATTTGTAACAAGACCCTGTATGCAGTCTTTACAAATAAAGATAATAAAGAAAAAATTTTATTTAAAAAAAAATAAAATTTTCAAAAAAAAATTTTGTTTATGTTTTAATTGATGTCTGTAATGGAGAAGTAATTCTGTTTTAATGTTTTGATAAAAATTCTGATAATTAATAAGGCAGTTATTAATTATTTTGCACTTCTTGAAGATCTTAACTAAGTCCGGAGTTAATCAGATTAACTCCGGTCAGCAATCGATTTATGTTTTTTCGTGCTGGTCCAATATCTCCCTTTCTATAAATATTTTCTTCTTCAGGAAGTCTCGTTGCAATTAATAAACCTTAAACTAGCATGTGAAATAAGTTATAGATACAAACAATTGAAATAAATTGATTTATTAACAAAATTAAGGAACAATCGATGTTTAATCGATTGTGAGCTATTGTCGACTCCATCTCAGGAAATAATCGATTTGTTCATACAGTTGAAAAATTATTACAAGTATTATAAAAAAGGTTCTTGGAGCGATTATATTATTAATAGTCAGAGAAGGATAGACGAGAAAGTATAACATTTACAAATAAAGTGTTTTCAATAACTATTATCTAACAAAATGTGAATAAATTTTATAAAATAAGTAATATTGTTGATTTGTCAAACCAATACAGCAAGCGCTGAAGTCACTCAATCTAGTTGACACTGGTGGGCATGTCCAAAATGGCCGCTCAAAATTATGACGAGGTTAGCTGCAATGTCGTCGTGTTAAAATCTCACAGCAAAATTACCTTCATATATGTTTTAAATGTCCCCGAACTGGTGTAACCTGTCTAATATGTTGTTTAGTGTATTCTGGAAGAATGTTCGGTGTTCACTGGTGTTAGTTATGTTATATGGTTTTGGTGTTCACTTCTATTTGTTCGCTATGAAAAAAAAACGGTTATACTGTTGTAGATGGAATTGTCACAAATATGTCGTTTTACTGTTTTTATGCAGTGGTATTATGTAGTATTTATGTTGTTTTCACTATTGTAGTTAAAGTTTTCTGTGGTTTTAGTTGGAAAAGTGTTTAATTTACGTAACTCTCGCTTCACTGATTTTATTGGGTAACCTTAGTACACCATTTTTCTCGGTTTCAAGGAACGTATTCTCACATAAACTGTTCGGCTTGATCATTAACAAAGAACTAACTAACTTCCTTCACGTTAGTCAAAATCTGGCCCAGTTAATCTTTGAAAAAGTATTGTTAAAATATTTCGATTTCCCATATACATGATACAAAAATACATTATATATGGAATTTATTTAGTTTATTCATCACCTTCATGAATTATGAACCTTATCATTGGTTTAATTATCTCATTCTTTTTAAATTGATATATTATAGTCCATATCTGTTGACATTTTTGTGGAAATTACCAAATTTCTTTCTTTTTGGAAATCTAGGCTCAAAAACTGGTTTCCGCCTTCATATAATTTTTCTGCCATTTTAATTGTTATTAATACTATTATAATAAATTTCAAATAGTCATATTTCTCTTCCTTTCCTTAAATACATATAAATTGAACCTTTGAACTGGTTTTTTGTGATAATCTCTGAATTTAACACTCCTCTTTAAAAATAATTAATTTATATGTTTCAAAAATTTACAATATTTTAAAGTATATTTCTTTTTATCACTTTAACTCATAGATTCCTTCACAGTAGTTGTTAACTGATTTACCTTACCTAAATCTTGCCAGTTTACAGGAATTATAAGTGAATTAACTGGTTTATATGGTTTCTGTGAATTCATTAAATGGCCTAGAGTTTAGAATTTTACATTTCTGGCTTTCTCAAATAAATTTAATCCTACTCCTCCTCTGACTTTACATAGTTATTAACACATAAAAATAAAATGGTTTATCAACTTATTGTGATGTGTAGTATCTAATTAATATTACTGTTATATAAAAATAATAATGAACATTACTTAGCATTCTGTACAATTGGACATATTGCTGACATTGTTTGAAAACATACATTTAACTCTTTTTTTAATTAACACAGCATACCTACTGAAACATTTTAAATGGTATTTAAGCTGTTATTTAACAAACATAATAAATTCTAAACACATACAAATCTTATTGACTAAGAACTCTTTAATACATATGGGGTTTATGGCTGTGAACAAATAGCCATTTTAAACATTTTTAAACCTATGAATACTTAAATTAATTCCAGTCCTTTCTGGTCTAAACCATTATTATTTATTATCCCCTTATTCAGTAAACATGTCCACCCATCTTTAGTTATTAGCATTTCTACAAATGTCTTGTAATAACAAAGTGACATTAAAATAATAAAATATTGGAAATCTTCCATTTTATTATTTTATGATGATGTGTATTATTGAATATAAAAGTAGTTATATAGCATATTGGTAAGTCATAGTATCACTACAACTTTAAGTTTATTGTATTTCCAAAAACACTTGCACTAGTTCACTTTCACTGGTGGTTCTGATATACTGAGTCTTATTATCTCAGACCAGACCTTTAGTCATCATGGACTGTTAAGACTTGTTTATTATTTTTATCACACAATAACTCTAGTTGGTTCACATCTTATTATACTATACAACACTTTTGGTTTATTAATCATTACATTTTATAGGGTTTTGGGATGTTATACATTCTGTAATTGTCTCTATGGGTTTGGGGTTCATGGTAGTTAATAATAGGTTTTATAATGGTGTTTCTTCCATACTATTTCTTCCTTTCTTCTTGTCTTCTTTCTTGTCTTCATTCTTGTCCTTCTTCTTGTCTTCCTTCGTGTCTTTCTTCTGGTCTTCCTTCTTCTTGTCTTCACTCTTTTCTTTCTTCTGGTCTTCCTTCTTCTTGTCTTCACTCTTGGGTAAACCAAGGTACTTTGTGTTATCTTGACTGATGTTTGGTTTGGAGTATCTAATTTATTTTCTGATACTGACTTTGCTCTTCGTTAAAGGGTTCAGGGTATTGTTTACTTCCTGATAATAAACTCTGCTCTTCCTTCTTCTTGTGTTTGGGGTATTTTGTTGTTTCACCACTCTTAAACTGATTCTTTCTTCTTGAGTTTGTGGTATCTAATTTGTTTACTGGTCCTAACTTCCTGGGTAAATTCCTGATTTTATAATATGAGTTACTCTTAATTATTTCTTTGATTTTTAATAGTGGTAATTCTTATAATGTAATGAGGATTTTTATTTTATTGTGGTTTATTCCTTTGAATTCATTAAATTTCATTCGATATTATATTAGTATATGTAATGTAATTATTGTTTATTATCTTATATGAATTAATAAGTAGTGGATTTTCTGTCACGCTACAATATTCACACATGCAATAAACACAGGACATGAATTCCCAGACATAACCAATGTAACACTAATAAAACATATACCACACAAAGGCACCATAATGAACATATGGGAAAACTTACAAATATACAAACATAAAACAGAAAACAAACTAATACCTGAACAAATACAAATCAATACAAAACATGACACAATATTCAAAGCACTCAACATTGAAAATATACAAAAAAACTAACACATACACCACAATCACACACAATAAAACCAACTTGAAATACCAGAAGCCAACAGGAAGCGACAATTATCAACCAACAACACATATGTACTTCACCAGACAAAAAAACCGGAAGGCTGAGGATGGGAACAAGATAGTACCCGAAACATGTTCCAAATAGAAAAATAACATCTTGAGGTAAATTTATGTATAAATATTAAATGTAAACTTTATTAGATGTAAATACATCAAGAAACGGACTGTAGCAGAAAGTGATTGAAATATATATATATATATATATATATATATATATATATATATAATATGAATTTTTTATGCTTGTTTATAATAACTATTTTCACACACAGACACACGCATGCGCGCAGACATGAAGTACATTGTGATTATATAAGTGGAATGTATATTTTATAGCAATTCTACTTACAATAGCAACATTGTTCCCAATATACACATAAGAGCCTACAATTGCAGCATTTACAACAGAATTTTCTCCTACAAAGACATGATCTCCCATATGCAATGGGAAGAACGCCACTCTAAAAATGATAAAATTTATCTCCATTAATTGTCACAAACAGTACACAAATTTAATAAGTATACTGTACTCTCCTTATAAACTAAATATATGTTAATAATTTACAAATTAGGTTACTCTACATTGATAGGAAAAAATTACTTCACTTATTCAAATATTACAACTTTGGGAACATTAAGAACACTTACCTGCAAAAACTGTAAACAATACAATTCTGACTGGCTACTTTAATGAATGTAGTTTCTGACATACCAGAAAGGTTTGAAACTACAGATGAAAGTACACAGTCAGCAGGGAGGGGGGATTTGATATTCAAAAATATGAACTGCACGTATGTACTGTAGTTTAATCGGTAGTGTAAATAATAATATGAGTATTGTTAGCTTACATTTTGTTCCCTTATTTTATTTTTCTAAATATAATTAATTCACCACCGACTCAGAACACTAAGTTTTTTATAGGTAAAAACATGAAAGTTTTACCTTATAGCCTGAACCAGTTTTCGCTTTTAAAAAGCTTCTCCAGAGGCTGCCATTGGGAGCAGCACTGTCCATCTTGTTCTTGGTGACGGTACCGACTTTTGAAGGATCGATGTTGTGTGTGTGGGGTGTGATATGTTAGAATAATGCGTATGATTTGAATTGTGTCTGTTCATTTAGGATGTCGTTTTTATGTGTTTTCGTGTGTTTGTATATTTCCAGTTGTTCAAGAGTGTCTAGTTTTCAGCCTTTTGTGTATATGTGTAGAATGTCCATGTTATTCTCGATGTTTCTGTATGTGTGGTTTGCTTCAATGAGGTGGTTTGCAAAGTTGGATTCTGTAGTGGAGTGCAGTGCCTTTGTGTGTTCAATGTATCTTTCTTTGAAACTACGTCCTGTCTGGCCTATGTAGAATTTGTTTTGTGCTTTGTGTGTGTTTTGATAGTGTGTGTTCTGTTTTGTTTGTAATTTTGTATGCGATTCTGTATCCTGCTTTATTGAATTTGTGGGCTATTTTTTCAGTTTGGTTATTGATGTTTGTTAGTATTATGAATTTGTTGTTTTCTGTCTTTGTCTGTTGTTTGTTTTGTGTAGGAGTTTATTGACTATTCTTCTGTTGTATCTGTTGGATTCTGCTAGATATTTTATCGTGTTTAGTTCGTCTTTGTAGTCTTTTTCATCTAGTGGGATGTTGTTAAGTCTATGTATCATAGTTCTGAAGGCAGCTAGTTTGTGTTGTATTGGGTGATTGGAGGAGTTGTGTATTAGTGTGTCAGTTGTAGTCGGTTTTCTGTATATACTGAATTTGTGCCTGTGTTCAAATTTTGTAATGGAGAGGTCTAAGAAGTTTATGCTATTGTTGTGTTCATGTTAGGCAGTGAAGGTTATGTTTTTGTGTATTTTGTTTATGTGCGTTAGTAACTGTTCACATTGTCTTTTCTTTCAACATTCTAATACTATACAGACGATTTTCAATTTGGCAAAAATAAAACTAAAGGAGTGCCTGATATTCATATCTTGCTGTAATCATAATACTTTGCTTATGTTACAGTTACTGATAAAGTAAAACACTGTACTTAATTAAATGATACTATGTGGTTAAACATGCATGTCAGGATCATATAATAACAGTACAAAGTTCACATTAGACTTTTTAAGTTCATGCATAAATAAAGTATTAAAAAACATGAATAAAAGCAGTAGTGATAGTAGTGAATATGTGTTTGTAACTGATTACTTTGTTATTCAATAATGAGCATGTAATACATTAACCAAATGAAGCAATGCCATCAAATATTCAATCTCATTAGCCAATAACAGTTTAAAAATCATAAAAAGGATGGTAGTATCCATATGCTGATTAAGTGATACCATTATAATTTCTCCAAAGAATCATAGAAATGAAGAAATACTTACCCCTTACTGAACTTTTTGAATGGAGGTCTTATGACTGCATTTTTGCTAATAATGCAGTAACGGCCTGTTCGCACGTTGGCTAAATCACCTCGAATAATAGCATCTGACTGTACTATTACTTTACCATTGAGAACAATATTCTGTGAGCCACACAGAACTGTCTGTCTACTCACTTTGTTACCTGATGCCTAGCAAAACAAACAAAAAATATAAACTATGTAAAAATAGTACTTTACATAATACTACAGGCACTATCGAAAGTTACAGCTAACTTCAAACAACATTTTAAACACTTCAAATATAATCTAGAAAATTCAATCTATATACTCTATTTTTCAAAATTAATTCGAGAATACTCTAAAATGACTGTTACATGAAAGTTTGTAGATAAAAAATAACTTCATTTAACAAAGTTGTGTTAATGGTTATAATCACAAACAGAATTAACATTGTTGCACACCATTATAGAAAAATTATCCGATTAGCACTTGCCCTACAGTGCGTACACATTTTTATAAACCAGCTATTCTATAGTGGGGGTATAAAGAAGTTGTCTAGTTCCATTATTATTATTTCCGATCTGATGATGAGCTGTGAGGCTTTAAAGCACTAATCGGAATAATTTTTCTATAGTGGTGAGCAACAGTGTTAATTCTGTTTCAAAAATAACTGTCAAATACTGACGAAAGGAAATTAATTGAGTGTGAGTTTGTGTGTGTGGGGGATAGTTTCTCATACAAATAATAAAAAATAATACGAGGTGTGATCAAAAAGTATCACGATTGATACTGGAAATGCCAAGTCAGCTGACTTGGCTCCAAAAAAGCAACACATACGTTTACTTTACAGTATACTAATTACTCGGTATAAGTTATATAATAACAGTTGATCTGGTTTGTTTACAAATGCCAATTGTTGTGTTGTGTGTTAATTTGGCGCATTTACCATGTCAGAAAAAATTAATCAGAGATTTTGTATCAGATGTTGTCAAAAAGTTGGTGAAACATGTAAAGATCAGTGGCGAAGCTAGTAGTTAATGAATGGGTAGGCAAAAATCTTATCTTAATTTTTTTTTAAGGAATCACTAAAAGGACGGTGGTTCAAATCGGACGCTGAGGTAGAGTTTGCTGTAAGCGAATGGTTCCACAAACAGCCGTAAGAATTTTACTAGCAGGGAATCTACAGGGCAGTGCAACAGTGGAACTCATGTCTTAATGTTAATGGAGAGTTCTTTTAAAATCGTTGAATAAAAAATGCTTTACAGCTCTATATGTCTTTCTATTGAACAATCCTTGTATTAGTCATACACAATAATACAACTGATTGAACTTCAAAATTTTAAACTTGATTAGTTTCTATATATATATATGTTTAATGTTACAAATAATTCAAATAACAATCTTGATCATCTGTTAGTTCAGCGGAATAACAGGGACACTTTTAATAACCGCATAAAATAAACACACTTATAAACAACACAGGCGCTTTAACTTAACTGTTTGGACCACAGAAGTGAGGCATGCCTCAATGCTCTATGTGTACAGTGCGGGACAATCCCCCCTCCCTTCACTTCCTTATCTCACCCGCACATTGCTTACATATGATGTATACAAAAAACGCTGAGGCAAGTTCAGGTTGCCTCATTCGCTTTAAACGAGCTATGCCGAATCTCACTTGTCACCATGTAGCGGTCGCTCAGTAAAGCACATTTTGGTTTAATAAATTCGACAGTCGCGGTAACAATGTATAATCTTTACGTTATGTAGTTCATACGTATTTATAATTTTGATTCTACAGAATTTTTTAGGGTAGGCATTGCCTCAATTGCCTCCATGTAACTTCGCCACTGGTAAAGATACATCTGAAACATTACAAAACGTTTATTGGGAAGACTGTATGAGTTATACACAGGTTTAAGAGTGTGGTTTAAGCATTTTAAAGATGGGTGTAACAGTGTTGAGAGTGAAGAGTGTTCAGGAAGGCCTTTAACCAGCAAGACTGCCCACAAAGTTGAGCTTGTGCATGCTGCTGTGCGAGAAAACCACCGAATCACCATTCGTGAGCTAGCAAATGATTTAAATATTAGTTTCAGATCAGTTCAGTCCATTCTTACTGATGAGTTGGGAATGAGACGTGTTTCTGCAAAGTTTGTACCAAATGTGCTCACAGCTGACAAAAAAGATGACCAGGTGTCAGTCGCTCAAGACCTGCTTGAATGTGCTAAAAACAATAAGAACTTCATTAAATTGATTGTAACAGGTGATGAATCATGGGTTTATGGATAAGATCCAGAAACTAAGGCCAAGTCTTCAGCGTGGAAGATGCCAAATTTTCCAAGACCAAAAAAGGCAAGACCACGCTCACAGTTTTCTTTTATCACAAGGAGATTATTCATCATGAATTTGCTCCACCAGGCCAAACAGTAAACCAGGATTACTAAATTCCTGTTTTGAGGTGATTCAGGGACGTAACTTGATGAAAAAGGTCATAGTTGCATCAGAGTGGTGAATGGTAGTTTCAACACGACAATGCACCCGCCCACACGTCACATGCTGTTCAACATTTTCTTGATAAACACAATATTCCACAGCTTCAGCATCCTCCATATTCGCCAGATATGGCTCCCTGTTACTTTTTTCTCTTTCCGAAGATTAAAAAAAAAAAATCAATTAAAAGGGAGATCATTTCAAGACATAGAAGAGATAAAAGAAAATGTGACCTAAGGCTCTTCCAGAGGATGACTTTGAGACATGCTTCGAACAGTTGGGAAAGTGCTGGAAGAAGTGTGTGGCTGCAGAAAGGGACTATTTTGAAGGAAACAAGTTTAAAAATCTGTAACTCTTGTATATTTATGTAAATAAAATCAATCCTGATACTTTTTTATAACACCTGGTAACAGTATGGATACAATAGTAAACAGAAAATTTTCTTGCAATGCTGCAATAATTAAAGACATATGTAATATGATTTTCTGCTTATACAATAATCATGATTGGAGAAGTCTACTGGAGGCAGAGCATAACGTGTTCTTCACTAGCATTAAAAAAAAAGTTCTTTCAGCTGTTGTTGATCTTTCAAAACTATGTTTCAAGCTTCCATCAAAATATAATTTAGGTACAACGAAAAAAAGTATTTTTCCAATTATCCATCATGCTAATAATTTAGAAAACCTTAATAGAAATATTTTAGTTTAGCTCACAAGTTACATGCCAATATGATTTTTGAAGGTCAGTTCAAATTAAAAATTAACTATAAATAAAATAAAAATAAATTTTGCTGTAACAATTATACAATACAAATATTTTTATATACTCAATAATGAGTTCAATAAAGAACTTTCACTTATTCACAAAACTTTCTGTTTTATATTTTTAGTGAAGACTCCTCTCCCCAGTGAAGATTCTGAAGGAGAAAAGAGACTGTAAGTGTTGTATAACAGATGGTAATGAGGAGAGAAATGTTCTGGTGAAGGACAGAATTGTGATTAGTTTCAAGATCATAAAGAACTTGACTTGTTGAGAAAGGTCAATCCACAGGTCCAGATGCGGCATGGGTTGGACTGTTAAATCAACAATAGGTTAGGTTACCAGTAACTACCTACATCCCTCAAACTCTCAATGTGAAACTAATGGGATCTGAGTATAGCCATAGCCTTATCTGGCTGAGAGGCTACGGGCATTTACTGTTTCTCTCAAAAGGTGGAGGTACCTCACATTCTTGAAGTTCATGAGATAGTCTGATCCCTGCTCAAGTAATCATATACATACTAACTAAATGACTGGATCTTTTCCATTTAGTTGCAGCATAACAGTGAGCAATTACTTATGCAGCCATGACCAAGGACAGTGCACTCTACATAATTCAGTCACATTTTTAACCATTACTTCATTTTGATCTTTATATTTTACTAAATATCACTATAATATTGACGACTCGGAACACTAAGTTTTTTATAAGTAAAAACGTAAAGTTTTACCTTACAGCCTAAACCGGCTTTCACCTATAGAAGGCTTCATCAGAGGCTGTCGTAAGCTACTTACGACAGCCTCTGATGAAGCCTTCTATAGGTGAAAGCCGGTTTAGGCTGTAAGGTAAAACTTTACGTTTTTACTTATAAAAAACTTAGTGTTCCGAGTCGTCAATATTATAGTGATATTTAGTTAAGTAACGGACACGTCACGGACAACGAAATCCAAGACTTTATATTTTAATTATAATTTACTTTTAAATTAATTTATACACCACTAACATGTAAAAAATTAATTACAATTACAAATTAATTTAGGCCTATAACTACAATCACAAATTTCATCATGTACAACAACTACAAATAACAAAATTTGTGTGAGATGTAAATTAATCTCAAAATGTAAATTAATTGAGAGGCATAAATTAAGTAGTATTATCAAGAATTTTTTGCAAAATTATCAACATCTTGACACCTTTGCTGCCACATAAATTCAGTTAGATAAAAATCCACATCAGTCAGGAAGTAGCCCAGTGTCTTTTGTTTTTCTGTTTGGCATAACCCACATGTTTTCTACATTTTGGGTGTGAGCTTCGTTCACTGGATTGACAACTTCTCAAATGTTTGCATAAAATGGCTGCACTGTATCAAAAAAATACATAATTTACAAAACCGATATACAATTAGAAGATGAGGTAATATTTCATCTAAGTTCACGTTTCAAATATCTGATAACAATTTTATTTATGTAATTATCAGAAAGGCAATTTAAATAAAAGAAAGATCACAATATTAATAACGTGCTTGTACAGTTATATTTTGGCATATAGTAAAATTAGATTTGAATGACCATGATTCATACTTTTATAAAAAAACTTGATTATTAAAAATGAAGTAAATATTTAGAAAATCTGAATTTCAAAATTGGCTCCTAAGCTTAAATGAATAATAAGTATATTTTGTCATTTCGAAAATGTTTATACTGAATTTCAACATAATGTCTTTTTATGCTGCTTAAGTGTCTTTTTATTTATTTCTACATACTTGTTTCCGTACTGAAACCTTCGATAATCCCTATGAAAATTAAATAATTTCGCTCAGTGGTGCATTCCTTAATTTTAATATTAATGGGTGTACTTCCTCCTTACCGTTTCAACATATTCTGCTTTATTAAAATGGATATCTTGTAACTCCATAATATCTTTTCTGGAGCGACGATTCACAAAAAGTATATTCACAACACTATAACCTACACCATTCAAACCATACACACAGCATAACCTCTTTTTAGGTGACAGTTCAAACAAACGATAGTTTATATCGATATTGTTAAATATCTTTATTTCTACAGACATGTTTCAAATACAGTATGTTTCAAGACAATTGAAAAATCGTCTTACATTATAAATATCCACTATGTAATAATTATTTGTATTATTAAACACAAGTGTGTTTATGAATTATAGTGTACTGCCATATAATAACATCATTTAGTTATTGTATATTTTGTGACGTCTTTACACGAAGCATTACTGGCATCTAGCAGCGAAAACTAACATTCATATAGCTGTGGCAATACAGCTTTCTTCTGCTGGCTGTCATTCCTTTCATTCGTAGTCATGGCGGACGACGAGAATAACGCTAATGATGATGTTACCGGTTCGGGTGACTTAAACACAAAATTCGGTCTACGACTTCGCGGGAGGAAAGGCGCCTTAAAAAAGAAAAATGTTTACAATGTCAAGGGCCATAAATTTATCCCTCGCTTCTTCAAGCAACCTACATTTTGCAGTCATTGCAAGGATTTCATTTGGTAAGTTATTTGCACAGCTTACCTTTATTTAAAAACAATCTAATTAACAGGTGTGATTAATGTAATGACACTTATATGTATAAATACTAATTTGGTAAATGAGAAACTGTTACTTTTCTGAACAGCGAAGTCAATTTTGGCGATAATGTATTAACGAATTTAAACAAATAAAAAATTTGTATAAAATTTAGTACTTTTTGTTTCAGTGGTATTGTATTAAAATGAACAGAGATTCGCGGAATTTGAATGTATTATTGTAGAAATCTTCTTTTTTCTTGTTTTTTTTCTTCGAAGTTGTGTTTCTTAATTCTAGATGTATTGTTATAATCGTTTTTATTTGTTTACTTATTTTTCAGATGACTTTTGGTAAACTTGTCATTGTCTGAACTTGGGTTGTAATTAATTTTTATACTTTTCATTCATAATGTACAAACAAAATGTACTTTTAAACACTGCAATTGTTTACAATAGATATGCGCCATGAGTACAAACACGCGCTCACCAAGATTTATGTGTTTGCTGTTGGTTTAGTACGTTTTTATTACATTCGTCTATTACGATTCATGCTTTTTATTGGATGTAAAAACATTCGTCTATTTGTACGGCGGTAAATTATATAATATTTTATGGTGTAATTGTGCCATACATTAGTTTTGAATGTAAGAATTTCTTGTTTACAGCGCCATTGGCGAATCGCGTTTTCTTCATAATCGAAGTTTGATTATTTTACAGAACATGAAATAAAACCGTTATGAAGCGTTTAACTGAATTACTTTTAACACACTTTTAAGATTGTAGAAAAATAAATGCAATGCTGATTTATTATTGCATCACCTTCAGTTGTACTCGGACTGAAATTTATACGCGTATCTTATTAGGCCTACGTAAACAAAAAAATGAAGAAACGGGTATAGGAAAATGTATAAACAGTAAAAACGTGCATTAATAAGCATCAATATTCAAATTGGAGTTCGCCGCTCTTTATAAACAGAATCTCCGTTATTATTATAGACGGGCTGGAAAAGGAAAAACAGTATCATTAAGTAAGTAAAGAGTACTGAGCCGATCACCAAGCAATAGGAAGTTGCGTAAGTTGTGGCGAGGGTTTCGTCTGTAGTGAAAACACACAAGGACTGTGGTGGATTTTTTTACATCTCTTTGTTAATCAGCCTTAATATTTCATTGATCCCGACACCGGCGCCAAATTATTAAATCCGCGGTGCCCAGTTTCGGTAATTCCGATACGCAAAGTATTGAATGGTTGTGGAGGGAGGTGACTTATAAGTCTGGATAAGTTGCCTAGATTCGGAAATACGAAACATCACCTCATTGGATATTTGGCCAAAAATATGAACGTTCGTTCAAGTGAAGGTGCAGTCAGTGTCGTTGTTGTTGTTGTTGTTGTTGTTGTTGTTGTTGTTGTTGTCGCCGCCGCCGCCGTTGTTTTTATAGCCTGTTCCGTCTTCACTGCAGCAATCTCTTCCAGGGCCTACCCACAGATATTCTGGCAACTGGTTTGTAGTCTACAGCGTTTTACTAGCCTCTGGTAGTCCATTCTGTAGACGTGCTTAATTCACTGCTGCTTTCATTCTTCTATCTTATCATTGATGGAGAATATACCCAGTTCGGCCCGTATATGTTCATTACGCATTCGTCAATACAAATACGCATACAGTCAATATAAATAAATAATTCACTCCTTATTTAGAGCAATCACCCACGTATACAACAAAGATTCTGACTACAAAGAAGTGGTTGCCTCTGATTGTACCATTGCCTGGGGTAGTAACTAGTATGGTTATCAATGTACATATTTACTCTTGGTCATATGTATCTTTTTACATTTTGCGTCAATAGGTTTTAAGTAATATATTTAAGTTTGAGAAAAATTGAAGCATTCAATAACTCAAATTTCTGTAAATATTCTTCACAAAAATTAACAGATCTTGGCTTGTAATGAAGTTCATAAAAGGCGAGCGTTTATAAATTATAATTATTTAGCGTTCAGAAGTTTAATAATAAGCTACTACTAAAAAAAAGAAATTTTTTAAAGAATTCTGTTTGTTAAAATTAACTCTTTAATAGGACGTAACGAAATCCTCGATCCTGTTTCGATAATCAATTTCTTAAATATAGTGAGTTTTATATAAAACGATTTTAATTATGGTTGACGTATGGTTAAAATAATTTATTATAGAAACATTCGTGACAATAATAAATTATATAGCCTGTTTCCATTCACACACACCATATATGAAATAAACGTAGCCTACGTGAAAAAAATTTGCGTGAACATGTTATGGACGACACTCATGCTCTCAGTATATATTTTCTCTTTTGGTTTTTGTTTAAGCATATGGTTAGGCTATAAACTAGGTACATTCATTCAAAATTAGTTCAATACTTCATTAGTTTTATAATTAGTTCAAAATTTATTCTGAAAAACTGTATTATAATCCGCTAAATTATTTACCAACAGGGTAGCTCTAAACATTTTTAGTTTGTGTTTAATTTTCTTAAGTTCAGGAAACGGTTTTATGTATTATGTATTAAATAAAAATATATTTAGTATGTAAATACACACACATTTTAACAGGATATTTCGTGATATGTGTAAAGAAGAATTTAATCATGTTTTCAATTTAAGGATCAGATATTTGTTTCTAAGAATACAGTTTAACTGGAAAAGTGACATAGAACACCACCTTACTTAAAGCTGCTTTTTATACTGTAGAAAGATATTTTGGTTAGGCTTTAAAGCAAATCTGTAGTCTTAGGAACAGTTGGATTAGGTTTCTGATAATATGGAAGATCTATTATTTACATTAAATACTTAAAAAGTAAAGAAATATTTGAGTCGGCTTTTTCACGGAGTTAATCGTTAACGGCAGAATGGAGTGGGTTTATCGCCTTTTTTATGACTACTCAAGAGACGAAAATGTGATTAAGCAAATTCATTCATCTCTCCAAGAGAAACAAGTTGCAAAAAAAAGTAGTAGCCATCCAAACTGTGTAGCTTATCAGATTATTACAGACATGTCCCATAACAGCTTATAGACGTCATTCGTAAAGACCAGTTACATTTCAACGACAGATTATTAACAATATGTAGTCGTGTGTAATACTATTTTTAGACTTCTTTACGATACGCATGCAGTTTCTTTCAGAACATGAAAGTAAAAATAAACATAAAATGTGATCTTAAAAACGTTAACATATTATTTCTCATTAGTTGACGATGTTTTGCTGTATTTTTTTTCGAATAATTTGGTTACTGAACTCTAGCTGAATATTGTCGTTGTACCGAACTGTAGCTCCCAGTTGGTAAACTCAGTGTGTATAACTGTACCTGCCGAAACATATGTACAGAGTAACATTTCTTAACGAAAATTAACTGTGTTTCAGTCTGTACAGCCAATACTTACTCGAGCGGCGATAAATGAGCGACATACACTACACTGATGGAATGTTACGCATCACATTACTTGAATGTATGCGGTTCTTGTACAGATACTACTATACAATGACAATTTTTGGTAGGCGTTTAGTTACGTGTTTTCTGTTTTCCAGTATCTCGTTTTAGTGTGTAGCATTAAGTAGAATTTATAACGATTTTCTAAATTTCCAAGTTGATTGTCGTTAAGATATGTGTTTCTGTATTCAGAGAGAATCCAATAGCTCCTGTAAAATAAAACAGTATACAGACGTTTTTCACGTACATCTGGTAATGAAGATTTAGTGTTGTGTGCAACGGTAATGGTTCTTCCCGAAAGAGCAAACAATTTATAACGGGTTTTGCGCGTTGTGTCTACATGTAGGCCTACCATACAGGATACATCTATAAAAGTATATTCTCTATGGCGTATAGTGTGGTCACAGGAATCGCGATAAAAAGCGGAATAAGAAAAACCGATAGCTAGATTTAATAACATGCAAAAACAATAATATGCTTACTTGGCGTATTCATTTACCACATTATTATTATATTTTTTTTTAAATAATGGTACATGTCCGTCATAAGAGAATAGGATGCGAAATGAAAAGCGTTAAATGTTTTCGATTAAAATTTAGTGTGCCAATTGTCGTCTTTTTAAACATCAAGACATTTTACAGGTTTAGTTTTTCATCGGGTAAGAATAGTTTATAGCGCAGACGAAAGTGAAGGCGAGCATATACATATTAGCCATGTGCACCACTTATGAGTGAATCCCAAACCAGAGTCAGACGCACGTGGGGAATCCCACACACGCAAAGTGTGACGTGTAAATTTAGTGCTTGCATACAACAGCTTGGAGATTGATGATTCTCTGACAAGAATGTTATTAAATTTTGCATTTCGTTTCTGCAGTACCTGTAGGCTCGTGCTTACGCGCTTAATGTAATGCAGGCGCGCGCGGATTCGGTCACATTATGGCTGCACGCTATGTACTTACAGAATGAAGACATTATTAGAAATATCGTGTTATCCTTTGAGATGAGCTTCCGTGTACACATGAATATTACGATAAGGCAATCACAGTAAGGACATTAAAGCGCAACGAAGTTTCCCATAATCGAAAGAGCCGTTTGATTTCGTTTTTATTCCGGAGTAAGTATCAATCCATCAGAAATTTATAAAACTGACAAAATAAGTAACGAAATAACATGTATACCTATATGCATAAGCTTATACATAATATATGCGAATATATGGAGTTCCTTAATACCGTAACAGACATTCATTAACTTGTGATAGCTAAAGGTTTCCTGTAACTCAATACGTCTTGTTCACAACACGCGTGCGATAATGTAGCAATGAACTCCCACACGATTCGCACTGCAAAGCATCGATGTATACTTACACATAGTATACATCGATGCTGCAAAGACATCGCAACTAGGCCTACAATCTCAATCTACCGATAAGCCGACTTGACTCAGGGACAAATCGCGTAATGTCTCTGCATGATTACTGACTTGTTATTTTGAATGGACGATAGACGTGGAAACGGTTAACATCAGTTGTTCGGCGGTGATATGTAAATATTCATTAAAAGACAAGCGAAACATAGCCAACTGGAGTATCGATCGGTCTGTATGGAACCCAGTCTCTGAAGTACAATAGTCCTAAACTGAAACTGTTGACGGTTTGATGACTTTAAGATTAATTTGTATTACACAAATAACATTGGTGATCTCCCGATGTAAGCGCTGATCTTTTACTTGTTTGTTCAAAATCTATTACTCACTGTTCAGAACAATTAAACAGATCACTGAATCAGTAAATCTACTAGACAACATTACACCAAATAATCAGTGTCACATGGAATAACAGCAGAATGTTCACTCGATTTTTCTATGACCCTTCTACAAATTCTGGCCAGAATATATTGTGAAACTATATATATATATATATATATATATATATATATATATATATTACTATAATACTTATAACTATTTTACCTCAAGATGTATTTTTTCTTTAGGGACATGTTTCGGGAGATCCTGTTCTCCCATCTTCAACCTTCGCCATCTTGCTTCTGGTGCAGTATTTGTGTGTTGGCTTCTGGATGTTATTATGGTGGTTTGTTGGTCTTTGGTCCTTCAATGTTGCATTATTGTGTGTGGTTGTGGTATCTGTTTTTGTATTTTGTGTATTTTCGATGTTGAGTGCTTTGAATATTGTGTCATGTTTTGTATTGATTTGTATTTGTTCTGGTATTAATTTGTTTTGTGTTTTATGTTTGTAAATCTGTAAATTTTCCCAAATGTTCATTATGGTGCCTTTGTGTGGTATATGTTTTATTAGTGTTACATTGGTTATGTCTGGGAATTCATGTCCTGTGTTTATTGCATGTGTGGCTAAATTGGATTTATATATGTTTGGTTTTTTGTATGCATTTAGGTGTTCAAAATAACGTTTTTTCAGCTGTTTTTTTGTTTGTCCTATATAACATTTATTGCAAATCTAAATGTTATATAGGACAAACAAAAAAACAGCTGAAAAAACGTTATTTTGAACACCTAAATGCATACAAAAAACCAAACATATATAAATCCAATTTACCCACACATGCAATAAACACAGGACATGAATTCCCAGACATAACCAATGTAACACTAATAAAACATATACCACACAAAGGCACCATAATGAACATTTGGGAAAATTTACAGATTTACAAACATAAAACACAAAACAAATTAATACCAGAACAAATACAAATCAATACAAAACATGACACAATATTCAAAGCACTCAACATCGAAAATACACAAAATACAAAAACAGATACCACAACCACACACAATAATGCAACATTGAAGGACCAAAGACCAACAAACCACCATAATAACATCCAGAAGCCAACACACAAATACTGCACCAGAAGCAAGATGGCGAAGGTTGAAGATGGGAGAACAGGATCTCCCGAAACATGTCCCTAAAGAAAAAATACATCTTGAGGTAAAATAGTTATAAGTATTATAGTATTACATACATCAAGAAACGGACTGTAGCAGAAAGTGATTGAAATATATATATATATATATATATATATATATATATATATATATATATATATATATAAAACAGACACGCAAGTTGCGAAATTTAAAAGATAAACACAGTAGAGACAAGAACGTCCCTTGTAAACACACATTCTATCCACGTGTGTCGAATCTAACCTCAATAACTTTCAATGCCGATGAACTGAATGTTTTAAATAAGGGCATAAATTATTGTATTCCTCCTAACTTTAATAAAAATCAAATCGCCCATGAAATCATTAGTGCCGAAACGGCGATAAAAGCAATGCCAGATCCAAAACTACAAAACGAGGCACGTTACCTAATAAGTAATAAGTTTAAGAAAATTATAAAAGCGCGTACTTCACGTGATCGTCTGTATCATATGTCAAATAAATATACGAAAAGTTCCAAGGAATTCAAAACATTGAATTCCAAGGAGATGAAAACAAAGTTAATCGAGAATAATGCACGTATCACAAAAGCGGACAAAGGTAAAACCCTCGTTATCATGGACAATGAATCGTATACAAGGAAGGTTAACGACTTTATCTCAAATAACAATATAATACCTCTGAAGTCTGACCCTACATACACGTTTGTATGTACGTTAAAAATCTAAACAAGGAAATTAATAAATGCGTAAATTTATTTAATGAACGTACACGCCGCTACCTAAAACCTTGCAATGCTAAGGCTCCGATGTTTACAGGTCTACCCAAAATTCACACATGCAACATACCAATTAGACCCCTTGTTAATTTTACTACAGCACTAGGATTTCGTGCAGCCAAAAAACTTGTAAAATTCATTAGGGACAGTATAGACATAAAAAACAACACACTATTGCAAATCTCACTGATTTTATAAATAAGGTTAAGAATGTCAAGTTACGCCCTAATTATAAAATGACTTCTTTTGACGTTGTCAACTTGTATACTAACATACCAGTTAGGGACACGCTGCAAATTCTAAGGAATAACTTGTTCGAAAGTAACAAATTAAACGCCCAGATGATAGAAGAGCTAATGGGCCTACTTGAAGTCATTTTAGAACAAAATTATTTTACTTTCAATGACCAATTTTACAGTAAAAGTGACGGTTTAGCAATGGGCTCGCCGCTGTCTGGTTTGCTAGCTGACATTTATTTGAATTTCTATGAAAACACATTTATGTTTTCTAACAACATTTACAATAATAACATCATATTTTATGCACGTTATGTTGATGACACATTTATAATATACAAAAGTACTTTGCGACAGATAGAAAATTTTAAAAACTTTGTGCATAATATAAATAAAAACATTCAGTTCACTCTTGAGATTGAAACAAATAATAAATTTAACTTTTTAGACTTAACAGTTACTAAACACATTGATAAACTGAAATTCAATATCTATAGAAAACGAACCACCACCGATGTAACCATACCTGTCGACTCACATCACCCGTTTTCGCAATAAATGGCTGCCTTTAATTGCTTAATACACAGACTTTTAACAGTACCTCTTGACGACGAGGATTTTAATGACGAACTAAACACAATAAAATACATAGCTCAAGCCAATGGCTACAATAGTTCTTTGATCGACAACCTCCTCAGAAAACATAAGTACAATCTATCTAAACCTCGTATAGAAAAAGACACAAATACCATTTTTATTTCAACGACGTACACCAACATAATGCTAAGAATTTTAACTAGTGTATTAAATAATAATAATAATACAACCGTAATATTTAAAACCAACAATAATCTTATGAACATACTCCTTAATAAAATACCTATGCCTTTAGAAAGAAAACGGGGGTTTATAAATTATCATGCGACGATTGTGAATGCTTTTACATCGGCCAAACGGGAAGGGGTTTCCAAAAACGTTTCATTGAACACACACCAAAGCACAATTTGAAGGGTCAGACAACACTATCTAACATAAAATCGGACTAGGCACGTCACTTAATAAATGAAGATCATAAATATACGAGCTTTAATTCCAACTTGAAACCCATATATTTTTGTAATAAAGGCGCGTACATGAACGCCTTAGAAGAATTCGAGATATATATAGAGCGTACAATGACGTACACAGTCGTGACTTCGAATAACTATTAACAGACAGTGTCCGATCGGTCCGACTCGAGTGCGCACTCATGTAACGCGGTTATGTGCAGAATTGTTTTCAATATTTGCAATTTTAATATTTAACGACCTCACTTTGAGTGATTTTTTATTTCTGAAGACGGAACATATGTTTCGAAACGCGTAAACCAATCGAACGCAACACGAAGTCACACGACGGATAAAATACGGTAAATATTATACAGATTTTGTCAAATAAGTGACTTGGATACCAATTCAAACATGTTTTTCAGTTACAGTTGTTTACGCTCACATCGCAGTTTTATGAGTTATTAAGTACACTGGAAGTAAACATATTTTATTACTCATCACCGTGACAGTATTACGAATGATTTCGATCTTGCTCCACATCGAATTGCCACAAATCTGTATAGATCTTCAGAATCTGGTTATACAACATCAATTGTTATGTACTGAAAGCGTGGATTTTCGATAAAGTACAGTTACTGTATATGTTATTTTTTATGTTCCTCTCGTTTGAACCAGATGCCCAGCACAATGCCCAAGCATTTGGTTTACTACAGTTACGGTACGTTCCGTTCTCTTTTGCTGTGGTATTTGCAGATACCCACCTACATGCATTTGATCTAATCAGCGCTCTGTTGGTCCATATATATATATATATATATATATATATATATATATATATATATATATCTTGTTTATGAGTCGTTGCAGTAACGTCTTTAGCATTTTTGACTAATGACAGTATTGAGTATCATCTGCAAAAAATTGCCACGATAACTTAATTTGATTTTAGGACGTGATATGTGTACAGCAGATGTAGCCTAAAACCAGTCCTCGTACACTACCATTTGGCGTATCCCTTCTAACGTTTCGAAAACATGAGTATCGTCTTGGTGTACTCGAAAATGACAATTCATAAGGCACGATTTTAGAAGATAACTGTAATTACAGTAAAGTAACGGACCTGTTTTGGGGTACAAGCCTTCACGCGAGACTTCATCGTATGGGCAATATAGTGGAGCATATTCCTTTCCTTGTAATGTCTTCCTTGCTATGTTCATTATTCTATGAGCTTCGTCTACCGCAGAATGTTTTCTTCAAATCCACATTGGCGAGAAGGTATATACATTGGTTCCTTTGAAGTATTGGTTAGTTGTGATGGTTTGAAAAAATGTTAATTCATTTTTAATAGTATCGGTTGTAGCTCATTCTGAGTATGATAATACGGAGGCACGCTCGGTCTGAATCTTTCTATCTTATGAATCATAATTATCTCAGTCATCCATCTGTTCCAGAATTGTAAGTATGAGTTAATTTTTTCAGCGCGGTGTTATTACTTCATTTGAGCTTTTCTTGGATACATTTGAGCTTTTCTTATTTCTGTACAGACAAAACGTGTTCTCTACACGATCCGCTTACTGCCTTTTTCTGATTATTTCTGGCATAAATGTTCGTACCCGGAATAATTTGTGTTTAATAACACATCAGAATTTATGTACACATACATTGTGACATATGCACCAATAATAGCAGTTCTTAACTATACACTTGACTTCCAGGTTTGATGAATACAAACGTATACATGGTCACAATACGGTAGGATGGAAAGAGATTTTGTAGCTTTGTGTACATACATTTTAAAAATAAAATACGCATAAACTATGACTGTAAGAAAAAAATAAAACGCAATCAAAAAAGGAGCAATAAGTAGGTCAGGAAGTGCTTAAGGAAGCGAATGCCTGTGAATAAATAATACGAAAACAGGTCACTTTTTGTCCATATCTACTTTAGTATTATAAGCGCAGCCGTCATTATTACTTAATGTAGAAGTGTTTGGTTACATTACGGAAACCACAATCACAGCTGTCGGTTGAACGAACGTCGCTGTCGTCTTCTAATGTCTACCATTACTGATAACTGTGCAGCGCGTTCGCCGGGGTCACTGTGCAGATAATTGCAGCGCATACGGAATAGTTAACATACGTAAGGAAGTACGGTACCAAGGAAATTGACGATTTAAACACTGTAAGAGGAAACACAGACACACACACACAACACACACACAATACATACTGGTATCGAAAAGACTAAGATTTAGGAGACCCAAACTGTTTTGTTAATTGGCTAAAATTTAATTGTTTTGGTCTAATTTGTATTACGTTGTAGTTACATTATTATGCGAATAATATATACAAAATTTCACGTTGTGTTGTAGATTGTGCCAATAGGCTATATATTCCGTGCGGACCGAAAGTTTCGTTGTTGCTAAACGTTTTATTCGTTCTTTTCTCTTTCGTCTGTATAAAAGGGGCGAGTTTCATGAATTACGTATGATTTAAGGATAAAATTCTGAAATTAATGCTTTTGAAGAATTATGTTACAAAAACGTTTAATTTTCTGGAATATGATTTTATTAAAAATCTGAAAAAATGAATTAGGCGTGTGGCTGAAATAAATTGTACGATAGTAATGTTTATTTTATTATTTTTCCTGTTAAATAAAAAAGTGTCACCAATTACGTTTAAACAAGTGTTTAAATTGTATTTTTTTATAAATAGGCCTACGTTTCGTTCTGTTTGAACGCTCGTTTTCTCTTAATGATGTGGGTGACTGTGTGCTGTAATTATTTGTAGCACACAGCTCTGAAGTCTTTCAGTCGTACTGTATTATTTCATAAATAAGTCCGCGTTAATAATTTTTTCCGTTTAGTTGGATGTATGTTTGTAAATAAATATATATGTCAAATTATGCATAGAATAAGTAACAAGCTTTAGTGTGAGCGATTCATATAAACAATATGTTTTAGTTTTAATTAATTTAATTTAAATTCAAGTCACATTTATTCGTATGTTTGTGTATTGCAATTAGGCAATATTAGAGTTTCAACGCAAGCTGAAACATATTACATTCGTATATTTGCAGTCTCATTCGGGGATCGTGTAGGTGGCCATATTCTGAAGTCATGTCGATTGTCGTCTGTTTAGAATCCTTATCCTGTCACATTTATTTTTTTCAGCCAAGACCGTCTGTCACGGCATTCCCTAACCATAGCCATACAGCTGTTGTGCCTAGGTAAGTGCTTCAGTTAGAATTGCCTCCTGTGAGGTGTTTCCCTCTCGTGTATCATCTCAAACAGTTTTTGTTTACCCACTCTACCCTTCCATGAAATTACAGCATTTTGCACTGTACTATATATTCTTATCTTGATGTTTTCCAAATACTTCTGCTAACAGTACTCGGCCTTGTCGTCCAGAACGTTAGCGAAAAAGCCATTACATTTAATATCTCCTATAAATATTAAAATCTTCTTAAATGCCATTTCATTTTCATTATTGGCTTCTTTTTCATTTTATTTCCTTCACTTCACGCAGTGCCTTTAAATTTGTTTCCCTTTCAGTCCAACTAGCTCTTGTCGTTTTACGCTATATCTCTTCTTCTTTGAGAACGGGTCTCCCTCTGAGTTCCCAGTATCCAACTGAAACATCTGTAAAACACTGTGCACCATTCACTTTGCAAAAGCTTTAATTATCTTATTTATGTCCTCATTTTTTTTCTGCGCGTAAGTGGTTGTTTTATGAAGTGTACCCTGCCTTTTACTTCTGCTGAAGATTACAGATGTAATCTTCAGTAACTATACTTTACTTAATTAAGTAAGTCAGAACGCAATAAAATCGTCTGTTGGATTTAATAAATAGTTAGTATCTGTAAGGAGTAAAAATATTAAAATAATATGTAGCAGATAAAAATAAACAACGTAATCACGGTGATGAGAGTAGGCTATCATTGTGTCCGTGTGTGGGGGTTTCCGATTATGTTGTGCACAGTTCTCCTAAGTGTTGACAACCGTATTCCAACTAACACCATCTCCTGTAGGCGTCACGCAAAGCTTCTACCAATACTATAAATACGCTTATGAAGTTCTGAAATATTTTCACAGCAGTGTAATTGCTCAGCGATAAAAAGGTTTATTTCATATCGTTTTTATTCGTATTTTCCGAATATAATGAATTATTTTGAATGCGCGCGCGCGTCTGTATTTGTGTTCGACAGAAAAGGAAGGAGGCGACAAAAGAGAGACAGACAGACAGACAGGCGGATAGGTAAATAGGAGACAGTTTGACAGAAATATCCTATTGCTTAGAGTGTGGTACCGTGTGTATGTGTGTATTATGCAAAATTGTAATAGTTCATAATTGTGAGTTTATTTGTTAATTTTGTTACGTATTTGTTCATTATTTACGTATTTGGTCACATAATGTAACACGGTATCTTCACATCAGTTACCACATTACGTTGCAGATTTTACAAAAAAGTCTAACAATGAAAAATTATCATCAAGGCAATGGTTTGTAAATCTGGCCAATTTGCAGGTGGTCTGCTACTACTTCTACGTAATGTATTTCATTCAACGAAACTTTGAAGTTCAGAATTTCAATGGATTAATTTCACTCAAGAATCAAATGAAACGAATAATTTCCTAAATTACGTATTTAATAAATCGTCAGTTTCCTTAAGTAATTATCTGTATTATTCTTGCAAGAATGGAGCAGCATTTGTTACCGTAGAACTCAGTTTACTTATTGGGAAACGGGGTGTACATTAAAATCTTTTTCAAATAAAAATGAAATCCTGTCTTACTACCTACGAAGCTCATGCTGTCTGTTTTGCCGAACCGAACATAAAAACTTTATTTTCTGTTCAAATTCATACAAAATATATAGGCCTACTTACTCTTGCATATAGCAGAGAGCGATAAAAATATAAGAATCAAGCAAAATGTTACTATTTCTATTCAGAAAACCTGAAATGTATACTTTTTTCACCCTTAATGCGTGTCCATAAGTACTTTATTTGGGAACTGCCATTCCTTTGCATAGATGGATCGTTGTCCTTGATAGACTAGCAAAGACTGGAAGAGTTTGGTCAAATCAGTTTTTCCGAATTTGTTGATGTTGCACATTTAATAGTTTCCGTAAAACGAATTTGTTTTACCCATCAGAAAATGGTTTCTTCTGACGGTTAAACCAATCACACGTTGTTTCTTCAAATTCAGCTTCCGGGAGTCTCCTTCATACAATTACAGTATTATATCGAAATACTGTGACTTTTTTGTGTTGACGTATGTAGTATCTGTGAATAAACAGAAGTAAAGTCATTCGTAATCTCGCACACTAAATTTCCTTGTAGGGTGATTTAAATATTCACATTTAAACGAATTGTTTCAGAAGGTACAAACAATTATGTTATGTGTGGCGACACTTCGCTACGAAGTCCAAAACATGTTGCCCAGAATCTTCATCTTGTTTTCAATAAGTAGGCAACCGCATTTCAAGAGCATATCCTACATCGTTAAAGCGTGTTGCTCAAAATGCATCGGTAACAAGTTGTCATCGTGATTATTGAAACGTCAACACAAGTAGCTCGCGGCTTCTGGTTACCGTTAAAATGTAGGCATAGGCCTAGTATATTAGCATTGAAGTTTCAGTGTTCTGTTATTTAAAGTAACATTACTTTAGCCATGTAAAAAAAGTAGTGTGCCACAATTAACTAAGTCGATAGGGCGAAACATTGTTAACAACATCTGCAAACGGATTAAACAGATGTGAGTAGGATGTTGTTTTCCAAATCTGAACTTTACGGACATACCGCAGTGTGAACGTTGGCAGTAGCCTCTTTGTACGTTTTGACTACTTCGTTTACAAATAATTTACAAAAACAAACAAACAGACCTACTGTTGGGTGTAAAACATTGTTTGCTTTCTCATTGTTCCTGCTCAACGTCACCATTCAATATAATTTTAGCTTATTGTAATTAACAAAAATAAATATATACTGTCCTTGTGAATCTTGATACGTGTTGTTTGAAATTTAGTAATTCAGCAAAATGTATTTGCTTTTTGTGGAATACTGATTACCATAACTTATTTTTACTTTGTATACGAGGTGTCGAGTCTCGAGAGAGAATATAATTTTAAGCTTTTCCCTTGCGATGTAGTGTCAAACTGTATGTAATTCGACGTCCTCACTCCCAATTTACTCACATTCTTTACTGTAGTAGAGTTTTTAATTAATGTGCAGTGTTGCTAGAAATGGGCAAACGTAGTGTGTGAAAAGGAGTCGGTATTGTGGAACAATAAGATTTTCAAGAAAGGGCTTCTAACTTGGACGTTTCATTTGTTGCTAAGAGTATTAACATTCTAAATTTGTTTGTCAGTTTTTAGAAGATATTTAAAAATTCTAAAACAGCGACACTGTGTTCAAAATTTTTCCAAAAAAACTCTGTACCATGAATGCTATAGTTGACAAATTAATATGTATCCATTTTTTGATTTTTTTAGGGCTGTGGGGTCACCATTTGATTTCAAACTTTTTATTATTTGGAATAAAACGCTTTCCATCCATTAATATGTAATTATGAGTATTCCGTGCAGTGATTTCTTTGAATAAAACATTTTTTTCATTGCCACAATGACTCTTGACTGGTAATATTGATCTCTTAGTTACTGTAGTTTTTCATTAAATTAAACCAACTTTGAGCATATTTTAAAGAATTTTGGTAGTGACTGTTAATTACTTATAGGCTACATTAGTCCGAATTTTTTTATTACAGATTCTGAGGTAAAATTTCCAGCGCAATAGTTCTTTAAAATTTTATTATTAGGGTCTACTTACTTTTAAAGACCTATTCTTCCATGTTCATTGTTAAAATAAACAAATTCATTGCTACTTCAAGTATAAATTTTAAACTAATTTTTCCGAGATATAGGCTATTAATTAAATCATAGTGCTTTATGTTAAACAAATTTATTCATCTATAATGACGATAACTTATTCGTCTATATTGTTATTACAGTTATTGTTTGTATTATTAGTAGTTATTATCTTTATCATTATTCATTGTTGTGATACTAACGAATGGACATTCGCCATCACTGTAACGCCATAACTGTAATCACACAATGCAGCGTCGTTTTGGCTACTGAGTGTATGCAGCTTTCTTCAGGACAACAACAACAAAAGTATTGAAAACTAACGTACTGTCTCATGGTCACAGATCCATGCAAACAACAGAAACAGTAATATTACAACTACGAAAATACGCAATTTAACTGTAAAATACAGTGTAGTTACTCGGGGTGAACTTTCGACCACGATGTCAGGTAGCCAACAGTAACTGATAAGCAACTTGATGTGTACACGACAGTTAAAGTGAATATGTCTGCAGTTTGAAGGCTATTGTTTTCTTTTTCGTAGCATGTTCAGGTCCATACTACATTACGTTTAATGTAGTATCTCCGGCATTCTCTCGCACAGGTGAGAACGTTGACCAAGAAGGAAATGAGCATTTCATCTTAAGATGTTTGTTTCTATTAACGCTCTAACTCTCAATCACTCATAGTTTCAAACTATATGTACTAATAACCTAACTTTTTACTAACAGATACTTAACTGTTGTAGAAGGTGGTGACATAGTGCAGAGGTGCAATTTTCGTTGTGTTAATATCGTATATTTTTTCACCCATTAAATGGAATACGTGTAAGAAGAAAAATATATCTCGCAAAAAAACATATTATGGACTAAAAAAGCACCTGGCATCTAGTTTCATCTCAAGAAGCACGAAATGCAAAATTTACAAAAACGTATCAGGTCAGTGCTGATATATGCTTCAGAAACCTGGACGGTGACCAAAAATAGCGCCAGACTTCTAGGTTGTTTTGAAAGACGAATTCTAAGAACAATATTTAGAGAAGTACAAGAGAATGGAATGTGGTGCAAACGCTATAATTATGAACTATACCATCGTTACAAAGAGCCGGACATTTTCAGAATAATCAAAATATACAGGCTAAGGTGGGTTGGACACATAGAGAGAATGGAGGAACGACAGCCTACGGAACATATCTTCTACCAGAAACTAAAGGGTAGTAGAGCAAGGGGAAGACCCCGAAGTAGATTCAAAGATACATAGAGGAGGACCTCAGAAAGCTGAACATAAGAAATTGGAATGCCAGGGCACGCAATAGGGAAAAATGGAGTCGACTCTTGGAGCAGGCCAAGACCCACCAAAGGTTGTAGAGCCACGGCTGGTGATGAAATGGAATACGTCTATATCTGCAGTGGGCAGCGACACCCAAGTGTCAGTATAAAGCTAAGTCTAGATACAGAGAAATTACAAGCAGCTGTTAAATTCAGGTTAGAGGAATTAGTTTGTTGGCTCCTTTTTACCGCCTAAACAGTCTATGAATTAGGCAAGGTAGGTTCGGCAAATAAGAAAGGCTTTGCAGCGAGCACCGCGCTTCAGCCGCCATGCCACAAGTTGCGTCGACCTTGACGGAGCTGAGAGCACACTATGATGTTATGTTATGGTGCGTCCGGGAATCAAAGTCGAAACTACTAGATTAGTAGCCAGGACCTACTGGTCTACCAACCCCAACTACAGAATAATTAAAAACGCGATAATATCTTTCGTGAAAAATATTTCAGTAATCGCATATCATATATATACCCGTTACTAATGTATTTTGAGCAATATTGCTTTAAGCCCCATTACACTTATTTTACTTAAAAACTATACTAAAATTCATATTTGATTTGACAATCTTTTCGTTTACATATTATGTTACATGCACTGGTGCTCACACACGCGCGCGCGTTCGTGCACCAGTGGTGTAGCTAAGGTGGGTTCTGGGGGATTACAAGCCCCACCATTGGGTAGGTGCTAGTGGTTTCTTCTTATAGATAAATCTAGTAAAACTTTTTACTGTACGTTGTTCCCACAGACACCGTCTCGTCAACCCAACCTTCCCCTCGTTATCATCAGTAACCAACCCTTTGAAAAATCCTGACTACGCTACTGGTGTAGCCTATATGTATCTGTGTGTTAATAAGAGGCTTTATTGGAATCCCTAGAAAATAGACTTGCTTAACAGATTATTTTTTCTTAAGTGAGAACTTCATATTCACTGTGATGCACTATGGTGCTCGCCTCACTCTGGTACACCTCGCGTTCCTAGGCAGTAAACTGATTCAACGCGTCACGAAATAGCTGAAACGAAAAACCAGTGTTGCCAGTTTAATCAAACCTCTTTTCCCCCCATAGCTACCCAGAATTTCTCCACTGCCACAAATATGTGTGTGCTTTAAGCAAAGTATAATATTTTAAAGAATGTAAGCATGTTCTAAATGTGTGAAAGAATAGCTAAACATTAAAAATAATTTTATTTATGATAAAAGAAAATGTAGGCCTACTCACATGCTGAGAAATCGAGCTGAATAGTTTTGAAATTCTTTTCTTGTACGTTGTTCATTATAGCTAGTATGTTGACACGACTTTCCAATTGTTTAATTCATAAAACAATTTAAAATCAGTGACACCTACTTTTTATTCTAATATTTATAGTATCATCAATGAGAACGTTTGGGTACATGTTTGAAATGTCGAAAGAGTATAAGTTTGTATCTTTTGTTACTTTGTACTGTTTTTTAGTTGATCCGTGAGTTCGAGTCTGGTTTTTATATTGTATTTCTGTGAAACATTTTTATGTTTTAAAATTCGATTTAGTAATTTAGCTATTTTTTTTTTAATTTGTAAGAAAGTGAATTATTATACTGTGCACATTAGCATACATTCTACTTTTCAACGAAATATTGAGTAAATCATATTGTTAAAATTAAAAAAATAGGACGTGTTAATATGATTCTATTTATGTTCACCGTAAATATGTATTTCTTATAATAAAATGCATATGAACACTACTATGTCCTCGTCACATTTAATTATCCGTTCACTCTTATTTAAATCGTAATTTTGTATAGCAAAATGTATCTTGGTCCAAATACGTACGAGCAACCTTTTACACATTCAATCAGTTCACTCGCCAATCGACACTGAAGTTCTCACTTCAGGCGTGTCCCACAAGTAACCATTTTTTTTTTAAGAGTAAAGTGCAGATTATCAGAAGCATTTTCAGTAATATAATTTCAATAATTTAATGATTTTTAAAATTGATGATTGTCTTTGTAAAATTGATGATTGTCTTTGTGCAGCTTTCCAATTAATACAGTTAATCCTAACTTTAATCCTAATAGTTAATCCTAAGTGTGTAATCCTAACGTAACGTGATGTTCGTGTGACAGTGGCTATTTCATTTCTTATCATAAGAGCTTGCAAAATAAAGAATTAAGATGTGTGAATTGTACTCGAATATTTTACAAAACAAGTTTTGTTTAAGTTCCACGTTACCTTTGGCAAGTCTGTCTCGTTTCCCGTGTGCGACACAGTTCGTGGTGTGGGAGCATACAGAAGGATTTCCGCAGTACGCTGTTTTGTTTAATAAAACCTGTCTCTTCAAACAGACGGACTATTGCGTCTGCATCTCCGCTGGTCCCTTGTCATTTCCTTCATTTGAACCATTATTTGCTGTACTAACGGTAGCGGGCGGATTAACGTACATAACAGTAGGCCTATTTCATCACTGCTAAGATTGATTCAGCATTTTTTTTTTATCCAAACTCATACTCAAATTTATAACAAACTGAGCCTTTAAATTAAACTTCTTGTATTAGAATTCACTCTAAGAATTCACTCGTCAGCTTAGCACTAGATATGACTAGTTTTCAGGATAATGTACGAAGGGCCGAAGCCTATGTTCGTGATGTACATTATCACGATAATGTACGAAGCCTATAAAAATTTATATGATTTGTGTTGTAATAAAATATATATGATATAGAGGTCTGTAAAACCGAATTTAGTGGTTCTGTTATTTGTATTAGAAATACAAATTTTTTCTCGTCGGCCTTGTAATAGCTGATAAATCTTTCACAATAACCATGGCGATCACAATGTGTAAATTACGGTTCATACTCTACAAGTAAAACATTACGAAGTAGGGATGATTGGCGGATTTACATCAGGCGGATGTTCGTTTCGTGTACTGCGCTACTCGTTGTGTACGTATTGCGTTTGACGAAACCTAATTGTCAGCTATTTGAGATTGCTTTTGTTTTTATGTTAATCGTTAATTTTTTGAGTAACAAAAGAGACTGGTTTATAAATGAACGTGTATGGTGTACAGTACATAGTGGTACATGTTTCTTGGTTTCTTAAAAACGATTCTAAGAAAACAAAACAGATGTACATTTTATTAGAAACAAATTGGACGTTTTAGAATTACTGATCCAAATTTAATAACATTAACTTCCTTTTATTATTACAAATTCAGAAACAATACGCTTTTCACGTTGTTTTTTTTTCACATTAAAGTGTATTATTCTTTTGTCATAACCATTATTTTATGCTATGGTTTTTATTATATCTACTTCTTTATTAAAATTTTCTTTGGACAGTCAGGAAACATTAAAATCTTGTATCAGGAGACGATTAACCATTGGATGAAAATTGATTAATTTTATGTGCCATGTCGTTAGTTTATGTAGTGTGTGTATCTGTAAAAGTAGGTTTTCTTTATATCTGAAAATTAAAATTATTTTGTAACCTAATAAATGGTGAGATCCAAAAAATTTAAACTTTCCATATTCTCTTTTTCAAGTATAAATTGTACAGTATTATAAAATGAATTAATATAATCTAAAAACGTGTGAAACTGTCTATACGTTCCCGTCCAGATACAAAATGCATCGTCAACGTATCTTGTCCAATGAACAACGTATTTTATGTTGGGTGTTATTAGATGTGAAAATGTTTACTTCCAAAAACGTCAAAAACTGTATCATGATAGCTCACTATATTTTTCAAGTCGTTATTGGGCGTTGAGTTGAAATTAGTATTTTCTTAAAACAAATTCTAGTTTATTTATAAAAATGTTATTTTTAATGAAGCAAATAGTTTTATTTATTTGTTTAATGAAAACATATCAATACACTTTCATATTTTAAACGTTTGTAAATTTTTGTCAGCCTACACGATGCGGAGGGATGGTGGATTTAGATAAATTCTATTTAGATTTAGATTTGGTGCTAAAGTAAAAGAAAGAATATCCGTATGCTTCACAACTATTATCTCACAACATTTAGGACGTGAAATAAGTAAATGGAAGTATTAAAAAAATCAAAATTTAATGTTCGTAGCACGAAAAGTGTAAAGTCTAGAAACTAGAGACAATAAAAATGTAACCGCATTGGGGGGTCAAGTTTGTTCCTTGTGTGTGTAACCTCTATGTCGTGAATGTTTTCCCTATAGAAAAAATTCGACTACTTTTTTAATATAGACGTAATGTTGAAAACCTTGAAGACAGTGATACTGTGCTATAAATACCACAACCGGCTCATTCGTCCAGGCAAAACAAATTAACCGGTCGCTTGTTGTCTTTTGATATCCGCTGCATGTTTCGTAACAAGATATTCCCTCCTCCACGAAAGTGTAAAGTTTATTATGAAACACCCAACTATGTTATAGTTGCTGCTACATCCGTGCATGCGCGTAGAGAGGGAGAGAGCGTGAGAGAGGAGGGGGGAGAGAGAGATATGAACTCTTGACATTAGTACTGCCTTTAAGTGGCGAGCCGTTCACCTGCAATCGTCTCTCACATTTCTCAGTTGAGTTGAGATCAAGCGTTTTAGCGTTCAGAAATAACTTAAAACCCACCCTTCATGCTTGAGACGTGAAGCTATAAATCTAATTACAACTCCTGACTTTTTAATTTTTGACAAAAAAATATTTTAATTTTGGTGAAGTATTGTGAAGTTGTTTTCGCGAACATAGTTGACATAGTGCATCAGTGAGCTTAGTTTTTCAATAAGAATTCACATAATCAAGTTTAACGAATGCCTTTGGCCACGAACGTATCCTTTTTTTTGTGAATTGTACACAATACTAAGATACAATATTGTTTCGACGGTCGTCGTATTTGAATAGCAAAAACAAAATAATTGTACACAGAGAATTCGCTACTTAGAACATTAATTACACTTTAAAAACAACAATAAACACTGGTGTGAGAACAGTTCTTTGAGTTTACGATTGTCCAACAAACACGAATGTAAGACAATACGAACACCGAATCGCAAATTCAAACTGACTAACACCGCTTCATTATCCTGTATTTATAAACCGGCTGTGTGTTGTAGTATGTGACAAAATTTACCTGGATGCCAGTAGAATAATCGACCATAATCTGGAAGGCACGTCTAGAAAGGCCGAGAAGATGTGCAAGCATTGTGTAATCCTGCCGTTCACACAAAGCGTTATGTAGCAACACTTGTTGTCTATCATCTCGGCTTCATGTTATCTAATAAATCAGCTGGATAAATGTTGTTAACTGCTTGCATGTTTCAAATTTACCTTATTGTACTTTTCATAACTATCGAGCAGTTATGTTGAAACCTTAATCACAAACAACAGTGGACCACTGAACTACCGGTACAATCATTCCTGTGTGTACTAAGTAGGCCTATATGCACAGTTAGTAATAAGTGAATTATCTAGTATAGTAATAAGAAGTAAATATTTTTGATTTGATACTTTCTAAATTGTCAAATAAGCCTAAATCTGCTGGGAATAGGCAACGAGCGTATTCCAAAGAGCTTTGTAGTGAAACAGAAATATGTTCTTGTTTACCTTTCTAGCTGTGACAGTCGTTATTAATTCCCTGTTGCAGGTATTGTTTTCCTTTGTAGCGAAAGCGGCTTTAACGGGGAGATCTATTGAGCGGAAGAAGTTCAATCAGGCTACTACCTTAACTAAAGTTTGCGTTGTCGTTCGTGCACATCGTTGTTATTCCCTAGGACACGTCAACTTTCAAAGATATTCCATTCACGTGAGAAACTTCTAAGCGTTTGTAGAGACCTGCGTCTCTTTGAACCATGAAATACCAAATCTGAAACTGGAAAAAAGTTGAGTTTGTATATATATGCACGAACTTGCATTGAATTATCTACACATTTTTATGACCCTATTAATGATAAGTGTTTCAAATTGAGTTTTTCCTACTTAAAAAACCATATTTCTAAAATAGTTATGAACCATAGAGTTTACACAAATTGAAGCTATTTACATAAATAATCCATTGTCAAAGTTTCACGTCGATCGGTTAATTACCACGGAAGATATAGCGATCACACGTTATCACACCCGCACACGCGCACAAATTCACTCAAAAAATACATGACAATAAAGAACACCTTTTTATGAAGAACTAGCGAGTACCCGGCATGCGTTGCAATGCCACTCAAAGAAAGAAAGTGTTTGTATATATATATAATATATAAAGACTTCGTTCGCGTGGTCTTCAATTTAATGCGATAATATATTTAGAACAGAATCTATTCCATTGGGTTGCCATAGTAACCAGATCTAATAAGTTAGTTTTTTAAGACTCCAAAGGACCCCCCAGAGGATCGTATTGAAAAAAACACCTGTCCTATGTTGGTTCTCCCGTTGCGTAAAATATTTGTGCCAAGTTTGGTTGAAATCGGTCCAGTGGTTTAGGAGGAGATGTGGAAGACCCCAAAGAACCCCCAAAAGAACCCCATCGAAAAAACACCTATCCCATGTTGGTTCTCCCTTTGCGTAAAATATTTGTGCCAAGTTTGGTTGAAATCGGTCCAGTGGTTTAGGAGGAGATGTGGAAGACCCCAAAGGACCCCCCGAAGTATCATATCGAAAAAACACATATCCTATGTTGGTTCTCCCGTTGCGTAAAATATTTGTGCCAAGTTTGGTTGAAATCGGTCCAGTGGTTTAGGAGGAGATGTGGAAGACCCCAAAGAACCCCCAAAAGAACCCCATTTAAAAAACACCTATCCTATGTTGGTTCTCCCTTTGCGTAAAATATTTGTGCCACGTTTGGTTGAAATCGGTCCAGTGGTTTAGGAGGAGATGTGAAAGACCCCAAAGGACCCCCAAAAGGACCCCCCGAAGGATCATATCGAAAAAACACATATCCTATGTTGGTTCTCCCGTTGCGTAAAATATTTGTGCCAAGTTTGGTTGAAATCGGTCCAGTGGTTTAGGAGGAGATGTGGAAGACCCCAAAGGACCCCCCAATGGACCCCGTCGAAAATAACACCTATCCTATGTTGGTTCTCCCGTTGCGTAAAATATTTGTGCCAAGTTTGGTTGAAATCGGTCCAGTGGTTTAGGAGGAGATGTGGAAGACCCCAAAGGACCCCCCAAAGGACCCCATCGAAAAAACACCTACCCTATGTTGGTTCTCCCGTTGCATAAAATATTTGTGCCAAGTTTGGTTGAAATCGGTCCAGTGGTTTAGGAGGAGATGTGGAAGACCCCAAGAACCCCCCATAGGACCCCATCGAAAAAAAATCATAAACCTTCGCGGGCGTGCGCACAACAACTCACCGAAGTTTCATCGCAATCGGATGAATGGTATAGGAACGCATACGGGACAAAGAAAGAAACAAACAAACATTCATTTTTATAGATATAGATTTGGTAAACCCTACATGCTTATCCATTTCTAAATACAATACTTAGGGCTAAAAGACAAAGTCTTACATAAAACCAATTTAAACATGAAAATGCTCGTCATCCGTGTGCTCTGATACAAATAACATACCTTATCATCCTGTGTTCCGTTGCAATATATAGATTTGCTTATGGTGAAACGTAAAAACTGCCAGAAAGTTAACATTTTGTATGTACGTACGGGAGTTACAAGTAAGTGATGCTGCGTTTATTTGATGTGCCGTAGTCATCTGCTTCTCAGAAGCGTTAAGAACAGTAAATAAAAAGTTAGATTAAATATCAATTGGACTGGCAGTGCAAACTGCAAGGTGACTGTTCGAGTGCGTGTTGGTATCATACGTATGTATGGAAAACATGTATTTGATATCGTCCGTAAGGCAATCACCTACGTTACTGTTAACTCACTATCGAACAGAATAAATAACTGACGAACAAACGGATACTGGAGTAACCGCCTTTACTATCGTTTTAGAACCGGCGTGATACACAACCACACGCAGCATAGTATTTACTACAATTTTATTTCGCGTATATTCATTTTCAGTGCCGTGCGTTCTATTATGAAGTAATTGTGTAAAACTGCATGAAAAGTTATACCATTGTAAACCAAATATTGATAAATGAAAATTTTAGTCTCCATTATTTTAGAGTGTACAAAGTGTATTTTCTATTTTAAGATGACTGAAATTAAAATATGAGTAACTTACTATAAAACGCAGTTGAAATGGCATAATTAAACTACATTTTTCAACTCTGATTAAATTATCAATGCGTATAATTTACGCAGATGCTTTTATTAAGTTAATAGTTGACAGCCTTAGCAATTTAAACCACTTAATTGTATATAAAATAAATAAAAACAAAATACGAGCATATAAAGAAAAAACAATGTATTCTTGCGTATTGATTGACAAAGTAGGCTATATGATGATTTGTATGGTGAACTTACATATAACAAATTGACCAGTTTCAGGGCTACTGTATTAGATGCGTAATGTCATCGGCGAAATGTACATTATTGGTTTCCTACCATATCATGTGGCAGTTATTTTTCCTACATCATCGTTGGGATTGTTTGCTTATTCCCTGATTATATTGGCGTTTGCGACGAATGATTCAATGGCGTGGATACGTGCCTTACGTGGAAACAATATCCGATACGGACTACTGAGACGAACATTACCTCTGACAGGTCTCCCTTTATTTCACATCCTTCCTATCGCTCCACACGCACTGATTTTACCCTCCCTTAAACATTTGTTTGTTTGCAGTGATGCTTTCCTTGGCATGTTACTTACCTTCATGTTTAAATATAATGCTATTTGATTTTTGCACAAATCTATAACATCACTATTAATGTACTAAAAAGGAAAAGTATGAACATTTAAATGCCACAACTAAAATCCTTGCTTAAAAAAGCGGCTTATAAAAGCCTGAAGCTAAATTTTGACCGAATAACGAAGTAAACAGAGGCGAAGTGACAAGCTAAACAAATTTAAAAGCTGTTAGACGATGTGGCAAATGAAATTATGTAAAATGTTAGCGTCTCAGTATGCACATAGCGGGGGCCATCGCTATTGGCAGAACAGTAATGTAATTGATGTCGTGACCGCAACGTGTCGTGTTAATTACTTTAACTGGTGTGTCACGTATACCCCGTGCCGTCGGTACTGTTTTTAAAAATTAAATTATGACAAGTAGCAGAACGACGTTATCCTTATAATTCTAATCTAATCTAATGTAACCGTATATGACTTCACTAACTTTACGGTAGACTCTACGTTTGTGGTCGTCATTTTGTTATGTAAGACTAAATTAACAGCGTATTTCAACGGAACTAAATAGTTTCTCACAGTCGCATACTATTATTTTAGCATTAGTATAATGAAAATTGTAAATGTTCTGAAAGTAAATGTTTCATTAGTTCTGAAAGTAAATGTTTTAGTTTCATCAGTTTACGTACTACTATGAGATAACTTCACGCTAGACAAGTTCGTGACAGCGAAAGAACGCACAGTTCCGTTACTTTACTGTTTACAGCGAGAAAACAATTTACTTTTGCAGCAATTATATTCGTAGACGTAGTGTCTAGTATCTTTGTAATCCTAGGGCAATCGTATTGGAACATCGTGACGGCGAATAACGTAGGTTATTAGTAAATCACTTGACAAAATATACCTGGCCGCATAAATCCAGATAAAAAAACATCAAATTAGAAATAGAACAGTGTCCGTGTTGTAGTGTGCGACACTTTGAGAGTAAGCCAAACTGTTAATTACGCCTACATGAAGTTTTATAAAAAAATAATATACTCTTGTTTACGTTTTAGCTATTTTCTAGAGAAACTACAGTGGTACAAACAGCTGTGTGCTACAATACAAGATAATTGCCAATCAGTCACGAGCAAGCAGATGTTGCCGATACGTCTGCTTGATGAAACTACATCAGTGGACCACGGCGTTACAGCCGGAAAGTCAAAACAATGAGGAAGGAACCTTCACAGTCAAATAAAAAATATGTAACCTTCACTTCCAACATTTCATCGATTCGTAATAATTCTGTAACGAGGGAAAGCTACAAATAAAAACACCACCTTTTTATACGTCATTGAATCAACAGAATTCATTTCAATATTTGAGTCCAAAACCTTTAATGAGTGATCAGAAGTCGTAACTTGTAGTTTAATTTGTCGCGTAAACTTTTAATAGGCTTACGTAAAGTTCATCATCCACTACTCACATGATGTTGAAAGTAAACTGCCTTTTAGGCTATGAATACTTGCTAGAATTTTAAGTGACAGTATATGATACTTGCATTTGCATTTGTATTACAACGACTTGTTGATTTTTAATTATTAGAGGAAAAGCAAATATGGGCTACCATTTTTTTTCTTTAAATAACTTAAGTTTTAATGGAAGTTAAGAAGTGCCATTTTGTAATTACAATCTCATTTATATTTCCTATAAAATATACACGATAGAACTTAAAAAACAAATTCCAGATTCAGTTAATAAATACTTTCTGTAAATGTGTAAAATCAATGATTTTAAAATGGTGGTGCAAATACGGGCTACTATAAAAAAAGTGGAAAAAAATAACGTTTATTAACAAATAATTACTTGAAAGTACCAATTTTTTTTAGCAAATTTTACAAATAGATCCTTGACATTTATGAATTACATTTATTATATAAAACCGTTACAGGTAAAACATTTTTTAATATTATTTCAGTTTATCTCTTAATATTTTATAGTCAACACGTAGAATTAAAACACCAAAAAATTTGTGATTTTGTTAACTACTTAACCTACTGACAAAAGTCACACACATAAATGTCTTTCTCAGCTCCTGAACATTCATTGTGTGCCCACATTAAAAACATGACGCACTGCACCCATAATTCACCTTTTGTGTCGTCTGAAAATTTACTTTCACAAAAAATGCACGTTGCATCTTCATCTTCAGGCTTTTTCATCCCAATAGGCAACTCCAAGTCACTGTCACTTTCAGGTAAGTTTGGATCTGGTTCATTGTTTGATTCTTCTGAATCTAGATTTAATCTCCTAGTAGGTTTCAATTTTTTCTTAAGTCCACTCTGCGATTTGCCTTTAGTCTGCCTTTTCTCACCTCGAAACTCTAGGATCTTTTTTTCATTCTTTAGACTTGATTTCTCCAAAGAATGGGTAAGCAAATTTTTGTAAGGGCTCCCAGTTATTAGAGCTGCACTGGTGGACTTGCGACCTCTGTTATTTTTCTATTTTTTAATGACAAGGGGAGGTGAAATATGGAATGGGCTGATGATTCCCGACGAACCTGCCTGAGAGAGTAGTCCAGAATTGCTTGTTGGCGACTGACTTTCTGTACCTGGGTTATTGGCTTTGGTCTGCTGTTCTAGATTTTGACTCAGTCCATGCTGTGCTGAAGGTGATAGTTGTGAAGTAAAGTTTGGAGTACTGCATGTCTTTAGTGCTTCAGTTTCTGCTGCGATAAAGTCCGCATCGGTGAAAATGTTCCTGTCGAACGGCATAATTCCCGTTACACGAAATCCTTGTACTGCTATGTCAGGTCTCTGAACTTTTAGGTACGCTTTACCGAAGGGTTCCATGATGTCATACTGACTGAGACAACCGTTTGAATGCAGGAGGGCGGATCTGATTTCACTGCTGTAATAATGTTTTAGAGGGCCCATGAAGGTTTTATCAAGAGGCTGCAACTTGTGTGTACAGTGCGGCGGCAATGAAATTTTCTGTTTCTCTGCTGTGGGATGAGTCTACTTAACGAAAGTTGGAGCCATTCTGCAAAGAGGTTTGATTGAACCCAACCTGAAGGATGAGCCTTACCAAAGGAACCAACAGATTTACCTTTCATAAGTAGTTCCTTGGAAAGATAAACATTGGTGGGACGAAATCGCCTTTTGCACTCATACAAGCTAAAACAGTCATCGTTGAACCTCTTTCGGCTGATGTCAGAACTCCGATCTGCCTCTTTCCTTTCCTGCCAATGATTTTTGGTATCTTGCTCTGTACAACACTGAGTCCTGTCTCATCAACATTGTATACCCGATCAGGAGAGTACTGGTGTGCAGTGTACGCTTCTTCCAAAACGTCAAAGAACTTCTCAACATTTTCTTTATTGAAGCCGCAAGCCCTGGCATAAGACGTCCCTGTTGGTTTGCGAACAGACAAAACAGCTTTATGCCATTGCAGAAACAGATCTGCCCACGCTCTACCTGCTTCACCTGTTTTGAAAGGATGAGGCAAAGTATTTTTTATGGCTAACTGATAAGCAAGACGTCTCAAATCCATTATGATGAAACCAAAAAAGCAGGATTCCATATACAGCAGATACTGTACTAACATGTCTTCTAAAGTTTCCCCTAAAACATTCTTTCTCCCAAGCTTTTTAGGGGCTGCTAATTGAGGAGTGAGGGATGTTTCCTTACTCAGTGTTTGTAATGTAGTACGAGGAACATTGAACGCTTTTGCTGCTTTTAATTTACCCATTTTATTTTCTCTTACACCAGCATCTTCTTCACTCCATTGCTTTCTTTTATTTTGTGTCACATACGGTGGTTTGTTCCTAGGCATCCTGAAACAAAAAAACAGCGTAATAAGTTTTTTGTAACAGGATGCAAACAGGTGGTGTAAATATGGGCTACTAGCCCATATTTACACCAGCTACAGTAGCCCATATTACCACAAACACATCATACGAAAAGTTTAGCTTGTGTTTAAAAATGCTGGTAATATGTACTAATAAAATATCAACTATCTAAACGCTTATTTCTTTGACTAAACATCTGCTGTAGGACAGACGAAAATAAGCACGCATTTCTAAGAAAAAAACATGAGCAAACATACCTGTAAACACTTTTGGCGCACGGGTAGACAAAGCAACGACGTAACACACTAACCACGTGGCGGACTGCACGCAAACTAAACAGAATGCTTCAGCGAGCTTGGGAGAACTATTCACATAATTCCCAGTAGGTTGCAGCACCTTACAGTCGTGTAATCGTGTTTGCCTATATTTACACCCTAGCCCATATTTGCACCTTTTCCTAACTATTCATAATAGCGTCCTATCAGAGCGTTATATGAAAGCTATAGACAGTACGAGTGTAACGCCGTAAGAAAGAGAGAGAGCGTATAATCGCAGCCATCTCACTCTAACCACGTCACCGCTACATTAGAATCCAGTTCAAACAGGTAAATTTACTCAAAGCGAATTATCAGTTCAACCTGCGATAACTTCAAAAGTTGTAAATATACGGCAATTCTGAAAACAGCATTGTATTCAGCAAGAAAAGCTTTATAAGTAGCCGCAAGCTCAGTTAATATAATTAACAAATAACGAAGTTATACGGATGACGCACGCCAACAGGAATAACGAGAGAATTATGCTACGTAGGAATAAGGTGTTTTCACACACACACAGATAAAAACCTAAGCAACAATATTCTGTGGTCAGATCTTCGGAAACACATTTGCAAATACCTGTAATCAATCGATTTGCAAATACAGGAAGTACGATTTTGACAAGAATTTCTCTGCCGTTTGGAACCTGTCACAGTGTGTTTGACCGACTTGTTCGAGATTGTCGAAACTGGAAAAACGCATGATTTATTTGTACAACCAATCAGCAGCCCGTATTTAAAACAGACGCCAGCTAAAAGCGAGGGGTAACATCACTCTTCGTTCGGTATTTAAACACACTAGACGTGTATAATTCACGTACAGAAATTTTTAAATTACACAACAGTGCAAATAAGTTCTAAAACGAGAAGTAGTCCGCAGTGTAGATGAATTAACAACATTCAATAAAACTAGCTGCGTAAAACAACCGTTAATTAATTAATTAGTTAATTAATCCATCAGCCGTGAAGGACCTGTGCTACAGAAGGCTACATCATCTGTAATTGCCAGGGCATCTTCAACAACATTGATCAATCCATTCTTCTGTCCAACACAATCAAAAGGAGGACCTCTACAGATTCCTACCTTCGGTCAACGCATCAAACAGTAAGAAATAGATTCATTGATCAATGACATAAGCGCTAAACAAATTAATAAAACAATAAACAATTTTAAAAAGACACTAAGAAAAGCACACATTGTATTTTAACTATAAGATTAGTTCTAATATAGGATAGGAGTGTTGAATGGAAAGTGGTGTGTAGTATTGGACGTGCAAATTATTGCAGACCTGTTCTTTAGCACTGGTTTGGGAGATGGAAATCTCTTAATCAAACCAGATAAGAGCTATAGGTCGTTTGAGCGTCTTAATCATTACTTTCCACACTCACTCAATAATAATAAGGTTAGGGTATAATTAAGTCCTACCATTAACAATTTAAAGTTTAAAAATCATTGATTACATTAAATATAATAATCAAGAAAATCTTAAAGTGTTATTTGTAACGATTCCCCTTGAAAACCACAATCACTGAACGAATCCTGAGAAAGAGTGTCTCCATGCGCTGAGCTAAGCTGAAACCGTGTCATTTGTATCTGGGTTTTGTTCTGGCGCCCAGGTAAAGTAATATCACGGGTAAGTAACTTTTTATCTAACATCACAAATATTAGATAATTGTGTTAGACGAAAGGGAGCGTTGTATTATATATTTCATTTAATGTTTTCTTCTTCTTACTTTTGTACAGTACGCGTTGTATCTGGTCGTGTGGCCATAAAAATGTATGTAAATGAGCTTAATCACCATGAGCACGGTAATAAACAAAACATAAACTGTGACCCTTAAACTTAAATAAGCGATACGACATACTTCGCTGTAAGTCTATCATACAAAATTGAATAACAATAAAATGTGCACATCTTATTGTGCGTGTGTGTGTGGGGGGGGACTGGATTAGACGTATCCTGAGGATAATGCAGTACGAACAACGATTTTTAGGGAAGAGTGGAAGGAAAATGAAGAGAAGAAGTAGAATAATGAAGCTTTTGGATGACGGACAATGTGGGGTATGAAGAGGTGGAGGGTCAAGCGCAGAACAGATGCGAATGGAGGCGGAAGTGGTGTGTAGGATCTGGCAATTGGAAATTGTAGAAACATTTCATTACCTAAAACACTTTTACTTCAACGTCTTGTGAATAGTAAGTGATGAATTTTACGTAAACCTCTTCGAATTTTACGTGACAAATCAAACGTGTGCTATTTATTAAGACGCGCGCGCGCGCGATTTCCTTGGCTCAAGCCAAGACACATCATGTTTTTCAGTCTTGTATCTTTTGTATAACTTCAGCGTAGTATAATCTTTCCGCCCGTCAAGAACACAAATTTAACACAATGTTTGTTAGTTTCTACCTTATACTACTATACTATACTATACTATGTAATTTTCTAATACATATACTACTATATCTGCTACATTTAGAATTTGTTTTTGTAAGTTTTTAATAACGTTGTAAGATTAAATAACTTTTACAGCTCAGCTTAGACATCGATTACAGTAATCGAAATATAATATGTAGGTAAGGAAAGTAATGTAGCGTACTGACACGTTTCTGGTGGAACTACAAGTGAAAAGACGAATTAATTAATCTAACAACACCGTGATTCGGCTTAACACACGTCGTTTCATTTCCCTTGAAACCAGACATTTTGCCCATACTACGATGAGGCCTCTTGTGATCCTGAGAGTAGTAATTATGAGTTCTGATAATTGTTATGATTATCAGATTACGTGAGTAATAATTAATTTGTTATTTTTATTAATTAATGATTCTCGTAATACGATTCAGTTAGCTGAGACATGTAGGTAATATTTGACTCGCCAGTGATCAGTTATTTAATGTGAACAGATCTCAGAACAGTGAAGAAATTTATTAAGACTAAGACAATATAAAATGGCTTTCTTATCTTCTGTTTCAATTTATTACATAGCATTTGTTTATTTTCTATATAGAATTTGTTTAGTTAACGTAAGAATCAAAAATTAATCTGGAAATCTCTGATGTCCAAAACCTTAGAATGGCGAAAATGCGGCAGATTATAGCCACAATTATAACTTACAAAAACCTCTTCTTTAGAAAAATTTGTGAACTTTTAAATTGTGCTTAAGTCACATACCACCTGTTTGAGAATTTTACGGTGGTATGTGATGTTACTGATAGATACTTTGTCGAGATTATGACATTCTTCTAAACCTCTTGATTAACAGAAAGTGAGCAAGCAAGTATATTTCTTATCACTTGCCCTGGAATACCAGATAAAACCTATATATTGTACCCACTTGAAAATTAAAATAAGTGCGTATGATTGTCAGCTCTGTAAAAATTATGAGGTACCCGTACAGGGAAATAGGCCATTAACGTGTATGGCAGGAGAGTCGTGGGAGTTTGTTCACTATACGCTGTCCAGGCAGTGAAGGCGGCTAGAGGATTAGGAGACCCTTGGCTCACGCACGCACACTGGCAGGCCGCCTAACAATAAACAGTGGCCGGCACTTGACCTGCGCTGCTGTCTTTTTGAATACAGTTTACTATAATAAATTAAATTTTGTTATTCTGCTTAATCTTATAGTTTTGGTCGTTCCATTTAATTCAGACTGTGATTTCATTTAAAATAAGTTCAAACACGAAGTTTATACGACGATTTTCAAATGTTTTACTCTTATTTGTTTATTTTGAAATATCGTGATTGCTAAACTTCTGAGAATTATTTACGCGACTGTTATTAAAAAAATGTTATTATTAAAAACTAAGATTCTGATCATTTAATTTACTTTTCAACAATTTTCTGAGACACTCCCTTTGGATGCCAGAAGCCGGTTAAATGGCCCTATGGTTCATTGTTGGAACTGCTAGCGGCCCATTAAATCGGGCCGTCAAATGACACTGAGAACTGCCAGCGGCCGGTCTCGCTGGCTTTTTGTATATTCATCGTAGCGACCAGCATGACAGATGATCAATCGTTTGCCTTTACCCAGAGGGCCGCCGAGAGTTCCTTGGATAGTGGCATCAGTCCAACAAGTGTCCTTTCTCGTGTTTTCATTGATCCAGGTCTCGTCCAAAAATATAGTGTTTTTAATATTTACTTCACGCATCTTTCTTAAGAAATGACACCTTATCAGGGCCACTGACGGCTTTTCCATGAGGATTTTTCTGCTGCTAAATTTCTTGTACTGAAATCCCATGTCTGATAATAGCGAGCTCAGTGAAAATTTTCCTCCCATATACAGTCCAGCTTCTTGAAGTGACACACAAAGTTGTCTGAGGGTAGGCGCTTCTTTTCGAGCATAGTAGCTCAATATGTGACGTCGAATGGCTCCTTTATCGAAGTCATCCATGTCTGTTACTGTCTGCTTTCTCTTCAAACTTTTCTTCCGAGGAGTATGAATAATAATATTTTCCCTCTTGGTGCTGTAGAAGGTGTTATCTTGTTGAGCGTCCTCAGCTGTGATTAAATCAATATCTTCAATTACACAGGGATCTTCTTGATTTTCCAAACATTTTTTAATCTCTGCGTTGATACGTTGTATTGTTCTCAACGAAATGCCACAAGCATCTGCTGTTCTCTGCATTACTTTCTTAGTATTAAGTAAAGGACCTCCGTTATTCTTCTGTTTCTCAAAATAGAACAGAACAGAAGCAATCATTGTTCTGCATTTAGTATGTAAAACTTGGCGTCTTTTACAAGGACTCATAATCACAAATCAACTGTACACTAACCACAAATGAACTGATTCACTCAATATACGCGACAGATCTGCTCTCTGACAAGACTTGCTGGTCTCACTACCCCGTGCAAGCTATTTAACGACTAATCAGTGACTCACTCGGGGTACCCGGTACACGAGCAATGACCTCTACTGTTTGTTGGTTTGAGGGTGAATCACCCTCTATCTGGAAAAATGACTATAGCGACCAAGTGTAAACCAAGTAAGGAAGGGACGTCTCTCTTGCATGTTACTGAAATCTATAATACCGGTAATTATAGTTAAAGTTTAATAACATGGACAGTAATTTTTTAATATATTTACATAGATACATATCACATTTCATTTTGTGTGTCTGTAAAACTATAATATATAATATTTTTATAATAAATAACATTTTTAAAAGTTCGTGCTAGTAAAAGGACAAACAATTATTTCGATTACGTATAACAACTATTATTTCATATATTGTTTATTTGAAATAAAAATATGAGGTTTGAAAATAATCTTTATATCTATATATTAAAATCTGTTACATATGTTGATTAATTTTTTCAGTATTATAACAATAAAGAGGTGGGTCGTCAATCTGCTCTTTATCGAGTAGGCCTATCACAATCGGTGAATCGGAAGTTAAAAAAAAAATAAATAAATAAACTGGCCAAGGCGAGATTTTAAGATTCTCGTAATTTCGAGGTCAAGTTCTAAAATCAAAAATCAATTTGTAAAAATATTTCATATTAAAGGGAGTGTCACAGCAAAATAGTTGAAAAATAAATAAGATGATCAGTAACTTAGTTTTTAATAATCATCATTTTTAATAATAGTCGCTTAGATGGTGTTCTAAAGTTTAACAATAACAATAGTTCAAAATAAACAAATAAATGTAAAACATTTGAATATCGCCATAAAAACTTCGTGTTTGGACTTATTTTAAATGAAATTACAGTCTGAATTCAATGGAATAATTAAAATTAAAAGGTTAAGCACGACAATAAAATTTAATTTATTCTAGTGGACTGTAACTAAAAAGACAGCAGCGCAGGTCAAAGGCCTGTCCCTGTCTATTGTTAGGCGGCCTGTCAGTGAGTGTGTGTGAGTGAGGGTCTCCTAATCCTCTAGCCGCCTTCACTGCCTGGACAGCGTATAGTTATGTCGATTGGCTTCAGTCCTGGGCGGCTATGAATATTTGCTGTTTAACAAACTGGGCAATTAAGGGAATAGCACATTTAGTTGTGTAACCTGAGATAACGCTTATTTACTGGTTAGTAAATATTTGAAGTACGTAATTCTTTTATCTCAGTTTTGTGGTTACACTCGTCTCGAGTGGTCATTACAGATACACAAGGTTTTTTCAGTGAACTGATTTGATTATTAGTAGATAGTAATAAAAACTCTGTACATGGAATTTCAATAATTATTTTATCCACTCGACTGCATATTTTCCACACATTTCAGAGCGCTAGATTTAAAACTGATGCGATTTACGTTATTGAACATCATGTTTTTCAGTCTTGCGTCTTTCGTATAAATTTAGCATAGTATAATCTTTTCACTACCACGAAAACTATTGAATGCCAGAATTCACGGAAAAAGACCAGTGGGAAGACCGGAGATGGGAAGATGGGAGGACGCGGTGGATGAGGATGCGAAAGAAATACTGAAAGTCCGTTCTGGAGGAGGATGGCTACCTACAGAAGAGAATGGGGGGAAAAATTGAAGGAGACCAGGGCCCAACAAGTCCTGTAGTGCCATAGGAGAAGAAGAGAAGAAGATAATCTTTTCACCCGTCTAGAATACAAAATTAACACAATGTGTGTAAGTTTCTACTTTAATTATCGTCAGGCCAGACGAAGGTGATGATTTGCAGCTATGTTCTAACGTGTTATCGCAATAATTGTGTAATCGCCGTCAAAACTATAAGTGTTGAGCTAGTTGGTTTTACGCTTAAACAAAATAATAATAATATGTGAAACAAAACTGAACTGTGTGTTTATATGGATGTTATTTTTCAGTTGTGTATCATTTTAAAAGTCATGTTGAAGCTTAAGTAATTACTTTTCGTTAACGACACTGTTATGTCAAAAATCGTTTTGCACAGTGGAGTGTCGATAGCTCAGGTTGGTCTGCGCCAGTTAGAACACCGATAATTCGCATCCGAAATGTCATATTCAAAAATTGTGAATACTACACAGTTAGATTTTACTTAACTACAGTATGTGAAAAAAACAAATTTTACTATTTCACATTTTTGAAAATACAGATTTTTAAAATAACGATGTTTTAACCGTTGAACAGGAAAAGTTATACAGTGTTATACAATACAGCTTTCTGAGTTGACAGCGTTTGTCTCTCACCACATTCGTTTAAACAGAGTAATGTCTATGAGGCATGACTTAACTTTCCATCTTGAGGCTGCATTACATCTTCTTCGGTTTCTTTCATTTTTAGTAAGTTATCTACCGTCTACATAACACACGGCTCAGTCAGTAGCCTTCTAACCGTGACATCCATTTCTTTTGAATTGTTGAAACCTTTTGTAACTAGACAAGGAACCTGTAAATACCCATAAGTTGTCACAAGTTTATTTTACGTTCAAATGAAACTAAGCAGTTAGCGTCTGGGAAACTTCAATCCACGATTTAGCAGCATCTCAGGCTTTGAAGTATCTCGTAAACTACTCCTCTGTTAGTTCCTTGTGGTAGAATCTAACTCGCGATTTTGAAGATGGGAGGAAAACACGAAAGTCATCACATCGTAATTCTGCTTCGTCTGGGCGTGAGAGCGCGTTGTTTAGAATCAGTATAGCCTCACGAAATAACATATTTTTCCTTAAAAACATTTCTGCCTGTCGCACGAATTCGACATGAAATTATTTTTTTGAAAATTTATTCAGCCATTCATGCTCTTTTCTAGCTTGTGTAAGTTACAAGTAGCGGAGATGTGACCACGATTTTAAATTCCATAGTTTAAGGTTACAGCGGGTTTCGTCCTGTTGTTGCCGATACCTTTGTGTAAACTAAAAGTGCCAGTCATTCTTTCCGTCGCTTGGGCCACGAGTTATTATTACTGTTTTATTATCTTATAAAAGATAATAAAATTATGTTTATATCTTATGAGTAATGTTGTTTACTAATAATTATAACAGTTTTTACCGAGTGTAAGATCTTCATTTTTCATATATTTTTTAACTTTTTGTTTCGAAACACGACAAACGGGCCTAATTTTTGCATTGGAATCAATGAATTGTATTACAGATGACTGAATGTCGAATGCCATCTATTACCATCCACCCAGCGGAACGCCCGCTGTAAATCGTCTTCTACTTCTTTAAATTCATTTCTGAATAGGTTGTCCTTTCTCCTAACAAAGACCACTAATAGGACGTAGTGGTGAAGGTTCCTTTCTATCTTTATTGGCAACACCATAGGAACGAAGTACCAATAATATTTTGCTGTCAAGCTTTCTACAAAGATTTCCTCATCAATTACGAATGTCACGAGTACTCTTGAGATTGAGATTGTTCAGTATGGCTGCCACCTTCGTATTTTATTTTCACGTCCCACGTTAAGAAACAACTTTTATTGCCTCCTTTTTATAATGCATTCTTTCCATTCCTTCCAATCTAATTCGCATGAAAAAATATTTTCGCTTGGTTGCTTGCACTTATTGGAAAATTTTAATTCGAAACGCCCAATAGAAATTGAGTAGAAACCACAAAATAAAGATGTCTGATAAAGCAAGTAGTAATATATTGCGCATTCTAAGTTGGAAATCAGTTCCCTTTAATAAAAATTTCAAATTAGAGCTTATAAAGACATAAGATGGTAGGGATTTCCAGTAATTTGTTATAAAAGGTACAGAAATTCTGTGTTTGGAATACAAGTTGAACGCTGATCAAATGTCAAGTATACAAACTATCTCGCAAATTCAACATAATTTTTTTAAGCATTCGATTGTTCACCAATATTCCAGCCACTCGAGTTTGTTTCGGAGTTAATGAGCTCTACTGCTTAATATATAAAACAAATTCCTCAAAGGGTAGTTTGAATTGTACGGGGCCTTGTTTTAGCTGTGTGTACAGTATTAAATTGTTCTTCCATACGTTCATAAATGTTTCCAACTAAATAAGGTGTTGTTTTAAGTTGGCATTGTAATCCATTTTTATACTTAAAAAAGGCCACCGTAGAAACGTGTATTCTTCTACAAAATAGGAAAGCGTTTAGATTACAGGCATGAAATAGCGTATAGGAAAATGGTAGTGTTACTATTCCAGTGAAATCCCTGTACATATATTAGTTTGAAGCATGTAGGACTATAGCTAAAAATGTACCAACAAATATAAATTCTGCCTTGTTTCCTAATATTGAACATTAAGTGGGAGGAGGAAGAGAAGAGATAAAATACTGTACGTTACAAGGTGCGCCTGGTGTAGATAGAGAGGTGGGCGTAGGAAGGATTCATAGACGTAGAGAGTAGGAGTACCACAACAAAGGAGAAACCGCGAACACAACTAGCGGTTATCGTTATTAAGACTCCCCCCCCCCCGTTTGCGGTGCGTGCGCAAGTCCACACAGTATGCTGATTCGTATACGTGTATATACCGTACTCTGTTGTACAGCACGCCGATAAAGTGGGTCAACTTACACGCCTCACGTTACTACACTATACAACTTGTCAACCCGTTTTTATGTAACGCTTTTCGAGAGTTTCGCCAGATTAGTTTATTCACTTTTCCAACCTCTTTGTTTATAAGTGGGCGCTACGATGACGGTCACAATAGACTGGAAGTAAATACGTTAAGAACCAAACCGTTGAGTTTTTTTTTTCTTTTGTAAAGTTGTGTTCCCAGCTTTATAACAAGCTCTATTGACTCCATAAAAACACGTGTTTACTCTGCACGGTAAATACAAACAGAACACAGACCAGTGGTAGCCAAACAGAACCAAAGACAGTGTTGTAGAATCTCTTCTGTCCATCTTAAGAAATCGTAAGTCACCATACATAAGAAACATAATGAAAGAAAGTTCTTCTTCTTCTTCTTCTTCTCCTGACGACAAATCTCTGTAGACGCGCCCGATTTGTTCACGTACAGCTTCTTCACAATTCTGATGTAGCTTCTCAGGACGTGACCCAGCCACTTCAGCCTCATTGCAAGAATTTACATCACGTAAGATTCTCATAAGGTGAATATTTTCCGTGTTTTACCATTTCGTTATCATATGTTGTCCTTAATGTTGATATTTGTAAGTACTTTTCTTTCAAGCCACCGACTTAAATGTTTCGCTGTCATATGTCCTAAGTACCTTGACTGGATTCGTGTAATTCTACGCTTAGTTACGGGTTATATTAATTTTATTCTCTTCAGAATTCTATGCAAAAGATAGTACGCTTTTATTCTCGTACATAACGATAGTATACCTGTTCTTTTTCTTTCCACTTCCTTCTCTCGTGGTCTGTTACCCGCAGAATAGTAGCCACCGAACTTATTGCAGGTGCACCTTCCTGTTCCTTCTTTGGGACGAAAATTTCAGTCTACCCGCAGTTTATCCACAGTCTAATTTTGTGTACCTCCTCCAAATTCATGACAGTAAAAATATTATAACGTATGATTGGGTCTACCAGTAATAGTACAGTATTAGTATATAAATAAATAAGTATAAATATTTTATAGGATTTATTTGCGACATTTTATTTAACATGCTCCAGTACCGTCCTGGTTTTTTTTTTTTTTTTTTTTTGAGACCGGACCATCATGTTCGGACTCGGGCTGTTTTGGAGCTAGCTTCCTTCAGCCGTGTGGGTACGGGATTGTAGGGGGACGTACACCAGCTGACCGGGCCGTTGAGAACGTGGAGGCATGGAGGCACGTAGATGGGAATGTATTGCTTGTGGGGTATATTGTGTGCAAGTGTAGTTGGTGGCCATATGCGAACGGGAGAGGTAGATGGAGGCGGCCATTATGGGTGTTTGGTGGTATATTTATTTATTTATTTCTTCTTCGATGTTCTTTTGGGGGGGGGGCAAGACAGGGACGTGTAACGCAGGTCGCCTAGGCTGTTAGGTGGCGACAGGGTGCCGTCAAGGTAGGCGGAGGAAACATTTGTGGATTACAAGCAGGGACGTGAGTGTGAGGAACTAGTTTGTGTGATTTCATGAGGTTGTGCGAAGGGCTTAGAGTTTTAGAGTTTGGAGGAATTTAGTGTTGAGTATTTAGGCTGCATGTGTGTGTCTAGTCGCTACCGCTGGGGAGTGATGAAGCATGAGAGGGGGATTGGTATGTGTGTTTAATTGTGTCTGTGTGTTTGGCGTTGGCGACGGGGGAGTCGAGGGGGAGGACCATTGGCTATTGTGAGGAGGCGATTTATTAAGTAGGAAGGTCTGCTTGAGTCACGGGTATTTCTGTTTATTGAAGGGACTATTGATTGTAGGGAAGTGCGGCGTGAGGCAGTGCGGAAATACTTCCAGTTCAACTTAATGAGGAAGGAGTCTAAGTCAGGGAAGGGGGTGTTTAGCACATACAGAGCTGCGTTGGGGGTCTTCGTGAGGCGTGGTCAGCGGTATATTAGTCTTAGGGCTCGTCGTTCTGTGACTCGGTGGAGATCTAGGTAGGCAGTTGAGGCGGTAAGGAGAACTGGGTGGGCATATGTGATGATGGGACGAATGCAGGTAGTGTAGATGCGGCCTAGTAAGTCGCTGGAGTAGTGGTTAAGTCGGCTGAGGGTTCTGAGAGAACGGAGGCGGGTACGGGCGATGGTCGTAGTTCTTTTGATATGTGATCGCCAGGTAAGTTTGGAGTCAAGCGTGACGCCCAGATACTGGCATTCACGCTTCGGGCGTACTGATGATGGGCCTACGCGGACTGGTGTATTATAGAAATGATTCATGTTGCGTCCGGTGGAGTTGAAAACACAGATTTGGGTTTTGTCCGCGTTTACATTGATTCGCCAAGTGTTACAGTAGGCGAAGAAAGGCTTGAGGATTTGCTGTAATTTTGATGTGACTTGCCAGTGTACGCCTGCTGAAACCCAGTAGGCAGTATCGTCTGCGTACTGGGCTAGGCCTGCTGATGGGTATGGTAAAGTCGCCGGGGGGGGGGGGGTCTTTGGTAAAAACGATGTAAAGTAACGGGCTAATGGCGGAGCCTTGGGGGACACCGGCATTGAGGTGGAAGGGTGCCGAGAGATGCTGGCGGACTCGGACTTGTGCAGTGCGTCCATCCAGGAACTGGGAGAGCCATTTGATGATAGTTGGGGGAAAGTGACATCCGAGGATCTTGAAGCGGAGGCCGTTGTGCCAGACAGAGTCGAAGGCTTTGCGGATGTCGAGTAAGGCTAAGATGGTCGGGCGTTTGTGGCCGAGTTGTCCTGAATGGCGCTGATAACCCGAACAAGTTGGTCATATATGTTGTAGCCAGGGCGGAATCCGCCCTGGGTACTGGGGAGGACGCTATGAGTTTGTAGATGGGGATGTATCCTGGCGACGAGGAGTTTCTCGAAAAGCCTGGAGATTGCAGGGGTAAGAGAAATCGGGCGATAATTCGACGGAAGGCTGGCGTTTTTGAGCGGTTTGGGGAACATGAGGACATGGGCGTGCTTCCAGGCCCGTGGGACGTATCCGAGGAGGAGACTTGCGGTATAGAGATGCGCAAGGGCTTCTAAGGCAGTGTCGGGGAGTGCTTTTAATATGCGATTTGGTATTCCGTCGGAGCCGGGGGCAGTATTTCGACACTTAATAAGTCTGTCTTTGATGCCGTCAGGGTCGATAGTCCTGGTCTACTTTAGTAGCGTCGATTACAGCCTAAAAAATAGTCGAAGAACGCAAGACAACTAAAGAGAAGACCTGGCGCGGCCAAGCTTGCACATCCAATAAGGCATGACACTTCGAGTCCATAATCGTACACCTCACAAATCGTAACTTGCGCCGAATACGTTCCAACTCATGGGTACGTAGGGCTTATAGGGCTTACAACCTAATATTGCGTTAATATGCAGCCTTGTAATCAAAGAATATAGATTGATCATTGCGTTGAGTGTGAGTATACAGTTTAAAGTTAGTCTATTCCCCAAGCCTGCTTTCAGTAGGCCTACCTACATGGAACCAATCTGTTATTCAGCGTGTCAATGGAAAACGTTTTATACGTAGTACTACTGTAAGTAGACTTATTGCACAGCGGTTCCTACCCCTTATCAGATGACCTATTGAGACTGCGCTGTACTTCTTTCACTGTATCCATAGATAACCAGTATAAACCAGTATAATCAGTATATTTTTTAACCACCTAAAAAAAAATAACAAAAATATGACAAATGTTCTCGAAATCAGTTTTATATTTCCGTAACATTTCGTTCCTACTGTAAATTCAACGTACTAGCGTAGCAATATAACCTGTTTCCCGAACATTATATAATATTGGATAAATAAATATGTTTTATTTAAGTAGAGGGAAAATGCCGGTCCTGACCAAAGTACCGTTATTCCCCCACCACCGCCCCATGCCGCCTTTCCCACGCCTAGATCAAAGAGATACCGCCGTTCCCGCGGTCCAAGATTTTTTCCCACGCTCTCCCCACCACCAATGGACCCGCAGCATCCCAAAGGAGCACAGCATCCGCGAATTTCCGCGAATAAAATTTTTTATTTTTTTAATTTGATTTTTTTTATTGTTTTAATTAAATTGATTTGCATATCAAGGGGTGGGTGGTGGGTGGGGGGTTCCAACTTGATGCATTATAGTGTATATTAAAATATATGATCAGGGTTACCAACCTTCGCATGAGTTCAAATTTGTTGTGTGTTATAATGTATATTAAATCTATATGATCAGGTTTACCAACCTATGCATGGGTTCAAACTTGATATGTGTATTATAGTGTATATTAAAATATATGATCAGGGTTACCAATCTTGCATTATTGTGTATAGAACAGATCTGCCAACATTTTTCTGTGGTGGGAAATTCAAACTATATGAGCAGACGCATTATAGTGTATAGTAAATTATATGACTGTTGACGACTATGATATCAAGTTATCAACTCTCTCTCCCCCTTCCTCTCTCTCTCTTTGTCTCTAGACGCAGTTACCGATCACGATATAAACTCTCTCTCTCTCTCTATGTGTTTATGTGTAGACGCATTATAGTGTACAGTAAATTATATGATTGTTGTCGACTATGATATCAAGTTATCAACTCTCTCTCCCTTCCTCTCTCTCTTTGTCTCTAGACGCAGTTATCGATCACGATATAAACTCTCTCTCTATGTGTTTATGTAACGCCTCTCTCTCTCTCTCGCTCTCTCTCTCACACATTTCTGATTACTATACACGGAATTACATAGTGTTATCTGCTCGTACGCAAGGGGTATATCCTTTGCAGGTAAGTGATATTTTAAAAAATTATTTAAAATCTGTTGTACAACATCTCTCTCTCTCTCTCTCTCTCTCTCTCTCTCTCTCTCTCTCTCTCTCTCTCTCTCGCTCGCAGACGTCGGAAGAAATTCCTAGTTTATAATGTAATTACCTGTGCGTGTGCTGTTACAGATGACAAATCCATACGTTAACGGCTTCACAATAAATGTTAGCCTATTGTGTGTGTGTGTGCGCTATGTAAATTGTTTGTACATCAATGAATAATAAAATCGTGCTAGTTTTAATGTAATGCGTATTGTGTATTGCTGCTGGTGCTGCAAACGTCGGTAGAAATTCCCACATTCAAATAGTTGACAGCACCAATAAGGTATGATTTGAATCTTTCGGTGTAGCATTTCACATAATTTAATGTACTTTACAAATAATTGCTTACATGTTCAGAGGTTTATAACGAAATAAATTAAAATAAACCATAATTTGTTTTAAATGATTAAATATATATTTACACCACTGTACACAAACTTAAAATATAGTTTACAAACCGTTGTAATACAATTATTCAAAAATACATTTACATTGATTAAATATATATATCACAAAAAACATTGTTATATAAAATAAATACAATATTAATAATTTTTGACATTGTAAGATTTTTAAATAATAATAATTTCACGTCTGTAGATACAGTCCACAGGGAAGTTTATCTGTAACATAACAATACAGTCGATATTAGAATCACTGATACGATAAATATTCAATTATCACACGCACACGCACAGTCAGTGGAAAGAAAGAATCAAATGCGTTAAGTAAGTAAACTTTTTCAAGTATGTGTCATTTCATAAAGTTAATGTACTTTCAAATAATTTCTAATCGAACCAAATATTATTCAACGAAACTTTATAAATACTACTTAGAATCAATGATACATTTATCACATAAAGTTTATGTACTTTCAAATAATTTCTAATCGAACCAAATATTATTCAACGAAACTTTGTAAAAATACTAATTAGAATCAATGATACATTTATCACGTACATACAAATTCAATTATTAAAGTGTTAAGTACAGGGAGTTGAAACTACACACACACACACACACACACACACACACACACACACAACAATAAATTGTTTGTTAACACGATTGCTACTTACGACGTTAGGACACAATCTCCACCTGCGTTGTTTGATTCCTCGTCCCTCGATACACTAAATGTAGTTCTTTGGGTTTGATATGTCTGAGCTCCTCATTCGTGAAGACACCTGCATACCTCTTGGGAAGATAGACACGATACTGGTGGTCGCCATCCTCCAACGTAGCAAGCACAGAGGTCCCATATTTTGTGTCCACGTTTGTTAAAACCATGATGGGATATTTTTTATTCACTGTCAATTCTGAACATCGCTTGTACTCGATAGCAATTACAGCATTAAACTTTACAAGAAACGACATTATTAGAAGAGAGAGAAAGACGCTAGTGAACACGCCTGTATCGATCGAGAGAGAACCAAACAATGACAGAATATTCGACACAAAAGGACAGTACAATGTGATAGTGGTGGTGGTAACGTCGTCATCAGAAAAGTCTGTGTCCCACTTTCATTTACGGCTTTGCATGTATGAACATGTCCCCCAGACGAAATTAGAGACACCAAAAATATAACAATGTCATTAGGAAAGTCCGCATTCATAAGGAAATAGTCACCGCTTACAGCTATACATGTATGTACATGCCCCACAGCAGAATTAGAGATATAAATGTCATCATTCGCTGTGACCTACTTTCTAAATTTGTTACATTAAAATGTTTGTTTAAAGCAAAAATCATGAATCATCCATTCCCGAATAGCATGCACTTTATAGTTTGTGCTGTAACCCCTACTTCGCCCTGAGTAGTTAAAACAAAAAGAATATTTCCTTTTGTAAAGAGGGGCCACAAGTTAATTAAAACTAGGCTAAGGCCTAGAGAAGCTAAAAATTGCGCTGGATCCAGTGAGACGGGACTTGCAATGAAAACTCAAGAATTATATAATTAACAAATCCCCTTTTATTATTCTATCTCATAATAAAAATATAATGAATAAATAAATACAACAGTAATCTTTAAGTCCCCTTTAAAATAGTTAAATAAATAAGTATTCTTTCTCAACAAGGCCACCTGAAAAATATTAACTGAATCCAAGAAAATAATTGCTATGTCACACCATCAATGAATTGAAAATTTAAAATAATCATTAACCTCAAAATAAGCTCCCATTAAACTATTTATTAAAATATAAAATTTATATCATGTGTTCCTTTTAGAATACTGTATATGAATCAATGAAGATAAATGATTTCATTCCCAGTTACTATTAATAATTAAAATAATTACTCAACCAATTAAATGAACTTTAAAGGTGACACTTCCTATACTTGTTATACTGTTAAATAAAATAAATAATTTATTTAAAGAAATGATCAGCCACGATTATTGAGATAGAATACCTCCCTTAAAAAGAAAATGAAAAGGATATATCCACATGACTACATGTGTTAACTTTCTGTTGTAAAAGACCCTGAATAATAAATCCCTATATCCCAAGTTCCCACCAAAAGTACAGTAATGCATAATATTTATATATATATATATATCCCCCAAAATGTACACAGAAATATACAGACATAACATGTTCCACCGGACAAAAATACATTATACAACAGTGTACATAAAATACATAAAGGTCTCTTGCCACGCCCTTTTTTATATTACCCTTCTGGTGTATATAAATTCTAACTTTTCCTTTTATAATAATCCGAATTAGGATAAGGAATTTACATTTATAATAGTACCCACATGGTGTGGGTTAATTGCACGTCATGTGTATAAGAGAATGTATAGCATACAAATGTCCCCAGGACCTAATAAAAATTCAAAAGTAAGTGCCTAAGTGGCTAAGTGCTTAAGTATCTAATTCCGGTGAGAAATAAAAATCGTTTTAAAATAATTAACGCCCCCCAGTTATCAGAATTAGTATAAAGAATTTATATATACTTAAATAGGGCCAGTTAATGAAAAGAGAAAAATTGCACAATATTAGCACCTTATAAAAAAATACACTTGGGTCAGAGACGGACATGTTCATTCAACTTTCGGCTTGTTTCAACAAACAAGTCTCGACAAAGTCTCGACAAACAAGTTGAAAAGTGTTTCGACATGCATACCTTGGTTGAAACTAGTTAAAAATCCGCCTACCTCCCCAGTAATCTTTTTATACAAATGAAATAAACTGATATTAAAAATAAGAGAAAATATATGTTTTTATGCATAGTAAATTAAACTTGAGAAAATTACTAATAACAAAACTGACTTTAAATCTGTAGCGATAGCCCTATAAAGAAATGAGTGGAAATCTATGTTGGATGCTGTCTTGTAACCATGTCAGTCTCTGAACTGACAATTTACTATAAATATATTGAAATTTTACAATTAATTCTTTTTCTTAGTGTACACACTAAACTGTCCCATCAATTGGGGATCCAAATGAATGTTTACTTGAACGGTAGAAACTGATGGTTATGTATAACTAGTGGTGCCATGTTGATTCTACGTGTTAATTATAAATGGTTGTTTTTCACCTGCTTATGGGTCCAGAAGGGTATTCTCTTTTATGAATATGTGGCGATCTCATGATTGGCATGTTGTTGTTGTGGGTGGTGAGCTAATTCTCTTCGGTGGCGAGTGTGTAGCTTTTAAGATGGAATTTGTTCAGTCATGTAGCCGGACTCTGTCTCTGATCGGCGAACCCTGATCACACATTATATTTTTAGTGAGAGACCACACACAAATGCCCCCACTGTTTGCACACCCTCCAAAATCATATATAAAGACAACACCTAGTTATGGGCTACATAATGAAACTTGGTAAAATTATTTTGGCCAACATGCCTTACTTAAAAAACTCTCTAACAATGATTCTTTATAAACTGAACCTCACCGAATGTGAGTTGCTTTTTGCAATATAATAATTTATCTTGGCTCTGTAACATCTTATGAACTTATTACTTAGAGTGAAATTGTGGTTACCACGTGGTGCAGAATTTATTTAAAACACATAGTTTTTTACTCCATATAATTTTGAGAACACCATTAATTTGAATTTGACATGATTTACATTTAACGTGCCCGAGTAAGTTCCCATATATATGTATAAAGTTTTACTGTCATTGTAGCAAAACTTTATAACACTTAATGACGACGCATGGTGCAATAGGTTAAGTGCACAACACAATCTCGTTACATCGGTGTTAATGAAAGTTCAAACTTAATTATTTTGTTGTTAATGTACTTTAGGTTTTAGGGCCGAGATTCAGACACTCCAATAATCTAGTTTTATCGGTTTATAAAAACTTTACAACAATTACGTATTTCACAATGCATGATTCGACAAGTGGGTACGCTTACTCAAGCTTACTAAAAAAAAACGTTTTCTCCCGTGAAATTTAGTACATAATTAATATAATGTAATTAAGACTCACCGCAGTCGTTTAAGAAACTATTTTTCCATAGTTATTAGAAGTAGAAGATGGAATTAACTCTCCTCTCCACCGAAGAGAAAATAATGTCGATCGTCACCCAGGCGGTATGTAGCCAGACAGACCTTAACAGAAATTTTCTTTCCTTGTTCGTTTGTAAGGAAAATCTCACCAGGACGCAGCACTTGGAATTTTCGTACCACCGCAAGCCGACAGATGCCGACACCGACCAAACAGTGTAAAATAGAAAACGGTAGTTTCTCCTATCCGCGGGTAGAGCGCAGCACTAATTACTGCCTTAAATTTCGTACTGCCAATAACGTCAAAACTGCCAATAAAATGACTGAACTAGCGCTGAATCTTTTGACTCAGCACAGTGCAGTGGTCAGAAGAATTGAAATGTCTAAGACATTCTGTTCCGTGAAATATATACGGTATGTTTTTAGGACAACCAAAGTCATCGAGATTGATGATATTATTGTGTATTATCTTTGATTGTAAAAAACGTTTTTTCTCAAAACCCTTCACAAACACATATTTATATATACGTGTATGTGATGTTAACAATGAAACAAGATTGTCGTTCGGTGTCTCTCCTTCGCTCCATCTAAGTCTGTGATAATTTGACGTTAACCAGTGGTTTGTCCTAGCGTATTTTGGATTCGTAACGGATGTAGCAGGCGGAGTGAAAATCCAATGTCTACCAGCAAATCTCAGAACGTCCATGATTGACAGTTCCTTCACAATATATTTTCCGTTGTCGTCGAAAAAGCACTGGAAGTCAATTATAACTGCTGTGTTATCCATAATACTGTGTAACCCCTCTTTAAGTATGACTTGTAAAAAAAAATTTGTTTTTTGAAAATTTTTTTTTTCTAAAGAGGGGCCACAAGATAATTAAAACTAGGCCAAAGCCTAGAGAAGCCAAAAATGCGCTGGATCCAGTGAGACGGGACTTGCAATTAAATCTCACAAAATTAACAACCAATAAAATCTTTTTATTATAAACAAACTCATTATATCTCCTTAAAAATGTTACTTGAAAATCAATGAATAGAAAATTCATATTCTATCTTCTCCTTAAAAAATGTTACTTGAAAATTAATAAATATAAAATCTATATTCTATATTCTCCTTTTAGCCCTATATCTAACCCCCAAAAATACACACGAATATACAATACATATACACGTTCCACAACACAGGACAATTACAACTTCTATAATTAAATCTTGCCACACCTTTTTCACCCCATGAGGTACATAATTAACAATTTATAAATATCCTTGCACGTAACACCTATTGCAAGGTCTTAATACCTAATATGTGTATAACATATTATGTGTATAATAAGATATATGTTTGTAACACCAATGGCCCCAGGACATACTAAATTCAGGAGTTGGCATAGTGCCTGATACTATTATAAAGTGCTCCCACATTGAGCGCTTAGACTTGGAGTAATTATAATTAGAATCCAGTAAACACACAAGTGATCATAATCAATTAAAAGAATTTAAATATGATAAATTTTGTTAAATATTGAAAACAGTAACGTGTCATAATGCCTTATAACCTTTTAAAATTAATTTGGCCCAAAGGCCGACATGTTCCTAGGCAAGATAGTGCATAACTCAACCTGTCCCAAGAGCATGTTCAAGTCTGCATGAAAATCCACCTATACAGGATTAAACTGGTGACCCGACTGAACTACCAAAGAAACTTCTATCCCTATATGACCCAAACTGAATATAAAAATGTGAAATAAATGCATAAAATGAAAACTAAATTTAACCAGTGAAATTACATGTTGATTGATAGAATTATTAGCACTAAGGTAACCCTTCTACTGAAAACAAGAAAGAAATTTACACGCCTGAATGGTAAGCAGCCACAGATACATGCCAACCTCTGGGCTCACAGTTTATACAAACAGAGTTACAAAATGTACAAAAGATTCCCCCCCAAGTCCACGCACTATTCTGTCCCGTTAACCGGGGACCCAATTAAAATGTTTAAAGCTTAAAGTCATTGATGTAGTGTGACTATATGTCCACGGGTTCTAGTGGGTTACATCACACTGTGTAAAAGTAAATTGGTTTGGTGTCACCTGATATATTCCATGGTGTGAAGTGGTGGTATTCTGGTCTACATGTTAGGGTGTTTGTGTCCCGTCCTCGCTATTCTCCTCCGGCAGATGAAGTTGAGAGAGAGTCTAGATGTTCATGTTCAGGATGGAGCTGTTCCTCGACTTGCAGCGAGGGACCCTATTCATACAAAATATTATCAGCGATAAGTTCCCAAAACTAATTCCCCCAGAAACCTCACACGCACCAAAATCCATATAGAATATTAAACACAGCTTTAGGCCTACTTAAAATGAAAGTTTGACACACTCTGCAACAGGTTATACGGCCACATGGCCCTATCTTGGAAAACATTTAGTTTAGTTTAAATTTCATATTATTCTGACTTTACATTATTCTCAGTTCTGGTGCCTTAGTTAAGACTTCTGAAATTAATATAGTATTACTATAATTACCAATAAAAGTTACATTTAAATTACTCAAAATTACACATTTCACAACTTGCCACGTGGCGTGATAGGTTAGCTGATTTCATACATATCTGGACTTATTAAACAAATTCCTTTTGTATAACTTTAAATTAATGTATATAAGCATATTGCCGTGACTTACCGCAGATCTGTATTAGTTTAGCCTGCCATAGATGAAGATGGTGCAATTAAAAACTCCTTTCTGTCGGAGAAGATATGCGACGAGGCGTTAGGTTGGAAGACCAGCAAAAGACAGCTTTTAGAACGCAGTTCCGGCTTTTGTTTGCTCGCAATCAGTAGGGAACACCAGAGCGCAGCACCAATCAGGCACAGCTTAATAACTACATTACCGTATTGTAAACGCTACCGCTAAATACAGTACAGTATTTTTCGTCGGCATTTTCGTTAAATACCGTACACGGTTTTTGATTATTCGCGCCGATATAAATTAATCGGCACACCCCCACCCCAAAAGGGCAACGTAGTTGCCCCATAAGTAGACAGAGGAGCACCCTCCAGTGTACCCCAATGTTTTTTACAACAACGTAGTGTAACCCCTCTTTAACTTAGACTGGTAAAAAAAAAGATTATTTTTTTCTTGGTTTTTTTTTTTTTTTTTTTTTTTGAAAAGAGGGGCCACAAGTTAATTAAAACTAGACCAAAGCCTAGAGAAGCCAAAAATGCGCTGGAGCCAGTGAGACGGGACTTGCAATGAAAACTCATAAAATTAACAATCAATAAAATCCCTTTTATTATTCTATCTCCTTTTTAAAAAAAAATATTAACAAAAAAATCAATAAATATAACATTCAGAAACTATTTTCCCCTTAAATTGTTAATTAAAATAATTTATTCTCTTTAAATAATGTCACCTGAAAATTATTAACACATATAAAATTTATTTGCTATCTTCTCTTTAAAATGAATTAAAAATTAAAATCATTAATTTTCTTTAAATAATGTTTCCTGAAAATTATTCATAAATATAAAATTTATTTTCTATCTTCTCTTTAAAATGATCAATTGAAACTTAATTGAGATAAAATTTATATCCATCTTGATAAGGTTAATTAGAATAACTAATTCTCTTTTAAACAAAAAATATTAATTAAAATTAAATCGAGACAAATCTACATACTCTTTATTAAAGTTAATTAAAATAAATTAACTCTCTTAGAAAAAATATTAAATACAAATTAATAGAGATAGAATTAATTAATTGTCATCAAAATTAAATGTATATATATATATAACCCTATGTTTCAGCCTTTCTTTTATAAGCCCTATATTTAACTCCCCCAAAAATACACCCAAATGTACAATACATATAGAACCCCACAAAATACACACACAAATATACAATACATCTACATATTCCACAATACAGGACAATTATTACATAGATCTCTTGCCACACCCTTTTCTACCCCCATGAGGTACATCATTAATTATTTTATGAAAATCCATGTTAGGTTTATAATTCATAATATGTGCATAACACGTTACATGTGTATCCGATTATATATGCAACACCAGTAGTCCCCAGGACATAATAAATTCAAAATTTGGCCAAGTGCCTAATACTATTATAAAATCCTGCCACACTGGGCACTTATACTGGGAGAAATAAAATTTAGAATACAGTGAACACCCCAGTTATCATAATTAATTAATAGAATTTATATATATAGAAATATTGTTAAGTTTTGAAAATAGTAATGTGTCATGAACCTTATAACCCTTTTAAAAGTAATTTTGGCCCAGAGACCGACATGTTCATGGGCAAGTCAGTGCCTAATTCAACCTGTCTCAACAGCATGTTTAACACTGCATGGACGTGCACCTATTCAGGATTAAACTTGTGACTTTACTTAACTACCACAGAAACTTCTATCCCTATATAATCCAAACTGAATTAAAAAAAATGAGAAATTAATATATATAATGAACACTAAATTGAAACAGAGAAATTATAAGTTGATTAAATGAATTAGTAGCAGTAATGAAACCCTTATACTGAAAATAAGAAGGAATTGCACGTTTGAATGGTGAGCTGCCAAGGATGCATGTCAGCCTCTGAGCTGACAGATTATACAAACAAATTAATAAAATTTACAAAAGATTTCCCTCCCAGTTCACGCACTATACTGTCCCGTTAATCGGGGATCCAATTAAAATGTTTAAAAACTTAAAGTCATGTTGTTGAATGATTGAATTGGTTCACTGGCTCTATTAAGTGCATCACAATGTGTAAAGAATATAATGGATTGAGTTCACCTTATTTTTTCCATGGGTGTGAAGTGGCAATCTCGTGGCCTACATTATAGGGTGTTGGTGTTTCGTCATTGCTATTCCTGAGAAATCTGGATGTTCAAAAGTTCAGGTTGGGGCCGGTCCACGTCTTCATCGAGGAACCCGCAGTTCTGTAATCGTTTAGCTTGCCATAGGTGGAAGGATGGTGCAACAAATTCTTCTCCGCCGGAGGAAATATGCCACGAGGCGAACACTTAGAATACCAGCGAGAGACAAGTTTAGAAACGCAGTACCGGCTACGGTTCGCCCGTAATCAGTATCTTGCACTAGAGTGCAGCACTAATCAAGCCGCTCTTAATGGTTAAAACCAGTTACAGATTATTTATCAAACTGCAGATTGGTTTATCTCTACCGATGCTACGTTAAATACCGTACAGTATTTAACGTTTATTTTTGACGTTAAATACTGAATAATCGCCGATCTATATTAGAACGGCACAGTAGGTGTTCCTCGGTTTTCCCAGTTGCCTTTGTTCTCAGGAGAGCAGTGGCTCAGAAGGAAGTCGAAAAAACAGAAAGAAGACGTGTGGTATGCGAGAGTGTTGGCACTACACACTGACCTGATCAGGGCCAGCATGCAGCAAGAAAGACAGAAGAAGAAAAGAAGAAAGAGTGTTCGGGTGCACCCTGAGTTCTGAACTCCTGAGGCTTGACCACTTGTGCGGGAACTCCGAGGCTACCTCAACAGGGACCCATGCCCTATAATCCACGGGGACTAACCCCTTCAAACTTCGATAATGCTTTATCCCATGAATCCACTTACATCCCACAGGACCAGTGAGAGAACGGGGGGAGGAGGTTTCCATGACACATAATTTGTTTACTCAATGGGTATGTCCTTCTTATATCCTATTACATGTGTGCTTCCAGGGCATGCCCAAAACATATCGAGTAGACGAAGTGCACAACCGACCTCATCCACCCGACATGTTTCGCTCCACTCTCTAACACCTTTTTTTTTATTTTATCTTTCTTTTTCTAATTTTTTTTGCTATTTATGTTTTTTATAAGGGGAAGGATAGGAAAATCGGGAAGATGGAAAGGGCAAGGATCTCTGAACGGTCATGAGCTGGGACTGTAGGTAAGGACATGGCTCCCTCCGAAATAAGGACGAATGGAGAAAGCCAAGGCTCGCGCAGGCAGGGGCGCATCCCTGAAGTAGACGTACACCATCCGGATTGTGAGGAACATCTACCCGCTACCATATCAGGTTCTTACCTTTTCCCCGGAGCACACACCACCGAAGGATCACCGTTCCTACACACATGGAAACCCCCAAATCTTACCCCCCCACTTCTATTAGTCAGCTAATTCCCTCCGACAGAGCTTCAATTTAGAAATATGAGTAACAATAATTTTAGAATCGTCCCCCGGTACGCCCAGCCGGGCCGTCACCGGTGACGTGAACCCCAGGATGCGATATGGCCCTGACCAGCGGTAACATAACTTTGCGGCTCGTTTGTCTGCGGCTGAGCTGAGTGGGTGGTTTTGGCAATAGACCCAGTCCCCAATCCGGAAGGGGTTTGGAATTCGCCCCTGATTATAACGTCGACGGACCCGCTCGTGCGCTCGCAGCAAATTCTTCCGAGCTTCCTTCCACCTCTCTGCAGTTTTATTATCGGGCTCCCGTCGCAGAAGATCTTCGATATTCCACAAATTGGTCAACGGGAGTGCGGGCGAGAATCCAAACAGGATTTCAAAGGGCACAGCCTGATGACTATCATGTCGGGCCGTGTTAAAAGCTAATTGTAACCACTTCAAATTCTGATCCCAGGTGGTTTGTTGCTCAGCGTGATAAGCAATCAGGGCGGACCGGAGATTCCGATTGAATCTCTCCGCATGGGACGGCTGGGGGTAATAAGGGGAAGTGGTTACGTGTTTGATCCCACTGGCGAAACACATCCGCCGGAATTCACCCGAAATGAACTGCGGGCCATTGTCCGAGACAATAATGGTCGGAAGACCGAAATGCTGAAATACATTGTTCTGGAGCGCGCTTATGGTTAAACGAGCTGTTGCCTGCCGTAAGGGCAATAGCCACGCAAACTTTGAAAAAGCATCCACACAAACAAGCAGGTAAGCATTACCTGACTTGCTACGGGGGAATGGCCCCACGTAGTCGATGAACAACTTCTCCATCGGTCTGCTCGCCACATCAGATGACAACAACCCTAACTTGGCGTTCTGGGCAGGCTTGCTCAAGCCACATAGATGACAGCTCTTAACCCTGGTCGCGATGTCCCTATCCATGCCCTTCCAGATAAAATGTCTCCTAATACTGGAAATGGTCTTAGAAATTCCCTTTTGGCCTCCTACTGGGGAATTGTGGTAATAACTGAAGACCATGGGCACTAATTTGCTAGGCAGCACGATCTTAGGGGCACGTCCTTTTCTTTCTCTACAACAGAGGACTCCCTTGGACAAGAAGTAAGGGGCCTGTACGTTACCCTCCTTTATATTTTGGATGACTGGACCCAGCTCTTCGTCGTTTAACTGATGGGGTAACACATCAGTGAAGGCTAATGGAAAGTCTAACAGAACGGAACAGGGTTGCTCAGATTGGGCATCACTGGGCTGGGAAAACATGCGGGACAAGGCGTCTGCAACTACATTTTGAGATCCCCTAATGTGTTGCACTTTGAACTTAAAGGATGAGATCTTTACCACCCATCTACCAATTTTACCCAGTTGCCGGGGATGAGCCAGAAGCCAAGAGAGAGCCTGATTGTCGGTCTCGAGCAGGAACTCAGCATGTTCCAGGAAACGCCTGAACTTGTCTAGAGCGTACACAACAGCTAAACACTCTAGCTCATAGACAGATGATTTTCGTTCTTGCTGGGTCAATGTCCGGGAAATAAAAGCCACAGGCTGCCTAGCGTCATCAACAACTTGGGATAGAACCGCCCCGAGCGCAACCGAACTCGCGTCCGTCTGTAGTATAAACGGTTTCGAAAAGTCGGGCATCCGTAACACCGGTGGGGAGATGATGGCCTCCTTCAAGGTGTGGAAAGCCTTCTGTTGACTCTCACCCCATGTAAATTTAGCGCCCTTCTTCCTCAGCTCGTTCATGGGTGCGGCAATCTCAGCGATATTAGGTATGAATCGTCGGTAAAAATTGACCATACCTACGAATCTCGCTATCCCCTTCGCATCCCTAGGGGGAGGGAAGTCACGGATGCCCTGTGTCCTCTCGGGGTCGACAGTAACGCCCCGGTGTGAAACCAAGTGGCCCAAGAAAGAAATACTCTCTTGGGCGAAACGAACCTTTTCGGGATTGACAGTGAGGCCAGATCTCCTCAACCGACACATCACTTCTCTGAGATGACCCAGATCATCTTCGAATGTCTCACTATATACCAACAAATCATCTAAATAATTAAAAACAAACCTGAATTTCACGTCGTGAAAAACGGTATCGAGAAGACGAGTGAGTGTCTGGGCCCCCACAGCCAAACCCATGGGAACCCTTGTGTATTGGTACAAATTCCAGGGTACACAAAAGGCCGTGTATGGTCTACTCTCTTTGGCCAACGGAATCTGGTGATAGGCCGCATTGAGATCGATTATGGTGAAATACCTGGCCCCACTGAACCAATCAAAGGCCGAATGTAGGTCTGGGAGGGGAACGGAATCCACCTCGATATTAGAATTCAACTTCCGATAGTCTATGACCATACGTTGCGTACCCCCAGGCTTAGGTACCAAAAATGCTGGACTGGCATAGCTAGAATGAGAAGGTTCAATCACCCCTTGTTCTAACAACTCTTGAACCTTCTCTCGCAGAATGGTCATCTTCGGAGGTGCGAATTTGTAAGGGTGCGACCTTACTACCTTAGAGTCTGTAAGACGGATCTTATACTCCAGCAGGTGTGTGTGAGTCCCAATGTAGGAGTTAACACCTCGGGAAATTCCTCACACAATCGGTCTAAGGCCCTCTGCTGGGATGGAGTGAGATGATCTCGTGCAGAATCGGGATAAGCTACCTCATGGATACCCGGCTTAGCTCCCTGGTACCCAAGGAACTGAATAAGAGCTCCCCGATTAAACTTAAAATAACATTGGTGCGCTTGGATGTCCAGCACGAGACCACTTTTCGCGATGAAATCGGCACCAATAATACAATCCACTCCCAGAGCAGGAGAAACCAAAAAAGGCCACACCCAAGAAAACCCATCGATTTTAATTTTGAAGGTAATCACCTGGGAGATAGGCAAGATTTCCCGAGATGCAGTCCAGCATACCACAGACGACAGGTTCGACCCCTTGATCAAGCCCTGCTTTTCAAGGTCCGCGCATACCCGAGATGAGATGATGGATCGGGCTGAACCGGAGTCAACTAAAGCTCTGAGCTGACCCCCTTTTACCTCGAGCGACAGAAAGGGGCATACTGAAAGGTGTTGAGAGGTAGTGGACCGGACCTTGATGTCGAAAGAGTCGGATTCTAACAATTGCCTGGAGGTAGTCGGAAGTTGTAAAGATTTAGTGCGAATGGAAGACATCCTCCGACATATCTTCCCCTGTTCACTTAGTTTTTTGGTATGGGTCTGGACGATGGAGGTGCTGGACGCGCGCGCCCTCGAATGCATGATCGAGCTACGTGCCCCGGGCGGTTACAATTGTAACAAATTATTTCCTTCCTTTGCTCGCGATTTCGAACTGACTGCGCCTGTCGGGCGGGGGGGGGAACGGTTCACTGCGTCCTTCCGCTCTCTGGGGTCTGGGTAGTTCCCCTCTGCTGTCTCCCCTCGCCTCGTCGCTCATCTGAATGGCCTTGGTCATCACACAGAGCCGGTCCAAGTCCGCAAACCACCGCGGTCGCTCAGCAAAAACCAGACGCAATCTGTCTTCGGAGGAGAAGCCGTCAAGAATATTCTGGACCACTTCTTCCTCCGACATGCCCAGTCCCAGTATACGAGCTACCTCTCGAATGCGTTGTACAAATTGGCCCAGACTTTCGCCCCTCGCCTGCACGCGATAAAAGTGTCGGTGACGTAATTGCTCCATCAGTCTACCGGGCACGAACGCCTCCAACACCTCCTGGTGGAACTCCGCCACTCCACCTCTACGACGCATTACATCCGCCACCCTCTCAGCCATGGGGCCGCGACAATAAGGTAAAACGAGCTCGAGCACAGTGCGATCGGACATGCCCGGGAAATCGACCAATTGGAAAACGGTTTTGAAAAATGGTAACAATTTTTCCACATCCAGTCCATCCACGACCGGTAATTGCTGGATGATATGAGACAGTGGGTTGGGCAGCTTATGATACGACGCCGCCCCCAAACCGGCGAGAACCGGGGTACTTGCAGCAGGCTCTATTCCTGTATATGACGAAGCTACCGCTGAGACCTCGGACTTAGCAACTGGAGCCGGTGTAGGTGGTCTAGACGGTTGAGACCCCTGCAGGGTCGAGGTGATCTGTTGTATGAGACCTTTTACATCATGGGCCGGCTCAAGATCGCCCCATTGTTCTTCAAGATTCTGCAGCCTGTGTATTACATGCTGCAGGCGTTGCCGGATTCGCCGGACGCCAATGGAGCACCCCGGTCCCTCCTCCAAACTGTCTACGCAGCGAGCTAATTCCCGCAGCTCCTCCCACTTCTCGTTACATATCTCCAACTCGCTCTCTTTGTCAGCGGTGGTGACCTTCGAGAGCGCTTCGCCCGCGGACAGCGCTTCTCTGAGCTGCCGTCGTAATACAATAACCGTCCCTTTAGGGTCCCTCCCCAGGGCCCGTAACTCGAACTCGATTTCGTCGCGCAAAAACAGCTCGGGGTGTAGAACACTCATCCTCGAACTTCGCGGTCGGCACACAAAAACACAACACCGTACAAAAAAAAAATGACAATAAGAACACAGGAAATACTTAAGTACTGTCCTTCCTTTAAGCAGACCGCGGGTCCCCCTACCGTTGCGAGGACCCAGCCCACTTACCTGAACTAGCTCTCAACAACACTACACATTAAGGAACGCGACACACACACTAACACACAACATGACAAAATTACCGACCAACGACAAATTCTCAAAAAAATTTGCAATGACTTCGGCTCCCGTATCTCGGAGGAGACCGCCTGCCGATCGGGCCATACCGCATAAATGAAAACGCCTTCCCTATTATTGGCAAGGTAATACGCGAACCATATCTCCACCTAGGCACAGATCTGCGATAATTCGAGTTTCCAAGGAATTTCCCCCTTTAAAATTTCACACCGCGTGGTAACCTACCGTTCAACGATACCAACAGGCGGGCAAGTATATACACATATAATACACAAAACCTTAAACCTAACAAGACATAGTTACTTATAGATATAGGGACTTCTAGAGATTCTTCTAAGTTCGATCCGAACCCCAAAATGCTTCCTGAGTTTGCAAGCCCCGTCACACCCAAAGGACCCAAGGGTTGACCCTAATCTCAACCACGCTCTGCTACCATATGTAACCCTTTTTTTTTCTAAAGAGGGGCCACAAGATAATTAAAACTAGGCCAAAGCCTAGAGAAGCCAAAAATGCGCTGGATCCAGTGAGACGGGACTTGCAATTAAAACTCACAAAATTAACAACCAATAAAATCTTTTTATTATAAACAAACTCATTATATCTCCTTCAAAATGTTACTTGAAAATCAATGAATAGAAAATTCATATTCTATCTTCTCCTTAAAAAATGTTACTTGAAAATTAATAAATATAAAATCTATATTCTATATTCTCCTTTTAGCCCTATATCTAACCCCCAAAAATACACACGAATATACAATACATATACACGTTCCACAACACAGGACAATTACAACTTCTATAATTAAATCTTGCCACACCTTTTTCACCCCATGAGGTACATAATTAACAATTTATAAATATCCTTGCACGTAACACCTATTGCAAGGTCTTAATACCTAATATGTGTATAACATATTATGTGTATAATAAGATATATGTTTGTAACACCAATGGCCCCAGGACATACTAAATTCAGGAGTTGGCATAGTGCCTGATACTATTATAAAGTGCTCCCACATTGAGCGCTTAGACTTGGAGTAATTATAATTAGAATCCAGTAAACACACAAGTGATCATAATCAATTAAAAGAATTTAAATATGATAAATTTTGTTAAATATTGAAAACAGTAACGTGTCATAATGCCTTATAACCTTTTAAAATTAATTTGGCCCAAAGGCCGACATGTTCCTAGGCAAGATAGTGCATAACTCAACCTGTCCCAAGAGCATGTTCAAGTCTGCATGAAAATCCACCTATACAGGATTAAACTGGTGACCCGACTGAACTACCAAAGAAACTTCTATCCCTATATGACCCAAACTGAATATAAAAATGTGAAATAAATGCATAAAATGAAAACTAAATTTAACCAGTGAAATTACATGTTGATTGATAGAATTATTAGCACTAAGGTAACCCTTCTACTGAAAACAAGAAAGAAATTTACACGCCTGAATGGTAAGCAGCCACAGATACATGCCAACCTCTGGGCTCACAGTTTATACAAACAGAGTTACAAAATGTACAAAAGATTCCCCCCCAAGTCCACGCACTATTCTGTCCCGTTAACCGGGGACCCAATTAAAATGTTTAAAGCTTAAAGTCATTGATGTAGTGTGACTATATGTCCACGGGTTCTAGTGGGTTACATCACACTGTGTAAAAGTAAATTGGTTTGGTGTCACCTGATATATTCCATGGTGTGAAGTGGTGGTATTCTGGTCTACATGTTAGGGTGTTTGTGTCCCGTCCTCGCTATTCTCCTCCGGCAGATGAAGTTGAGAGAGAGTCTAGATGTTCATGTTCAGGATGGAGCTGTTCCTCGACTTGCAGCGAGGGACCCTATTCATACAAAATATTATCAGCGATAAGTTCCCAAAACTAATTCCCCCAGAAACCTCACACGCACCAAAATCCATATAGAATATTAAACACAGCTTTAGGCCTACTTAAAATGAAAGTTTGACACACTCTGCAACAGGTTATACGGCCACATGGCCCTATCTTGGAAAACATTTAGTTTAGTTTAAATTTCATATTATTCTGACTTTACATTATTCTCAATTCTGGTGCCTTAGTTAAGACTTCTGAAATTAATATAGTATTACTATAATTACCAATAAAAGTTACATTTAAATTACTCAAAATTACACATTTCACAACTTGCCACGTGGCGTGATAGGTTAGCTGATTTCATACATATCTGGACTTATTAAACAAATTCCTTTTGTATAACTTTAAATTAATGTATATAAGCATATTGCCGTGACTTACCGCAGATCTGTATTAGTTTAGCCTGCCATAGATGAAGATGGTGCAATTAAAAACTCCTTTCTGTCGGAGAAGATATGCGACGAGGCGTTAGGTTGGAAGACCAGCAAAAGACAGCTTTTAGAACGCAGTTCCGGCTTTTGTTTGCTCGCAATCAGTAGGGAACACCAGAGCGCAGCACCAATCAGGCACAGCTTAATAACTACATTACCGTATTGTAAACGCTACCGCTAAATACAGTACAGTATTTTTCGTCGCCATTTTCGTTAAATACCGTACACGGTTTTTGATTATTCGCGCCGATATAAATTAATCGGCACAACTATAAGACAAAGAAACCACACATTACAAACTATATATATATATATATATATAATGTTTAAACACGCAAATATCGTTGCGATATTAATATGCGAACTTACGTTTACAGACGTCTGGACTGAAGCACCGAGAGACATCAACTGACGAAAGAAACAAGTGTTGGGGGGGTACTATACATGGAGACAAATTTTTTTACCAGGTGGGGAGGTGTCGTCGTCGTCATCGTTCTCCATATTGATACGACGTATTCGATAATGACCGTACGCAAGTGTATCACGACCATTGTCTAGTATATAGCGCTTATCATCATACGGTGACAACGCTTGCTTATTTACGCGCATCGTGTACAGCGTATGATGATCGCTACGTAAACAAAGCGCACTGGTAGAAAACTGACAATGATCAGTGAGACACTTGCGATACATATCGTGTCGTAGACTCCTCTTAATCGCAACTCGAGGTACACCTTTACATACACGTTTTTGACACTCTTTGCTAGGATCTTCGTGGGCCACAAGGAACGAATAACATTTCGCTCTGAGACCCACGAGTTCTCTAACAGGACGACCACACGTTTCATCCTTAAACAGTCCGACAACCTTTTTGTTTTTAAGGCTATAACAAGGATGAGACGTAGGTTAATCCGATGTGTCAAAAACGTGTAGGTCCTCCTTCATGTCTGCATACAAGTCAGATGTTTGAATACTATACATCAGACTGTCTGTATCTGTCATTACCAATCTAACGTTACGGCCGTACTTGCCGACAGCATAACGATAATGAAAGTCATACATTATCGTTTTGCTAACGTCAAGCACCGTGAAGCCGACATACACGGGACGGGAAAGAACGATGGATTTTTTACGGAGTGAGAGCACCACCAGATCGTTCGTATAACGAATCATACGTTTCAGCCTAGGTGTGGAAACTAGTTTTTGAAGCCGTCGTTCATCTGAGACTAGTTCAAAGTCTATATGTTTCCGTACGTTCTCCAGCGACTTGCCGTATACGGCGTTGTTCATCAGTTTGAAAAGGTCTTTTCCAAAGCTGTTGACGGCTGCTTGCCTCTTGCGGGTGTTGAAATCGATAAACGGTTTCAACCAAGCGCTTTGCTTAAAACACAACACCCTATGAGTCGCTTTCAGCTCTAAACCAAGACTTAAATACAACTTCAAATTTCGATAATGGAGAACGTAATTTTGTTTGTCCTTCAAAGTCGTTAACAACTTCTATACGGATGACCCTAATTCGTTATACGATGATCTGTATATACTCTCGTGTAAACGTTTGGAAAAGAGAGAAAGGATATCGGGTGTTACGCGCTGGCGCACAGGTGCAAGCGGGTAGTCGGAATGCAGATCGTGTAGTGTATCAGGATAGTGTAGGTCGACCTCGAGGATGTACCCGATGTCGGAATCATCACTCACATTACGTACGTCCAAAGAATCGATTTCGTTACGATCGAGCCATCGGAAGTCTGTGTAAGGGAGTGGTTGCGACATGGCTGCACCGTATAGATTGTTACAGTCCGTATACAGAATGAAGGAGGTCGGTTTCGAAACATCGTACTGATCTGGGATCAGAGGGTTGTTAGCGATGGCATGACGGTTGGATATCATAGCAACGCCTCCGTGGACCCCAGACTCAACAAACAGATGTTGATTTATATCTATCAACAGCTCTAATTCGACCCCTGTCATTTTTAGCATCGCGTTCCAAGCGAGACCAGGAAGCGAGTAAAAACGACACGGGTCCAAACAGTAATCGCGTAAGGCCATGTCCCGAAAACTTTCAAAGACATCAGCCAGCAGCATTACGTCTGTCAACAAATACAGATCATGGTAATCTCCAAACGTACGCAGATTGAATGCACTCCACACGTTTTGTGCGTGCTCGTAATCTGCGTCCGAAATAGACGATTCCATCAACCGGTTATCAAAGTGTTCACGAGCGGGCAGACTTGTTTCGTTGAACCGATTACTACTGTCAACGTACTCGTAAGGGTATACCCCCTTGCGTACGAACAGATTGGTCTGTTCGTCGAAACCCCGTCTAAGCATTTCCTCTCTAAGCAAAGGAAATTGGCTCCCGGACGTGGACAGATTGCTAACGAGTGTGTCCAGAGAGCGATTAAGAAATTGAAAAGAGTCTACGAAACGCAAGGGACCCAGGGAGAACGACACGTAACGCTCACTAGATGTTGCAATGCAGGATACGTGTTGGTCCTTATATTTTCCCAAACCCTGCATTAAATGGTGACAGTAGTAGCCACGAATGTTGTGAAAGAAGACGGGGATATGACGCGGCATCTTGTAGCTCAGATTGCAGCTATCTCAGATTGCAGCTATTGTGGGCTGCTCCCAAGAATTTCCCCGTAAGATGACAATGATTGCGTACCTTGTCATCGTCTGTCAAAGGGCGCTCACACAAATGGCAAACGGTGGCGTTAGTGAACGCAACATTGTCATCATCGGACATAATTAATTTTACGTTATGACGTATTACCTTCATCATATCCTCGACGTCTTTCATCAACCACGAGAAGAAAGTGTCTACAACGTTTTCACCACGATATACTTTAACCTTCTCTCCAAAGACTGTGAGCGTGATCAACGATAGCATAGGAGAAACCTGACGGAATATGCATCGCTTCGTATGATGTGGACGATACAGGAGGAGAAGGTATTTTCTGGCGGACACCACTGCTATCAACTGAGTAGAAGTCACCTAAATCTTTCACTGTCGTCGGGATATCGTTACCTGGTGAACACGATTGAAGGGGGGTGATAAGGGACTCGAAGTCGGCGTAGACGGTAAAGGGTAATTTGAGACAGTGTGCGTAATTTTTAAATGACATAAACTTCTCCTCCTCTGTGGGCATTTTGGTTTTCTGTTCACCATAAGGTGTACAGTAGGGGAGATGTTCGGACAGACCATGTTCTGTGGAGAAACGATGCAAGCAGTAGTCTCAGTAAAATGATTTATGATCGTGTTTTGTTAGGGAAAATAACAATTTATTAATGCTACTGACAAGACAGTAGTGTTTTCGGCTATTTGTATCGGACAGAAGCAAAAGATTAACATGATGTAATCTGTCCTTATTGGGGGTAATTCTTAATGGATAAACCTCATTTTTTGATTCGTTTCTGATATTGTCTTCTATATCATAGCCGAAAACGTTTATAGAAATGTTGGGATTTTGTGTTTCAAATTTAGAAATTGAGTTTATGGAAACAGGGTACTCGATACGGGACATATTTATTGTGTTTATGAAAGAGGTGTATTTTGAAACAAATTCTTTATGCTTTTGTTGAGGGTGTATGTGAGCTAGAACAGACCATAGAAAACACATTTCATCTTGGGGGTTCTTGATGTTGACTACTGCCTTGGTGAGTGAGAGTTTTCGCGGGGTAGGAATGTAGGAGGACGCTGCTAGCGGCCGGTACCGTCCAACAACCAGTTCCAGCTTCAGTACAGCGTCCACCGATCATCCGCTCCCGTCACGGGTAAAATTGGATATGCTATTCATGATTTTGTCGTATGATTCGTCTAGTAGACAGTTCAACTCGTCGTTGTCGTCCGTGAGCAACGTACGACAACGTCCGTGGAAGACGGCGTCTTTGGTTACCTCTTTTTCTTCGCCGCTGTCACCATCTAACACAGTTTTAGTGAAACGTATCCTGCACGCAATATGCCATTTGTTACTACGTAAACGTGCTTGTTCTGCCAGAATATCCTTGCACAATAAAGGTCGCACCTCAGTCATTATCGATAATATATCTTGGTCTCCCGTGTCCGTGTACACGGGTAGGTAATTAAATGTTGTGAGGGATCCTCTAATACTGGTGTTTCGTACGATATAAAATCGTGTCATAACTGAAACAATAGAAACATGTGTATTAGCTAATAGGAATGATGAATAACACACACACACACACACACACGCACACACACACAAATTCATGTTTTTGGTAAATAAATAGATAGTACACGTTAGTAATACGTTAGTTTATTGCAAACTGTGAAGATGGCAGCTACTCCCTATTTTAGCATTGAAAGTGAAAGAAGAAAATCGTTCAAGTATTGGGAAGTGACGTTTGTCAGCCCCGACGAGTTAGCGTTTGCCGGGTTTTACTACTATCCGCTAAATTATGATGTTTGTGGACATAGTATATCATTCATAGATGATAGAGTTAAATGCTTTTGTTGCGGAATTGAATTAGGTCATTGGAGAGAAGGTGACATACCTATGGTGGAACATGAAAAATTTTCTCCGTCATGTCAATTTCTAAACGATGTCAAGAGACAATTCATTGGAGAGAAGGTGACAAACCTATGCCGGAACATAAAAAATTTTTCTCCGCCATATCAATTTCTAAACAACGTCAAGAGACTATCTTGTACATGTTAGACAGAGTTGGATCATATGTTAATTCATATCAAACAAGTTTGGTTTGCTACATAATTATAGAGAGAGACAATTTCTTAACTGTACCAATTGGTATTTAAATTTTTTACCTTGTTGAGGATGTCCCTGTTCCTGCTGATGTTGTTGTTGTTGTTGTTGTTGTTGTTCCGGATTCTGCTGAAGGTCGGACATGATGATATTCAGACGAGAGAGTGAATACTGAAAAACAAAGAAGCTGTTATACATATATATAGTATTTTTAACGCTGGTATTATGTTAGTGTATCTTAAACCATGAACAACGGACGCAAGACTATAGCTCTAGAGCTACACAGAGCAGCGAGAAGGAATTTCGTTAGGCGTGCGGTTGAATTGAAGGGTCTACACGACTTGTACCAGGCGGATCTTGTGGAGATGATACCATACGCTCGAGTGAACAAAGGGTACAAGTACATGATGACTGTGATTAATGCGTTTAGCAAGTAGGCGTACGCTGTACCATTGAAAACAAAGACAGGAAAAGAAGTAACGCGCGCACTAGAACCTATACTAACTGCTAGTCGAATGAAATATTTACAGACGGACAACGGGAAGGAGTATTACAACAGCACAGTACAAGCGTTGCTAAAAAAGTATAATGTGAAACATTACTCAACCTGTAGTGACAAAAAAGCTTCCATAGTGGAACGTTTTAATCGCACACTGAAGACACACATGTATCGAGCTTTCAGCGAACAAGGACACTACCGCTGGCTGGATCTACTACCTATATTACTGAAATCGTACAACAATACCGTACATAGAACCATTGGTATGAAACCTAGTCAAGTGAATGACGCCAACGAACATATAGTGTTGGAACGAATAAGGAAGAACACAGCGCCTAAAATCAGTCCTACGAAACCACCCAAATTTAAAGTTGGCGACCGTGTTCTAATAAGTAAGCACAAAATGACGTTCGCCAAAGGTTATACACCAAATTGGACTAACGAAATATTCACTGTGGATAAAGTACAACCCACTACCATCCCCATCACTTATCTGCTAAAAGATCATCTGAACAAAGTGTTGAAAGGTGGTTTTTACGAGCACGAGATTAGTAAGTCCAAAGTCGGCGACGTATACCTAGTGGAAAAGGTGTTACAACGCAAAGGTGACAGAGTGCGTGTTCGTTGGCTCGGTTTCGATGGTAAACACGATGCATGGATACATAAGAAAGATCTAATATAAAAAGGTGACAGCACGTGCTGAAAACAGTATGCTTTCGGTATTCACAAAGATGAAGATTGTACAGCAAGCAAACAAATTACCAATAAAGGATATGGACTTTTTGGCTGGTGACGAAGGCAGTGCTGAACGTAAACATGGTCCGCTATTACCGAACAGTATTCGCTGTATCGTTACGGGCCCAAGTTCCTGTGGGAAATCTAATGTGCTATTCAACCTACTGTTTGATGCCAACGGTCTACGTTTCCGCAATGTAAACGTGTTTTCAAAATCATTATTTCAGCCAAAATACAGAATGCTAGAAACAGTGATGAAATCACTCGCTGATGAAGGTTTAGGTTATCACGCATACAGCGAGAACGAAGAAGTCCCACTACCGAGTGAAATCACTGGTCTCGACTCTGTTATCGTATTCGATGACGTATCGTGTGAAAGACAAAACAATATTCGAAAGTATTTTGCTATGGGGAGACATAGCGGTGTGGACACATTCTATCTATGTCAGACATATAGCCAGATACCGAAACAATTGGTGCGTGACAACGCTAACTTGTTGATATTGTTCTAACAATACGATCTAAATTTACGACATGCATACAACGATCATGTCAACATGGATATGAAATATGATGCTTTCAAAGACGTCTGCACGGAAGCGTGGAAGGATCGTTATGGATTTCTAGTCATAGACAAAGACTCGTCAATAAATGAAGGTAGATATAGAATCGGCTTTGATCGATTCATAATTGTTTCCAGCGAAGTATTAAAGTGGTTGCACTGTAGTAATGTAATCAGTCCTCTTGCTAACACGCGATGGCGATGAATAAGGAGGAACGACTTACGTATGATATAGATACGATAAGCGACAACATAAGGAAAAAATATCATGCATTACAACACGGCATCAGAGAAAGCGACATGAAGTTCAGAAAAAATTACGGACCGATTCTGGAACCGTTAGAAGCTATTTCACGAAAGTTAAGTGGTGATATGATGGAGGAGGAGGAGGAGGAGGAGGAGGAGGAGGAGGAGGAGAAGCAGCAGATAAAACAAGAAGAGCCTACACAACACGTAATAACTGAAACCGAAAGTGGCGCGCAGGGTCATAACGCTTCTCATTTCAGTGAGGATAGCGCATGGAACCCTAACGCTTCACATTTCAGTGACGATTCATTAGCAAACAAATATATACGTTTGTGCGAATCGGCTGACTGTAAACGGATTATAGATCGTATGTATGGTGTTCGATACGAGGCCGGTAAATGGATGATAGGTGATTCAAATGTGAAAATCGATGATAACGACAACTTTCATGTCAAAGGAAAAATTTACGGGGGTACGCCCAGTCTGTACGAACTTTTGTTTATGAAAGGACCGAAAAATACAATAAGGACGATATGAGGAAATACAAGTCCATACTACTAGCAACCAACGGACACAAACAAAAATATAAACACAATACGCGAATAAACAGTAACAGTGGCGTCAAGTACCGACTAGTAATATCTAAATTGTTTGCATCAAGTGCACGAAAACGTACAGGGAGTGGCTATATGGAGATGAAGCCGAACACTGCAATCGATTACGTACATTGGGATGATCCTAACGAGTTGGTTAATCGATTGAGAATGTTAATGGCTTCTCAAAGTAGTGGCCATACTGGCCATAGGAATGAAATCGTTTCGATATTGGAAGAATTACGTGAAGCCGGCATTATCATATAAAAGCAGACGCACCGTTCTATGACCACCAGTTCTTCATAAATATGAGTGTAGACAAGTTCGGTAGACACGACAGCACTGTAAGAGTGCGAAAAGAAACTCATCGAAGTCTGCGTGAGGATATCGGTTTAGAAGTGACTAACGACGGTCACTTTGATGTGAAAAACAAAAAGATACGCAACTTGGGTGATCCCGAAGAGCTGCACGATGTTGTTTCTTTACAGTACGTAAAGGATGCGTGCTTACAGTACAAGAACGACGCTACCGTAGACGCAAAAGATCATCGAATAATAATGCTAAACGATCCGCTTAAATCAAGAGATGCAGCCACAAAACGATACGTAGACGCAAAGAGTTTGAGAAAAGATCGTGGAGGTAACGTAATCGTTGATGACTGTCGGCTAACGCACGTGCAAGCGCCAGTCGCCAGCAAAGACGCTGTGAATTTGGAATTTTTATACAACACAATCAGTTTGCAAAGCAATGCTTTCTACGCTGGCGAAAGAAAAATTACGAATATAGCGGACGGAGTAGCTGACACAGACGCAGTCACTGTACGACAAATGCACGAATTAAAACTACATATAAAGACCGAATTGTACAAGGTCACTCAGGTATTTCACGCTCATAAAAATCAATCTGATAAAGTTTGTCTATAAATATCAAGACAGCGCGACACAGCGTTCAGTCCAGTCTGAATATATTGAAGAGGTGGGACGTTTAATAGACGTTCTCGATACGGAAACGGAAATCAAGGATTGGAGATCTGTTTACAAGAATGCACGTACTTCGTAAGAAAAGAATGGGGCGTGGTGTAATTGGAAAAATACTTAAAAACACCGTGCCCGCTATCGTTTCGTCAGTACCTACTTTGATTAATCGAGCGGTGGACGCATTACCAGTAGAATTACACCTACCCGGCTACCGATTCTGTGGACCCGGAACAAAACTCAAAGAGAGATTGGCACGCGGCGAGCACGGAATCAACGAGCTGGACGAAGCCTGTCGCGAACACGATATCGCCTACGCAAGGTACAAAGACAACAGTCGAAGACGTATAGCTGATCGCGTTCTTGCCGACAAAGCGTGGGAACGAGTGAAAAGTTGGAATTCTGGTGTTAGTGAAAGAGCGTATGCTGCAGCCGTAGCAGCCGCAATGAAAGCAAAATCAGCAGTAGGTGGAGGGGGCTCGCGTAGTGGTTACAGAAAAAGGAAGAAGGGTTCAGGAATTAAACGTCAATCCGCGGGCAAACGCAAAACGACCTTCAAACATAAACGTAACAACACCAAACGCAAAACAGTCTCAAGGCATAAACGTAACAATAAAATAGCGTCAGGTCTATACCTGCGTCCTTACAGACAAAAAAACTAATTTGCATACCAGTGCGTGCATTGTCCGACAGCGATTTGTATGTGTACGCAAAACTTTTGAAAATACCTTATTTCAGAGGAGTTTTTTATGCGTAACACTTTACCGCACAGACCGCCTTGGAAGAACGAGAGTGCGGTTGTTAATCTGGACAGTGCAGAAGGACCTGGTACGGACTGGGTTTGCTACAAGAAGCGAAACAACCGAGTTTACTACTATGACGCGTATGGTAATATGCGGCCACCTCTTGAGCTGACACAGTATTTTGGAACCGACACTGACATTTACTACAATTACGAGCGTGAACAGCCACCACACACAGTCATCTGTGGGCATTTACGTTTGGACTTCTTAACGCGTGAGTGATCAGTAAGCGACAAGATGTCTTCGCTGTCGGTCACCTTAACAGGCACGAATGCTGCCGCTCTTGTATGTGACTTTTTCCCGCCTCTCGAACTAACAAACGGTGAATGGTATGTAGGTCTATTGGACTTTACTACATACAACAGTATACCGAACGTGGTTGAGGGGAAAAACAATGTTTCCAGTACTACGGGACGGAACAACGTGGGACTTGATAACTTTACCCACGGGTGCTTATGAAATCGGCGACATAGAAGCCTTCCTCAAAAAGCAGTTAGGAGACTCAAAGATTAGTCTACGTCCTAACAACACTACACTGAAATGTGAACTGACTTGTGCACTGGATATTGACTTTCAACAAACAGCGTGCGGTATCGGTGATATGTTGGGTTTCAAGGAAAAACGACTGCTTGAAGCGAATAAAACTCACACGTCTGACGCCACAGTTAACATTATAAAAGTGAACAGTATACTGATAAGGTGTAATATAGCGCAAGGATCATACAAGAACGGTAAAAACGAGCACACGCTGCACTCATTCTATCCATCAGTCGAACCAGGATTCAAAATAATTGAATCACCTACAAACGTCATATACCTACCTGTGAATGTGAATCGTTTGGACAACATAACATTATCTTTACACGACCAGGACGGTGACGTAATAGATTTTCGTGGAGAAGTCATCACTGTGCGTTTACATCTAAAACGACTATAGACATGGGCTTGTACTTTGTTTCTCCGCCACCGCTGCTACTACAGTCGTCAGAAATAAAAGAAGAAGAAAGATCAGTTAGGAAACGCATCAGTACTCGTTCGAAACTGAAACGATTAACATCGGTTAACCGTCGTTTCCTGATTTCACTGTGTTTTGTTGTTGTAAACAAGTAACATGGCGAGTGGAATATTATCTGTGGAGCAGCAACCGTTCTTTGAAGACAGTATCACACACTTTTCATTTCACTCATACGCGCCGTACGCGACAACAAGATATGGAAACAATGATGAAGTACGCGTGCCAATACAACAACAGGACGTCTTTACACTGCCGTCAGAAAGTTTCCTCTACATCGAAGGCAAGTTGGTTAAAAACCCTAGCGTGCCTGCAGATACTACGCTGAATGTGGAACTGGTGAACAATGCTATAGCATTTCTCTTTGAAGAGATTCGTTACGAGTTGGCCGGAGTGGTAGTGGACCATACCAGAAACGTCGGCGTTACGTCAACTATTAAAACTTTTCTATCACTCAACAACAACACACGTGACGCAATGGAAAACGCGGGTTGGGTGGCACCGACCGCGAACGTGTTAAAAGTGAATGATGACGGTGAATTCAACTTTTGTATTCCACTGAAAATGCTAATGGGATTCGCAGAAGACTATACACGCATCGTGCTGAACGTGAAACAAGAACTTATACTCCTACGCACATCTACTGACATAAACGCTATGGTTTTAGCAAGCGGACAAACGGCTGCTAATTGTGTTCTTGAACTGGATAAAGTTTACTGGAAAATGCCTTATGTACATGTAGCTGTATATGTAGATTACCACTGTTACGACTCATAGAGAAAGACCACCCGATAACTATGCCTTTGTTGTGTTAGCGTTTCAGACAAAGAAAGAATGTACTGACAGCACACGCCGATGAATTCGATCACTGTAACGTGACCAATGCGAGACTGTTTCTAAACGACAAGTATTATCCTTACGATAATTTAAACTTGGATATTGGAAAAGACCGTTTTGCATTATTGTACAATATGTACGCCAGTTTTCAAAGTTCGTATTACCACCGTCTAGACGCCAGCCCACTACTGACACCAGAATTATTCAAATCAAAAGCCCCGCTGTTTGTATTCGATTGTAGCAAACAAGACGATACGCTTTAGTCTTCAGCGGTTGATGTACGTTTAGAATTTGAATCGTCAATGAATTTTCCTGCGCAGACTACTGTCTACTGTATGATACTACATGATTCGCTTGTAGAATGTACGCCATTGTCCAACACAGTACATTGACGTGTTTAAGTCTTATTTTATACGTATTTTGTACTAGTTTTAAATATATATATTTTCATATTTGTAACAATATAATATTGGAGCTGCGTATGTATTTTAATTGTAAAACTAGTTTAGATATATTTTCATACTTGTAACAATATAATCTTGGAACTTTTTTTTTTAATTGTAAAAACTAGTTTAGATATATTTTCATACTTGTAACAGTATAATCTTGGAACTGTGTGTTTTTTTTTTAATTGTAAAAACTAGTTTAGATATATTTTCATACTTGTAACAATATAATCTTGGAGCTGTGTATGTATTTTAATTGTAAAAAAACTAGTTTAATATAATCTTGGAGCTGTGTATGTATTTTAATAAATGTATATAGTACACACTTTATTATTAGTTGTATAACCCACTCCCATAATGTACATAGATTTTTTTTTTTACTTACTTGCAACAAACTAGCGAGTGTTGTCCACACACACACGTACCCTTAAATGACAGACGTTGTATGTATACTGAAGGCTCGCACGCTTAAAATTCAGCTATACCTAAAATATATCTTCAATTAGAAGTGTAATATAAAAAGTACGGTAAGAATATATTTCAGAAATTGTAACAGACATAGTAATTTGATCACATACACACACACACACACACACACACACACACATACTTATTTGAACGAGTCATGTATTAAATTCAATAAATAATGCATTTGATAATGTTTTAATGTGAATAATTTTTACGTTTAAATAAAATCTGTACATACAATAAAATTATGTAGTGTAATATAAAAAGCACGACAAGAATAAATTTTAGAATGTGTAACAGACATAGTAATTTGATCACACACATACTTATTTGAACAAGTCATGTATTAAATTCAATAAATAATGCACTTGATAATGTTTTAATGCGAATAATTTTTACGTTTAAATAAAATCTGTACATACAATAAAATTATGTTCACTTACCAAACTAGCGCGCGTTGTCTACACACCCTTAAATGACGGATGTTGTGTATATTGAAGCTCGCACGCTTAAATTCAGCTATACCTAAAATATATATCTTCAATTAGAAGTGTAATATAAAAGTACAGTAAGAATATATTTCAGATATAGTAATTTGATCACACACACACGCACACACACATACTTATTTGAACGAGTCATGTATTAAATTCAATAAATAATGCACTTGATAATGTTTTAATGTGAATACTTTTTACGTTTAAATAAAATCTGTACATACAATAAAATTATGTAGTTTAATATAAAAAGCACGACAAGAATAAATTTCAGAATTTGTAACAGACATAGTAATTTGATCACACACATACTTATTTGAACGAGTCATGTATTAAATTCAATAAATAATGCGCTTGATAGTGTTTTAATGCGAATAATTTTTACGTTTAAATAAAATCTGTACATACAATAAAATTATGTTCACTTATTAACGTATTCAAAATGTTTCATGTACACCTACCAAACTAGCGTGCGTTGTCTACACACCCTTAAATGATGAACGTTGTGTATACTGAAGGCTCGTAAGACGTATAATAATAATGCAAAACGGTCTTTCAGCTATACCTAAAATATATCTTCAATTAGAAGTGTAATATAAAAAGTACGGTACCGTTAAATAACACACACACACACACACACACATACTTATTTGAACGAGTCATGTATTCAAATATTTTACTCACCTATTAAAAAATGCTGTTGTACGCAGTGATAGATTTCACAATGTATCAAGCACACGCAGACAGTCGAATGAGAAATTGCAACTGATTTTCTTCGTGTATATATTGTACACTGGTAGTGGGGGCAGCTTGTGTCCGTTTTGGGAGTATAATCCATAAGTAACCCGACTTACCGTCACCGCTTAATTTCTAAATCGCTGCTAATGACTGTTATTTTCGTGTATATTGTAACGTTACCAAATATGGTAGTTACATAAAATAAGCTAATATAACGTCAAGTTAGAGAAAAGCATGGAAGTATGTCTAGATAAATAAACCTAAGTGTATAAAAGTGTGTATCTACAAATATATTAATATAAAAATCCAACGATGAGGAAGATAATATTAACATAGCAACATCAAATACGAAATGAAGAAAGAAAATGACCATGAGCCAAAACAAAATATCAGTAACCAGACCCAATAGGATCCAACAGTGAGGGGAACCAACAAAATAAGGACCAATAAACTCCAACAGAGAGGAAAACAAATAAAGATAGCGACTACAATGAAAATACTGAAGAAGAAGAAAGAAGAAGGACAAGGAAGCGTACCATGAAGAGAGAAGAAGATGGATAGATCATGCAAGGACTCAACATAAACCAAGTGTACTAGAGACTATATAAGTGACCAAAGGAATGGTGATTATCAAATATGAAAAGAAAAACAGTGTTTAACATTTAAGGAACCACAAACAATTACAGTGCGTACTTAATATAGATGTGAAACCTGTGAATAGTTAACTAATTTCAACTGAATAAACCACACAAACAATCCCAGTGATAAAGTTTATAGTGTAAGAAAATATGTTAATTTCATAGTGAAACAGCAAGAATTAAAATAGTCAAATAAACACAGACAATTAGTGTGACTAATTTAATACAGACTGTGATCAATATAGATAATCAAAAGGCCACCAGAATAGAATAAAATCGAACAATTATATTATTGTTCATAGAGAACTGACAATAAATAAAAAACCTTTGTTATGTACCAAACAAAGTAACAGGAATTAAATTCAACCAATGACCAGAGAGATATTGTAATTAATACAAAAAGATTTGTGTTATTGTTTAAGAAGGAGTTGTATAAACATGTGTAACAAAATAATTAAAGTATTATAGTAAGATACCATACTGAAGTCATGTTAGTAGGAGCAAAATACTGCATTAAAACATGTTCTACAGTGTGACATAACCCCATAGGGAAGACACCTATGAAACAGAAAATCATACATGTTAATATAAATAAATGACCATCAACTATGATATCAATCAAGAATTTGTTATAAATAATAATAAATCCTAATAAACAGTGTATTATGTTGCAACACAATGTAAATAAAACAGATCAAATATGATGGCACAGAGATAGGAGAAATGGAACAAGTATACCAATTTAGTTAGACAAAATACAATATCAAAACAAATACCAATGTTAATAAAAGTATTACCAGTAGTTAGATAAACATCTGGCACTACTTGGAGAACAGATTATGAACATAATAATAACAGTATTGTAACCAAAATATTGTAAACTAACTAACTATGTACGTATAACCAGAAGTAAGCTGAACTATTGTATAACAAACTAGTTAAGAAAAATACTGTATTAAAGATTGAACACAGATTGTTAAGAGTATTACCAGTAGTAAGAGGGAAACCTCATGCTACTTTGAGAACAGACTATGACCATGAAAACAGTCATTTTATATACAAATAATTAAAAACCAAATGACTATGATGAAGGAACCCAGATGTAAACAAACTATGAGGAGCAAGTTACTTATGAAAAATGTAACATATAAACTTGTTTAAAAGTAAATGAAAACATTATCAAGAGTCAGAATAATGTCTAATACTACTTTGGAAACTCAAACCAAGTGTAACAATAACAGTTTAATTATTGTTTTAATAAAAATAAATGACTACCATGATATGACACAATGTAAACAGACACATTACTGAAAAATTGAAGGGTTCTGAGCTAGCTAAAAGCTAACCATTATATGGAGTGAATTGGGTACAATGAGTGTACACTAATTACAATTAGTACATGATATAATTTATATAGAAAAAACCAGAAATAAGGTAACAATTGTATAAGAGAGATAGGAGGGGACTAAAACAATGTAAATAGTAGATTAAATACAGTCATGTACAAATATTCTAGTGTAAAATTATGTAAATAGACGTTTATAGTATTATTAGATTGCAATATTACTAGTATTAAATAAGGAAAATTAGTTTTAAATACATTTATGAAAAATCAAATATGGACGCCTAAAGACGCCATAATGAGATATTGTTTAGGGAACAATTATTCCCAAGTTTTGAATCAAACCAGTTGAGATATGGACTCAGAGCGTTTATTTAAAAAGTGTTTTAATATAAATAATTAAATTTGGTGTAATAGACTTATAAATATAAGATACACCATAAATAATTAATAAAATCGTTATAGTGATAGAAGTGATGGACGGAAAATAATCATGTTTAGACTTAAATTGAAGCGCAGGATGTCTGCAATTCACTGACATCAACCATTTAACGATAGGACATAGATTAAGAAAGTTATTGTGATTTTAAACTTTTCAATTAAATTTTTGTACCAGTGATGACGTCACAAAGCCTCAAACGCAAAGCCAAATTTGGTAAAAAATTAAATATTTTAATAAAACAAAGGGCTTTGGGTCGGAGAGTATAGTTTTTTTCAGCCAATCAAATGAATGAATATTGGCAGACGAGCAGGAGACGCTTCGAAGAAGCATTACAGTTCACGATCAGTCTTTTGACGGAGAGGTCACGTCACTCGCCAACATGAAGAAGTTTTAATTTTTGAATTGTTCGCGGCAGAGACATAAGTAATTCACATACACATAACCTTTAAACTACACCAATATATACGAGTGAAATGTGCGGAGTGCAATTTTATTCAAGTACGATAGTGTATAATATCAATCGTACTTGCGAGTGTTGTGAAAGATAAAAAACAGGGAGTACAATTTTTTATTTTAAATAACTTTGAAAAATAAATAATATTTTCGTAAATAAACAATGTTGATACTACGCAAGTCAGTAAAAAGCGAAGTATCAAAAACTATGATTGAATTATCAGAATTCAAAGAAATATTAATTCACAATTATTAAAATATTGAAGAAATATTTTAATTATTTATCATAATTTAAAGAATTATGTTTGATGCATTTATTACTAAATACGAGTAATACCAATAGTCACTCAATTGACTAAAATTGTTTTCTTGATTTTTTGATGTTTTAAAGTAAACGTTTTTTTTAACTTTCATGAGAAAGAATAAATGTAATACTGATAATGACACATCAAAATATTACGAATAATGTGTTTATATCTAGATTAAGAAATAATAAATATTAAAAAATAATTAACCATTATAACAACATCCGTTGTAAGGTAACCTTAAAGTCGTAACGGCAACTTGCCAATTTCACTGTTACAAGTCTGTTCTCAAGTAAAGTCCAAACCAGATGGAAATAATAACAAGAGTTTTTTAATGAATTTTTCTCTTGCAAGTAAATAATTATCAAAACTAATTATTAAAATAAAGTAATACATTTCAACCGTACAAGCCAACGAGCTTGGTATTTGTAAAACAAGCACTGTAGGTTGCGTGCGCATTCCCGCGTACGATAATACCATAACTATCAGATATATGGTACTAATTTTCGATGTTTATATTTGTTTGTTCATTATTAATTATTGTTCATTTTATATCATTATTAATATCACATCTTGTACCTGGTATCATGCTACCTAAAAGAACCTTACGAATATGGTAATTCACTGATACAAGAGAACATAACCTCTTGAAATCAAACTATTGTACAACTAACAGGTTTACCAGCCTTGAGGCTGAACAGAGTCTTATTTTGAATTTTATTAATTGTAATTATTATCAGAAAGGTTGTTAGTCATTGATTGTTAATTGTTAGAAAATTTTATAATAACTTGAATTGTTAATAAACCTCCACTTTTATTACCAGTGAAAAAGAGTATCATTTCAAATTTAAATTAACTCATTTATTTTTAATCAGTTCTACCAAGGTGGCGGAAGAGTTTAAACAGATCTAATAATTCATAACATTATTTAGATATTACATCATTTATATTGTACGTGATAACCATATTGAATATTCAACCTGAATATTTATTTGTATGTAAAGTGTATGTATTTCAGCAGAACCGTCGCTGAACAGGACTAAAATATCCACGTGTGGTAAGTGAGGGAGGTATATAACAGAGTGCGCGAAACATTTTAAATCGAAGAAGTGAGCCATTAATACGCATCTATTAGACAATACAATCACACTAATAACCATAATAGTTATAATTAGAACATTTTATAAAAAACAACATTACCGTAGATACCGGTGCGTATCTGCACTCACACTACCACACCACTATATCTACTACAGATCTACTTACTTATAACTAATTATCTATAAAGATACATTATAGATTGGCGCTCCATCGCGGGGCAGAAGTGAGTGAAGATCCACTAAGAAGAGTTATAAAATATTATCGTACTATCTACGAATCTATAATAATAATACACCATTATAAATCTACATCTACACATGTATCAATAAAGATACATTATAGATTGGCGCCCAACGTCCGAGCGTGGATTAGGGAAAATATACCATAACCAGTAACCTAATCACCCCAATCCATCAAAAGGCAGCAGGTACATTACCAGCATATCAAGATGTACACAAGGAGATCAAAGTCAAGATCAACGTCGAGAAAGAGGGCAACAGAAGCGGAGAAGGAGGCCCGAATGGAAGAAAAGGAGGCTATGTCGACGGAGGACGGAGGAGAAATTTCATTGGAAGTAAAGGACAAACCACTTGAACCGGCGGAGTGGGTTCAACAACCAGATGAGGAGGAACCGGAAGTGATACATCCAGAAGCTCTACCGGAACCAAGCCAACCTGAAAAAACGATGTCACTAGGAGAGTCAACATTTCAAGAGTGGATGAAAAGAATGATGGAGTCACTGAAGGAAGACCTGAAATCCACTAAGGAGGAGAACCAGTCCACAAGGGAAGAATTGATCAAGAAGCTGGACGAGACTAGTAGGTCCACCAAGGAGGACAGTCAAAATTTGAAGGCGGACTTGAACAGTAAAATAGAAGAGGCCAGTCGATCCACCAAAGAGGAATTGAACAGTAAAATAGAAGAAGCCAGTCGATCCACCAACCAAAAAATAGAAGAAGGCCAGAGGGAGAGCCAGAAAAATATGGAGTTATTAAAAGAAGAATTTAATAACCAGATAAATGAGACGAACAGGAGGATGGAAGATGGGCAAAAGAAAACCGAAGAATTATTAGAGAAGAAAATGGCCATAATGAAGGAAGATTTATCTGCGGAGTTGGGAATAAAAATCGACAAGATCAACAGGAAATTAGACCGAATAAATAAGAGAATAAAGGGAGATGACAAGGAGATCGTGGAGTCAATAAACACGGTAGTGAAGGATAATTACAAGCAATCAGGAAAGACAATAAAAAGATGCTGTGAAGAGGCAGAAGAGAGTGTTAAGAAGATAAGGAGAGAATTAATAGTAGACGATCGAATGGAGATTGAAAAAGTACCTGAAAATAAAAACATGGAGCAGACGAATCCAGAGCCTAAAGATAGTGGAGAAAAGAAGATCCAAATAATTAAAGAAAAGGAAGAGGTGGAGATGGAAGAAAGAAGAACCCTACGCCCAAGGAAGGCAAGAGTTACAAAAGAATTCATTGAAATGACTAGAAATGGTCTGATTAATGTGGTCAACTTACCAATTATTAACCATGAAGAAAGGGTCTTCAGGAAGGAGTATCGGAGGAGTATCATGGAGATGGACGAGGAGGAAGATTATGTAACAACGAAGAAGAAGATGACCAACAAAGCATTTCAACCACGTATTTCCAAACGAAGAGTGAGATACTTTAAGAAAAAGGAAGGCTACCAAGAGAAATGGAACCGGATTGTCGAAGGATACGCCAGAGAGATAAGAGAACTGCGGAAGCAGAGGAGCCAATTAACGGAAGTACCCAATCAGAAGATAGATGACGATACCCAAACCAAATTGAGAGAGTTACCAAACATCAGTACTGACAGCCACCAGAAGAACAATGGAAACAAATATATTGAAGAAAGAGAGAGAAAGAAGACAGAAGAATGGAAGGCAAACTCAGCCCTAATAGCTTTCAAATGGAAAAACCAGATGATAGCCCGATATAGGTCACGAACGGACAGGAGTATGGATGCCAAAGAAGTCCGATCGACAAGAAGAGAGGAGAACGACGATTACGGTTAAAATGAATAAAATATACACTGAATTATGGGACCGACTATTATGATAACCAGTAGTACTTATAATCAAACTTCAATGAAAAGATATATTCACAATTAAAATATGGGACTAAAAGTGAAAAGTTAGCGATAAGAATTATTTTATTATGGATATTATGTAAAGGATGAAAATGTTTATTATGAAAGATGAAAGTATAATTATGAATATAACTGTTGACTATATCAAGATGAAAAATGAAATGTGGCCATGAAGATTATTGTTATTTAAGAAGTGAAAAATGAAAGTATGATTATGAAAATAGATGTTGACTAAAGAAAAAGATGTATTATTACTATGAAGATTATTATGTGTTTATATCAAATAAGAAGTACACTGTATAACTATGTAATGAACATTGAATATATATATTGTAATTTTATAATGTGAGAAAACATGCTCCCAAAGAATTTATGTAAAGGATTCAGAACATTGTATTTATAAATAATAGCGTACTATAAAGAAAGGAAATAAAATACGAGACAGACAAACAACATCTACGGCAAATAAACTTCCAAGAGCCACGTCAACAAGTAATAAGAACATCTTACCCGTACTAATAAAAAAAAAGAGAAGTAACATACGAGGCCGACACACTACAACTATGGCATAATTATTTCCAAGAGCCTAGTCAACCAGTAAAACTTAACATCTTACCCGTACTATTGAAAAAGGAAGAAGGAGCAAATAAGAAGTTGGAAGAATAAACCCAAAGAAATGTATTAATGTAGACAAACCACCACACACAACCACATTGTTTCTAGTGTATTTTACTAGAGAAAAGCCAATACCACATGGAATATAAATACCAACTAAAACCATGAAAAAGGAGGAAAAATAAATGTACTTATGAATTATATCTAGAAGAATAAAACCTGAAATGAAGAATATGACGAGACGACGTTCACTGTGACACAAAATGAAGAGATTAATCAATGATGAAGAAGAATGAAAAGTAATATACTAACGAAGATAATCATGAGAGTATACCAGTGATGAAGTGTAAAACAAACTATCCCTATAATATGTGAAGAATTTAGTTGAGTTGAATCAAGAAAAGAGAGTATAACAATGTATAAACCGCAGATGCGTGAATTAATCCCAAGAATATTTATTATTTGTCGGAAGAACGACCACTATTATTATTTTTGATGATTTGAGATGAATTGACTGATGAATAATGCCAGCAATCATTTATTATTATTGAAGGAGATGATTTGCCTCCATATTTATTGAAGTTAGTATGGCCAGTAGAGTTGAATAGCCAAAGTGAGCCGCTCTAAACTGCCCCAGCTAAACTTATGTTAGGGAATTAGGGAACTAAATAAACGAGGGAGATGATTACATAGAGAAGAAATAAATATGATTCAAATAGAAGAAAGTAAAGGGATATATGGAAAAAACATGTGAATCGACATGGAATGTACAACAATTGATAAATTCTTCAATGGAAAATATAGTATAATAATTCAGAATTAATCAATTCTTATAGGAAGGCATATGTAACGTTACCAAATATGGTAGTTACATAAAATAAGCTAATATAACGTCAAGTTAGAGAAAAGCATGGAAGTATGTCTAGATAAATAAACCTAAGTGTATAAAAGTGTGTATCTACAAATATATTAATATAAAAATCCAACGATGAGGAAGATAATATTAACATAGCAACATCAAATACGAAATGAAGACAGAAAATGACCATGAGCCAAAACAAAATATCAGTAACCAGACCCAATAGGATCCAACAGTGAGGGGAACCAACAAAATAAGGACCAATAAACTCCAACAGAGAGGAAAACAAATAAAGATAGTGACTACAATGAAAATACTGAAGAAGAAGAAAGAAGAAGGACAAGGAAGCGTACCATGAAGAGAGAAGAAGATGGATAGATCATGCAAGGACTCAACATAAACCAAGTGTACTAGAGACTATATAAGTGACCAAAGGAATGGTGATTATCAAATATGAAAAGAAAAACAGTGTTTAACATTTAAGGAACCACAAACAATTACAGTGCGTACTTAATATAGATGTGAAACCTGTGAATAGTTAACTAATTTCAACTGAATAAACCACACAAACAATCCCAGTGATAAAGTTTATAGTGTAAGAAAATATGTTAATTTCATAGTGAAACAGCAAGAATTAAAATAGTCAAATAAACACAGACAATTAGTGTGACTAATTTAATACAGACTGTGATCAATATAGATAATCAAAAGACCACCAGAATAGAATAAAATCGAACAATTATATTATTGTTCATAGAGAACTGACAATAAATAAAAAACCTTTGTTATGTACCAAACAAAGTAACAGGAATTAAATTCAACCAATGACCAGAGAGATATTGTAATTAATACAAAAAGATTTGTGTTATTGTTTAAGAAGGAGTTGTATAAACATGTGTAACAAAATAATTAAAGTATTGTAGTAAAATACCATACTGAAGTCATGTTAGTAGGAGCAAAATACTGCATTAAAACATGTTCTACAGTGTGACATAACCCCATAGGGAAGACACCTATGAAACAGAAAATCATACATGTTAATGTAAATAAATGACCATCAACTATGATATCAATCAAGAATTTGTTATAAATAATAATAAATCCTAATAAACAGTGTATTATGTTGCAACACAATGTAAATAAAACAGATCAAATATGATGGCACAGAGATAGGAGAAATGGAACAAGTATACCAATTTAGTTAGACAAAATACAATATCAAAACAAATACCAATGTTAATAAAAGTATTACCAGTAGTTAGATAAACATCTGGTACTACTTGGAGAACAGATTCTGAACATAATAATAACAGTATTGTAACCAAAATATTGTAAACTAACTAACTATGTACGTATAACCAGAAGTAAGCTGAACTATTGTATAACAAACTAGTTAAGAAAAATACTGTATTAAAGATTGAACACAGATTGTTAAGAGTATTACCAGTAGTAAGAGGGAAACCTCATGCTACTTTGAGAACAGACTATGACCATGAAAACAGTCATTTTATATACAAATAATTAAAAAACAAATGACTATGATGAAGGAACCCAGATGTAAACAAACTATGAAGAGCAAGTTACTTATGAAAAATGTAACTTATAAACTTGTTTAAAAGTAAATGAAAACATTATCAAGAGTCAGAATAATGTCTAATACTACTTTGGAAACTCAAACCAAGTGTAACAATAACAGTTTAATTATTGTTTTAATAAAAATAAATGACTACCATGATATGACACAATGTAAACAGACCCATTACTGAAAAATTGAAGGGTTCTGAGCTAGCTAAAAGCTAACCATTATATGGAGTGAATTGGGTACAATGAGTGTACACTAATTACAATTAGTACATGATATAATTTATATAGAAAAAACCAGAAATAAGGTAACAATTGTATAAGAGAGATAGGAGGGGACTAAAACAATGTAAATAGTAGATTAAATACAGTCATGTACAAATATTCTAGTGTAAAATTATGTAAATAGACGTTTATAGTATTATTAGATTGCAATATTACTAGTATTAAATAAGGAAAATTAGTTTTAAATACATTTATGAAAAATCAAATATGGACGCCTAAAGACGCCATAATGAGATATTGTTTAGGGAACAATTATTCCCAAGTTTTGAATCAAACCAGTTGAGATATGGACTCAGAGCGTTTATTTAAAAAGTGTTTTAATATAAATAATTAAATTTGGTGTAATAGACTTATAAATATAAGATACACCATAAATAATTAATAAAATCGTTATAGTGATAGAAGTGATGGACGGAAAATAATCATGTTTAGACTTAAATTGAAGCGCAGGATGTCTGCAATTCACTGACATCAACCATTTAACGATAGGACATAGATTAAGAAAGTTATTGTGATTTTAAACTTTTCAATTAAATTTTTGTACCAGTGCTGACGTCACAAAGCCTCAAACGCAAAGTCAAATTTGGTAAAAAATTAAATATTTTTAGAAAACAAAGGGCTTTGGGTCGGAGAGTATAGTTTTTTCAGCCAATCAAATGAATGAATATTGGCAGACGAGCAGGAGACGCTTCGAAGAAGCATTACAGTTCACGATCAGTCTTTCGACGGAGAGGTCACGTCACTCGCCAACATGAAGAAGTTTTAATTTTTGAATTGTTCGCGGCAGAGACATAAGTAATTCACATACACATAACCTTTAAACTACACCAATATATACGAGTGAAATGTGCGGAGTGCAATTTTATTCAAGTACGATAGTGTATAATATCAATCGTACTTGCGAGTGTTGTGAAAGATAAAAAACGGAGTACAATTTTTTATTTTAAATAACTTTGAAACATAAATAATATTTTCGTAAATAAACAATGTTGATACTACGCAAGTCAGTAAAAAGCGAAGTATCATAAACTATGATTGAATTATCAGAATTCAAAGAAATATTAATTCACAATTATTAAAATATTGAAGAAATATTTTAATTATTTATCATAATTTAAAGAATTATGTTTGATGCATTTATTACTAAATATGAGTAATACCAATAGTCACTCAATTGACTAAAATTGTTTTCTTGATTTTTCGATGTTTTAAAGTAAACGTTTTTTTTAACTTTCATGAGAAAGAATAAAGGTAATACTGATAATGACACATCAAAATATTACGAATAATGTGTTTATATCTAGATTAAGAAATAATAAATATTAAAAAATAATTAACCATTATAACAACATCCGTTGTAAGGTAACCTTAAAGTCGTAACGGCAACTTGCCAATTTCACTGTTACAAGTCTGTTCTCAAGTAAAGTCCAAACCAGATGGAAATAATAACAAGAGTTTTTTAATGAATTTTTCTCTTGCAAGTAAATAATTATCAAAACTAATTATTAAAATAAAGTAATACATTTCAACCGTACAAGCCAACGAGCTTGGTATTTGTAAAACAAGCACTGTAGGTTGCGTGCGCATTCCCGCGTACGATAATACCATAACTATCAGATATATGGTACTAATTTTCGATGTTTATATTTGTTTGTTCATTATTAATTATTGTTCATTTTATATCATTATTAATATCACATCTTGTACCTGGTATCATGCTACCTAAAAGAACCTTACGAATATGGTAATTCACTGATACAAGAGAACATAACCTCTTGAAATCAAACTATTGTACAACTAACAGGTTTACCAGCCTTGAGGCTGAACAGAGTCTTATTTTGAATTTTATTAATTGTAATTATTATCAGAAAGGTTGTTAGTCATTGATTGTTAATTGTTAGAAAATTTTATAATAACTTGAATTGTTAATAAACCTCCACTTTTATTACCAGTGAAAAAGAGTATCATTTCAAATTTAAATTAACTCATTTATTTTTAATCAGTTCTACCAAGGTGGCGGAAGAGTTTAAACAGATCTAATAATTCATAACATTATTTAGATATTACATCATTTATATTGTACGTGATAACCATATTGAATATTCAACCTGAATATTTATTTGTATGTAAAGTGTATGTATTTCAGCAGAACCGTCGCTGAACAGGACTAAAATATCCACGTGTGGTAAGTGAGGGAGGTATATAACAGAGTGCGCGAAACATTTTAAATCGAAGAAGTGAGCCATTAATACGCATCTATTAGACAATACAATCACACTAATAACCATAATAGTTATAATTAGAACATTTTATAAAAAACAACATTACCGTAGATACCGGTGCGTATCTGCACTCACACTACCACACCACTATATCTACTACAGATCTACTTACTTATAACTAATTATCTATAAAGATACATTATAGATTGGCGCTCCATCGCGGGGCAGAAGTGAGTGAAGATCCACTAAGAAGAGTTATAAAATATTATCGTACTATCTACGAATCTATAATAATAATACACCATTATAAATCTACATCTACACATGTATCAATAAAGATACATTATAGATTGGCGCCCAACGTCCGAGCGTGGATTAGGGAAAATATACCATAACCAGTAACCTAATCACCCCAATCCATCAAAAGGCAGCAGGTACATTACCAGCATATCAAGATGTACACAAGGAGATCAAAGTCAAGATCAACGTCGAGAAAGAGGGCAACAGAAGCGGAGAAGGAGGCCCGAATGGAAGAAAAGGAGGCTATGTCGACGGAGGACGGAGGAGAAATTTCATTGGAAGTAAAGGACAAACCACTTGAACCGGCGGAGTGGGTTCAACAACCAGATGAGGAGGAACCGGAAGTGATACATCCAGAAGCTCTACCGGAACCAAGCCAACCTGAAAAAACGATGTCACTAGGAGAGTCAACATTTCAAGAGTGGATGAAAAGAATGATGGAGTCACTGAAGGAAGACCTGAAATCCACTAAGGAGGAGAACCAGTCCACAAGGGAAGAATTGATCAAGAAGCTGGACGAGACTAGTAGGTCCACCAAGGAGGACAGTCAAAATTTGAAGGCGGACTTGAACAGTAAAATAGAAGAGGCCAGTCGATCCACCAAAGAGGAATTGAACAGTAAAATAGAAGAAGCCAGTCGATCCACCAACCAAAAAATAGAAGAAGGCCAGAGGGAGAGCCAGAAAAATATGGAGTTATTAAAAGAAGAATTTAATAACCAGATAAATGAGACGAACAGGAGGATGGAAGATGGGCAAAAGAAAACCGAAGAATTATTAGAGAAGAAAATGGCCATAATGAAGGAAGATTTATCTGCGGAGTTGGGAATAAAAATCGACAAGATCAACAGGAAATTAGACCGAATAAATAAGAGAATAAAGGGAGATGACAAGGAGATCGTGGAGTCAATAAACACGGTAGTGAAGGATAATTACAAGCAATCAGGAAAGACAATAAAAAGATGCTGTGAAGAGGCAGAAGAGAGTGTTAAGAAGATAAGGAGAGAATTAATAGTAGACGATCGAATGGAGATTGAAAAAGTACCTGAAAATAAAAACATGGAGCAGACGAATCCAGAGCCTAAAGATAGTGGAGAAAAGAAGATCCAAATAATTAAAGAAAAGGAAGAGGTGGAGATGGAAGAAAGAAGAACCCTACGCCCAAGGAAGGCAAGAGTTACAAAAGAATTCATTGAAATTACTAGAAATGGTCTGATTAATGTGGTCAACTTACCAATTATTAACCATGAAGAAAGGGTCTTCAGGAAGGAGTATCGGAGGAGTATCATGGAGATGGACGAGGAGGAAGATTATGTAACAACGAAGAAGAAGATGACCAACAAAGCATTTCAACCACGTATTTCCAAACGAAGAGTGAGATACTTTAAGAAAAAGGAAGGCTACCAAGAGAAATGGAACCGGATTGTCGAAGGATACGCCAGAGAGATAAGAGAACTGCGGAAGCAGAGGAGCCAATTAACGGAAGTACCCAATCAGAAGATAGATGACGATACCCAAACCAAATTGAGAGAGTTACCAAACATCAGTACTGACAGCCACCAGAAGAACAATGGAAACAAATATATTGAAGAAAGAGAGAGAAAGAAGACAGAAGAATGGAAGGCAAACTCAGCCCTAATAGCTTTCAAATGGAAAAACCAGATGATAGCCCGATATAGGTCACGAACGGACAGGAGTATGGATGCCAAAGAAGTCCGATCGACAAGAAGAGAGGAGAACGACGATTACGGTTAAAATGAATAAAATATACACTGAATTATGGGACCGACTATTATGATAACCAGTAGTACTTATAATCAAACTTCAATGAAAAGATATATTCACAATTAAAATATGGGACTAAAAGTGAAAAGTTAGCGATAAGAATTATTTTATTATGGATATTATGTAAAGGATGAAAATGTTTATTATGAAAGATGAAAGTATAATTATGAATATAACTGTTGACTATATCAAGATGAAAAATGAAATGTGGCCATGAAGATTATTGTTATTTAAGAAGTGAAAAATGAAAGTATGATTATGAAAATAGATGTTGACTAAAGAAAAAGATGTATTATTACTATGAAGATTATTATGTGTTTATATCAAATAAGAAGTACACTGTATAACTATGTAATGAACATTGAATATATATATTGTAATTTTATAATGTGAGAAAACATGCTCCCAAAGAATTTATATAAAGGATTCAGAACATTGTATTTATAAATAATAGCGTACTATAAAGAAAGGAAATAAAATACGAGACAGACAAACAACATCTACGGCAAATAAACTTCCAAGAGCCACGTCAACAAGTAATAAGAACATCTTACCCGTACTAATAAAAAAAAAGAGAAGTAACATACGAGGCCGACACACTACAACTATGGCATAATTATTTCCAAGAGCCTAGTCAACCAGTAAAACTTAACATCTTACCCGTACTATTGAAAAAGGAAGAAGGAGCAAATAAGAAGTTGGAAGAATAAACCCAAAGAAATGTATTAATGTAGACAAACCACCACACACAACCACATTGTTTCTAGTGTATTTTACTAGAGAAAAGCCAATACCACATGGAATATAAATACCAACTAAAACCATGAAAAAGGAGGAAAAATAAATGTACTTATGAATTATATCTAGAAGAATAAAACCTGAAATGAAGAATATGACGAGACGACGTTCACTGTGACACAAAATGAAGAGATTAATCAATGATGAAGAAGAATGAAAAGTAATATACTAACGAAGATAATCATGAGAGTATACCAGTGATGAAGTGTAAAACAAACTATCCCTATAATATGTGAAGAATTTAGTTGAGTTGAATCAAGAAAAGAGAGTATAACAATGTATAAACCGCAGATGCGTGAATTAATCCCAAGAATATTTATTATTTGTCGGAAGAACGACCACTATTATTATTTTTGATGATTTGAGATGAATTGACTGATGAATAATGCCAGCAATCATTTATTATTATTGAAGGAGATGATTTGCCTCCATATTTATTGAAGTTAGTATGGCCAGTAGAGTTGAATAGCCAAAGTGAGCCGCTCTAAACTGCCCCAGCTAAACTTATGTTAGGGAATTAGGGAACTAAATAAACGAGGGAGATGATTACATAGAGAAGAAATAAATATGATTCAAATAGAAGAAAGTAAAGGGATATATGGAAAAAACATGTGAATCGACATGGAATGTACAACAATTGATAAATTCTTCAATGGAAAATATAGTATAATAATTCAGAATTAATCAATTCTTATAGGAAGGCATATGTAACGTTACCAAATATGGTAGTTACATAAAATAAGCTAATATAACGTCAAGTTAGAGAAAAGCATGGAAGTATGTCTAGATAAATAAACCTAAGTGTATAAAAGTGTGTATCTACAAATATATTAATATAAAAATCCAACGATGAGGAAGATAATATTAACATAGCAACATCAAATACGAAATGAAGACAGAAAATGACCATGAGCCAAAACAAAATATCAGTAACCAGACCCAATAGGATCCAACAGTGAGGGGAACCAACAAAATAAGGACCAATAAACTCCAACAGAGAGGAAAACAAATAAAGATAGTGACTACAATGAAAATACTGAAGAAGAAGAAAGAAGAAGGACAAGGAAGCGTACCATGAAGAGAGAAGAAGATGGATAGATCATGCAAGGACTCAACATAAACCAAGTGTACTAGAGACTATATAAGTGACCAAAGGAATGGTGATTATCAAATATGAAAAGAAAAACAGTGTTTAACATTTAAGGAACCACAAACAATTACAGTGCGTACTTAATATAGATGTGAAACCTGTGAATAGTTAACTAATTTCAACTGAATAAACCACACAAACAATCCCAGTGATAAAGTTTATAGTGTAAGAAAATATGTTAATTTCATAGTGAAACAGCAAGAATTAAAATAGTCAAATAAACACAGACAATTAGTGTGACTAATTTAATACAGACTGTGATCAATATAGATAATCAAAAGACCACCAGAATAGAATAAAATCGAACAATTATATTATTGTTCATAGAGAACTGACAATAAATAAAAAACCTTTGTTATGTACCAAACAAAGTAACAGGAATTAAATTCAACCAATGACCAGAGAGATATTGTAATTAATACAAAAAGATTTGTGTTATTGTTTAAGAAGGAGTTGTATAAACATGTGTAACAAAATAATTAAAGTATTGTAGTAAAATACCATACTGAAGTCATGTTAGTAGGAGCAAAATACTGCATTAAAACATGTTCTACAGTGTGACATAACCCCATAGGGAAGACACCTATGAAACAGAAAATCATACATGTTAATGTAAATAAATGACCATCAACTATGATATCAATCAAGAATTTGTTATAAATAATAATAAATCCTAATAAACAGTGTATTATGTTGCAACACAATGTAAATAAAACAGATCAAATATGATGGCACAGAGATAGGAGAAATGGAACAAGTATACCAATTTAGTTAGACAAAATACAATATCAAAACAAATACCAATGTTAATAAAAGTATTACCAGTAGTTAGATAAACATCTGGTACTACTTGGAGAACAGATTCTGAACATAATAATAACAGTATTGTAACCAAAATATTGTAAACTAACTAACTATGTACGTATAACCAGAAGTAAGCTGAACTATTGTATAACAAACTAGTTAAGAAAAATACTGTATTAAAGATTGAACACAGATTGTTAAGAGTATTACCAGTAGTAAGAGGGAAACCTCATGCTACTTTGAGAACAGACTATGACCATGAAAACAGTCATTTTATATACAAATAATTAAAAAACAAATGACTATGATGAAGGAACCCAGATGTAAACAAACTATGAAGAGCAAGTTACTTATGAAAAATGTAACTTATAAACTTGTTTAAAAGTAAATGAAAACATTATCAAGAGTCAGAATAATGTCTAATACTACTTTGGAAACTCAAACCAAGTGTAACAATAACAGTTTAATTATTGTTTTAATAAAAATAAATGACTACCATGATATGACACAATGTAAACAGACCCATTACTGAAAAATTGAAGGGTTCTGAGCTAGCTAAAAGCTAACCATTATATGGAGTGAATTGGGTACAATGAGTGTACACTAATTACAATTAGTACATGATATAATTTATATAGAAAAAACCAGAAATAAGGTAACAATTGTATAAGAGAGATAGGAGGGGACTAAAACAATGTAAATAGTAGATTAAATACAGTCATGTACAAATATTCTAGTGTAAAATTATGTAAATAGACGTTTATAGTATTATTAGATTGCAATATTACTAGTATTAAATAAGGAAAATTAGTTTTAAATACATTTATGAAAAATCAAATATGGACGCCTAAAGACGCCATAATGAGATATTGTTTAGGGAACAATTATTCCCAAGTTTTGAATCAAACCAGTTGAGATATGGACTCAGAGCGTTTATTTAAAAAGTGTTTTAATATAAATAATTAAATTTGGTGTAATAGACTTATAAATATAAGATACACCATAAATAATTAATAAAATCGTTATAGTGATAGAAGTGATGGACGGAAAATAATCATGTTTAGACTTAAATTGAAGCGCAGGATGTCTGCAATTCACTGACATCAACCATTTAACGATAGGACATAGATTAAGAAAGTTATTGTGATTTTAAACTTTTCAATTAAATTTTTGTACCAGTGCTGACGTCACAAAGCCTCAAACGCAAAGTCAAATTTGGTAAAAAATTAAATATTTTTAGAAAACAAAGGGCTTTGGGTCGGAGAGTATAGTTTTTTCAGCCAATCAAATGAATGAATATTGGCAGACGAGCAGGAGACGCTTCGAAGAAGCATTACAGTTCACGATCAGTCTTTCGACGGAGAGGTCACGTCACTCGCCAACATGAAGAAGTTTTAATTTTTGAATTGTTCGCGGCAGAGACATAAGTAATTCACATACACATAACCTTTAAACTACACCAATATATACGAGTGAAATGTGCGGAGTGCAATTTTATTCAAGTACGATAGTGTATAATATCAATCGTACTTGCGAGTGTTGTGAAAGATAAAAAACGGAGTACAATTTTTTATTTTAAATAACTTTGAAACATAAATAATATTTTCGTAAATAAACAATGTTGATACTACGCAAGTCAGTAAAAAGCGAAGTATCATAAACTATGATTGAATTATCAGAATTCAAAGAAATATTAATTCACAATTATTAAAATATTGAAGAAATATTTTAATTATTTATCATAATTTAAAGAATTATGTTTGATGCATTTATTACTAAATATGAGTAATACCAATAGTCACTCAATTGACTAAAATTGTTTTCTTGATTTTTCGATGTTTTAAAGTAAACGTTTTTTTTAACTTTCATGAGAAAGAATAAATGTAATACTGATAATGACACATCAAAATATTACGAATAATGTGTTTATATCTAGATTAAGAAATAATAAATATTAAAAAATAATTAACCATTATAACAACATCCGTTGTAAGGTAACCTTAAAGTCGTAACGGCAACTTGCCAATTTCACTGTTACAAGTCTGTTCTCAAGTAAAGTCCAAACCAGATGGAAATAATAACAAGAGTTTTTTAATGAATTTTTCTCTTGCAAGTAAATAATTATCAAAACTAATTATTAAAATAAAGTAATACATTTCAACCGTACAAGCCAACGAGCTTGGTATTTGTAAAACAAGCACTGTAGGTTGCGTGCGCATTCCCGCGTACGATAATACCATAACTATCAGATATATGGTACTAATTTTCGATGTTTATATTTGTTTGTTCATTATTAATTATTGTTCATTTTATATCATTATTAATATCACATCTTGTACCTGGTATCATGCTACCTAAAAGAACCTTACGAATATGGTAATTCACTGATACAAGAGAACATAACCTCTTGAAATCAAACTATTGTACAACTAACAGGTTTACCAGCCTTGAGGCTGAACAGAGTCTTATTTTGAATTTTATTAATTGTAATTATTATCAGAAAGGTTGTTAGTCATTGATTGTTAATTGTTAGAAAATTTTATAATAACTTGAATTGTTAATAAACCTCCACTTTTATTACCAGTGAAAAAGAGTATCATTTCAAATTTAAATTAACTCATTTATTTTTAATCAGTTCTACCAAGGTGGCGGAAGAGTTTAAACAGATCTAATAATTCATAACATTATTTAGATATTACATCATTTATATTGTACGTGATAACCATATTGAATATTCAACCTGAATATTTATTTGTATGTAAAGTGTATGTATTTCAGTAGAACCGTCACTGAACAGGACTAAAATATCCACGTGTGGTAAGTGAGGGAGGTATATAACAGAGTGCGCGAAACATTTTAAATCGAAGAAGTGAACCATTAATATGCATCTATTAGACAATACAATCACACTAATAACCATAATAGTTATAATTAGAACATTTTATAAAAAACAACATTACCGTAGATACCGGTGCGTATCTGCACTCACACTACCACACCACTATATCTACTACAGATCTACTTACTTATAACTAATTATCTATAAAGATACATTATAGATTGGCGCTCCATCGCGGGGCAGAAGTGAGTGAAGATCCACTAAGAAGAGTTATAAAATATTATCGTACTATCTACGAATCTATAATAATAATACACCATTATAAATCTACATCTACACATGTATCAATAAAGCTACATTATAGATTGGCGCCCAACGTCCGAGCGCGGATTAGGGAAAATATACCATAACCAGTAACCTAATCACCCCAATCCATCAAAAGACAGCAGGTACATTACCAGCATATCAAGATGTACACAAGGAGATCAAAGTCAAGATCAACGTCGAGAAAGAGGGCAACAGAAGCGGAGAAGGAGGCCCGAATGGAAGAAAAGGAGGCTATGTCGACGGAGGACGTCGGAGAAATTTCATTGGAAGTAAAGGACAAACCACTTGAACCGGCGGAGTGGGTTCAACAACCAGACGAGGAGGAACCGGAAGTGATACATACAGAAGCTCTACCGGAACCAAGCCAACCTGAAAAAACAATGTCACTAGGAGAGTCAACATTTCAAGAGTGGATGAAAAGAATGATGGAGTCACTGAAGGAAGACCTGAAATCCACTAAGGAGGAGAACCAGTCCACAAGGGAAGAATTGATCAAGAAGCTGGACAAGACTAGTAGGTCCACCAAGGAGGACAGTCAAAATTTGAAGGCGGACTTGAACAGTAAAATAGAAGAGGCCAGTCGATCCACCAAAGAGGAATTGAACAGTAAAATAGAAGAAGCCAGTCGATCCACCAACCAAAAAATAGAAGAAGGCCAGAGGGAGAGCCAGAAAAATATGGAGTTATTAAAAGAAGAATTTAATAACCAGATAAATGAGACGAACAGGAGGATGGAAGATGGGCAAAAGAAAACCGAAGAATTATTAGAGAAGAAAATGGCCATAATGAAGGAAGATTTATCTGCGGAGTTGGGAATAAAAATCGACAAGATCAACAGGAAATTAGACCGAATAAATAAGAGAATAAAGGGAGATGACAAGGAGATCGTGGAGTCAATAAACACGGTAGTGAAGGATAATTACAAGCAATCAGGAAAGACAATAAAAAGATGCTGTGAAGAGGCAGAAGAGAGTGTTAAGAAGATAAGGAGAGAATTAATAGTAGACGATCGAATGGAGATTGAAAAAGTACCTGAAAATAAAAACATGGAGCAGACGAATCCAGAGCCTAAAGATAGTGGAGAAAAGAAGATCCAAATAATTAAAGAAAAGGAAGAGGTGGAGATGGAAGAAAGAAGAACCCTACACCCAAGGAAGGCAAGAGTTACAAAAGAATTCATTGAAATGACTAGAAATGGTCTGATTAATGTGGTCAACTTACCAATTATTAACCATGAAGAAAGGGTCTTCAGGAAGGAGTATCGGAGGAGTATCATGGAGATGGACGAGGAGGAAGATTATGTAACAACGAAGAAGAAGATGACCAACAAAGCATTTCAACCACGTATTTCCAAACGAAGAGTGAGATACTTTAAGAAAAAGGAAGGCTACCAAGAGAAATGGAACCGGATTGTCGAAGGATACGCCAGAGAGATAAGAGAACTGCGGAAGCAGAGGAGCCAATTAACGGAAGTACCCAATCAGAAGATAGATGACGATACCCAAACCAAATTGAGAGAGTTACCAAACATCAGTACTGACAGCCACCAGAAGAACAATGGAAACAAATATATTGAAGAAAGAGAGAGAAAGAAGACAGAAGAATGGAAGGCAAACTCAGCCCTAATAGCTTTCAAATGGAAAAACCAGATGATAGCCCGATATAGGTCAAGAACGGACAGGAGTATGGATGCCAAAGAAGTCCGATCGACAAGAAGAGAGGAGAACGACGATTACGGTTAAAATGAATAAAATATACACTGAATTATGGGACCGACTATTATGATAACCAGTAGTACTTATAATCAAACTTCAATGAAAAGATATATTCACAATTAAAATATGGGACTAAAAGTGAAAAGTTAGCGATAAGAATTATTTTATTATGGATATTATGTAAAGGATGAAAATGTTTATTATGAAAGATGAAAGTATAATTATGAATATAACTGTTGACTATATCAAGATGAAAAATGAAATGTGGCCATGAAGATTATTGTTATTTAAGAAGTGAAAAATGAAAGTATGATTATGAAAATAGATGTTGACTAAAGAAAAAGATGTATTATTACTATGAAGATTATTATGTGTTTATATCAAATAAGAAGTAACTGTATAACTATGTAATGAACATTGAATATATATATTGTAATTTTATAATGTGAGAAAACATGCTCCCAAAGAATTTATGTAAAGGATTCAGAACATTGTATTTATAAATAATAGCGTACTATAAAGAAAGGAAATAAAATACGAGACAGACAAACAACATCTACGGCAAATAAACTTCCAAGAGCCACGTCAACAAGTAATAAGAACATCTTACCCGTACTATAAAGAAAGGAAATAAAATACGAGACAGACAAACAACATCTACGACAAATAAATTTCCAAGAGCCACGTCAACAAGTAATAAGAACATCTTACCCGTACTAATAAAAAAAAAGAGAAGTAACATACGAGGCCGACACACTACAACTATGGCATAATTATTTCCAAGAGCCTAGTCAACCAGTAAAACTTAACATCTTACCCGTACTATTGAAAAAGGAAGAAGGAGCAAATAAGAAGTTGGAAGAATAAACCCAAAGAAATGTATTAATGTAGACAAACCACCACACACAACCACATTGTTTCTAGTGTATTTTACTAGAGAAAAGCCAATACCACATGGAATATAAATACCAACTAAAACCATGAAAAAGGAGGAAAAATAAATGTACTTATGAATTATATCTAGAAGAATAGAACCTGAAATGAAGAATATGACGAGACGACGTTCACTGTGACACAAAATGAAGAGATTAATCAATGATGAAGAAGAATGAAAAGTAATATACTTACGAAGATAATCATGAGAGTATACCAGTGATGAAGTGTAAAACAAACTATCCCTATAATATGTGAAGAATTTAGTTGAGTTGAATCAAGAAAAGAGAGTATAACAATGTATAAACCGCAGATGCGTGAATTAATCCCAAGAATATTTATTATTTGTCGGAAGAACGACCACTATTATTATTTTTGATGATTTGAGATGAATTGACTGATGAATAATGCCAGCAATCATTTATTATTATTGAAGGAGATGATTTGCCTCCATATTTATTGAAGTTAGTATGGCCAGTAGAGTTGAATAGCCAAAGTGAGCCGCTCTAAACTGCCCCAGCTAAACTTATGTTAGGGAATTAGGGAACTAAATAAACGAGGGAGATGATTACATAGAGAAGAAATAAATATGATTCAAATAGAAGAAAGTAAAGGGATATATGGAAAAAACATGTGAATCGACATGGAATGTACAACAATTGATAAATTCTTCAATGGAAAATATAGTATAATAATTCAGAATTAATCAATTCTTATAGGAAGGCATATGTAACGTTACCAAATATGGTAGTTACATAAAATAAGCTAATATAACGTCAAGTTAGAGAAAAGCATGGAAGTATGTCTAGATAAATAAACCTAAGTGTATAAAAGTGTGTATCTACAAATATATTAATATAAAAATCCAACGATGAGGAAGATAATATTAACATAGCAACATCAAATACGAAATGAAGAAAGAAAATGACCATGAGCCAAAACAAAATATCAGTAACCAGACCCAATAGGATCCAACAGTGAGGGGAACCAACAAAATAAGGACCAATAAACTCCAACAGAGAGGAAAACAAATAAAGATAGCGACTACAATGAAAATACTGAAGAAGAAGAAAGAAGAAGGACAAGGAAGCGTACCATGAAGAGAGAAGAAGATGGATAGATCATGCAAGGACTCAACATAAACCAAGTGTACTAGAGACTATATAAGTGACCAAAGGAATGGTGATTATCAAATATGAAAAGAAAAACAGTGTTTAACATTTAAGGAACCACAAACAATTACAGTGCGTACTTAATATAGATGTGAAACCTGTGAATAGTTAACTAATTTCAACTGAATAAACCACACAAACAATCCCAGTGATAAAGTTTATAGTGTAAGAAAATATGTTAATTTCATAGTGAAACAGCAAGAATTAAAATAGTCAAATAAACACAGACAATTAGTGTGACTAATTTAATACAGACTGTGATCAATATAGATAATCAAAAGACCACCAGAATAGAATAAAATCGAACAATTATATTATTGTTCATAGAGAACTGACAATAAATAAAAAACCTTTGTTATGTACCAAACAAAGTAACAGGAATTAAATTCAACCAATGACCAGAGAGATATTGTAATTAATACAAAAAGATTTGTGTTATTGTTTAAGAAGGAGTTGTATAAACATGTGTAACAAAATAATTAAAGTATTATAGTAAGATACCATACTGAAGTCATGTTAGTAGGAGCAAAATACTGCATTAAAACATGTTCTACAGTGTGACATAACCCCATAGGGAAGACACCTATGAAACAGAAAATCATACATGTTAATGTAAATAAATGACCATCAACTATGATATCAATCAAGAATTTGTTATAAATAATAATAAATCCTAATAAACAGTGTATTATGTTGCAACACAATGTAAATAAAACAGATCAAATATGATGGCACAGAGATAGGAGAAATGGAACAAGTATACCAATTTAGTTAGACAAAATACAATATCAAAACAAATACCAATGTTAATAAAAGTATTACCAGTAGTTAGATAAACATCTGGTACTACTTGGAGAACAGATTCTGAACATAATAATAACAGTATTGTAACCAAAATATTGTAAACTAACTAACTATGTACGTATAACCAGAAGTAAGCTGAACTATTGTATAACAAACTAGTTAAGAAAAATACTGTATTAAAGATTGAACACAGATTGTTAAGAGTATTACCAGTAGTAAGAGGGAAACCTCATGCTACTTTGAGAACAGACTATGACCATGAAAACAGTCATTTTATACACAAATAATTAAAAACCAAATGACTATGATGAAGGAACCCAGATGTAAACAAACTATGAGGAGCAAGTTACTTATGAAAAATGTAAGATATAAACTTGTTTAAAAGTAAATGAAAACATTATCAAGAGTCAGAATAATGTCTAATACTACTTTGGAAACTCAAACCAAGTGTAACAATAACAGTTTAATTATTGTTTTAATAAAAATAAATGACTACCATGATATGACACAATGTAAACAGACCCATTACTGAAAAATTGAAGGGTTCTGAGCTAGCTAAAAGCTAACCATTATATGGAGTGAATTGGGTACAATGAGTGTACACTAATTACAATTAGTACATGATATAATTTATATAGAAAAAACCAGAAATAAGGTAACAATTGTATAAGAGAAATAGGAGGACACTAAAACAATGTTAATAGTAGATTAAATACAGTCATGTACAAATATTCTAGTGTAAAATTATGTAAATAGACGTTTCTAGTATTATTAGATTGCAATATTACTAGTATTAAATAAGGAAAATTAATTTTAAATACATTTATGAAAAATCAAATATGGACGCCTAAAGACGCCATAATGAGATATTGTTTAGGGAACAATTATTCCCAAGTTTTGAATCAAACCAGTTGAGATATGGACTCAGAGCGTTTATTTAAAAAGTGTTTTAATATAAATAATTAAATTTGGTGTAACAGACTTATAAATATAAGATACACCATAAATAATTAATAAAATCGTTATAGTGATAGAAGTGCTGGACGGAAAATAATCATGTTTAGACTTAAATTGAAGCGCAGGATGTCTGCAATTCACTGACATCAACCATTTAACGATAGGACATAGATTAAGAAAGTTATTGTGATTTTAAACTTTTCAATTAAATTTTTGTACCAGTGCTGACGTCACAAAGCCTCAAACGCAAAGCCAAATTTGGTAAAAAATTAAATATTTTAAGAAAACAAAGGGCTTTGGGTCGGAGAGTATAGTTTTTTCAGCCAATCAAATGAATGAATATTGGCAGACGAGCAGGAGACGCTTCGAAGAAGCATTACAGTTCACGATCAGTCTTTCGACGGAGAGGTCACGTCACTCGCCAACATGAAGAAGTTTTAATTTTTGAATTGTTCGCGGCAGAGACATAAGTAATTCACATACACATAACCTGAGTTATTAATAATAACAAGAGTTTTTTAATGAATTTTTCTCTTGCAAGTAAATAATTATCAAAACTAATTATTAAAATAAAGTAATACATTTCAACCATACAAGCCAACGAGCTTGGTATTTGTAAAACAAGCACTGTAGGTTGCGTGCGCATTCCCGCGTACGATAATACCATAACTATCAGATATATGGTACTAATTTTCGATTTTTATATTTGTTTGTTCATTATTAATTATTGTTCATTTTATATCATTATAAATATTACATCTTGTACCTGGTATCATGCTACCTAAAAGAACCTTACGAATATGGTAATTCACTGATACAAGAGAACATAACCTCTTGAAATTAAACTATTGTACAACTAACAGGTTTACCAGCCTTGAGGCTGAACAGAGTCTTATTTTGAATTTTATTAATTGGAATTATCAGAAAGGTTGTTAGTCATTGATTGTTAATTGTTAGAAAATTTTATAATAACTTGAATTGTTAATAAACCTCCACTTTTATTACCAGTGAAAAAGAGTATCATTTCAAATTTAAATTAACTCATTTATTTTTAATCAGTTCTACCAAGGTGGCGGAAGAGTTTAAACAGATCTAATAATTCATAACATTATTTAGATATTACATCATTTATATTGTACGTGATAACCATATTGAATATTCAACCTGAATATTTATTTGTATGTAAAGTGTATGTATTTCAGTAGAACCGTCACTGAACAGGACTAAAATATCCACGTGTGGTAAGTGAGGGAGGTATATAACAGAGTGCGCGAAACATTTTAAATCGAAGAAGTGAACCATTAATATGCATCTATTAGACAATACAATCACACTAATAACCATAATAGTTATAATTAGAACATTTTATAAAAAACAACATTACCGTAGATACCGGTGCGTATCTGCACTCACACTACCACACCACTATATCTACTACAGATCTACTTACTTATAACTAATTATCTATAAAGATACATTATAGATTGGCGCTCCATCGCGGGGCAGAAGTGAGTGAAGATCCACTAAGAAGAGTTATAAAATATTATCGTACTATCTACGAATCTATAATAATAATACACCATTATAAATCTACATCTACACATGTATCAATAAAGCTACATTATAGATTGGCGCCCAACGTCCGAGCGCGGATTAGGGAAAATATACCATAACCAGTAACCTAATCACCCCAATCCATCAAAAGACAGCAGGTACATTACCAGCATATCAAGATGTACACAAGGAGATCAAAGTCAAGATCAACGTCGAGAAAGAGGGCAACAGAAGCGGAGAAGGAGGCCCGAATGGAAGAAAAGGAGGCTATGTCGACGGAGGACGTCGGAGAAATTTCATTGGAAGTAAAGGACAAACCACTTGAACCGGCGGAGTGGGTTCAACAACCAGACGAGGAGGAACCGGAAGTGATACATCCAGAAGCTCTACCGGAACCAAGCCAACCTGAAAAAACAATGTCACTAGGAGAGTCAACATTTCAAGAGTGGATGAAAAGAATGATGGAGTCACTGAAGGAAGACCTGAAATCCACTAAGGAGGAGAACCAGTCCACAAGGGAAGAATTGATCAAGAAGCTGGACAAGACTAGTAGGTCCACCAAGGAGGACAGTCAAAATTTGAAGGCGGACTTGAACAGTAAAATAGAAGAGGCCAGTCGATCCACCAAAGAGGAATTGAACAGTAAAATAGAAGAAGCCAGTCGATCCACCAACCAAAAAATAGAAGAAGGCCAGAGGGAGAGCCAGAAAAATATGGAGTTATTAAAAGAAGAATTTAATAACCAGATAAATGAGACGAACAGGAGGATGGAAGATGGGCAAAAGAAAACCGAAGAATTATTAGAGAAGAAAATGGCCATAATGAAGGAAGATTTATCTGCGGAGTTGGGAATAAAAATCGACAAGATCAACAGGAAATTAGACCGAATAAATAAGAGAATAAAGGGAGATGACAAGGAGATCGTGGAGTCAATAAACACGGTAGTGAAGGATAATTACAAGCAATCAGGAAAGACAATAAAAAGATGCTGTGAAGAGGCAGAAGAGAGTGTTAAGAAGATAAGGAGAGAATTAATAGTAGACGATCGAATGGAGATTGAAAAAGTACCTGAAAATAAAAACATGGAGCAGACGAATCCAGAGCCTAAAGATAGTGGAGAAAAGAAGATCCAAATAATTAAAGAAAAGGAAGAGGTGGAGATGGAAGAAAGAAGAACCCTACACCCAAGGAAGGCAAGAGTTAGAAAAGAATTCATTGAAATGACTAGAAATGGTCTGATTAATGTGGTCAACTTACCAATTATTAACCATGAAGAAAGGGTCTTCAGGAAGGAGTATCGGAGGAGTATCATGGAGATGGACGAGGAGGAAGATTATGTAACAACGAAGAAGAAGATGACCAACAAAGCATTTCAACCACGTATTTCCAAACGAAGAGTGAGATACTTTAAGAAAAAGGAAGGCTACCAAGAGAAATGGAACCGGATTGTCGAAGGATACGCCAGAGAGATAAGAGAACTGCGGAAGCAGAGGAGCCAATTAACGGAAGTACCCAATCAGAAGATAGATGACGATACCCAAACCAAATTGAGAGAGTTACCAAACATCAGTACTGACAGCCACCAGAAGAACAATGGAAACAAATATATTGAAGAAAGAGAGAGAAAGAAGACAGAAGAATGGAAGGCAAACTCAGCCCTAATAGCTTTCAAATGGAAAAACCAGATGATAGCCCGATATAGGTCAAGAACGGACAGGAGTATGGATGCCAAAGAAGTCCGATCGACAAGAAGAGAGGAGAACGACGATTACGGTTAAAATGAATAAAATATACACTGAATTATGGGACCGACTATTATGATAACCAGTAGTACTTATAATCAAACTTCAATGAAAAGATATATTCACAATTAAAATATGGGACTAAAAGTGAAAAGTTAGCGATAAGAATTATTTTATTATGGATATTATGTAAAGGATGAAAATGTTTATTATGAAAGATGAAAGTATAATTATGAATATAACTGTTGACTATATCAAGATGAAAAATGAAATGTGGCCATGAAGATTATTGTTATTTAAGAAGTGAAAAATGAAAGTATGATTATGAAAATAGATGTTGACTAAAGAAAAAGATGTATTATTACTATGAAGATTATTATGTGTTTATATCAAATAAGAAGTAACTGTATAACTATGTAATGAACATTGAATATATATATTGTAATTTTATAATGTGAGAAAACATGCTCCCAAAGAATTTATGTAAAGGATTCAGAACATTGTATTTATAAATAATAGCGTACTATAAAGAAAGGAAATAAAATACGAGACAGACAAACAACATCTACGGCAAATAAACTTCCAAGAGCCACGTCAACAAGTAATAAGAACATCTTACCCGTACTATAAAGAAAGGAAATAAAATACGAGACAGACAAACAACATCTACGACAAATAAATTTCCAAGAGCCACGTCAACAAGTAATAAGAACATCTTACCCGTACTAATAAAAAAAAAGAGAAGTAACATACGAGGCCGACACACTACAACTATGGCATAATTATTTCCAAGAGCCTAGTCAACCAGTAAAACTTAACATCTTACCCGTACTATTGAAAAAGGAAGAAGGAGCAAATAAGAAGTTGGAAGAATAAACCCAAAGAAATGTATTAATGTAGACAAACCACCACACACAACCACATTGTTTCTAGTGTATTTTACTAGAGAAAAGCCAATACCACATGGAATATAAATACCAACTAAAACCATGAAAAAGGAGGAAAAATAAATGTACTTATGAATTATATCTAGAAGAATAGAACCTGAAATGAAGAATATGACGAGACGACGTTCACTGTGACACAAAATGAAGAGATTAATCAATGATGAAGAAGAATGAAAAGTAATATACTTACGAAGATAATCATGAGAGTATACCAGTGATGAAGTGTAAAACAAACTATCCCTATAATATGTGAAGAATTTAGTTGAGTTGAATCAAGAAAAGAGAGTATAACAATGTATAAACCGCAGATGCGTGAATTAATCCCAAGAATATTTATTATTTGTCGGAAGAACGACCACTATTATTATTTTTGATGATTTGAGATGAATTGACTGATGAATAATGCCAGCAATCATTTATTATTATTGAAGGAGATGATTTGCCTCCATATTTATTGAAGTTAGTATGGCCAGTAGAGTTGAATAGCCAAAGTGAGCCGCTCTAAACTGCCCCAGCTAAACTTATGTTAGGGAATTAGGGAACTAAATAAACGAGGGAGATGATTACATAGAGAAGAAATAAATATGATTCAAATAGAAGAAAGTAAAGGGATATATGGAAAAAACATGTGAATCGACATGGAATGTACAACAATTGATAAATTCTTCAATGGAAAATATAGTATAATAATTCAGAATTAATCAATTCTTATAGGAAGGCATATGTAACGTTACCAAATATGGTAGTTACATAAAATAAGCTAATATAACGTCAAGTTAGAGAAAAGCATGGAAGTATGTCTAGATAAATAAACCTAAGTGTATAAAAGTGTGTATCTACAAATATATTAATATAAAAATCCAACGATGAGGAAGATAATATTAACATAGCAACATCAAATACGAAATGAAGAAAGAAAATGACCATGAGCCAAAACAAAATATCAGTAACCAGACCCAATAGGATCCAACAGTGAGGGGAACCAACAAAATAAGGACCAATAAACTCCAACAGAGAGGAAAACAAATAAAGATAGCGACTACAATGAAAATACTGAAGAAGAAGAAAGAAGAAGGACAAGGAAGCGTACCATGAAGAGAGAAGAAGATGGATAGATCATGCAAGGACTCAACATAAACCAAGTGTACTAGAGACTATATAAGTGACCAAAGGAATGGTGATTATCAAATATGAAAAGAAAAACAGTGTTTAACATTTAAGGAACCACAAACAATTACAGTGCGTACTTAATATAGATGTGAAACCTGTGAATAGTTAACTAATTTCAACTGAATAAACCACACAAACAATCCCAGTGATAAAGTTTATAGTGTAAGAAAATATGTTAATTTCATAGTGAAACAGCAAGAATTAAAATAGTCAAATAAACACAGACAATTAGTGTGACTAATTTAATACAGACTGTGATCAATATAGATAATCAAAAGACCACCAGAATAGAATAAAATCGAACAATTATATTATTGTTCATAGAGAACTGACAATAAATAAAAAACCTTTGTTATGTACCAAACAAAGTAACAGGAATTAAATTCAACCAATGACCAGAGAGATATTGTAATTAATACAAAAAGATTTGTGTTATTGTTTAAGAAGGAGTTGTATAAACATGTGTAACAAAATAATTAAAGTATTATAGTAAGATACCATACTGAAGTCATGTTAGTAGGAGCAAAATACTGCATTAAAACATGTTCTACAGTGTGACATAACCCCATAGGGAAGACACCTATGAAACAGAAAATCATACATGTTAATGTAAATAAATGACCATCAACTATGATATCAATCAAGAATTTGTTATAAATAATAATAAATCCTAATAAACAGTGTATTATGTTGCAACACAATGTAAATAAAACAGATCAAATATGATGGCACAGAGATAGGAGAAATGGAACAAGTATACCAATTTAGTTAGACAAAATACAATATCAAAACAAATACCAATGTTAATAAAAGTATTACCAGTAGTTAGATAAACATCTGGTACTACTTGGAGAACAGATTCTGAACATAATAATAACAGTATTGTAACCAAAATATTGTAAACTAACTAACTATGTACGTATAACCAGAAGTAAGCTGAACTATTGTATAACAAACTAGTTAAGAAAAATACTGTATTAAAGATTGAACACAGATTGTTAAGAGTATTACCAGTAGTAAGAGGGAAACCTCATGCTACTTTGAGAACAGACTATGACCATGAAAACAGTCATTTTATACACAAATAGTTAAAAACCAAATGACTATGATGAAGGAACCCAGATGTAAACAAACTATGAGGAGCAAGTTACTTATGAAAAATGTAAGATATAAACTTGTTTAAAAGTAAATGAAAACATTATCAAGAGTCAGAATAATGTCTAATACTACTTTGGAAACTCAAACCAAGTGTAACAATAACAGTTTAATTATTGTTTTAATAAAAATAAATGACTACCATGATATGACACAATGTAAACAGACCCATTACTGAAAAATTGAAGGGTTCTGAGCTAGCTAAAAGCTAACCATTATATGGAGTGAATTGGGTACAATGAGTGTACACTAATTACAATTAGTACATGATATAATTTATATAGAAAAAACCAGAAATAAGGTAACAATTGTATAAGAGAAATAGGAGGACACTAAAACAATGTTAATAGTAGATTAAATACAGTCATGTACAAATATTCTAGTGTAAAATTATGTAAATAGACGTTTCTAGTATTATTAGATTGCAATATTACTAGTATTAAATAAGGAAAATTAATTTTAAATACATTTATGAAAAATCAAATATGGACGCCTAAAGACGCCATAATGAGATATTGTTTAGGGAACAATTATTCCCAAGTTTTGAATCAAACCAGTTGAGATATGGACTCAGAGCGTTTATTTAAAAAGTGTTTTAATATAAATAATTAAATTTGGTGTAACAGACTTATAAATATAAGATACACCATAAATAATTAATAAAATCGTTATAGTGATAGAAGTGATGGACGGAAAATAATCATGTTTAGACTTAAATTGAAGCGCAGGATGTCTGCAATTCACTGACATCAACCATTTAACGATAGGACATAGATTAAGAAAGTTATTGTGATTTTAAACTTTTCAATTAAATTTTTGTACCAGTGCTGACGTCACAAAGCCTCAAACGCAAAGCCAAATTTGGTAAAAAATTAAATATTTTAAGAAAACAAAGGGCTTTGGGTCGGAGAGTATAGTTTTTTCAGCCAATCAAATGAATGAATATTGGCAGACGAGCAGGAGACGCTTCGAAGAAGCATTACAGTTCACGATCAGTCTTTCGACGGAGAGGTCACGTCACTCGCCAACATGAAGAAGTTTTAATTTTTGAATTGTTCGCGGCAGAGACATAAGTAATTCACATACACATAACCTGAGTTATTAATAATAACAAGAGTTTTTTAATGAATTTTTCTCTTGCAAGTAAATAATTATCAAAACTAATTATTAAAATAAAGTAATACATTTCAACCGTACAAGCCAACGAGCTTGGTATTTGTAAAACAAGCACTGTAGGTTGCGTGCGCATTCCCGCGTACGATAATACCATAACTATCAGATATATGGTACTAATTTTCGATTTTTATATTTGTTTGTTCATTATTAATTATTGTTCATTTTATATCATTATAAATATTACATCTTGTACCTGGTATCATGCTACCTAAAAGAACCTTACGAATATGGTAATTCACTGATACAAGAGAACATAACCTCTTGAAATTAAACTATTGTACAACTAACAGGTTTACCAGCCTTGAGGCTGAACAGAGTCTTATTTTGAATTTTATTAATTGGAATTATCAGAAAGGTTGTTAGTCATTGATTGTTAATTGTTAGAAAATTTTATAATAACTTGAATTGTTAATAAACCTCCACTTTTATTACCAGTGAAAAAGAGTATCATTTCAAATTTAAATTAACTCATTTATTTTTAATCAGTTCTACCAAGGTGGCGGAAGAGTTTAAACAGATCTAATAATTCATAACATTATTTAGATATTACATCATTTATATTGTACGTGATAACCATATTGAATATTCAACCTGAATATTTATTTGTATGTAAAGTGTATGTATTTCAGCAGAACCGTCACTGAACAGGACTAAAATATCCACGTGTGGTAAGTGAGGGAGGTATATAACAGAGTGCGCGAAACATTTTAAATCGAAGAAGTGAACCATTAATATGCATCTATTAGACAATACAATCACACTAATAACCATAATAGTTATAATTAGAACATTTTATAAAAAACAACATTACCGTAGATACCGGTGCGTATCTGCACTCACACTACCACACCACTATATCTACTACAGATCTACTTACTTATAACTAATTATCTATAAAGATACATTATAGATTGGCGCTCCATCGCGGGGCAGAAGTGAGTGAAGATCCACTAAGAAGAGTTATAAAATATTATCGTACTATCTACGAATCTATAATAATAATACACCATTATAAATCTACATCTACACTTGTATCAATAAAGATACATAATAATATAAATTTCTAAATCGCGGTCAATGACCGCCATGTGTCAAAAATAGAAAGTAGGACGTAGCGATAAATATATTTCCTGGTGATGACATTTTAGTATCGCTAATTACAATAGTCCATAAGTAGCGCGACTTACTGGCGCTTAATTACTATTTTTGGTGTATATAAATTTCTAAAACCAGTGTAAAATCGTGTCAGTGACCGGTAAACTATATTTTAAGTTTACGTGTACACAGGTTGTATCTTGCAATCACGAAAATTATTATTTAAACTGATAATTGTTTTTATTAAAATCTTACAATGACGAAATATTATTATTTCATATTATATTTATTTTATATCATTGTTTACGATATATACAGGGTCCGGCAAAGAAACCTGACGATTTTTGAAGTAGTTCTGTGGAGCGTAGCATGGTGCCCTATGTTCGATCTTGCGCTCATGTGTTCAAGAGTCCAAAGCATTTCAGTCGCCATGGAGCGTTGGTCGGCAAAACATCGCGCGTTCGTAGTGGAAACGTTTTTTTTTAAACAGTGAATCAGGGTTACGCAGCGCCCTTTTCGCCTTAATTTCAACATTCATCTAAATGACCGTGTTCCAATCCGCAGTACCATACTATTATGAGTGGCGAATTTTCGGGTAACGGTTTGTGCCATAAAGAAGAGGCCACAGGGATACAGCGTAGTCTTTGAACCCCGGAGAATGTTGAACGCGTCCGTCACGCTGTTTTTAGCAGTCCTCAGCGATCATCGTTAAAACAGGAAAGTGCCCTAGGGATTTCGGACCGCTCTGTACGCAGAATTTTGCATTTTAAACTCGACTTTCATCAATACAAACGTGTTATAGTGCGAAAAATGCGTGTCCAGGATAAGCGAATTTGCTTGCCTTGTTGCCATGAACGTCTAAAAATTGTGACTGACCAAGTGCTAAACAATCTGCTCATGACCGAAGACGCCAATTTCCATCTGTGTGGTTACGTCAATACGCAGAACTGCCAGTACTGGGCGTTGCAGAGTCCTCAACAGCTGTTTGAAGTACCGTTACACAGGGAGAAGGTCGTTTTATGGTGTGGCTTAACGCTGGCCGGGATAATTGTCCCCTTCTGTTTTGAAGACAAAGGGAAATGCAGTGACCGTAAATTCACAATGTTGATTTCACATGCTTACGACATTTCTTGCACCTGAGTTACGGCAACGTGGTGTAGCATTGGAAACCACGTGGTTCCAGAAAGATGGAGCAACTGCTCACACTGCAAGGGCTTCCATGAATAAATTGGGAAAGATGTTTGGATCTCACACCGAGGGGACATTCAATGGCCTCCAAGATTGGCTGACCTCAACGATTGCTATTACTTTTTGTAGGGGTAGGCCTATCTCAAGAGTAGGGTGTACCAGCACCGGCCGAGGACAATGGTGTATTTGACGCGGTATATTCCTCGGAAAGAAGTGGCAGCAATGACTCTGGAAGTTTTGCTGCGCGTAATGCACGGTTTACCGTTACGGCTCCAAGAACGTGTTGAAAATGAGGGACACCATCTAAACAATGTGATTTTCCAAAAGTAAATGATGTAAGTAAAATGCTTTGAAATGTACTTTAATTCTGAAATAAAATGTTGTTTACAAGCCAATTCTGATCATAATTTCACTTTAAAAAATCGTCAGGTTTCTCTGCCGGACCCTGTATATTTAATTAATGCAAAATGAATTTTTAAAATTACAATGGTCTGTAAACCATATTTAAGTTTGTGTACAGTGACACCGTAATCGATTTGAATAAGGGAATTTCTGTCAACGTCTGCAGCTAGAGAGCGAGAGACATACACAACAGTAATAAAGTAAATGTGTGTGTGAGCAGTGCGTACATTGTCCGACAGCGATTTGTATGTGTACACAAAACTTTTGAAAATACCTTATTTCAAAGGAGTTTTTATGCGTAACACTTTACCACACAGACCACCTTGGAAGAACGAGAGCGCGGTTGTTAATCTGGACACTGCAGAAGTTACTTACAGTTACTTGACAGATAGTTACTTACATTCAAATGTGAGAGAGAGAGAGAGAGTTTATATCGTGATCGATAACTGCGTCTAGAGACAGAGAGAGAGAGAGAGGGAGAGAGAGTTACTTACATTCAAAGAGAGAATTGATAACATGATATCATAGTAAAACCGATGGCGTAGAGAGAGAGAGAGAGAGAGAGAGAGAGAGAGAGAGAGAGAGAGAGAGAGAGAGAGAGAGACCCGTTACATAAACACGCAGAGAGAGAGAGTGAGATGCAACAGTAATCTACTAAATGTGTGTGTGCGAGAGAGAGAGAGAGAGAGAGAGAGAGAGAGAGGGAGGGAGAGAGATAGTTATTTACATTCAAAGAGAGAATTGATATCGACAACAATCATGATCATATAGTTTGAATTTCCCACCACAGACAAATGTTGGCAGATCTGTTCTATACACAATAATGCAAGATTGGTAACCCTGATCATATATTATTAATATACACTATAACACATCAAGTTGAACCCCCACCCACCGCCCACCACCCACCTCTGATATGCAAATCAGCTTAATTAAAAAAAATAAAAAATTATATTCGCGGAAATTCGCGGATGCTGCAGTCCATTGAACCCCCACACCCCACCCTTGATATGCAAATCAACTTAATTAAAAAAAATAAAAAATCAAATAAAAAAATAAAAAATAAAAATAAAAAAATTTATTCGCGGAAATTCGCGGATGCTGTTCTCCTTTGGGATGCTGCGGGTGCATTGGTGGTGGGGAGAGCGTGGGAAAAAATCTTGGACCGCGGGAACGGCGGCATCTCTTTGATCTAGGCGTGGGAAAGGCGGCATGGGGCGGTGGTGGGGGAATAACGGTACTTTGGTCAGGACCGGCATTTTCCCTCTACTTATTTATTTTTAATTTTTGTATTAAAACCAAAAATTAGGCCTACTCCACAAAATTGTGTTAGAAAGAAACTGAAAGACAAAATATGATTTTATGTGAACGAAGACTTGGAGTACCGGATTTTCAGCGGATATCGTTTCTGGTTAGATCCTGTTACATTCGATGAGACGCAATTTTGTATGAAACAGAGCGGTTCGTTTGTACTTTTACCCGTTTATAATAACAGGTTAATTAATTACCATGTAACAACATGCCTTTAAGAATGTTATGTAACTACCACTAAAACGTCCCTACCAGAAAATTTCAAGTAAATGTTGATGACATATTAAAGAATATAAAATTTGTAATATAGATCGAAAATATCAACGGTGTCACTGTATGAGAATATAGTACCGAAAAAAAGAGCAAAGTGATACTATATTTGGCAGATTCTGCGCAAAATCGAATCAGAACAATTGACCGCTACTAGAATGATGTTCAGGCAGTTTCCTCCTCCTCCTCCTACTCCCCTCCCTACTCCCCTCCCCTTCTTCTTCTTCTTCTTCTTCTTCTTCTTCTTCTTCTTCTTCTTCTTCTTCTTCTTCTTCTTCTTCTTCTTCTTTGCACTACACTGCAGACACGTTACCACACCTACTGTTCAGTACACACAGAGAATATGTGCTTTTTAACATGATAATGTTTTTAGGCTGGGGGTCATTCCACAAAAATGTAACGTCATCGAAAAACGTGACGCTTCCACACTTTCGATTCCCCACAGTCTAGAAATTTGATATGTAAACACATCAAGACAGAAATAATCGCTGCTGACATTGAGTTTAGCAAACGTTTTAGTGTGAATAAATTTGGTTTTACATGCTCTGTTTGTGATCGTCTGTGGTTTGGAAATGATTTACGTAATCCACCAAACGTAATCCACATTATACGTTTCAAAAGCCTAAAAACATTATCATGCTTCGATGTTTCGGTTTCGTCGAAATTCTTTGAATGCTTAGGTGCATAAATAGAGAGAGAGAGAGACATTTTTATCTGTACAGTCTGTACTTTGTACCGAGTGACTTGTATACCTGGAAATTCAATCTGACCACAAACTTTATTTAAGAGGATGTTACACTGAAAAGGGTCGTTTTTTTAAATATGCATTATATAGGGTTGTACTAATTTTTGTTTTATGTAAGGAATAGTGTAAAAAAAATACAAAAATATGAAACTTGACTTTTTTAAATTTTATCATAGGTAAAAAAATTAAAACGTCGGTTTTTCGGCAAATTTGCAGAGGTATTTTTAAATTGATATTCCTTAAAAAGTACTTGATGGATTTTTTCATGTTTGTGTTATTTTAAAGAGTATGATGTCTTTTTGATATTTAGGTAGATTTATGGTGGTACAATGTGTAGTTTTTGTATGAGTCAACTTTAAAATTTGTTTTTTTAACAAAAATTTTGCTTTTTTTACCAATTTTTTTTTTGGCTTCTAGGGTACTTACAAACAAAAATCTACTTAAATATGAAGAAAAACATCTGTAGAATAAGTGATAAAAATTTCAGTCTTGTAGTACAAGTGGTTATTTAGAAATATCAATTTTTGTCTCAAAAAACACGGAAATTCAAACTTTCGGGAAACTGTGATTGAAGTAACGCTTGTCTAGTACACTGCATTGACACAGAAATAACTGGTTAATTAAAGTTTAAAATGCTTATATATCACATAGGTCCTTTAATTCCCTCTATAAATATAATACAATTCAGGGCCTACATTTACCAGCAAAAACTTCACAGTGAAATTTACAAAAAAAAAATTGGCCAAAATAAAAGTTCAAGTCCTGTTCTTCACAACATTAAAATTCTCCAGCACCGTAAGTTCGGCCTTCTTTTTCTTTCTGCTCTTCTTCTTCCAGAAGTTGTGCTTTCCTCAGTTTTCTTCTATATTCTGTAAACTTCGTCTTTTTACGGATCTGAGCAAGTTTCAATCTCTTCGAATCAAAAGCCTTCGCAGTCTTTGCCGTAAGTTTTCCGGGGCTCACACGTAAGTTTTCTCAGTGCTTTTTGTAGATCAGAAAGAGTTTGCCTGTAGCCAGTATTGTATTGGCACACTGCTTCACACACTCCCATTTCTAGTGTTTGTCTTGAAGAGAAAGAAGTACCATACTCTAAACTTGGCGGTGCCTTTTCCAAGTTTGTTTTCCTTTTTATCGCAAGCTAGGCAGTATTTGGATAATACTTCATAGTCGATTACTAATCCAGTAACTACATCAATGCAGCAACCAACTCCGTTCTTCGATGTGAATCCCCGTTTCTGCCAAGTTCCGTCGTAACTTACGGATATGTCGATTGGGCCAGGTTCATCAAGAGAGGTATTATTTAGAATGCTGTAAGCTTTGCAGACTTCTTTTCTAGCTTTTTGTAATGATTCCGTTGCAGTTTTGACATATCGCTTATACATAGTATTCATATGCTGACTATAACTAGTAATGTTCATAGGCTTCATATTCAAGCTCATGCTGAAAGACTCCATACCTCTGTGTCCTTTTCCCGTGCTAGAAAAGCTGTGAACCATTCTACGATTCACATCATACGAAGGTCGTGTAGAGTCATCTTCACTTAGCCTAACTCGGTCAGAAGTGTCGAACGATTTGTGGAAATCACAGTCTTTACACTGAACATCGAAGAAGTTGGCATAGCCTTTAGGTGGCATCTGACTAACCTATAAGGTACTAACACACACAGGACATAAAAAACCTTCTAAAAACTTTACAAGCCTATTTGCATATACAAAAACATACTTAGGTGCATCGTCATCAACGTCCACTACAGACCTATAACTGTCATAAAGGGCAAAGCCAGTAGCCTTTTCAAACTTTTCACTAGGCCTACTTGTGCCTACTTCATTACCATCATTAGTAACTTCTGGTAAGTTAGTGCTAAAAGAAGTACTAGGATACTGTCTGTATCTTGTAACATAGGCCTAACCTCACTTTCATTTTCACCATCACCAATGTCCATTTCAACTGATAAAAAATCTGTAGGAAGTATTTCATACCTTCTGGAAATGTTGATTTTGTTTCGCATAGCAATATTTTTCTTGCTTTTCTTCACTCTTCCCATTTTTGAAAAGTATTAGAAAAAGAAACACTGAACAACAACAAGCAGCTTTCCACAATTACACTATGACAGCTGACAGCAGTGAGCAGAACAACAAAATAAATCAGCTGTTTTTGTTTTGTCAAAAAACACTGTCACACACACACACACACACACACATATATATATATATATATATATATATATTTGTTCTTTCTGAAATGAATAACTATTCAGAAATAACAACGATGTAGTGTACTTATTTACTGATCCTCAAAGTAACCGCTACAGCACGAAAACTACCAGTCGCGAAAGAGTGCGTTTTCTCAGAAAAACAATTTTTTCTGGTAAAAATACAGGTGAAACATGACTTATATTGTATTTTTCTTGTGCAGGAAGACATGTAGAACAAAATTAGCAAAAAAAAATTTCAAAAATTTTGTCATTTTTGCCCATTTTCAGTGTAACATATCCCCTTAATTTACATTTAACGTCTTTTATAAATGCGACAGAGAAGTAAAAATCCATCCTATCGCATCTTGTATTCTTCAGTTTTCTTGCAACAGTGATAACAAGTACGAAGACTAACGTGTCTGCTCATTTTTATTTATGTAACGATTTACTGCTATCACAAGTCAACCAGCTTCAATCGAAAACTGGTGTTTAAACTTCTAAATTTACAATTCTGTAAATTTTATTTCTATACATCTCTTATAAAACTTTTGCGGAAACATACTTGCTTTTTAGAATCACCACAAACCTTATCGCGAATTTTTTCTGTCTATTTGAGTATAGGTTTCGTTTTAACTTCCAAACTCCCGTGATTGTGGTACGTTAACAACAGCAGACAAATGTTTGGAACGCATTTATTACACTAATAATTCATTTATACGTTTACAAATATTCTTCTTATTATTATATGGCGTTACAGCCTTTGGTAGGCTTTAGCCTCCTCAACAATACTCCTCCATGGTTCCCTGTTCTCCGCCCTTCCTCACCACCCTCTGATTCCCATGCTAGCAAGATCTTCTGTTACTCCATCCAACCATCTCGTCCTTGGCGTGCCTCCACGCTTAGTAGTACGTAATCTTCCGTTCAGCATTCTTTTAGACATTCTTTCCTCAGACATCGTTTCCACATGTCCCAGCCAACGCAACCTCTGTGATTTCATGAATTTCACTATGTCTTTTCCATGCATGAGAGCCTGTAGTTCATTGTTACTGCGTATTCTCCAACTGCCTTCTTCTCTTACTGCGCCATAAATTTTACGCAATATTTTGCGCTCAAATGATTTTAAAGCACTTTTGTCATTCTCTGTCAAAGTCCACACCTCAGATCCATATGTAACAACTGGTCGCACCAGAGAATAGTATACTTTACTTTAATAATATACCTCTTGTAACAAGATTGTTTTTAAAGATGTTAATATTTGCAAAGTAGGGTCTATTTTCTGCTTGTCTCCTTTCTCTTATACTCATCCTAATGTTATTATCTTTTGATACCAAGGCACCTAGATAACTAAACCAGGACACTCCTTTGAAACACTTCCCATTCACACTGAAATTTCTAGGAGCCCTTTTGGCTTCAGAGTTGGACATTACCATGTATTTTGTCTTGTATTTTGATTTACCACAAGACCAATTATTTCCTCTAAAAATAGAAAATTAAAATATTCCTTATTTTCTGCAGTAAAATTTATAAAGAAAGATCAAAAAGAAAATCAGTAAAGGGTAGTTTTTGTTAATAATACTGCTTATCCTGGAGATACTTACGAACATGAAAATAAAGTCTCATACCATCTTGTTTATATAATAAATGTTCTACATTGTAAACGTTTAATACACTTTATTGTATTTAATTTCCCACAATATACTTTCCAAATTTCCAGTTTTTCAAATTTTAACCACTCTAACGACATAAAAAAAAACTTTAATGAATTACTTTCCGTATATGGAAAGCTAGATGTAATTTCGTTGTTTTACGTTTTAGTTGATATAAATATGAATTTTGTAATAAATATTCTATATTAAAAAAAATCTCATTTCCAAATGTTAATTGCAATTTAGTTTTGTACATAAATAGCTGAAAGTTAAGCATATCATGTTTAAGCATAAGCATTTCAAATTTAAAGCATTTCACAGTTGAATTCTTTGACGTCTATTCTGATATACTGTCTACACAGTGTAAGTTGAGATGTAATTAATTTTTAATTTTCGTACATATTTCATACGTTTATTTCGTGATGTTAGGAAATCATTTGAAAAATAATGTTCAAATAAGACAAGACCTTAAAACGGAACATAAATAAATCTAAAACACTAAAAATGTAATAGAAACGTGTAGGTCTCTAATATAATACCTCTTCTTGGATGTTAACTATAAACTATCCTCATGTTTCCTGACTTTACTTTAACTCCACAATACATTAACCAAAAAATATAAACATTCAAATTTACATAATATATATACGAGGATTCTTCAATAGAAACACGTTTAGAGGCTGTAAAGCATTTTTTATTCAACGGTTTTAAAAGAAGTCTCCATTAACATTAAGGTATGAGTCCATCTTTTGCATCTGTAGATTCCCTGCTAGTAAAATTCTTGCGGCACCAAGAAACATGGTTCTGTTTGTGGAACCATTCCCTAACACCAAACTCTACCTGAGCGTCCGATTTGAACCGCCGTCCTTTTAGTGATTTCTTTAATGAGCCGAAAACATGATAATCGCACGGGGACAAGTCGGGACTGTAAGGTGGATGTTGAAAGACTTCCCACTTAATACGACCAAGCAGATCTTGAATCGTCTGGACTACATGGGGTCGAGAATTATCATGCAGAAGAATGGCACCATTTGTGAGCTTCTCGGGACGTTTATTCTTGATGCTGACCCGTAAACGTTTTAAGCTGTCTATATATCGCTTAGCGTTGATGCTCTTAAAATTTAAGAGCAGCACACACTAATAATCAAAAAATACGGTCACCATTACTTTTCCTGCCGAAGGTTGGGACCGACATTTTTTAGCCTTCGGAGATTGTGGATGCTTCCACTACATACTCTGACGTTTGGATTCTGATTCGTAGTGATAACACGAAGACTCGTCACCGGCAACAATTTGGTGTAGAAAGACATTACCTTGTTGTTGAGAGCCCAGCAAATGCTGTAATGATAACGCCGAGCGCAAATGTTTCTGCTCATCAGTAAGCAGTCGTGGAATCCACTGAGCAGCAACTTTGTGATAGCCAAGACTATGAATGATGGAATGAACAGTTCTCACGCTGATGCTCAAAATATGAGAAATATCTCTAACTTTGATGCGTCTATTTGCGCGTAAAGCAATTTCCAGCTGTTTCACATTTTCATCTGATGCTGCAACACGTGCAGGTCCGGGACGGGCCAAATCTTTAGTGAATTCTGTTCCTTGTCGAAATTTATTGCACCATTCAACCACTGCCGTATGAGAATAACTATAGTCACCATATACAACTTTCATTCTCGTATAAATTTCCATTGGCTGACGCCCCCAGCGGCCAAAAACTGAATAACGGGACGCAGATTATCTTTGGATGGATTTTCTATCATAGATACAATTTTTCAACCCAGTCACAATGCTTAGAAAAGAGCAAACTGCAAATATTTTTGACAGGCAATACAAACAAATGAATTCCGTTGCCATGGCGACGAATTCATTGCTGCGCAGATCGAAGGTGTTTCTATTGAACAATCCTCGTACGAAAAATGCATAAAAATCAGGTTGTAAATGTTATGAAATTTTCTAAGAGTACGGTAGTTAATATGTGCTTATTATTCTTTTGTGTCTAAAATTTTAAAAGGCTGTTGAAATTTTATTGAAGAACAAACTAGATTGGAATAATATTACGCTTAAGGGTTCAAAAGAAAATGATTTTTATCAAAGTGTACCTCGAATATTACACATTAAGGAAAATATTTTGGAGACATTTTTTAATGCTAAAATAACAACATTTAATTTTCAAGCCGTAGTTTGCTCAAGCTCTTATGATTTGTAAATTATTCGCAAATGTTTTACAGTATTTTTCTTTAATTAAAGAAAAAAATCAAGAGGGTTAAACTTTCAGAATTATTATTTTCTTGAAACAGTGAACAATTTACAGTAAAAAAATTAGCCATTCTAATTTTTTTTTTTTGTTGAATCTAATTGTATAGCTTAGTACGTAGGAAAACCGTCATTCTGAGTGGGCAGAAATATTTAAAATGACGAAACCAAACAATAGCGACGACGGCTGGCTGCAGTACTTTTTAACTGCGTGCGTATAATTGTTAAAGGTACAACGAGCTGGTCGGAACGGCAATTTGCTGGTTTTGACAGAGAGTAGTGAGGTTTTTAAAAATATTGACACCAATTGCTGGGAATTATTTCGTTGTGACAACTGGTCCGGTACCACAGGCCAGCTCTTTCACTCTGCGACGGACCTCGCTGATATACCATCTTGAGCAACAAAAGTTTTTTTTCGTGTAGTTTAGACAATTCGTTATGAAACAGTATTCCTACAGCTTAAGGATATTTTTTAATATTTCTTCTGAACGTTGTGTATTTCGCATTTATTGAAAGTTGATTTATATAAATAAAAATATATTCTCGTGAGTAAAATATTTAATCAATTTTCGTAAATCGCCTTACAGTTTTCTATAAATGTAATACATTGTAACGTACCGCGAGAATTACGTCTATCTGTTATCTGTTCAATCTTTCTGTAGGTGTCTTAAGCCCCACGTTTGTACGTCATTTGTAATGTACCGCGAGTATTACGTCTATCTGTTAATCTGTTCAATCTTTCTGTAGGTGTCTTAAGCCCCACGCTTGTACGTCATTTGTAACGTCTACGAGTCTATCCGTAATTCTAATTTCTCTCAGTGTTACGTCTTTTTGATACTCTGATTGTGTTATTTTTATTTAGTGTGTAACTCTTTAGTAAAAAAAATAAACCACGGGATCCTTTGTTGTTTTTTATATCTCCTTGCATGTATTAGAATTCAGTTGTTATGGAGAGAGAGAGAGAGAGAGAGAGAGAGAGAGTTCCTCTCTTGGTGTACTGTTTGATCGTTTTATTTAAACGCGCGTTGCATCAGCTGTTTTCAATTCGATAACCAGTTACAGGTTATGTTAGCTGTAGTACTTCATAGGCTACGATGTCTGAGCTAACTTTCTTACTCTTCTCTGCTATTCACCTGTTTCCTGTAACAAATCTGCTATCTACAAAAAATAATACAAAGTCAATTCCCTAAAAGAAAGGTATTTATTGATTGAAATTGGTTTATTTTCTGGAAACTATTACATCCAGTTCATCGATTCCCAAATCGACTATTATCGAAATTACAACAGTTTTCGATATAAGTTTTTCTATAACACAACAGATATATTCAATTATAGTTATTAGTAAAATTAATAAATTATTTATCTCAGGGTTATTTGGGGATTCTTTGAGAAATAAGAAAGTCAGAAATGCTTAGATAATAGTATCATACTTTACAATAATTAATATTTTTTCTTAAAGTCTGATTCAATAAGTTCGTTTTTTAAACGCCAGAGCGCAGACTACTCGTATTCATACCGATGGAAAAACAAGAAACATGGCTGCTATGTACTTTTAATGAAACCACGTGTTTACCGTTTTGGGTTAAATAAAGAAAGTTTAAAATGTTCACACTGTTTTCTTATAAATTGAATGATGTTGTACTGTTTCTAGTGTTCGTTACTTGTTGGTGATGTGTAATTTTTAGTTTATTAAGGTAGGCGTTCTCACCAACGTAGTGGTAGTTCAAATTTTTCCAGCAATCTGATGGTTGGATAATTTTTTAATGTTCTTCGATATTCCCGCATCAATTATTATGGTTCAATGGATGTCTCAGACGTAGTTTCTTGTGCTGAATCGTTTCATTAATTTAGAATAGTGATTAGTTCAAACTGTAGTTACTAATTTTTGAAAATTTGCTGAACATTATTTCTGTCATCTACACTCTTGAAAATCCAATGTAACAATTACCCATCTTGTTAACTCTATTACTCTTAGTAACCAAGAAATTGATGAGTTTTTATTGGCTAACCTAGGTACAGTTTTAGTAAATAGGCTAGTATGAAGATATTATTAGTTCTTCCATTTTTTAGGAAAAATACTTCTTTATAAATTTTAACTCTAATTACATTTAATTTATATAATGTTTTTCTTCATATGATTACATAAACTTAGATACTTGCATTTTATAATTTAGTGGTTTTTTAACTTAGTTTATTTCTGACTTTTACTTCTGTAAATGTATTACTGCCCTAGGCACTATTTTGTCTTCCACCATCTCTTTACAATTTATTCTAATTAGCAGTGATTAATTTCTTATATAACCCTGGATCCTTCAAACATAAACAAAATAACCTTTTACTTACATTGATATTGCCTTTGTGGCCTAACAAAACAAAACTACAATTATAAGTTTATTACTAAACTTATTGTTTATTACTATAGTTCTGTATCTTCATCACCATTTGTGATTGATGTCTTTTTTTTGTTTAAAATTTACATATATCATACTATGTTGCACTTTGTACACACTGCACTTCTATGGTAACACTTAGTACACTGTTTTTTAATTGCTAAAGTGTTTTATTGTTTGGTGTAAAGATTGTACAAATGTTTCATAGTATGATACTAAGATACATAGTATGATACATTTCTGACTTGGGGAATGGGGTAACTACTGACTTTTTATTATTATTATTTTATAAAATAATAATAATAGGTATTTCTTTATTTTACTCAGTATTAAGCACTGATTATGTAATGTTACAACATATAGTAAGTCCCTCTCACACCATCCCACCTATTCTTCGGTTTCTGCCATTGGTCGTTTAGTCTCCATGTGCCAGGTTCTTCACGCCGGTTTTTTCGGACGACGGATGAACCAGTAGTGGGACCAGAGCACTCTCTTGTTCTCAGTGTAGGAAACTACCCCTAAAAGCGGATGAGCCATTACTTGGATAAAGGTGTAGGATACATAGGGTGATGGACAAAGATACAGGTCCTTCTAGATCAATCAGAGGGATGTCCTGACTCTTTTCTTTGAAACTCTTTCACGATGGATGAACTTCAAATCGGTTAAACGTCCTACCATACTTCCTCCATCGTAGCAATTTTTCTTTGAGGTTTCGACCCGAAAAGTCAGTTGTCATCATCGGCAAGTCAGTTCGGTTGTTACGGTTCAAGGACTAAACGTAACAACAAGGTTGATCTTGCCCAGCATATGCTGGCCCGGGCTGCTAGGATGGTGCGTGTCTCCAGTAGAGTGTACTTAAAATTTGGAGGCTGAGAACTGCTGTGCATATGATCTGATTTAGGTAGCCTATTACGATCGGATAGAGAGCGGTCGTGATCAAAGGTGAAAACGACTCTGTAGGGGAAAACACTCCAAAAACCAATTTTCTGGCCCTGCAGGTTGGGCGTTAGGCTAACAACTCGCTCCTTGTTCTTTGTCTGTCGAGCAGGATCAAGTGGAAATTTATAAGCCAGCGTGATCAGTGACGTATAGTATTTTAGGAACCCTAAAAGATATAATAAGTTCGCACTTATAAGTACAAAGAATGTGGCGCCCCTTAGACAGCTGGAAGTAAAACAAATTACATTTCGTTACGAAAAAATTTTATTTATTTTGTTTTATTGCCAACAGTTAATTTTTGAGCGCCTCTCATGATATGATAAATAAGATCACTTCTAACAATGGAATAAAACTAATGTAAACACTTGAAAGATAGTGAGATTATTTGCTACTTATGTAATACGTAAGTAATGTGACTGCATAAAACGTACAGCTTTTTCATTTCACAAAATACGTATAGCCTATCTATAAATACCTGAATGTGCGTATGTGAATAAAAAACAACCACATTTATTTAGTTATGTACGTTGGAATAACCTGAGTTCTTATTAGAGTTAGCGACTCTCAAAAGTTACAAATAACTATGGAAATTACAGTTTTTGTTTGAGAAAAATTAATTTTGATTTGTGCAAAAGTCAGTTTTGTGACACTTGCGAACGAATAAGTTCAGAAGTGACAGTAGGTGCACGCGGTTAGTTTGCACAGACGGATCCATTCCACTTGCAACGGCCCTTATCAACAGGCTCGTCTTACAATGTTTATTATTCCACTTACATCATAAGAGTGATTGCTTCACGCTCACGAAAAAAATGTAAATAAAATTTTAGTGAAACTTTAAAATACTCGCGCGCGCGCGCGTGTGTGCGTGCGTGCGTGCGTGCGTGCGTGCGTGCGTGCGCGCGCGTGTGTGTGTGTGTGTGTGTGTGTGTGTGTGTGTGTGTGTGTGTGTGTGTGTGTGTGTGTGTGTGTGTGTGTGTGTGTGTGTGTGTGTGTGTGTGTGTGTGTGTGTGTGTGTGTGTGTGTGTGTGTGTGTGTGTGTGTGTGTGTGTGTGTGTGTGTGTGTGTGTGTGTGTGTTTTACTGGCTTTCTAAATTACACATCGTATATACATAAATTATCTATCAAAGCGTTAATAAAATAATAAAGAACAAAAATTTGTGTACGCAACATAGTATACGTAAAATAAAATGTCTGTTTATTTTTTAATTAGACTAGACTTTATCCTTAAACATAGTCAGTGTCTAAACAACTGATATTATAACTTATATAAAGTGGAAATCATTTCACGATTTAACATGAGTCGTCAACAACTTACGTATTTTTGTACTCATTACTAGTAGCTGTAAACGCTTTTACTTGTCGGACCTTCTGAAAACGGAGCTCTACATACGGTAGAACTGCTACCACGGATGCGGAAGCTCGCTACTCTAATCTTCCAAGTAGTCTTACAATTTACTCATTCCATCTGCAGTTGTCGTTGATTTATTCTGTGTTAGTCACTGTACTTTCATTTTCAAAATAGAATTTATTGAAACGACGGTATACATTCTGTTTTATACAGTAGATAATCTTATAGAGAGTTACGAGAGAGTCAAGGACGTTTAAGTGACATGATGTGTTTGATACTACACTTCGCCCGAAGATGTAGAAGACTGGCTGTACGTATGTTCACGGCCAAGCACCAGAAAATTTTTAAATAAAATCTTTAACTACTTCGTAGAATAGTAGCTGGAAACTCCATTAGTGCCACACGATATGGAACATTGATACAGCAGCACTAGAAGCATAGCGTAGAAATATGGAGTTAAATTTGGAAGGTACGAAAAGGAAGAAACAAAGTACTGAATTGGATAAAGAATTACAAGGAGCACTAAAAGATACGAAGAAGTTTGTGATACCAGAAAGTTTCTGAAGACTATGTCGTAAGTCCTGAAACTATAATAACTAAAAACAGACCGCACACACGCAGACCATACAGAACGCACACACGCGTGTGTGTGTGTGTGTAATAGTACAAATATAATTTAGTAAACGTATTTAGAACTTTTAGAACTTCAGCAAAAAATATAAATAGAAAATTAAAAAAATAATAAAAATAAAAACTAATTGGAAAATAAAAAAAAATAATTTTAATAACTTTTTTTTAAATTAAGAGAGAGAGAGAGAGAGAGAGAGAGAGAGAGAGAGAGAGACAGAGACAGATAGGAGTATAAACCCGCTCGCGCGCGCATAAGTGTGTACGCATCTCTCTCTCTCTCTCTCTCTCTCTCTCTCTCTCTCTCTCTCTCTCTCTGTCTTCTCTAAAAAATAATAAATACAGTATATAAAACAATTAAAAAATGTAAAACATTATAACAGTACGTAGATAGTAGAAAATTAAGTAAATAAAAAAGAAGAGAATTGGGAAATGACAAGATGATATAGCTGCTCTATTTCCGTTTTAATTATAAATGATATCAGTTTTAACTTGGTTTGAGTACTTTTACCGGAAAACGTGTAAATTTTTAATATTTCCATTTTATCTGTAATTAAAGAAACGTAACTTCGGCACGTCAGTTATAAAAAGATAATATAAGACCGCACACAAATGCCAGTCTTGCTCTGGCATTCAAGTAATATTGAATTTTACAGCACAGTAATATCCAAAGGTTCGTTCAGTATATGTACCTTATGTATCAGTGGTGTACTAATCACATATCATTGGTGTCTCCTACCTGTATTGCATGTAGAATGTAATTATTTTCAGTTTTCCGCAAACATCAGCGTCTTCTTTACAAGCACACGACTTAACGTACTTCAGAAGTAAAGAAAAGGAGGTCACGCAAAAATGGTTGGGTGTGTTGCTGTATACTAGGGAACCCCAACCCACGTTCAAAGTAATATTATGAATATATTAATATACTTCACAATAAATATCTTAAAGCGTCACAATGAATATATTCTGATTGTTATTATTAAAACTATCTAGAACAGTACGTAGGTTAAGTAACCTACGTACTCACGTGTATTATCCACAATTTATGTATAACTTATGTGTATTGACAGAACTAGAATGTTCTGTATAAGTGTACTTTGCATCGATAGGTAAACATAGTTTGTTCTACGAGATTTCAGAATAAGCGCATACAATTTTCTCGGCTTATCTAGTAGGCCTAAGTGAAAAAGGCTGGTGAATGACAGTCTCGACAGTGATACGAGTATGTTTATTTCGATCGCTGCCTAGAAGACGACGGTATGGATGGTTATAGTTCGCTTTTGACTTCAGTCTTAATGTAAATTAATCGAATCGAAATTTTACCCTCTCCTATCGGGTCGGTGTGAATAGTTGTCCCGGTCAGAGTGTCTGTGCGAGGTCTTCCGTCCACGTTTTGTACTCATGCATGTGGCGCTTGACTGTACCAGTGAAACCAGTGGCCGAGATGAAATATAGTGTACTCTCTAGTACAGTTTAGTATAAAAGATCGATCACAAGTAGTACATAATAAAAATGAAATGGTTTCGTTTAACATTGCATATGATGCAACAGAGAATGCATATGATGTGCTCAGTGTCAATTGCCACGTCACAGTACTTCCCCTCCACATTGTTTACTGATTGCTCCATTGTATAACGTTAACGTCCGTTACTAAATCCTATTTCATACGTCAAAAAGTACGAATAAACTATGTATTTATTAAAAAAAATATAAATACTGATTATTAATAGTGAAAATCTTGCTCTTCATATAACTATATATTCTCTTAAACCGGTTTTATGAAGATTGCTTTTGAAATGTCATTGGATTTGCTACCGTATTACTGACATTATGTCACATGGTGGCAGTAATGAATATGACTGACGCAGTGTAATTTTCCCAGCAAACTGCCACAGTGAAATTGGTGACTATTAACATTTAAATATATATGTCCTGTCGTACTGTTATAATTAAATATCCTGTTGTTGCTTTGACAGAAACGACACTAGTGTAGTTTTTAAATGTTAACATACTAAATTTTAATAAAAGAAAAAATTGATTAAATTATCCGACAAGCATACTGTACACCAGAGGTCTAAAATATCTAAACAAAATATTGCATGAAGAGGGGGAAGAAATAGAGAAAGAGAGAGAGAGAGAGAGAGAGAGAGAGAGAGAGAGAGAGAGAGAGAGAGAGAGAGAGAGAGAGAGAGAGAGAGAGAGAGAGAGAGAAGCGCGTGAATCAGAATGTGAGAGGCAACAGACATAATTAAGAAAACGAATTATAGGTCTAAGTTGTGGTAATGTGCGTTATTATCAAGTTGTCGGTATCATTGTACGGGGAATTTACCAGTCACATCACAACAGAAGAGGAAAACAGTAACTGATAACGATAAACTTAATCACACTTTGTTTTCCTGACAAACATTCTAATTAGTAAAGACAGCAAAAAATGTACATTTCGTTTACATACATTCTTGAAAATTGTGGGCTGATCACTATATTTCCGTGACTTATATTTGAAGGTTTCATTATTTAATTTATAAATTTGTGTTTTGTTTGCATATTTTTTGCATATCGTAAATAAGTGTAGCTGACAATTGACGTATTCTAGGTGTATACGTGCATATACGCGCGTGCGGTGTGTGATTTATTTGCACATATTAATGTTCTTATTTTTAATATGCTATATCAATTTCATGCTTTCATCCCAGTTAAATTTTTCATCTTGATTCTCATTATAACTCACTCCGTAGACAACTGGTCAGTCTAGATTCATCTGATCAAGCAGGATACAGAACCAAATACAAAGCAGCAAAATAGTAAACGTCGCTGCAAGCAGTAAACGAATTTCAAGATCGTTGCGATCAGTATGAACATGCGAACAACATCTTTGCATAGCACTAGTCAATTAGAAAGCTTTTAATTCATACAGTTTACATGAAATCATTGTAAAGGAGTTAAAAGAGAATGTTTAGTAAAGGCATATTTCCGATTCTGTCTGAAATATACATAAGTTCAACAGATCAAATAAAACTGCACATGCCATTGAAAAAAGTAGCAATATAAACGGGAATATGGCAAGGAGATAAACTAACACCAAGCTGTTCTCAGTATCGTTGAAGGTGTATTCAAACGATTAGATTGGTAAAGCAAGTGAACTAAATAAAACGGAATATGTCTTTCAAATATGAGATTAGCTTTGATTATTTATATGATATAGCAGCCTGTTCTAAGGCTGAGGGGTTCTTTACTACATCCTTATATATAATGAACGCTACACTTCCATTCCGAATCCCTTTTGTAGATGACTGAGTTTCGGGTACTTCTTAGTTTTAGACAGTCCTCACCTTCATTTTTTTTCCGAACTTATAATAATGTTACTCTTCAGCTCACCTTCAAATTCCTACAGGTCCTGTGTTTGAAAACTTCTAGACTGTGGATACGTAGAAAAAGAACTAGACTGTTGCTTTCCATATTGAATCGGTGATTCTTCTTTACGGTCATTCTTATCTCTGTCGTAGTAAAAGGTTGAGTCGACAGACAGATGGTTCTCGAGATGCGTTAGCATCTGTTATTGTGCGTGCTGTTCGCAGCCCGATAAATGCCAGTTTCTTTCGATACTGCGTATCGTGTATTTACAACACAAGGGCGTTAGGTTGCGGATCCTCGTTTGCATATCGGAGAATGCTGAACGTGTAATTTTGTGGTTGCAAGTCAGCGAGCGCCTATATCAGTCAGCGAGTCAGTTTGTTTTCTGGAGTCTATTTACAAACGCTTGAAGCCATGCTGCCATAAGCGACATGCCGCTGCTGCCAAAATGTGTCTGCCGCTATCGATGAGTGCCGTGCTAGAGGGCGGGGACTTTCACAAGGAGGCCGACTCTATGACGAGGCCTGGCCGAGACGGCAGCCCAACCGAGGCGAGCGGGTTTAGCAGTTTCTGTTTGTTAATGATGTAGTTGCTGATCTTGTACTGCTATGTGTCTCCCACGTCTAAGATGACAGCTACATGGGGAATGATCCGCGGAAGCATAGAGGATGGTAGGTCGTAGGTCAGCCGCGGCCGTAATGCCGTGATCTGGGCGGGTAGCTTTCGGAAGGAGGCTCAGGGCACTATCTCGCGGAAACTCCGGCTGGTCTTCAACTCAGTCAAGACCTGGCAGTTATCGTTTCTGTACTGCAGCTAAGCGGGTGTAAAGTAACTGCGGAAGGAAATAGTGGGACGACGAAGCATTCAGCTTGAGCAGGCATTTGTCCCGCTTGATCTGATAACTCACAAGTCTCTTGTTAATTAAGACAATAAAGACAGATTTTTCAGCTAAGAATAATCGTTCAGTAAAACTATAATCTTTAGTGAAGTCATCAAAAATTGCAAACGTAGTTAAAAAGCAAAAGACATGGAAGAACTATCAGATGAAACTAGCTGACATTTTTTCTTTAAAATGCATCTGGTGTTTATATTTCAAATGAATAACTACCTATAGTTTTCCTACTTAAATCTGCTGTTACAACATATAAAAATGTGATAGACTAGAAAATTTTTAGAAAAGATTAACGACAGGAATTAAAGAATCTATCAAGAGTTGTGAACAAAAAAATATATAGCAACTCTTTTTATAGTAGGAATCGCTAGCGTCTAAGCTTTCCAGTGCTCCTCGCCTTAATTTTCCTATTTCTGTGTTGTAAAATTATTGTAACTGTGAGTTTTTGGAACAAAAACTGAGTACAATCATATATAAGAAAATCTACGAGGAAACGTTTAAACTGTAGTATAAAAATAGGGGTCACCGATATTGTGGCAGTAACGTTTAATGTAGTCTACTGGACGGTGTGGCAAGTCTTCAAGATGCTGCTCAAGATAATTAGATATAATATCCGACTAGTCATACGTATATTTGTTTTGTCGCAAACTGTAATGTAATTCTGGGTGTCAATTGCATTATTTCACAACTAACACACTTTCTGTAACGTGTACACTTCGCACTGCGCCCTTAATATTTCGTCTAGTTTATTCGGGTTAAGATGAAACCTAAATATTCTTTCCTTTAAAATGTGTACGGTATCAGTGTCGTTTAATCTTCCGCCAACGAACGCCGTCTTGCGTTGGCCTCCAGCGTTCAGACCTGTCTGAACGTATTTGTCTCAAAATACGATTCGTACGTGCATGGTATTCACGTTTCTTTCAAAAATACTAACCGTCACGTGCTTATCTGTAGGCCTAAGAGACACGTGTTTTGTATGATACTGCTAGTTTCCTTCCAGTAAAACCGTTCGCATATCGTCCTACAGAATAGTCAGTGATAATAAGACGTTTATCTGTTGATAACAGGACGGTATTGCGGCATTGAGTTATTAAAAGTTATCCAAAGCAGTAATTATAGCGACAATAATGAATGATATGTTCGTCATTATCATGTAAGTAAATCAGGATTAACGACGTGTTGCTAAAACCTGACGCCTATAGGCGTGTTGGTAAATCATTAAACCTATTTTGTTGACGTTATTTATTATCGTACTAGGAAACGTGTTATTTCTAATAGCGAATTGTCGTTAACCTTATCACCAAACGTTGTTGGCCATTTTTCATTATTGATTGTTCTTAATATTTCGTGTCTATTGAAAATATCGTACTTCAATGCTTCCAGTCATTAAAAAAAACCTCGTTAATTTTTCTAAAAGATAAAATCTATTGTGGCAAAACTTCAACGTGACTTGCTTAATGAGGCGTGGGCAAACGAGTGTTGAAGTAGAGACAGAAATTGAATCGTATCCTGTGATTTCACGTTAAGTGTATCATGTTAAAACCGTAGTTGCAACAGCGCGACAGCATTAGTCACTCAGCTCAATGCGCAAACCGAACGCCATAGAATTGGGAAAATCCTATAAAGCACCCATGGAACGCGCAAACGGAGTTTTTACAAATCCGCATTTCCTTAAATTGTGCGCTAAGGGTTTTAACAAAGAGTACGTTATGCCAGTGTAAACAGACGTGCGAGCAAGGTGATGATACCTGTTTGTTTTCTATCAAGCAAAACGTTTACTTGAAATTGTATTAATATTTTGCTTGACTTGGAGTGTAACGGTATACACTGTTTTGGTTGGATTTAACCTTTGTGAAGTTCCTGGAAATTCACAAGAATAAAACACGGAAAATTGTACATAACCAGTAACAATCCGCGGTCTGACCAACTAAACATTCGTGAATCTATTTACATTGTAAACTGCTCTCATCAGTCACGCATTCCACTCAAGTGTTTGCTCGTTAAGTAATTCGCCTGTATTATCAAACCTTGTTACAGTTAACCAACTACTAAATATATTTATAGCTCGTGGTGTTGCTGCCTAAATATTAGGCATATTTCGCAAGTATTTCTTGTACAACCGGTTTCGTACTGGGCGTAGTTGTACATCTCCTTGTTAACGGCAACTGTGTACGTCAGATCGGTTTCTGCCAAAGAGTTCACCATTCTACTGCTTTGTTGAAAGTTTGCCAATATCGAGTAAGTAATATCTCTCAGCATGTGTGTCACAGCCGCAAGCACTCACTTCTATTACACACGTGTATTTAGGACTTCTGTAGCATACGACACAGTATTTAGTGTATATTCAGATTTTAAGATTCTCATACGATGTGTTATTTAATCTGTAATTTTGTGCAGTGATTCACTTTGTTTATAATGTGACCAATTGTGACTGGAGACAGTAATTTTATGTCAAACTTAAATAAGCGTTTTTAATATTTAATTCACTCTTCATTACACTAGAAAGGATTCCGTGTGTGGAGCGAAGAACTTTGTAATAAATCGTGCCATCACACAACACAAATACAATTGATGTAGGTTGTGTGCACTGGAAGATTTTCTGCCTACCCGAAAACAAAGCTGACTTTCCGTGACAATTCAGAATCGTGTGGTTACTTTGAGGGCTCGAGCCGCAAGAACCACTCTATCGCCATCGATTTTTTTTAAATAGATACTCACCGTTACAAAAAATTACCACAGTATAAACAACAAAAGCCTGAAGTGTTTCCACACTGTAAGGAAGTTCTACAGTTTTTTGTTTTGGGAAATCAAAAATGCATTATAAATATGTATTTTAAGACCATCACAACAGCATCCCTACACCTTTATTTCCATATCGTCCAGCCACGGTAGTCGTCTTGCTTTGTCATAGTTATTTCGGTTCCTTGTAGATAAAAAACTCTTTCTGTATAAGGAATATTGCACAAAATCTTCATTCTGTAGCGCATATTTTATGGCATGTATAAAACAAACGTATTTTGTAAAAACGGTAATTAGCTATTATTCATTATTGTTATTATTTGGTAAATATTATTTATAACAGATAACCTAACTCCGTTTGGTGAATAACTAACCGTTTGGCACTTATAGTTAATAGTTAGTAATGTAGTTTTAGTAATAGATTACAGTGTATTAATATTGTATGCGTAACTGACAAGCATAATTGTTACAAAGTAAACTTTGAACACAATACAATTATTAATTGATAGGATATGAAATACCGGATTACGATTATAGTCTACTCCGACATTCATGTGCTCGGGAATCGACATACATGTATAATGCACTTGGAACCTCTGAGCGAGATGTTTGGATTGGATGAAAAGGAGTGTAAATCTAAAATTTGGCAAAATCGATGAGTTGCGAGTTGCAAAATATGGGTTTACATGCGGTGAGATGTATCTTTCTGTAATTATCGTGTCTGTATCTTAATATAGGTTTTTAGAAGTACAAGCTCCTTCCTTCTGTACAAAGAATATTTGTAATTAAAAACAATATTGTTACACGAGGTATAAAACTTAAAGTATATTATTCTCTTGCGCGACCAGTTGTTACATATGGATCTGAGGTGTGGATGACTTTGACAGAGAATGACAAAATTGCTTTAAAATCGTTTGAGCGCAAAATATTGCGTAAAATTTATAGCCCAGTAAGAGAAGAAGGCGGTTGGAGAATACGCAATAACAATGAACTACAGGCTCTTATAATGGAAAAGACATAGTGAAATTCATGAAATCACAGAGGTTGCGTTGGCTGGGACATGTGGAAACGATGTCTGAGGAAAGAATGCCTAAAAGAATGCTGAACGGAAGATTACGTACTACTAAGCGTGGAGGCACGCCAAGGACGAGATGGTTGGATGGAGTAACAGAAGATCTTGCTAGCATGGGAATCAGAGGGTGGTGAGGAAGGGCGGAGAACAGGGAACCATGGAGGAGTATTGTTGAGGAGGCTAAAGCCTACCAAAGGCTGTAACGCCATATAATAATAAGAAGAATATTTGTAAACGTATAAATGAATTATTAGTGTAATAAATGCGTTCCAAACATTTGTCTGCTGTTGTTAACGTACCACAATCACGGGAGTTTGGAAGTTAAAACGAAACCTATACTCAAATAGACAGAAAAAATTCGCGATAAGGTTTGTGGTGATTCTAAAAAGCAAGTATGTTTCCGCAAAACTTTTATAAGAGATGTATAGAATTAAAATTTACAGAATTGTAAATTTAGAAGTTTAAACACCAGTTTTCGATTGAAGCTGGTTGACTTGTGATAGCAGTAAATCGTTACATAAATAAAAATGAGCAGACACGTTAGTCTTCGTACTTGTTATCACTGTTGCAAGAAAACTGAAGAATACAAGATGCGATAGGATGGATTTTTACTTCTCTGTCGCATTTATAAAAGACGTTAAATGTAAATTAAGGGGATATGTTACACTGAAAATGGGCAAAAATGACAAAATTTTTGAAATTTTTTTTTTGCTAATTTTGTTCTACATGTCTTCCTGCACAAGAAAAATACAATATAAGTCATGTTGCCCAATAACATGAATACGCAATAACAATGAACTACAGGCTCTTATAATGGAAAAGACATAGTGAAATTTCGATTGAAGCTGGTTGACTTGTGATAGCAGTAAACCGTTACATAAATACAAATGAGCAGACACGTTAGTCTTCGCATTTGTTATCACTGTTGCAAGAAAACTGAAGAATAAACGATCCGATAGGATCGCGTTTTTACTTCTCTGTCGCATTTATAAAAGACGTTTAATGTAAATTAAATAAAGTTTGTGGTCAGATTGAATTTCCAGGTATAAAATGCACATATTCTCTGTGTGTATTGTAGGTGTGGTAACGTGTCTGCAGTGTATGTGCAAATATTGCCAAGTCTGCTCTGTAAGACCAGGTAGCTCTGGCCAAGAAGGCGAAAAAACAAAACAGTGACATGGCGCTTAACGGGATGACAATAATTAACTGTACACTTGAAAATGTAAAAGCGCATTGATAACACAACGATGATTTACAGTAAGAGTTCCACTGAAAATATGTAATCTGTAGACACAAACCAGTATTAAATGTAATGACGATTAGAAGCTGTTACGCTGTACAATAATCGTTCTGTACAATATAATGCCGTACGGCGATTAGCGTTTGCCACTGCTGTAGGTTAGCTGTTTTAAGGTTTCGCATAAATGAAAGGTTTCTCTGCATATGTCGGTCTGCTGATATATTATCGTATTACACTGTTGTACCACGTCTTGACCACATTTTACATCCTCCATGACCTAGTTTAATAGCCAATGCCCTTTTAATCTAATTGCAAAGCTGAAATGCCATTTCAAAACATGTATGAAAATTAAAATTAAAATGTTATTTTGAATGTTCATCCTCTTCATTCACAGCACTTAATGGATATTAATTGCTACACTTTCGCATGTGAAACTTGCTTTGTTTATTTTCCTCGTACGACGTTTCGTATGGGGGAGCCCATGGGGAGTCCGTCTGTTTGTGTGTATATCTTGTTGTTGTATGTGAAGTAATTTTGTTCTGCAATTATTTTGGAGAGTGCGATGATCTCATGTATGTGTGTTTCGGGCGTGTTGTTTTGTCTGAGTAAATGTTCAAGTGTTTGTATGGTGTCTTTGATGGGTACGTTGGTGTATAAATTGGTTATGTCAAAGGATGCTAATGTTGAATTGTGTGGAATGTGGATGTGTTCGGTTTTCTTGACCAGTTCTAGGTTGTTTTTGACGGAAGTGTTGTTAATTAGATTTATGTTTTTCCTGATTATTTTGTCTAGGTGTCTTGCGATTTTGTGGTAGGGTGCTTGTGTGTTGTTTATTAAAGATCTGATGGGAGTATTGGGTTTGTGTATTTTCGGTAAAGCATTTAGTTTTGGGGGGGGGGTTGGTTTGATTTGTTTGAGGTATTTGATGTTTTCTGTTTGGATTATGTGTTTTGCGTTATTTATAAATTTGTTCTTTTTTTTTGATATTTTAATGTGGGGTCTTTATCTATTTTTGTTATATTGTTTTCGTGAAGAATTTCTCAGTTTTATTGTTTATTTCTTGTTTATCCATTATAACATTTATGTTCCCTTTATCGGCTTTTAATATCGTTAGGTTATGTTCAAGTAATTTTTGTTTTATATTTTTTAGCGTTTCAATTTCGTTATTGTGTCCTTTTGGTTGGTGTTTTTGTGTGCGTTGTAATTTACGTTTTATGTCATACCGTATGGAATCTTGGTCGTTAATGTGTGTGTTTTGTACAGCTGTTTCGGTGTCTATGATTAAGTCGCGTATATGTCTATTGTGGTTGTTGTTGTTGGGTGTATTGTTTTTTAAATTTTGTTCGAGTCCTTTGTTTAATAATGTTATTTCGTCATTTGTGAAACTAATGTCAGTTGTGTTTGCTGTGCGTGTGTGGAATTTGTGTGTCGGTGTGGGGATTGTTTCTATTATGCGTGTTGTGAGGTTTGTTAATTTTTTGTTATGTCTATCTTGTATTCTCGTTTTGAGTTTGTCTATATTGTTTTGCGTGTGTTGTATTACATTTTCGAGTTCGATATGGTGTAACATTTGTGTTAGTGTTACGTGTAAATTGTAGGCCTGTTTGTTGAGTGTGTATTTTTTGTGGTATAGATAATTCATTATGTTGTTTAAGTATATGTTTTCGGCTTTTTGTTTGGTTAAAACTGAAGCGTGTGTTTTTTGTTTTATTGTAATTTGTGCATGTGGTGGTATGTTCTGTTTTCGGCATGATTTGTTAGGGAGGTTTTCATTACCTGTTCCTTGACATTCCTGTATCTGTGGATGATGTACGCTCTGTTTGCGGTATTAATGTTATTTTGAATGTTCATCCTCTTCATTCACAGCACTTAATGAATATTAATTGCTACACTTTCACATGTGAAACTTGCTTTGTTTATTTTTCTCGTACGACGTTTCAGCATGATGTTCGCCTTCCTCAGCGAGGTATTATACAGAATGTCCGGAACTTGTAACGGTTTTTTTCCTAGTTGGTAGGTTGTGTGGGGGGTGTGGAGGTGGAAGGGAGTTGGCGCGGGATTCCGAATTATTGTATGTTTTGTTTATAATTGTGTCAAAGAGTGCGTGAGATTTAAAGTGTAATTGGTCGTTAAGTATGTTGTTTGGTTGTATTGTGTAGTGTTTGTATATTTCGTATTGTTCTGCTGTGTTAAGTTTTCGACTTTTAGGTAAGTAGTGTAGGATCTCAAGATTATTTTTTATGTTGGTGTAGCTGTGGTTTTTTGTCTGTATGTGTGTGGCGAACGCGGAGTGTACGTTGTTGCTGGATAAAGCTTTTAGGTGTACAGAAAATCTTGAAGAAAAAGATCTTGCCGTCTGGCCTATATAGAAACTATTATAATCGTTGCAGTTTAGTTTGTATACCCCTGTTTTGTTGTATATGTCTGTGTCCGTGTTTGTATCATTTATGTGTTTTTTGACGGTATTGTTGGTTCTGTAGGCTATTTTGTAATTGTGTTTCCTGAACGTGTTGGCGATTTTGTGTGTAGTGGAGTTGTAGTATGTGAGTGTGATGTATTTATTTGGTTGTGTGTTGTTGGTATTTTTTGTTTTGTTGTTTTTGTTTAGGATGTGTCTGTATAGCTTCTTTATTAAATTAGGGTTATAACCGTTTTTTATTGCTATGTATTTGATTGTGTTAGGTCTTCTTTGTAATCTTGTTTACTTAGTGATATTTTTGTTAGTCTATGGAGCATATGGTTGAATGCAGCATGTTTGTGTTGCGTTGGATGGTTTGATGTATTCTGTATGACCATGTCAGTTGTGGTTGGTTTCCTATATATTTTATATGTGTGTGTATTGTTTGTTTTGTTAATTGTTAAGTCAAGAAAATTTATACTATTGTTTTGTTCTATTTCAAGTGTGAATTTTAGTTTGTGGTGTATTGTGTTTATGTATTTGTGGAAATTTTCGACCTGTCTTGTATTGCAATTATATAAAAGTAATATATCATCTACGTGTCTGTGCCAATAAATGATTTTGTTGGTGTATTTGTTGTTGTTTATTATATGTTTTTGTTCCATGTTGTGTATGAATATTTCAGCTAGTATTCCTGATATGGCGGATCCCATGGGCTCTACACTACTTACCTAAAAGTCGAAAACTTAACACAGCAGAACAATACGAAATATACAAACACTACACAATACAACCAAACAACATACTTAACGACCAATTACACTTTAAATCACACGTACTCTTTGACACAATTATACACAAAACATACAATAATTCGGAATCCCGCGCCAACTCCTTTCCACCTTCACACCTCCCCCCCCACAACCTACCAACTAGGAAAAAAACCTTACAAGTTCCAGACATTCTGTATCATATCTCGCTGAGGAAGGCGAACATCACGCTGAAACGTCGTACGAGGAAAATAAACAAAGCAAGTTTCACATGTGAAAATGTAGCAATTAATATTCATAAAATTAAAAGGTGATACTGCTGACTGTAATTCGACATATTGTCCATGGTAATGTAGAGTAAACGTTTGTTTACTTCAATTTGTATTTTTACGAGTAGTCTTAAAATCATAAAATCGTCCAATTTTTAAATAATTTTCATTAAAATTTTTAATTTTAATTATTTAAAATGTCACGTTTTTAAAACCATCGTTCCTAGTCTGAAATGGTGTATTTTCCGTAAATGAGAAGGCTTAAACCTCCATATAGCCCATATGTGGATGTCTTCTCTTTAGCCCGTGTGCATGTATACACGCGTTTATGACTGTTATATAAATAAATGCAATTTACATCCCTACCAGCAGTTAGCCTGATAATTACTAGCCCTAATTCGTAGCAATAATTAAATTTGTATACAATAATTTGTAAAATTTATACAAATACACTATACATTTTGAGCGGTTAGGTATGTGTTTAATGAAATATATAATGAAATAACTAAATAATGTGATTTATAAATGTGTTACAGTTGATTTATAACTTCTATTACAGATGTATAGTCTATACCGTGTACTTTACGAAACGCCAGTGTAGTCATTTTTAACGTGTAACCACCTCTGAATGCCTTTTCATTTACCGTAATGCAGTTTCCGCCTTCAGAGTCTAATTTGCAGTGTAGCAAGATTTTTTAATTTCAACAGTTGATTTCTGTTTCTGAACGGTATAAAATGTATAGATAGATCAGGTAATAAATTAATTTTATTACTTAAATCTCAATTTAATAAATATTCATATTTTCTGGGTAGTTAAATAAATACATATAGATTAAATTGGTTTGAATTACCTGTAAAGTGACGCTTTTCTACCTGTCTATAGCATTATACCGATCACATGTAAGAGTTTAAGAAGATTACTGTTTCCATTTGTAGTTGGTGAACTTTTGTAATTATAAACTGTATATAACGGTAATAATGAATGTATGAAAATAAACAAGATAAGAGAAGAAATTTTAATTCCTAATTAATTCATTTCTGATGATTGTGAAATAGTCATTGTGTTGAACGAGCTAAGCGAGTTCTCAGTTTTAATTCAACCGTTTGGCATTTGTCTGTCTGTTCGGGTTGTCTCACGATAACTTTTGAACGCGTCAACCAATTTTCGTCAAATTTGGCATGTTTATCCATACTTCACCCTACAGAACCCTGTTGTTCTTGAGATTGATCCTCCCAAAAATAGGGGGGGGGCGAGAGACAACAATGTGAGAGGGTCGAAATTGTCAAAAAAATAGCAAAAGCCCGTGTCGAGTATCAAATTAAAGGGGATTTAACTAACATCTGAATATAGTGTTAAGTTTGGAAATTTCAAAACTTTTGGACCCTAGAGTCCAAAAAACAGATAAAAATTTTGAAAAAATTGTGAAAATCCACCCAGGGTATTAGATTATAAGGAATTGTAACCCAAATCACAATGTTTCGAATTTTTAATGTTTATTATATGATTGTGTGCTCTACAATTGTTATATTACTAAAGAGTAATGGGGCTTTTTTGTAGTTTTTCCCATAATTTATAAATTTTCGAATATCGAAATGTATGTAATAATAGATGTACTTCGTTCAAAATAGTGAGCGAGTTCTACAGCTCAGAGAGCATACTAATTACGGGCTAGCACATGACCTTATATGGAGTAACAACTAATATTTGGAGGATGTAGTTGGTAATAACGACTAGAGAGGATGCTCCAACTGAAAACTGTTTATAGAAGACAGCTTTCATCGAATGACAACGAATGGGCCACAGAGATGGACAGAAGTGGCATCCGTAGCATAACGTATTTACTTGGGTGCCTAAGGCCTGTTTCACACGGTGGTTTAGTTGATTCAACTCAGTTACCCTGTTGACTTTCAACTAGTTCTGTGAAGACGCAAGAGGATTGTGTTCACATTGAGGCAACTAGTGGAATCAACTTCTTTTCGCAATGAGGTTCACATCAGTACAATGATAGAACCCGAGGAAGCAGGTGCGCGTTATTCAACTTTTATTGTATATGATTTTTGAAGATCTATATTATAAATTACTTATTTGAATACTTTAAAAATTAAACTTTTTCAAAAAACTTCGTAACTTTTTCGATTCCTGTGAAAACAATTAAAAAAAAGCAAATAATAAATGCAATGTTCTTACCGGTTGCAGATTGTTTTGCAGGCTCTATGCTGTCGGAATCAGGATTAAACTGGCGCGCCAGTTCCCTCCAAGCTTCATTCCTTTTTATTTTATCACTATATGCCTCACAACGCATGTCCCATATTACTTGACGATTTCTAACTTCCTCAATTAGCAGTTCGACATTGAATGTGGAAAACGACCTTTTCATGTTGAATCAACTAGGCGACTGGTGTGAAGGGATCAACAGTACTTATGTCCTTTGTGTTGAGTCAACTGGTGGGGATAAGAACATGAGCGGTACTTGTGCCTGTTGGCCAACCGGCTGGGCGTGTGAGTTGAGCGAGTATGAAGGTAGAGAGGCGATTCCTATTTATAACGTATACCTGTCGCCGCTACTCTGCACACGTGTGGCTTACAGCTCAGTTCTTGCAGTAATCTTCATGCGTGAACAGCTTACTTCAGGTGTTATTTTACCACTGTTGTTTGTTAGTGGTTTTCGCTAGATACATTTTAAAAGACTTTTTAAAGACTACTTATTGCAAGTGCCTCATTTACGTTAAAAGTGCTTTCATTTTATTGGGTCTCACTTATGGCTGATGCCAGTCAACTGTTTAGGCCTACTACATCGTGCCCAGCAGAAATGATCACTTATCACACGACTGGGTGTTATCCGTTTGCAAAATCAAGCTCGTGAACTTGTGCTGATAAGTAATATTTAGAAGAGAAAAGGACAACAGTGGACTACTTTTATCATCCACGAAAGTGCTTTGGTGGACATATATGCGGCATTAAAAATATGTAAGAACATTATTACCGTATTAGAATCTCCAACGAAAAAGGAAGAAAATTGCTAAGGAAGGCTGTTCAGAATTAGAAACTCCGAACAATAATAGAAACATTGAATAACATGTGATAAAACGTAAAGCTGTCATATGGATTCAGTCCGTTGGCACGTTTATGACTATGTTCGTCAAAAATAACATCCCGTACTCAATAAACTTCTGGTTTCGTTGAAGGATACTAACTTATTGCATCGCAGTGCGTCTGAGTTTTAATATTTTTAAAACTCATTTGCTTTACATCCAAAAACATAGGAGGATGTGAACGGTTGTTGCAGAGAAAAATTATTAATATTTGGCGTTGCAGGTTTTTGAGACAGATAAGGCAGGAAAACTTCGTCAAAATGGTGTGGCCCGACGATTGCCACGCAGTGGTAAAAGGAATTAGAGACTATACGAACGAAGGGACTATGACAGTACGAGTAGGAAAAGTCAGTGAGTACCATAAAAAAATAAATCGTCAACTGGTCTATAATTTATCATTAAAAAAACGTTGCAGGGGGCCCTACACGCACAGACATGTGTGTCTAACATGTATGTGCAAACAAAAAATATCACAGCCCTAGACGTGCAAACAAGTTTAACAGAAAAGCTGACTAAAATTTGTTGGTGTCAACATAAATTGGAACTACACGTATTGACATGTTTGAAAGACTTGTATGTACATACATGTTCACCAACATGTCAGAGTAACATTTACTTGTATGTACTCGTACATACATTTTTTTACAACATGTTTGTACATACATATATTGCCACTACACACTGAACAAATTTATCACACTTGTTGCTTCTAACATGGATGTACAAACAGGTTTCTTCATTTAGGGACTACACATGTATGGCAAACGTGCATCCACATACATGTCTGTGGATGTCTGGCAGAGTTTGATTTTTGTTCAACATGTCAGTGTGAATGCTGAAGTGTTTACGGGTAGTCTGCGGTACCACACTATTGTTTTAAATCAGATATCATGTGTGACATGCGAAATTATTCGAAAACGTTCATACAAGAATCTATCGAACTCTACAGAAGCTATCCTTGTTTATGGAAGATAAAACTAAAGAATAATAGCAACAGAAGTCTGAGAAACGAAGCTTACGCAGCCTTAGTTGAAAAATTCAAAGAAGTCGAGACCGTAGCAGATAAATATTTGGTACGAAAAATTAATTCACTGAGAACGGCATTTAGAAGAGAACTAAAAAAAGTGATTGAATCTAAGCGCTCGGGAGTTCCAGCGGATAACGTGTACGAACCTCGCTTATGGTATTATGATCTGATGATCTGCCTTTATTTACTGCCGACAACGAAATTCAACGGGACAGTAAATCTACACTGGATGGCGACGATAACACTCAACAAACGGATAAGGAGGAAGATGAAATGAATCAGGCAGAAAGCACAAGTCAAAGTCAGGTAATAATAGCTTATCATTCATTTACCTGTATTTATAAATACTTAACAGTACAAAATAACAAACAAATGAGATATACAAACATTTTAATGCTTAAAGCAGGTAAAGTACAAGATTATATACTAAAGTTATACAATGTAAACTAAAGTTACAGACTGAAAATTGTAACAAATTACAAATTTTTACAGATATAAAATTAATCACAAGTTTGCAAATTATGAACTGATTTCTTTCATTTTTTAACAATGAAATTCGTTTCTTTAAAACAGCAGCAGGCTTTCTTCTAAAAATTACGGTATACTTAATCTTGCCACAAAACTTTCCCTTCATTGTTGAAGTATTGTTTGAAGTATTCATGCTGCTCCTTTGCCTCGTCAGCATAATGTCTGTTATAAGTCGGCTGAAGAGATGTTGGCTGATTATCATTCCTCCAGTCACCTCCATTCAGCTGGCCATTTTCTGTATTTTCTAAATCTAAACTCTGAGGCGGAGTATAAGTTTGTCTAGCGTTACGTCTTAAAAAATTGTGTAAAACACATGTAGTTAGTACAATGTTTTCAACAGTTTTGGGTTTTAAGTTTATAGTAGTATGAAAAATTCTAAATCGTGAAGCCAATATACCGAACGCATTTTCAACAACACGTCTTGCACGAGATAAGCGATAATTAAATATGCATTCCTCTTTGTTAAGATTCTTATTTGAAAATGGTTTCATTACATATTTTGATAATGCAAACGCGTCATCAGCTACTAAAACGTATGGTACAGAAATTGTATCCTTACTGTTTGGCAATGACGACGCCTTAGGAAACTGAAGTTCGTTATTAATCAACTTTTTATAAAATTTTGTACATTCAATTACACCTCCATCAGACACTCTGCCGTTTGTACCTACATCGACCATAAGAAATTCATAATTCGCATTAACTAAAGCTAACATTACAATACTGTGAGTCCCTTTGTAATTGTAAAAATAACTGCCACTGTTAGGAGGAGGAATTATATTTACATGTTTTCATCTAAAGCTCCACAACAATGTGGGAAATTCCATGATTGGTCAAAATCTCTTGCAGTTTGTAACCATTCTTGTTCAGAACTCGGAAACTGAAACAAAACAAATTTTTGTTACAGGAAGCTCCACCACAAAACACTGATATAACAGCAGGACCACCACTGAAAACTAAAATATGTAGGTCAACACCTAAAGAATTAAATGAAAACAGTATGTTACGTAAAGCATACAATATTATATCAGAGCCTGAAGATGATTGTACGGTTTTTGGTCGTAATGTTCCAAACAAATTACGAAATATGAATAAAATGCAGCGAATAGCCACTGAAAAAATTATTAATGAAACTTTGTTTTATGGAGAGCTGGAGAAATTGACAATTTCGTTTGCTACACACGTTGGCCCATCTATTGAGAATTTCCATCAACAGCATTGTTATGCCTCACCACAAACTTCATACTCCTCAACATCTGTTAATACACCAGTCCCAGATGACGTTACTCAGTTTTTACAGTTATAAGTATTAAAGTGACTGACTTATGTTAAAGTGTTATTAGTGTTAGTGTTATTTATCTTAAATAGTTAGATTTTTATCCGTTAGTTTATACAAACTACCTAGGTACTGAAAATAACAGTTTTTTAATCATTTTCTTTCAAATTTCTCAACGTTAATATAATGTTAAATTGAGTAACAATTTTGTTAAAAGAACACTTTTTTCAGATATTGTTTGTACTGTTCTTTACGAGTTAATTTTGTGTGTGTGTGTGTGTGTGTGTGTGTGTGTGTGTGTGTGTGTGTGTGTGTGTGTGTGTGTGTGTGTGTGTGTGTGTGTGTGTGTGTGTGTGTGTGTGTGTGTGTGTGTGTGTGTGTGTGTGTGTGTGTGTGTGTGTGTGTGTGTGTGTGTGTGTGTGTGTGTGTGTGTGTTACGTCTATTAAACATTGTATTTATAATATCTTTTGTACGAGTGTTGTAAACTTACCTTCATGTATTCACTCCGTAACATTGTGTAAATAGCTGCACATATTTCTGGAATTATTATGCGAAGTGACTGCGGAGAAATTGCACATGTAAACTTCAAATCTTCGTATGATCGACCAGTAGCAAGAAAACGCAATGTAATCGTGAGCCGTTCTTCTACACTGATAGCCTCTCTCATTACAGTATTATTCTTCATAATCATTGGTTTAATTTTTTCTAATAAAATTTTAAAATGTATTTCGTCCATGCGCAAAAAATATTTTAGATCATTTTGTGAAGACGTTCTTAATTCATTCAATAAATTAATATGGGACAGACTGTACCGTTTTTTAAACCACTCTTTACACCACAAACGAGGTTTACTTTTTTTTTGAATGATGTATTAAAATTGCTGCAGCAGCAGCTTGTCTGTGTGACATGGCTAACAGGTAGCACAAAACTGGGACCTGGGTATGACAATGTAGGGGTTTGACTTGTATGCACCAACATTCAACGCACTCACACTTGTATGACAAACATGTGTGTAGCCTACACTGTAAGATGTGTTTGTACAGACATTGTTAACAACAAAGAAGAGTAATTTTGTTCGAACGTTTGGGGGCATTACATGTATGACTGTCTTGGTTGAGTATTTCAAAAACATGTTACAGCCCCACACACTCAGTAATGTTTGTACAAACTTGTCCGTTCATACAAGTCTTTGATAATGCTGCAAGGTGTAGTGGCTTTTTATATATGAACAGCATGTTTGTGCAAACAAGTCAAACGCACAAGTATGTACGTGTAGGGGGGCCCGCAAACGTTCGGTCATCATAAGCAGTGCACCGTATCATTCCAAGGTACTGGATAAAGGACCGACTAAGTCGTCAAGGAAGCAGCAATCAGTCTTTCAGAAACAGTTTGATAACATAATGTTTCACTTGATGTAGTTTGAAAAAAGAGGAGATGGAGGCGCTCATTTCTCTCCACAAACTGCAGTTTCGTTGACACGTATTTGACGAAATTGGTAAGGAATGGTAGACTTAGAATTATTAGATTACTTCCATGTTATTGTCATTTTAACTGTATTGAGTTGCATAAGTCGAGTCTTGTTCCTGCGAAGTTCCGTGTAATCGAAATTTCAAAGCTAACAATGAAAGCTTTTCAGTAGATTAGGTTGTTGACTTGTAAATGTCTAAGACTTCTAAAATGGAAGACATTTCTGAAGAAAATTGATCATCTTGTTACATAATAGCAGTGATAACTGCAGTGAGGGAGAGCAGGTAGTTGACAGTAACCTGTCGTTAAATGAAATATGAAGACATGAAGCGATATGAAGAAGATGTCTCGTTTATTGTGTACTGTGATAACGAAGGTGACAGAGACAATAGTGAAGACAAAAACTTTAGTGATGCAAATGATTTAAGTGGAAGTTTTCGTTATCTCAAAATGCTGAAGCAGTTTTATTTTTTTCCGAATTTAAAAACAAACTGTTTTTTTTTTAACTAGGTGCAGGACAGTTTTTCTACACGTGATTGATGTCGTGTAAAATAATCCACGATATGTCATGAATAGATTATTATTATTTTCGAAAAATCATATCTACAGTAATAGCATCTACAGTGATAGTATTTAAAATAATATATTAATCTTTTTTTTTAAATAATTATAAGAGAATCTTCAAAAAAAATGCTCTGTTTAACGATGTTTGTAAATGTAATTAGTAAAGGAAGATAAGTTAAGTTTTTTTTATTTAAGAAGGGATTCAGTGGTAGAATTATTCATTAAAGTAATTAGTAATTATAGTTTTAGATTTATAATTAGTGGAATACCACAGAAGAGCGATTTCTTTATCGACACGACTGCATACAGCATACGGCCCGAAAACCATTCTCTCATGTAAATAAGTAGTTCTAAAAAAATATAATACTGAATAAAAATAATCGTTGTTCTACAACTTTCCCACTGAAAGTCTTTAACTGACCAAAAAATAAAAACTCCCTCGCCTATTACTTTTTTATTTTTCGTTTTTTGTGCAATAGAAATTATTTTCCCTTGTTATAAGAATACACAAATTTTAATTAATTCAGTTAGCTTAATACTTGTACTCTAATATTCTAGAATATTCCTTATATTGCTTGTACGTTCTTAAAATGTTACTTGTATTACGTTAAATGTATATTACTAGTCAAATTGTAAGAAAAGCGAAGACTTGTTTTGGGTTCCTTATCTTCTCGGTAACAACAGTAAAACTATACTGTATATGTTTTGCTATGGGCCACACGGGAGTCTGGCAACACGGTCCCCGTAGTCCGGCAGCAAATAGGCCTACCGTTTTCTATTTAAATCAAACTGTATATTCGAACATGGTGAAGTGTCCTGTAATTTGCTATTTATAGCTCATTATGCCTGAATTAGTCTCGATGTTACTAGTCAGTTCCAATAACGTGTTTTCTTACTCGTATAGTCTGTTACTGCATTTTTCCTTAACTTTGTATACAATACAATATTGTGATAATATTGTATATAAGTATGTTTAAGAAACAATGTAGGTTTTTTACATAATAAATTATAATTACACATCAATAAATTGTACGGTGGAATAATACGTGTAGTTATGTGTATTCCGAAGTGGTAACGTTAATAAATATTTATGAAATAAGGTTATTGAGCGTGAATACATTGAAGCTTTGTGGACTAACTTCTTTCAGTGACAATGAAATTAAAGTTTTAAGAAAAGTTGACTGAAACGAACTCTCTTTTTTTCTTATCCAGACAATAAAGAATTCATGTACGTGTGCTGAAGTCACTGGAAGAAAACTGCCTTTGTATATTTCAGTAGGTTATTTATAGCGTAGGGAGGGGGACATATACACGCGCGTAACGTGTGTGTTTTACGTTTCCTTTGTACTTTAGTATTACTTGTAAATAAAATATTGACGCGTCTTTTCAGAAAGTAAACCTGTCTGCAACCTGTATAGCCCGACACATTGTTCGGCCTACACAAGTGTAGCCATTGAGGTCAACCAGCCAGCAGCGTGTGGCCCATTTTTTGCAACAAACGAACACATAACCCATCAATAATTATGTCACGATAGTTCAGCAGATACCTCAATTAATTTTCATTACCTCAACATACAACTGAAAAGTGATTACTGCAATTACTTTTTGCAAAACCATTGTGTTTGAAATTACGTAATTAATCCTAATATAAGTGTATCGACAAAACCCGTGTACGGAAAGTATGCTTAACAACAAATATATCTAATCATATATTGTCAATTTAAATGGTTGCCTGGTTTTATAATAATACGTGGTTTACGTAAAACATGCTAAAAAATATTTCGCTGTTAATAATCATACCATGTCGTTTCCTGATTGTTTGGAGCCACTTGTGCGATCGACCGTTTTTAAAAATAAAATCGATAGCTTAAAGTTAAGAAATCACCTGACGATATATTTTTAAATTATTCTTTGCTGTTCCCTAGTTTTCAAAATGTGTCATTAAAATCGATGTTCATAAGATCGAAAAGAAAAGAAACAAAGGCGAAAAGATGCTGAATATAGTGTAGTTTATAGCAGCGATTTCAGTGATTTTGACATTTTATTAATAATTAGAGTTTTGTAAAAAAAGTAGTGTGTAATTATTGTTATTTTAAAAGTAAATTCAGATACAATTTTTAGTTGAAACCTCGTGTTTATTTAGAATTTCATGCTCATTTACGATTTATTAAGATATAAAGTAATTTTGCTTTTAATAAAATGACTTGTTGCATCCCTTTTTTTCTTGATACTATAACAACAGGTGTTAAGTAATCCAAATCGTACAAAACAGTTGCCGGTTTACTGGTAAATTGCAATCTCCAAGCTGCTTAAATATGACCACTAGTGTACGTTGGCCGATTAGTCACTTACACCGAGATTAACTGTGTAAACTGTAGTTATGTCGAGATGAACATAATTAAAATTACACAAAGTGAAGGATAAATACAATGAGATACTGACAGGTCAGTACTGTTTACTATTTGTATATTACATAGTCCATGAGATCTACACAAACGACGGCAATGTTTCGCCACGTTCGACCGGACATTTGATTAGCCTGCATTAACGGAAGACTCAACCGTAATACTGCGCGACGTAACTATCAATAAAATAGTTGCTCAGAAAGTATCGCAGGCAGATCGTTAAAGCACATTCATATGCATCTCTGTTTACAATGACATAAATGTGAAAATTTGAGTACGGGTTTTTACAGTTTTATATATCTCGATAACAAAGGCTGGTTTGAATCAATACTTGTTTCCTGTTTACTTGTCTGTTCAGTCAACGCATATTTTATGTTGCGTATTTCTGAATGTTGTCGGCCAACTTTCACTCCTTATGCTTCGTTCTATTATATTATTTCTGATATTACTACATATAATTTTTTTTTAATCCGAACTTGTAATCCGTTTGTTTATGTGTCAGAATGTTATCGACATAATTACTCTTGACTAGTTTCATTTATTTACATCTGTTCACCTGTGTTACAGGTGGGTCCCTGTGTTCATCTGTGTGTTACATCCGTGTTTATTTCTAATTTTTCCCACTGCCTCATAAAGGAAAGATGGTAATCTAGAACCAAAAATTTAAATAAATCTAAGCTTCACACAGAATGGAGACGGAACTTTGAGATGAGAACCTGACATGAACTACTACCTTCAAAATAGAGACTAGTATCAGGCAGCCTAATCATCTTCTATGTAGTGCAGTCAGCACAGTAATAAGTAACAAAAGGTTGTACAACGATAACAAAGCTGTTTATTGTCGACAATTGCTTGTCATAGTTGCTTTGGAATTTTGTTTTATTGATTTTAAAACGTACATTCAATTTCTACTGTGTTTTTATGGTATTTTCCTAAGTAAAATTGTTTAATGTTATTTATTTCTTAATGTTATAAGTAAAATTCCTATAACTTAATGTTTATAGTTAACACTTAATAGCTAGTTTTTACAAATTCGGTATTATGGTCTTGTAGTATATTTTATATATTTAGTTTCTATGTCTTAGAACCCAGAATTCTAATACACTCCGTAAATTATAATTATTATTCTCTTATGTATTTATATGATAAATTTGTGTATCAACCTTTCAGTCGCTTTTCTTTTTTTCACAACCTAAATATGTTCGTCAGTATTGCGGTGAGTAGAAAGGTGTATCCACGTGAGGAGTTCCTGATCTCCCATCAGGCGCTTCCCCAGGTGACGGATAGGGGAATGCTCACTAGATATAGTGGGTACCTGGGACTTGAAATACCCGGGGTGGACCAAAATCAGGACTGCTGTCTTGGAACTACGAGATGACTCTCCAAAGGCTAGAGAGAAAACCCGTATACAAAACGACCTGCCCCCAGGTTGTAAGTTTTACGTCAGGCTGGCATCTCTTCCAAGCAAAACAAAAGCTTGTTACTACGAAACCAACAACCAAACCTCGTAAAGGAGTGCAAAAATCATACAAACGATAGCAAACATTTAAATATCGAATCAGATACGAATAAAAAAGTGAGGTATAGAAAAACTTGGTAACAATCCAGGTGTTGCCCAGCAGTATCAAAAAGGTTTAAAAAATAGGTTTGAGGAAGACGGTGTAGAGCGTAACTGGAAGAAATTTGAAAAAAACAATTAAGGAGACTGCAGACGACGTTATCGAAGAGAACCAAATAATTGTAAATGGAGATTGGTTCGATAGGGAATGCATAGAAATAATAAAGAAGAAAAATGAAGCACGACAAAATATGCTACAAAGAAACATACAAAATAATGCCGAAGATACAAGCAACTCAGGAGAGAGGGTAATAATATGCTAAAAAAACGGACAGGTGAACTATGTAAACAAACTGAGACTAGAAAATTCTCTGCGGCGGTTAGCAGAATGACAAAGGAATTCCATCAAAGAGTATTGGTTGTATTGGTAAAGGTGATAAGATTTTGGAAGACGGCAGAAGGGTTATGGAGAGGTGGACGTAACATTTTAGGGAATTGTTAAGTATGGTGATGGTGATTACATGGTAGAATCGCATGCAAAATGAAGTAGATGTGGCAGCTGGAAAGCTTAAAAACAACAAGCCACAGGACAAGATAAACCTGCTTGCCTGTTGTATGGTAAGTATGGTGATGGTGATTACATGGTAGAATCCCACGCAAAATGAAATAGATGTGGCAGCTGAAAGCTTAAAAACAACAAGCCGCAGGACAGGATAACCTGTTTGCGTGCCAGCAGAATTACTGAAGCATGGGGTTAGGACAGTTAATCACATATTGAAGTGCTCTCCTAAGTATATCCTGGATAAAGGAAATAATGCTCGAAAAATGATATACTGGAATAATGTCTCAAATTTATAAGAAGGGGAATAAACTGGATTGTAACACTTACAGATTTGTTTGAGGTTACTTTAGGTTAGGTTAGGTTGATGTTTACAAAGAGGTAAATCAGAAATCATCTGGAATGGAATTAAATGTAAATATCAGCAAAACTAATGTCAGCATCAGAAAGGAAAAGAATCTACATAATCTATGCATAAGTTCAGGTCAATATGTTCATGTACCTACGTAAAATAATAGAAAATGGAGGGTGCATGAACACGACAGTTCAGGACAGAATACAAATAGGAAATAGAGCATTCTGTCCTAATAGTAGTTTATTCGTTTGTCACAACACAAAAATGAGTATGTATAGAACACTCATTAGACCGGTTGTTACTTATAAAAGCAAAACCAGGACATAGACAAAAAAAGAGCAAGAAACACTGGGAAAATTTGAAAGGAAAATTATACGACGTATTTATGGCGCAGTTAAAGAAAATAATGAATGGAAAATACGGATATACAGAAAGTAGAAAAGTAAGCAGAAAGAGGGGGTCGTTCTAAATAAAGATGGTTGAAGACCTTAGAAGAAATGGGCGTGGAAGGTTATGCTGAGATGGCGGAGGATGGCAGACGTTGGAGAAGATTGATATTGGAGGCCAAGGCTCACATTGGGCTGTTGTGCTGGAGAAGAAGAAGGAACTGTGTCATTTTATCACTGAATGGTCGTCATAACAGTACACCAAAACGTTCGAGTGTTGTCTTATGGAAAAAGATGTTGAAACGTTGTTATCCGGTGTACTTTCAACAGTGATTAGTAATTGATTGTAACGTGCTAACAGTAGCTTCTTTGTCCACGAGGAGAAGAATTTTATTACATTTTGAACCACATGTAATTCAGTACACTGTTAATTAAATTCGACATCATGTTTCCATATATTGGTGTTTCATAATTTGTATTGGTGGAGCGAATGCGTTACCTATTCTGATGTCTATTGTAATGAGCAATACGTATATTCAAAATTAGGCTTCTTATTTTAATTTAACATTGAAAATGTTTATAAGGACGTGTCGCACATTTGAAAACGACTGCTGGTGCGTGATCGAAAATGGGACCGGTGAGTTTCCATAGAAACTACTTCTTTGTTGTCAATAACGTAGTACACATATCAAACTTCGCTTATGAATGCGACTACATTTAACTTATAATCTGTAAATTGGTGTAAATGAAGAATTATTTCATTGATTGGTGAATGAAGAATGAATTCATTGATTGGTGAGTGAACATAAATATATATATTTTTTAGATTTATTGAAGCATTTTCAATGCCCTTCTCTGTACAATGCCTGTAATTTTTTTTTAATTATTTATATTTTTATGGGTGTATATATGATATTATTTTCTGAAACTTACGCCTATACTGTAATAAAACAGCTTAAGATAAGTATAGGCTTATAATGTTGTAAATTATATATGTGTGTATAACGTAAGTTTTTTATACTCAAACTTGCTCAAAACTCATACTTATTGTAGTACAGAACATCATTGACTGTTCCAATGTCTATTATGAACATCACCCTCAAACGGGCAGCTACTACTTAGGGTAGGTAAAAAGGTTATAACTTGTTAGTTCATTTATGACTTGTGTGGGAACATGATTTCTAAGACATGATCCACAAATAGACACGATGAAAAGAAATAAGACTTGACTAAAGTTATTTATGACTAAATTGTCAGTTTATTAATCGGAATAGGATGACACATTTAACTTTGGCACTGCTAGTCTATGGACTCCCAATACAATACTGCTCTTAATAAGCATCTTTCTCATCTAATAATTTAGCGCTGTGAAATAGCTGATAAATATTATGTCACGTTACAGTGTAAAAATCGCGTTTGGCGTTTTTGACTTATATGTATCCAGCTTTATGGAAGTTCAGACATAGTACTGAATGACATTTATTTATTCGTATCGTGATTGAAACGAAACATATAACGTAAAAGTATCATCTATGTATTTAACATTATGAAGTGTTGCCTTCAAGACCATATTTGTTAAACATCGTGACCGTGTGGCGTCGATCAGTCACTCATCTTGCGTGTCTAATCATTACATTCACCAACGCTGAAGTCTTTAACCATATAACAGAGAACTTATAAATAATAATCTGTAAAAATTGTAAAAAGTTAAATGTATGTAAATGTATTGTATGTTTAAAAAATAACCCAGTAGGCATGAAAAAACAGAATTCAATTTGGTTTGAACAGGAAGTACTCATTAAGACCACAGGGAGATTCCGCTCAGGAAATTACGTGTCTGTCCTGGCTGCTGCATATGAATTTCCTCAACACTTATACGGTAGTGCTAGCTGAAAGTTATATACGTGTGTAATGTTATGTTTAGAATTTTTATGTGTCACCTAACGCAGAAATGTCAACTATCAAGTTTACATCCTTACGAACAAATGAATGAAGTCGGTTAATATTTATTACTCCTGACTGTAATGATCTATTATAATTAATAATACATACTAGGTCTTCTTCTTCTTCTTCTCTTCTTCTTCTTCTTCTTCTTCTTCTTCTTCTTCTTCTTCTTCTTCTTCTTCTTCTTCTTCTTCTTCTTCTTCTTCTTCTCTTCTTCTTCTTCTTCTTCTTCTCTTCTTCTTCTTCTTCTTCTTCTTCTTCTTCTTCTTCTTCTTCTTCTCTTCTTCTTCTTCTTCTTCTTCTTCTTCTTCTTCTTCTTCTTCTTCTTCTTCTTCTTCTTCTTCTTTCTTCTTCTTCTTCTTCTTCTTCTTCTTCTTCTTCTTCTTCTTCTTCTTCTTCTTCTTCTTCTTCTTCTTCTTCTTCTTCTTCTTCTTCTTCTTCTTCTTCTTCTTCTTCTTCTTCTTCTTCTTCTTCTTCTTCTTCTTCTTCTTCTTCTTCTTCTTCTTCTTCTTCTTCTTCTTCTTCTTCTTCTTCTCTTCTCTTCTTCTTCTTCTTCTTCTTCTTCTTCTTCTTCTTCTTCTTCTTCTTCTTCTTCTTCTTCTCTTCTTCTTCTTCTTCTTCTTCTTCTTCTTCTTCTTCTTCTTCTTCAGTCAAAGTCTCGTTTTCTCCCTGAGTTTGTAATTTTTTATGATCGTCGATTTTGTGCGTGGTTCCATTCCATTCATATGTTGCTTCCACCTTGATTTTTATTAATTTGTTCTGTCATTATTGTTATCAGTGCCAAAGATCAGCCATTATTGTTTTCATTTGGTATTTGGTTTGTTTCGTCTAGTTCAACCCCGAACACTCAGCAGAAGTTTCATTTTACCTGCTCTTATTGTTGTGCTACCTTTTTTCTTGGTAGCCTATATCAGTACCGGCTTGACCATTACTTTGTAGAACCTCAATTTTGTGTCTCTTCTTGCTCTGTGTTTTGTACCATAAAATTGTACTATATTTGTTCATCTTCATATTAACAATCTCTGTCCTTGACATAAGACATAGGTTAAACTGAGTAATTAAAATTAACAATTGTTTAATCTGTCATCCACAATCGCCTTTGTCGAAAAGGATAGGCCTAACATTTTTTCAGTGCGTGGTATATTTAATCTGTAAGGTGTTGGTGGTCGATTCAATTTATGCAGCAATAACTCCTCACATTCTTCCTGCAGATTTTTTGAATATCAGCAAGGAATATAACAATATGCACAAGCGTTATAGTCTTGCTTGTAAATTGTACATGTTCTTTCGTTACTGAAATAAAATATTAAATACCTACGAATAATAGATAATATAATACAGCACGTGTGCGCGCGCGGGCGAGTGTTATTACATTATAATCTATAAATATTTTCATTTATAATGGATTGCTCACTACATATGTGAGTGATAAAAATAATGAACGAATTTTTAAAACTGAATTCAAATTGTTTTGAATAGTAAGCTCACTTGTGCAATATTCAGTGTACTATTTTATAACATTGGTTTTTTTACAGTGACAAATCTACCTTGGAAAGTCCTTATGATTTTTATGATTGTGTATGGTTTATATTATAAGATGAAGAAAGGGGAAAAATTGATTTTATTCGTTGTTATTAACAAAAAATAAATAAATAAAACCATTCATTTCTATAACCATAATGTTCTATGTCTGACGAAGATCCATATTTTGTAAATAATAGGCTTTCACTGTGCGTGTCAAGTGACAGTGTATTAAGCTGAATTAATATTAATCTACTTCAGAGGGGCAGACGTATGTATTCCCGGTATGTCACACGCCTGAATAAACTTCGTATAAACGTATTTCAAAATATTTAAAATGTTTCAAACAAAAATATCATTTAAACGCAAAATTTAATTTCCATATTGTTCTCTCAGTAACATTTCACCTAACCAGAAATTTTACAGATTCCTCGCTTATTGTGTTTTAGTAGCTATTTCAAGAATGAAAATTTAAAATGTTATTTGCGAACATTGTTATACGCTTTCATGAACTTTCATTTGCCACGGTCCAAATAATTTACTCTTAAAGTTCGTATAAAGTTTATATATAAGAATGATTTAACTACCGTAATTACGATTCGAACGAACTAAGATGTATCATGCAGTAGCGTGTATACATTCCAGCTGTTGAGTAAAATTAAGCATTTATTAAGCGTCGACAATTTTGCTAAATTGTGAGTCTTAGATTGTTGCAAGCAGCAAACCGGTTCAATACGTATTGTCTTATACGATAATTTCAGAAAACCATAGTACAGCTTTAGGCTTTAACTGATAGAACGTTGTCAAGCGTGTGTATCTGGGTACGCGTATAGCACAATGTGCTACGTAATAATAGCTGGAAATTAGAGTGTTGGGTTCAGAAAACGAAAACCGGAGTGTGCTGTAGACCAGGAGTAGAGTGCTGCAGCAGTGGAGAGTTGCGTCCCAAGACGAAACGATAAGACAGCGCCGTACTCTGTAACTACCATGCTAACAAACATTTGTCGCTGAACATCTGAAATAAACAAAATACATTCTCCGCCCCGTTCTATCGGTCGGAAAACAACTCCCTCTCCGCACCAGGAAGACTTGTGTTTTCTCTGCCGCCGCCTTCTACCCGCCGAAAGCTGACTTTATCGTCCCTCAGTCCGTGTCTTGGAAACGACCCCTTGCAGTCTAAACCCTGTCGCGCATATTGTACTGAAAGTGTATGCGGTCGTCCCCCACCGTCCCTTCCAAAGTAGCCCCTGTTACTATTGCCACAATATTACCGTCTATCGGCGTACAAGGGTTAGTTTCAGTATCTGAAAATCCAGCACACTCGCCTTAAATGTGTTGTTAGCGTCAGACGAGGATGCCACGGCCCCTTCTTATTTTTGTAGTTGTCAGTATATCCAAGACTTTACAAATAATTTCGACGCTTTATCATACGAAAAGGACAGTTTATGACGTCTCAAAGTTGACTTTCGAGAATCCTTCACGGAAATAACATTTTATACGCAGGAGGGACAGCACTAGTATTGATTACGTTCCCTTTGCGCATCCCAAATATTACGGGTCTGTCTGTAACCGTTCCCGAAATATAAAGTTATTGTTTAATCAGATAAAACTGGTACGAATTACGATGACTCAGACGTACCTACTGAAGTTCTTGCTAAACCTTTCTGGAATGTGGCTGTGTACAAATTTTCTGAAATCAGACCTGTAGTAAAAACGAAGTTGGTCACTATACAGTTTCGGACTACAGCTTTCGTTCTCAATAGTTATAAACTGCGCGGGTTTGATTAGCCCCGGGGCCATCTGATTTAAATACGACCGTTCCCCCTCCCAAGGCGATGGCAAACCAGCGAGATGTGTCCTGCCTAGTATAAACTCTCCCCCACTATGCCGTTCGGATCCGGCGTTAAACTGTAGGTCCCATATACCTGTGACTCCGTAACACACGCACCAGGAGTATATGCGGGGAGGGTACAAACCAGTCGAAAGACTGAAGGACCCAATAATTTAGTCTTTTGAAGATTTCTGTCGTTCATACTTTTTCAGTATATCATTATAAATTGTGTTAAGTAATTATTTATTTATTAAAAACCTACATATAAAGTAGTAAGAATTTGATACAGTGTGTTTATTTTTGTTCCAGGGGTTTCGGCAAACAGGGTTTCCAGTGCCAAGGTAAGCAAGTACCTACCGAAGCTCATTCAAGTTCATTAACTTAAGTAAGCAAGTTCATTCACTGAAGCTATTGTAACATAGAACACAATAAACCGCATTACAGTTTTAGAGTCCTCAAGTGTAGTATACTTCTATTCATACTTGTTTATAAAAGTGTATTGGATTTTATGTAACAAAGAGTTATTTATGTTCGTCCACAGAATGTTAACCAGTAGAAACAGTTCCCGTTTGACGTTATTACGATTATGAGTAATAAAGTATTAACTCGTAGAATATACTAATGAAAATGTTTTATAAATTTATTAATTAATTTCTAAATAATTCAGTATTTACTTATTCATTTAAGTAACTTTTAAATAATGGTTGAACTCCACGCAGAAATGCAGTTTTTGGAAACATATAGTTTAAATAGTAGAGCTAGATACAAGCAAATGAAACAACGATATGTAGCCAATGAAACGCTTTCTAATACGTAGTGCTGTGAAACGTTTGCGCAGACGTGAATCGTTCAGAACAATTCTCTTTCTAAGCTAAAACGCTGTGTGTGGGTAGCAGACAGGCCCTTCTTTACGATCCCTGTGGAAAACATACGCGAGTTCGTGATTTCTCCAGCAGGAATCAGTTATCAGCCCCCCAAACCTAGCCTCTCTTTCACCATATTTCACCCACTGGACATTGCTTCCAAAATCGCCAGCTCACAGTAAGATGGCGTCCATCTTACATAGTAAAGTTCTGTGGCCGTGTTATATAAGGGAGAGGGTTACGGTTTTGGCACATTTTAGGGTTGCCACATCTTACGGATTTTACGGACAGTCCACGCGATTATGTTTTACACCTATTTACAAGTTTTGAAAAATCAAAAGTCAGTTTCAGCTGTTATAAATTACAATCAGTTATTTATAACTTCAGCCATTTATCGTTTGTAGACGATGGCATAGTCGTCATCGCATCGACTACAGTAACCTTGACAACTGTCGTGCTAGCAACGCTCTCTCCATTTCCACGTTCCTCTCATAGTGTGTAGGCCTACACATATATTTTAATAAGCTTAAGATTTAATTAAGTGTTAAATTCATTGCAGTAATAACAGTATACTTTATAACACACTTTTAATTAAATTAAGGTTATACAAACAAACATATTTGTATTTCTTGGTGGGAAATTCAACCTTTGATCAATCGTAAAACACGTAAATTATGTTAGTTTTTTACTCCACGATTATGGCAGCCATACGCTTCAGAGTGGGGAATTTTTTAAAATAAAATATAAACGTAAAATTTAAAATAAAATTTATACACATGTAAAAAAAATGTGTATGTTATACAGATACATCGCAATAATACGACCATGTCCCATACTCTTAATAGAAGGTTTGCTTTATACATTTGGGAGGAGAAAAAACTAGTAAACGTAACAAAAAACCGGACCTGAATGACAACACGTCGCCTTCAGTTACATTCAACACAAACACTTCTCATCTTACATGTTTTTAAGTAAGCTTTTGGTACGTAAAAACTAGAAAAATAAATTGGTTATAGCAAAAATGAATTTAAAAGTTATACCTCTGATCCTGAGATTAGACACCGGAAACGTATACAAACATATACGTATAAACGTATCCACACCACAAATTTCTCGTGAATTTTGTATGCGAACACATTGTACCGTATATACAGATGTATTGTACGGTCCTTTACGGGATTCTCAAGTAAAGTAGAATGTAAACCTACAACAGGCAGTCTTCTGTTAGACCATGTAATTAAATACTGAAATGATAAAGGTATCACATTTTGTTTACATTAGTAATTACTAAAGAAGTAAAAGACAAATCGGAAGTAAGAAGTCTACATAACATTAAAAAAAGACAGATTTTATGGTTATGTGTATAAGGATTAAATCTTACTAAGGACAAAATGTTGAAAATTTAGAACAATTCTCCGACGGAAATGATATTAAAATGGTGAGACCTAATATAGCTACGAGCATCAAACGCAAAAGAAAAAAATGCATTTATTAGAAAAAAGTGAGAGGTGAAAAATTAAAATAAAAAATCTGAAGACGTCAGTATTATAAAGACTTGATTGGTACGGAAGGAGAAACAATGAAGACAGTAATGACGGGAGTAAATGAATGCCCTTTCAGTTGTAGAAACGTTAATAAGGAAATATCAGAAGATCAGAAAACATTAAGGAGGCCTTTAGAAGATATAACACCAAACATTACTGAATTACCTGAAGTTCTAAGAGTTTTTTTTAATTTATGCAAATGTAGTATATAATTATATATTTGTGCATATTGTAGCATGACAGATAATCCACTTAATAAAGATTACCATATGATCATAAGTAAAAATCAATTACATGGAATAGCAAGAAAAATCCAAATGAGAACCAAATAAATATCAAAATAAATTACCACCATAACATGAAAAAGTAAATATAAAGAAAAAACTCTGCAACAAAAATAAATGTACAGCAAAATAAAACCCCAAAAAACTAAAATAAAATAAGAATAATACCCAGGTAGGATAGGAGTAGGTAAGAAAGATACCCAGAACAAATCAACGGACAAAATAACGATATAATAATGAAGAAACCGAGAACGAAGAAGGAAGATATCCAGAACAAACCAACATACCTAATGAACAGGGACAAGTTTGAAGATAATAGATAGCAGAGGGAGAAAAATACGACCAATACCCTAAGGAAACCCAGTAGGGAGAAAACAAAAACCCCAAAAGAAATTAAATGTCACGATTGAAAGTATAACACCCCAAAAAACCAGAAACTCATGTAAAATAAATGAAAACAAAAGTGTTTAAAGTGCTAAGTAAAAGTGCACCCAAGAAAGTTATTGTATAATTAATAAAGACAAATCTTAACAGTCCCCCATGATTAAACAACTTGATAATAAAACTATAAAACTGACTAGTGATAGTATCAAGAAATAACAGGGGACAAGTGCAAGTTATTATATTGTAATAAATAAACTTTGAGAAAGTACATTAAATACTGTACCTTTAAATAACTTTAAAAGTTTTAATTTAGTATCATGAGTGCTATTTAATAAAATAGTATGGTGAAAGAGCAAGGACTAATATTTCTAATAAAGTGCCACTATTTATGTAATAACATTCAATGGAGTGAATAAGATAAATAGAGAGCTGGGAGTTAATCCATAAAGTGACAAGGGATACATCCCTAAAATTAAGGAAAAACAGATAAGACTGCACCTAAATAATTTTAAGTAAGTTTTAAAAATAAGGGAACAGAGATGTTAGGTTCCAATTACAATAAATGGACTCTATGCCTAAGGTTTGGAAATAGAGAGTAGTTCTTATAATTATAAAATGTTATTATGTTTAATAGTTTGAATCAGGAATGCAATGTCTGAATGTGGATACCATTCTTATATGATAAAATGTTTTTATAAGTTACTATAAATAATCAGTACTAAAAGGTATGAATTTAAATACCATTTTTAATGTCAAATAATTGTTATGTATTAATTGTTTAATGTCAATACTAAATGTTATTGTAGTAAAATAAGGAATTATTAATGAATATTATATTAGAATAGAAGGTCAGAAAAGGGTATAAACAAACTGTATTATTAAAAACTTTGTATGTAACATCAGATAAAAAATAGGCCAAAGGGTAAATCTAAACTACATTATAATTGATAAATCCAGTCCAATAAACCAACTAAACTGATGAAATTTATGCAAGATAAACCCATCACATAGTAATATAATGTAATTTATACTTTAAAAAGATATTGTCAGAAGATAGGTAAAATTATGAGTAAAAATGCAAATGTATTAACTAAAATTTCAGAGGGGGAGTCATAGATTAATGAATTATATTTAAAAACAATAGTCAATGGATAAAATTGCAAGAAATTAAAGAAAGATAAACAATTATATCAATCTGAGATTCAGTATAATAATAATTATAACAGATAAAATGGCTAATATTTGGAGGAGAACAGGAAATAAAACTTTGAGCCTACTTTTCCAAAATGAAAGAAATATAGCAATTTTAATAAAAAACTTTGTAAAACTATATTATTTGATATCAAATTAAACAAAATAAATTAAAGAAACCGATTATGTATTTAGTATTTCATAAAATTAAATAATAGCGAAAGTATATTCAGTGATATAATGTACTTTTTAAAGATGTAGCTTAAGCCAAAGGAAATTGAAACAATGTATTATGCGTATTAAATTGGCTAAGAATTTCAGGAGACGAAGGAAATGAGAACAGTTAATTATTATCCGCGGTAGAGAACACTTGAACGAGGTTTTGCTCCTATTAACCTATATAAGAAGCAGAAATGGCGTGCGGTATATAAACCTAGTTAACAGTGAAATTTTGTAAATTCATAAATTTTGACTTTAAACTTTAGAATCAGTGAGCACAAACCATAACACGATTAAACTACAGTAAAACAGAACAATATATGACTAAATTATTAAATTAACACCATCACCAATAATTATTAATGACGAAACGAAAAGTGTTAGTTACGATGTATTTAACCAAAGTGAAGTTAGACATTATCACACACATTTAAACAAAGTGAACTACGAAACCTGAACCAGGAACACTCAGTTAACACCAGAACGAATATTCACAATTGCGGAGACGAGGAATCGGTGAAAGGGCATCATTTATTGCAAGAAATATTTGTCGAGGCGACTAACGTTAACCTACGCAGTCGGCAGGCGGCCATCTTGTCTTCCCAGCATCCTATGCGAGTTTGACCAAATGAACATCGAGTCATCACTGGTTCGAATTTTATCAAAAATAAACATTCAATATTGTTTAATAACCTTGTAATTTTTAATTTGAAGACTTTTAACTGTAAGTGTTATACTTTCATGGCCCTACCCTTCTCTGGCTATTTATAAAATAACCGTTAAAAGAACCATATAATTAATATACAATATTCATGTAAAAAATTTATCGATCGGCCCTGAGAGACGAGTCGATATTGCTGTTAATAATCGATTAACCATCGATATATCCTATAATTGTTAATAAATCATTTAATTCTGCAAATTGGTTGAAATTTATTTATCAATTTAATAAATATAATTAAAAATAAGGTAATTCAAGATCACGGACTATCCGAAAGGCGGTATTTACCAAGAAATAAGTAGAATACGAAGGAAGAAGAAGAACCGTCTATCGACTAGTACTGGAGATAACTATATTAACGCAGGAGTTATTCCAAAAAAGTGATACAACAACCGAAACAACCATAAAAGAATTAAAATTTTTACATAATACAAATACAAAAATTATTTATTAAATACCTACAGCAAAAAACACGAAAACAAATATTTTTCAGAAAAAAAAATAAAAATTTTTTTAAAATTTTTATTATTATATTTCATAAAATTTATTTTGTAATTAGATAACGTTACAAAATTGGCGCTCACAACAGTGGGGCGTAAAACAATAAAGCAAACCCAGCAGAAGTCTTTATAACGTTACAATATAAATATGTATTCTCTCTCTCTCTCTCTCTCTCTCTCTCTCTCCTCTCTCTCTCTCTCTCTCTCTCTCTCTCTCTCTCTCTCTCTCTCTCTCTCTCTCTCTCTCTCTCGCTCTATTTTCGTCAAAATAATATAGGAACAGAGAGTAAGAAAGTACAACAGGGAGTAGACATAATCGAATCGAATGAAAGAGAAAGGGGTCTTAAATAAATTGGAGATTCTGAAAAGCACTGAGAAAGTTTATTGAAAATTGCATAGATATTGAACCCCAGAAAACGCTGAGGAATACTCGACATAGAAACCCAAGATTTACAAGACTTACGTAAAATACGTTTGAAAAAATTGAAGCAACAGGAAGAAGAATTAACAATAACTTGTTAAATTACAGACCTAATAGTCTGATCTCTCACTTAGGTTACTTAGAATGCTAGTGAAACATGGAAAAATAACGTTAATAGAAAAAAGGAAGAGCCCCGGATCGGACGTCGTTACGAATGTCGCCCTACAGAGACTTTCGGTCAGGCTTTCTTTCGGTTCGTCTACTTTCCTCTGAACAGGCACCAGGCGACGGTCACGATAATTCTCAGGATGGGTAAAGACCCCAAGCTCGCTGGCAGCCTCCAGTCTGTCTATTGTCAGCCACGTTTGGAGTGTTTCGAACATGTAGTACAGCGGCGAGTACTTGATCACTTAAAGTGTTTCGATGTTCTGGTTCCGGAGTAATTCGAGTTTCGCTAGGGCACTCATCGACGCTTTCGCTCATGGGTATCGCGGAGACAATTTGAGAAGCCAGTTGCTCACGGAAGGAAACTGTTGCCGTCTTTCTGGATATCAAGAAAACTTTTAATCATGTATGACATCCTGGACTTCTGTACTTCTATACAAACTAAGGGAAATTCTGCTTCCGGGCTGCTATATTCATTTGATATCTAGTTTTTTTTTCGGAAAGAGCCATTATGGCTGGAGTACCTTAGAGCAGCGTCCTAGATTCGTTGCTTTCCTTTGCTTACGTCAAAGACGAAGCTAAATTGCCTGAAGTCCAATTGTCCATGTTCGGCGACGACACGGCAGTGAATGCTGTCGATCGTAGTGCTGAAATGGTCGCATATGTTGACTAGGTGGACAAATGGAGGGTCTTCATTAGCGCGACCAAGAGCACAGCTCTAATGTTCTCCATACGCGATACCCGACTCCTTTGGTCCCGGATGTAAAGTATCTACAGCTTGGCGTTCAACTCCGTTCCCTGCTTTGCAGAAACTCCATGTCCCCCTCGTACATTTCTGATGGAATCATCGCCACTCTTTCAAGCTCAGCAGCACGGTGGTGGTGACGATCACTTCACCTCTACACACACTTCCGTATATTTTAGTTCTCTCCACTGTCTTTCATTTCTCTCCTTCTCCCCATTCCTCCACACTCTTTCTTTCCATCGCGTCACTTCCGTAGCCTTTAAGTCTTCAGTGATATGATCCCTCACCTCATCTTTCATCTTCGTCGTAAACTCCTACCTTTTGGTTTCCATTTCGTAATCCTTTTAACTACAGATTTTTCCTGTTGTGATAAACTATATCATGCTCTGTGCTTTACTTTCCCTGACAGTGTACTCATCCTCCAGCTTTCCGTTTTACCTCCCTGACGTTAGTCGTTTGTAGACTTCTTCCTTCTACCCTCTGTGATTTGTAAATTCCTTTTTATAACTCTTCTCTCGAATATTTTCAGATTCCCTCCATCTTCTCTGTTAAAACACATTGTCTGTGCTCCAATATTTTTATCAGACGAATTACTTTCTTGTATTTCCTGCTTTTTGTAAGCCTACTTAATCGTTTACTTTTCAACGGATCCTGGTACTGCAGTAAAGCCTTATACCCAGATTATATTTTCTGTCCAGTTTCTAAGCTTCTCACGTTTTGGATCTTCACTGTATTGTCCCTAAATATATGACCTTCTCCACCTATTAAATCATTAATCGCCCATTTCAACTACTCTCCCATCAAGTCATGTCTCCTTACTTCCCACTTTCATATATTTAGTTTTATTATGGTTTATCTCCATGTATGCCTATTTATACTTCCTACCATCTCCTTTATGTTCTCACTCTTTGCTGTTACAGAAGCACAGTTTTTGACTATTTCTGTAAGATCTAGTTAAACTGGTAACTACTACGGTTTAAAGCTTAAAATGCATTCAAAATTCGTGTTTTCAGTTACAGAGATGAAATATTCCGTAAAAAATAATTCAGTGAAACACTAGAATGGCTAAACAACGGTGCGATGTAAATCAATCCATCCTCTATTTAGGCGATAACAACGCATAGGGCCAATAACAAATGTGTCAATTCATTAAGGGCACGGTACTCGGAAAGCAAAAAAATTTTTTTTCACATTTGTATTTTTTAATGAAATATTAAAATACAAGGTTTTCTCTTTACAGCAATATATAATATATAGGGGTTTAAAACTTTTTTCGTATTTAAATAAACTTTTGAAGTATACCTTACACACAGTATCGAGTGACATTGACCCAGCTCATGGATTGTCCCTACTGGTCCCAGTTCATGGTGCAAGTACAACAGGTCGATGCATGACAATACAGAATATAGTCACAAACACAGTATGTCACCTGCAATTATGTCTAAAATCAAACTTATTTTTAGAGATTTATCGAGTGAAAATCTTCTAAACAAATGCAATCTTCATGGGAAAACTCAAAACATAAATGAGAACGTGAATTCCAAAATCCGTGTAAATTTAGACGCGGATTCCAAAATCAACATTTGTGGGCCCAGAGACACTTCAGTTTGGTGTTTTAGATGCAGTGGCATGCTACAACGATGGCAATGCTATTAAATGCTTATCTTTTGAGAAACTAGGAATTAATCCTGGTACTCGGATGGTTAACGCATTGAAAATGCTTGATGAAGAAATGATACCACTTTGGACAAAGCTATATCAGAGTGTGAAAAATGGCTAGACAGCAAAGAAGATTGAAAAGAAAGAAACAAGAAGAAGAAGACTTTAGTCCAGGAATTTTCTAAAGTTTAATGAAATATAAAGTTATTATAAAGTACGTTTTTTTCTTGTTTTTCACAGATTTAATTTTTTTTTTTCAGGAAAAGGAACATTTTCTCAAAAATTATTTAACCAATCGTATTGAAACTTTAGTAGGATATATATACTGTACAAAGACACATATTTTATCGAGCTGTTTTAAAAAAATAAGCTATAGAACTAATTTTATGTTATTTATAAACTCAATTTTCTTCTTACATTTAACGTAGATGAGAAAATATTTTTTGGGGGGGCGAACTAAAACTTCAGTTTAAAAAACAACGCCGTTAAAATATGTAACAAGGATCCATTAGATAGTGCAAAAAATTTGATAGAGTTAGTGCAAGTAGTTCCTGAGAAAATGTTCCTTATGTTACCATTAACTGGTATAGGGATTCTGGGTACCCTTAAGTGCTCTTTGTCTTTTAATTTCTTTTAAGTACTTACGTATTTTTGGTTACGATTTAATACGGTACCCACCCTCACTTCAGAACAACTCCAAAGCATTCATAATGACGGTACAAGCTGGTAGAAGAACTTTTACTGCCCGCAAGGAAGCGTCCTCACCAGTTTTGCTTAGTGACAAAATAATTTCTCAAGCCGAAAAAGACATACACGAGTTGGAGCAGTACCTATATTGGAAAAATATATAGCAAAACAAATAGCAAACTTGTTTACAAATATATTTTGAAACCTGTATAGACTTATGATCTGCAACATTAAAGATCTTTTTCTCATCAAATCATAAAAATCGTACAGAGGTTGCAAAGATCCTAAAATATATCACAGAAGTGCCGACGTGTGTCAAGCGCGGAGAAATTTACTGTACTGTAAGTGTACATACGGTTTAGCAAGAAATTCAAGACATACGACACCAGGCTCTAAGACATTCGAACCCGTTACCAGAAAAACCTAACGACGTCACTTCAAGAGTATAAATTAAAACGCTGATCTTATGTGAAGTGTTGGTGACTTTAGAGTGTATAAAAAAGGAGTATATACCGCTGTACACACTCCTGACAAGCCAGTATTGTGTGTCTGTCATATTTATCGCTGTCGTATTTATGGATGGTAAAGTGATATAAATTATATAACAAAAAAATTAATTCAGTGGTGAAATTTAAAACACATTGACCTTTACATTCAAATATAGGTGTTGTACATAAACATTTGTGTCGGGTGCGTATATGAAAAAAATAAAACAAACATTCCGTCCTGTATCCCTGTGTGCTTCATCTCTATCTTCTAAGCAAAAGGCTATGTTTAGTCGTTTCTTCCTTTGCAATATATGTTTTGTATTATTTCACGTTCGTCCAATAAGATAAAATTTAATAAGACTGCAAAGTTTGTCTGAATTCGACTACAAATATTACGTCTTCTTGCTTTCATATGCCCGACTTCATCGTCGATGGGAAACTTTATTACATCTCATTTAAAAATCTGCTTTCATATTCATGAAATATTTCATTTCCGCAAATCGGAATGGAATTTCTATGTTGTAAAAATGACTGTTCACTAGGCAAACTGTAGATAAAACGGGCCACTTGAATTGATTGATAAAAATTTTATCTGAGTTTATTTCCTTCTTTTGCTGATAAAGCCTTCTAACTGTTCACCTACTAGAACGAGGCCTAATTATGATTATAAAACATTATCTTGAAATTATTACCTTACCAGACTCTCTTTAAATATCTACTATAGTAAACCCTACATGTTTCTTATGCGTTCATGTAAACTTGCACACAAGTACGTGCGTTCTACATATTGATACGTAATGCGGAAAAAGTGTTACGTAATACGGATCGTACTACAAGTTTATCGAATGTTCCAATGGAATCCGGCTGTAATATGTGTGCGTACGTGATTTTCCAACGCATCAGCTAGATTGTGGCAGAAGTCGCGCGGCCACGCGCACTGTGTCAAGACCGCAACGCATTACGCTCTAATGTTTTCCTTTATTGTTAGTGCGTAGTATGGAATATTCTGGTATTTCGGCGGGGTATAAATACAAGTACTGAGCGACGCTCAGTTCAGTTTGAGTTGCGAGTTATTGTCGGGCGATTACTCTGTGCGTTCAAGTGGTTATTGTGGCGAAGTGTTATGTGTTTTATAATCGTGCGGGACAATTGTAACACAGTTGTGTTTTATATTAGTTGACATTTTATTGCGTGTGAACAATTTTATTTGATTTATTGTAAAGAGACTTATCTTGTTGAGATTACAAACTGTTTTGTTGTGATAATTAAAGCTGGTGATTAGTGACTTAATTGGTGTCTTGTATTTTGTTTTCCACTGTACCATACGACTATCACTAGACCGTCGTAAAAGTGGTGTCAAAAGTGGGATAGAACCGTTAACAGTGGAAACTTTGTACAAGACGCGTGTAATTCGTAATTAATCAGAAAACAGTGGATGCCAGTCAGATGATGGAAAATTTCCAGGCGCTGCTGTTGCAAACAGAGGAACGACGACGACAGGATGAAGAGGAAGCAGAGAAAAAACGCCGACAGGAGACAAAAGAACGTAAACAGGAGGCAGAGGAACGGAAGCGTGAAACAGAAGACATCAAAAAATTAATACAGGAGCAGAAACAGATGGAAGAACACTTTTACTGCAGAATTGGGTCTCCTACGAGGTGAGCTTAATAAACAAGTTACTAAAATATCGGAGGCACAAGAATCAATGACATTAAAAATAGCTGAAGTAGAAAAATCTGTCTCGAGTGTTTCAAGAATCGATATCTACAAAAATATCTGTCGTAGAAGAATCCACTAGACCGTCGTAACAATATAATTAAAGTGATGCGTCTGTTCGCAGAAAAATTAGGGTGCCTGTCATTGTAGATATCACAGTAACGTGTATGAAAGTACACATTTCTGTACTGCTATTGCTTGTCCTAACAGTAGGCCTACACGTTGTTGTTTAGATTTTAAAATTATTTTACAAATTCTGTCTTTATTGTCTTAGAAATTTACAGTGGGTTTGTTTATGATTGGCAGTACACAGAGTATATATTTTACCAAGTACCACGTATGAGCCTAACAGGAACCTGTAACACCATATATTATTACAGCTCAGTGTAACTAGTTGCGTTCGTACAAATCAGTGGGCTACGTTAAAGGTATAACGGCTCAGCTGTACAGGATTGTTAATGGCATTATATCGTTTGGAGTGAACATGTCATGATAGACCGTTAGCTCTCGCTGTGCACTCTCACATTAACTGCACGATTTAGACACGTATTTCATTCAGCTTGTAGTCCAGGTAAATTAACAGTTTTTGTGGGGGAGTGGGAGCTAATTCGGAAAAATAGAATAGAAAACTTTACTACTGGAATACATTAAAAATTATATATTTTAATCCGTAATAAAATTTGTCTAAAAAATTCTTGAGACAACATCCTCGGTTTCGAGTGTAAGGGGTAAACCCGGGTTTTCAAAACGATATTCATTTTTACAGAGATTACTAAGAACACGAAACTAAATTGAGTGATTTCTGACAATTTGATGGATTTCACGTTCCATTTGAATAAATATTGCCAGAGTTAGATTTTTTTTTAATTAGCGCTATTTTTCTACTTTTTTAACCTCTGTATGTAAGGTTGGTTTACTCAAAAACTAAGAGTTACGCAGTAAATTAATTTATACATGTAAAAATATTATTTAATTCTCTTGAAAGTAATATATGATGCACTAATGTGTTATTAAATTTGAAAAATACATTATTGTGAAAAAGTTGAAAAAGATTATTACGTTAGCATACGTCGTTATCTTTAAATGCATTACGCGTGGTTTCGTATTAATATTAAAAAGATTAATTATAAAATTTTGTTTAATACTTTGTTTATTCTTTATTCGTATATACATAATTATAAGATAAAATGTAAAACAACATAAAATTGAAATTTCACTATCAGTATCAAAAAAAAGACGGATAAATGTTTGTTTATAAACTTCTTAATGAGGAGAGTCGTGTCATATCTTTTAGATTTCATCGTCGTTTCAAAATCTTCTGTTTCAGAGGTAGGATCCTGGACTACCACTATTGAGTTTTACCACCACCTGGACTACCACCTTTGAACAATTAACGCATTTATTGCCAACGTTTTTGCGGCAAAAAAACCACGACTTTCAAGAATCTTTATTTCGACAAAATTTTTCTAAATTTTACGTAACAACTCTCAAATTATCATAAATTACCTTCATTTTAAACTCGTGTTCTTGATAGCGTTTCGTAAAATTCATATTTTTGTAATACGTCAAAAACCAGATTTTAATCTCTTTATTCCCCATTTTGAGTGTTGTCCCAATAATTTTTTGTCCAAATTTTATTACTGTGTATGCAAAACATTACTTTCGACGCAAATAAAAACTTCTATTTTTTTCGAATTCACTGTATTCATTGAAAAATACAAACGCACACACAACATGCACTAGCATGTGGGGGTGAAGTTGATCGCCTGCACGAGGTGCCCCCTGCGTAATCTAAACGATCAACACGAGGTTCGCCTTTCAACGCGCTGACTAAAATGAAGATGGCTTCAAAAAACCTCACACAAACACAAAACAGCTCTTTTAAGAGCTCTGACACTAGCCTCCGCATTATTTATTGGAATGCAGGAGGCCTCAATGATGTAAAATTTTTGCAATTCAAACGAAACGTCAACCACTTAGATGTGGATCTATTTTTTATTGTTGAAGCAGGAGCCGCTACTGAAACCCCTGATTATTATCAGATGAACGGCATCACCGTTACTATGATGAAGAGATCGAGACAGATCGCCTCTGGCATCCTAATTGGTGTTAAAAATAACCTAACAACAAAACTACAAGTTCTGCATGAAATGGAAGCGGATGACAAGTTGGAGGCCGTCCTGGTCGAGGCATGGAAAAACAAGCAACACTTTAGTGTAATAAACCTGTACAACCCACCCGGCAACGTACCCTCTTTAGAAGTGATTGAGAGGACAATACAGGCAAATAGCATAATTGTCGGAGACTTTAATAGTCAGTCACCAAGATGGGGATACTCAAGACGTACTGCATCTGGAAAATGCCTGGAGGAGTTAATCGACAATAACCAATTGGATGTTTTGGATACACTTGCAACTTTCCTTTCCTTTACGGGTCAAACGTAAAGGCCAGATTTAGTCATCACCCACCCGCACATCTCCGACAAAACAAAAGTCAGATTACTTGACGACGCCGGCGGGCATGGCCATAGAGCCCTCCTAGTCACGTCACTTACTACAAGGACACCCTACAGTAACTGCAGGGCCCCGCGCTGGAATTTTAAGAAGGCAAATTGGGCGAAATTCCGCACACTTACAGATGAAGCTCTTTCCCTCACGTTAGTATCAGACTCTCGTCTGATAGGGAAAACGAGACCACTGCCGCCGCACAGCCGAACGGACGAAAGCAACTGAAAACCTCATGTCCCTCAGGAGACACCAAGCCAGGCTGCACGCAGAAATAAAGAGTGCTAAGCGCTCTGCCTTCAAGACTTTTATAGCCAAACTTGACATTAGGAATAACGGCACCCAAGCCCACAAATATATCTCACGGCTTAATAACGACAACCCGCCAAAGGCACAACCATTGCTCTGTGCCAACCGCCCACTCACCGATCCCTCGGACATCGCCAATGCCTTATGCAAGCACTATGCGAATATAAGCCGAGCACATGGAGATAAAGCCATAGCCAGAACTCTGCTAAAACGACCCTCGGCCACATGTTTAGATAAGAAAACCCAAGACCTCTCCTATGATCCTTTTACTATTGTTGAGCTAGAAAATGCCCTTGTGCAAACCAAAGAAAAGAAGTCTGCTGGCGTGGACGATATTTTCCCCGAATTCCTCACACACATGGGCAATACAGCCAAGAAAACCGTGCTAGCCGCCATCAATTTGACATGGGAAAAACACGTGCCCCACATATGGAAGAAGGCCGAAATCATCCCTATCCTAAAAAAGGGAAAACAAGCAGACTCAGCAGAAAGCTCAGGCCTATCTCCCTGACGAGCGTCCTGTGTAAACTAGCAGAAAAGATGGTCACAAACCGTTTGAATCAACTAGTTGAGGCTAAACAAATTGTTGACCACGCCCAAGCCGGATTCCGCAGACACCGCAGCACGATGGATCACGTAACCAATTTCACACAACACGTCAAAGACGGGTTCCACAGGAAAATGTCAACGTTAGCAGTGCTAGTCGATATAAAAGCTGCATATGATACGGTATGGAAACCCATGCTCATCCATAAGCTGGCCATACACGGAATATCTGGCAAACTATTTAAATGGATTAAGTCGTTTTTGTCCCAAAGACAAATCGGAGTCCGATATTCAAATTGCACATCGAAATTTCGCATCTAACAGCAAGGACTAGACCAAGGAGCAGTGCTGAGCTGCTCGCTGTTTAATATCATGATCGACGACATTCTCGAAGCAGTAAGAAGTGTGCCAGGCGTCAAAGCGCTCCTCTATGCGGACGACCTTCTCATCTGGGCAACCAATGGAAACACACTGTCACTTGAGGCGTGCCTGAACGAGGTCTTAATAAAACTCGAGATGTGGGCAAAGCGAAACGCAATGACAGTAAATTCTGGCAAAACCACCTTTCAACTGTTCTCACTCTCTACAAAAGTACCGCCAATTAGCCTATTTTACAGCAGGACAGCGCTGGAAGAAAGCGCCATTTCTAAATACCTGGGAGTACAATTGGATAGGCGCTTAACGTGGAAACTTCATGTGGACCAAAGCGCAGAAAGGGCTTTAAAAAGAACACGACTACTAAAGAGATTGACAGCCACTAAGTGGGGAGCTAACCAAGATGTCCTAAAGACTACCTATAAAGCATATATTAGACCCATGCTAGAATATGGAAGCGAAGTCACCGTCACAGCAAGCGCCAGCGTACAAAAACTCGATCTCGCACAAAATACAGCCCTAAGAGTAATAACAGGCGCTGCAAAATCCACCCCCATCGAGGCCATGGAGGCACAAACCCAGATAGAACCATTACAGTCATATAGAGAAAGGTCAGCACTGCGATTCTGGGAGCGCTCCAGGCGTGTCTACAAGCATCTATGGAACGACTACCGACAACCCACTCCCAGGCTAAAGACACAAATAACCCCATTAACCATGTACAAAAACATCGCCTAAAAATACGATATTGCCCTCACAGAAACAGCGCCGCTGAATACCCATCAGGACTTCTTTAGTCTCTTACCCCAAACCAGCTACCATCTTAAGAACCACTCAGCACCTAAACATGCATCCACAGATTTAGAACTAAAGCAATCAGCTTTGCAAACCATCCACGAAGATTATCCCGAGCAAGAGTGGATCCATATCTACAGTGACGGCTCATAAATTCCGGGCAATGGAAAAACAGGAGCTGGGTACTATAGCCGCCTTTTCCAAGGACACTTAGCCGTAGGCAGCCCCCTTAGTAACTACGATGGGGAAATCGAAGCAGTTCACGCTGCCGTTGATGAACTGGAAAAAATCACTCCCCCTTCAAAAGTCGTGCTCCTAGTCGACTCGCAGGCCGCAATACGCAGTCTATCATGGAACTCTCAAACCGACTGCCAAAGGACTATCGACTGTAGAAGGAAACTGGAGACCCTGGCGAGCCGAGGGTGGATCCTAAAACTCCAATGGATACCCAGTCATGTCAACATCTGGGGCAACGAGGAGGCCGATAAACTGGCCAAACAAGGCACAACCCTACCACAGCCTACCCGCCCGCAGTCCCTACAATCTTCCAAAGCTCAAATAAACTCCGCCGTCAGCATATGGAATAAGCGAAGACTGTCTGAGGCGGCCGCCGGTAAAAAATGGGAAAGCCTCGTCACCGACGGTCCAATCAACCCCAACCTCCCTCGTGCAGTGTGTGTCGCCAACTTCCGACTAAAAACCGGACACGACTATCTCGTTTCACATCTGCACCGCCTCCACGCGCTGCCAACCCCTGAGTGCCAGCTGTGCGGCCACGCGACGATGGACGCCGACCATCTGAGAGACTGCCCGGCCTTAGACCACACCCCGTCCAACGAGGACACCGAGATCGCCGAAGTCCGACGCTACTGGTCAGCGCGTCGCCTAATGGCTCAACAGGGAACAGCCAAGGGTGTGCGTTGGCTAGTAAGTAAGTAAGTACATGCACAAGCACACGAGGTGAACACCCTTTATACAGTATAAAGAATCTTTCACTGGAATCAAAATCCACATAGTTTTAAACGGTTCCCATTGACAAGATTTTTTCCCGCTCGGAGTTGCGCGCTCGTTTTTTTTTTTAAGTTTTTTCGAGTAATTTTAAACATCTAAATTTTTTTAAAACGCACTTAAAGCTTTCTTATAACACAAGTAAACGACTTTTGTATAGTGCTTTTATTTCTTTTTTACGTTTTGTAAAATATGTATTCATACCCTCAAAAATAGGGAATTTTGGAGGCATAAAACACTCATCTTTAAAGCCAAGGGTTATTGTAACTTTGTCGTGCTAACTGAAATTATCATACACCAAAGTTAAAAAATATATAAATTGAAGGAGATTTTGTTAGCAGTAATTAAGGTACTGTAAACATTCTTTTGAAGATTCCCCGTTTAAGTAATTGAAAAAAGTAAATATTTCACAAAATTACCGAAATTTGTGAAGATATGGGATCTTCAAATACGTGTTTCTTAAGGTACAAATGAATTTTTAAAAATCCCTTACAGATCCTTCAGCTTCGACAGTGTACTTTTAGATGGCGTTTGAAGTTTTTCAAAGACGTGTAAGAACAAAGATGTTTAATAATGTTTTGCAATTATTATTACATTTTAACCTTTTTTTGGAAATTTTGATTTCTTTCAAACAGCTTTTTTCAAGGTATTATTTAGATATGATTGCATTTAAAAGATAATTTACTAAAGAGTAAGATCAAATAAAGTAAGTAAGGTAATTTAATTTGTTTAAAACTTAATTTTTTGTTATAAAAAATACTAAAAATACACCAGTTTCTCATGAAATAATATATTAAACTTTCTTTTTGAGGACGTTCTATACAACAGGATTCTTCACAAGAAAGCAAATAAAAATATGTCCTCTATTTTTTTATTTAACGCCTATAAACGTTAATGTGCAGTACTAAGTTTTTCAAAAATCATGTTTTTGACGTTTTTAGCCTAACATGAACAAATTTTATCGTGTGAGGATGTATCAGTGTCCGCATAAAGTGAATTAAATGATGTCAATTTTATGTAAATCATTTTTATGTAGAACTATCAGAACAATATAGCTATTATTGCGGATGTGTGTGTGTGTGTGTGTGTGTGTGTGTGTGTGTGTGTGTGTGTGTGTGTGTGTGTGTGTGTGTGTGTGTGTGTGTGTGTGTGTGTGTGTGTGTGTGTGTGTGTGTGTGTGTGTGCGCGTGTTACAATAATTCTTAAAAATATTGAAGAAATTTATTTTGAAAAATACAAAAGACTAAGGTTTTTCAAAAACCTTCATCTTGATAAATTTTTATCCGAATTGAACGTAAAACCCCTCAAATTATGGAAATCACCTCAACTTTAAATTCCTATTCCTGATAAATTTTGTGAAAATATATCATTTTGAAGATATTTTGACAAAATTGTTTTTACCCATTTAACCTCTAATTTAAGGGTGTTGTTCCAAGACTTTTTAGGTACCTGGTAATGTACTTTTAATGTATTACAAGAATAAAATTTTATACTTTTTTTATTTTATAAAGTGTTTTTTTTTCTATTTGTGCAAATAAGCCTAGCAATACTGATTATTTTAAACAATGCATCGACAATGAATCTACGTAAGAAACGACAATAGGATGATAGATTGTCTTTTCTTATAAAATGTTAAAGTTGCAAAACCATAAAACAGGACTGATTGAAAAAATAAACGACAACGTTTTCAAATCGTCCCAGTTAAAACAAGAAAAAAAGATATTGGCCGCTTTTAATTTCACACCATCACATGATGCAACGAGTTCCTAATGTTTGTGGTCTTGTACCAGTTATTTCTGTACGACATAGAATGCATGTGTAGCAATGTATACATTTTAAAAATGAAAGTTGAACATTTGGTTAAGAGATTAAAAGACAGCCCACTTTCCTCCAAAAGATAACCGTGGACAATAAAATAATCAACTCCACAACGTGAGCGTAAGACTGTTACGCCGATTCACAACCATAACAAATCATTCAAAGATAGACATTTAATTTTTTCACGACGAAGTTCATAACATACGATTCTGTATGTGTTAATTTTTAATGCAATAATTAGAGAATTAAATAGTTATTAATAAAATTCTGTACTATCTGCATTATTATTATTAATAATGTTTACAAGGAAAAACAGGCTGAGTCCAGAACTGAGCTTGTTTTTCCTGGAAAAAATCACTCCCCCTTCAAAAGCCGTGCTCCTAGTCGACTCGCAGGCCACAATACGCAGTCTATCATGGAACTCTCAAACCGACTGCCAAAGGACTATCGACTGTAGAAGGAAACTGGAGACCCTGGCGAGCCGAGGGTGGATCCTAAAACTCCAATGGATACCCAGTCATGTCAACATCTGGGGCAACGAGGAGGCCGATAAACTGGCCAAACAAGGCACAACCCTACCACAGCCTACCCGCCCGCAGTCCCTACAATCTTCCAAAGCTCAAATAAACTCCGCCGTCAGCATATGGAATAAGCGAAGACTGTCTGAGGCGGCCGCCGGTAAAAAATGGGAAAGCCTCGTCACCGACGGTCCAATCAACCCCAACCTCCCTCGTGCAGTGTGTGTCGCTTCTTACGTAGATTCATTGTCGATGCATTGTTTAAAATAATCAGTATTGCTAGGCTTATTTGCACAAATAGAAAAAAAAACACTTTAAAAAATCATCACTAGTATTAAAGCAGACAGAACGTTTTACAAATCAGCACTTTTCAACTACAGTTTTCATATCTAAACTAATTAGTTTAAAGTGCCTAAACTAAATTGTATTATATTAATTATGATTCGTTATTTCCTTAATAAGCTACAATAATAACCTTATCAGCTGTTGTCATGGATATACCCTCTGCAGCTTCTTTCCAAGTAAGTGCAAGTGGATGGATTGTAGCTTGTTTTTTTCCTTGTAGCTGAATTGTTACTATACACGAATAAACTTCTGCTTCAATAAAAAGGTTATGTGGCAATGTACACTACGTAGTTTATGATATTCTCAAACTGATGGTAGCTATAAAAATGTTCCGAATAAAAACTGATTGAGTGTGTTTTCCCCCTCTACCTTTCAAATATTTTAGCTTTTATAGGTTTACTGTGTTATGATTTTTCATGAAAGCGTTTGATTAAGAATCTTAAGTTTAAGAATACTGGAATGAGAAAACAACAAGCTAGTCAGAATAGACTAGACGCAGAATCGCGAAGGCTGAGGATGAGAGCACAATAGCTCTCGAAACATGTTTCAAATAAAGGAAAAATAACATCTTGAGGTAAAGTAAATTCAAATTTTAAATATTATATATATATATATAATTATTATTTTGGCATCTCTTTACTACAATTTGCTGCTTTTAAACCAATAAGCACATTGCAGTAAGAAAGTTTAGCAATGTCAATAAGTAAATTTATAATAAGTAAATGTCAATTTTTAATCCAATTTGTAAAGATTTTAATTCTGAGAACTCTGATATAAGTAAACTCAATAAAAAACAAAAAAACGTTGTATAAAACCAAAATGTTATTGAAGATGAAACAGAACAAAACACGTAAGAAATTTCTACTTCTGGTATTGTACTGCAAATGATTTACCGGTATTTATTTGTTAATAATAACAAATTATTAATGACAACAATTTATTCAGTCGTCAAAAAATATTAATTTCAGTTAATTTGATAGAATAAATCAAAAACCAAAAATAATTTCAACAACATTAAATAAATTGTTTTAATAAAGTTTATAAAAAATTACAGTTGGCAATACTGTACTGTTCAGACTCAAAATTGAATTCAAATTAGGAAACAGCTGTTTAACAATTAATTTATAATACAGTAGCTTAATTATTTATCCTAACTAACTTGTAAGCTAGGATTTGTAGTGTATTTTTTTAACATAATTTCGAGATGCCATTGCAATTTTCAAATAATGAGTGTGCAAAAAACTGTTTTCGTGTACGGTTTTAGCAGTGGAAATTCTTGGGCTGCAAAACGTGAATACCAACGAAGATTAACAAATAGAAGAGTACCTCATCACGAAACATTTTCCCTGGTGTTTCATAATTTACGAACTATCGGGTCGTTTCCAATGGTTGTTTGTTCTATTGAACGTCCTGTAATGATAAAAAAATATCATTCAAATGACACAGCGCAGTCCTCAACTTACCACCCGAAGGACTTCACTTGGAACAAGCATACCTCGTACTAAAGTCTGGAGAACATAAAGGAAGAGAATTTTTATCCTTATCATTTGCGATACTGTTCAACATGCTCAACCAGGTGACTGCGAGTAACGAAAAATTTTTGCCCGTGGGTACACGAAAACTGAAATAATGTTTACTCACTGATGAATCTATTTTTGCGAGAAATGGTACACTACATTTGAAAAATAGTCACCGGCGGATAATAATTGAAAATGCAAATGAAGTATTAGAGTCAAACTTTTAAAACCGGTTATCGTTAAATGTATGATGCGGTATAATTGACGACCAGGTAACTGTACCATTAATATTATTTAAGATCGCCTTACTGGTACTGCGTGCAAAGACTTTTACGCGATCAGTTGCCAATCCTGTCAGAAGACATAATATCTTGAAAAAAGGCTGCAAACGTTCTTTCAACATGATGGTGCACCACCTCTTTATTCAGTTAGATAGCTCTTAAATCTAAGTTATTCAGGCAGATGGATCGGTCGAGGAGGACCTATTAATTGTCTTCCCAAGTCCCCTGATTTAAATTCCCTGGATTATTACCTGTAGAGGTATTTAAAGGAGTTAGTTTATACGAAGCAAAAAGGTTAATTAAAGGGAAGAATTAATGGACAGAATTTTAATGCATTTGAGCGTCTTAAGAACAACAGTGACACTGTTAGAAAAGCTTCTTTGATGTCATATGTCGCACTACATTTTGCATAAACAATCAAGAACATTTCGAACAGTATCTTTAAGGTATAGAGAATTCAACTGATTTCTCTCAAACATCTATTAGGCTTTTTATAAGTTATGCTTCTGTTCTCAATTATAATAATTTCTTACATTTTTAAATCTGTTTCTTCTTCAATAAAATTTGATTTTTATAACGTTCATCTATTTTTTATTGTCTTAAATCTAGATTTCTCACAACTAAATTTTTTATTAATAATTACAAATTATACTCTATTATTTACAAATTATTCTTAAATTGTATTACAAATTGACATTCATTTATTGGCAACTTAAACAAGTAAATTCACATCAAACTCAAGATACAATTCTGGGAACATCTTTTTTAAAATTTTCAGGACATTACGAAACCACATTTTAAAATTTCCGTACTTTCCCACAAACCGCACCTAACTACTTTTCGATGTTTTGGGTATGTGATAGTATCGATATACCACGATATGAAGAAGTGTACCAATTGTACGTGATTCTATTGCTGAATATGACGTGAAAATACGTAATGTGGTAAAGCGTGAGGTTAGGTAAGAATGTTTCAGTTTTTTAATTTATTGTTTAAAGTAAACTAAACTCATCGTTGAAAAAACATAACATTCGATAAGTAAATACAATGACTGTAACAGATTGATACAGTTGGTGACAATCTCAGAACGTATAAAAAGAAACAACTAAAACCAAATGGAACTAAGCATTGTTGTGATATTCAAGCGTTTTCTTCTACGTCATTCATAAACATGCTGAACTTACACTTTAAATGTCGTTCATAATGGATGTATTTTATTACTATGGCATTATATTTAAACCTCACCTAACGAACATACGCTTGCGAACTTTAAACGTTGTTCATAATGGATGTATTTTATTATTATGGCATTATATTTAAACCTCACCTAACGAACATACGCTTGCGAACTTTGCGTACGCCTTCACTTCGAATGAATTAAAATGCAATTTTTGTCACTTTCGAGTTGCTCTAAGTGCGAATCAGCATTGCTAGTGAGTTAGTTAGACGAGAATTGAATCACCAACTATTTGTGTTCCTACTGAATACCTCTCTTAGCGGACAGCCTATACAGTAGCATAGTAGAAAACATGGATGTTGCTGATAAAGTGAGATCGCCATCCTTACAGCAGAAATGGGACGATCTTTCTCTTCCGCAGGGAAGGTTACCTACGTAGAAAATTTCTGGATAATATTATTGAATGTCGATAGACCTCTGGGATAGAAGTATTCAGGGATTACGGAGTCGCCAAGAAAACTTTAACTGATTTATTGAGACAGTGTTGTCCTGTAGGCAGGAGCCTCGAAGAAGGGACTGGTCTCCTAATATTATGCTGTACATGACTGCATGAACTCCGGGATGATGACAAATGGTTTCAAGAGAGTGGAGATGGTGTTCATGAAAGTCTGTATATCTGTATAAAACACGTTGACAAAAGATTATTTAATTTCTGCTGTTTGTATAGTCATGTGGAGAGATATTTCATGAAATATACTTAAGTCAATGTACTTAAAAGTAGGCTAGAAACAAATTTAATTTTCTTGATAATATTTAAAGTTGCCTTTTTTGTACAGTTGACAAGGTGTAGGCTTAGTAAGGGTTATGCTGCATTATTTTATGTGGAACACAAGTAGGATGCGTTAAGCCCAGGTGTAAATCTGGAAACGTTCCACTCCGAGATAGAAGGAACATACAATGTCATGCTTTGAAATCAAGTGCTCTGACCACTGCGTAGTCGAACACCCTTCCTGATAACATTACTTAAGACACGGTTGTAACGTTTATAGTTTGAATAATTAAGAGCGAGATGTGTGTACAGTTTACTGTCTTCTGTAAGTGTTTCGGAATTATTTGTTGTATACAAGGAATGGGACATACTTCAGAGATGCAATCTACAGGCTTAAATAAAGAAGAAATTCTTTACTTTCCCAATAACCGTACCTACACAAATTTCGATATTTCGATTATGCGATATGTAAATAATATCGCATCTAATTTTAGTTACATAATAGAAATGTTGAAAATATATTCCCGTTAAGTTATAAAATAGCTTGTTGACGATTGAAATCGTTTTCCATTTTCTTATTTTTTTTACGAAAAATGTATCTAGCAATAATGTAACTTCGATCTGCGCCTTCCTTTGAGCAGTGAATTTCATACATGTATTTTTTTTAGCCGCCGAAATCTATTTGTGGTTGTCGCTTTTCTCTGGTCCCGTACTAATGTTTTTTGTTTTTTTTTTAGTTTACGTATTCCGTGTACACGGTTACAATACAGTCCGTAAAGATATAATACGTCCTGTTTTAATTCCAACACGATTGCAAAAAACGTAATTTTTCGTTCGCAAGCGTATGTTCGTTAGGTGAGATTTAAATATAATGCCATAGTAATAAAATACATCCATTATGAACAACGTTTAAAGTTCGCAAGCGTATGTTCGTTAGGTGAGGTTTAAATATAATGCCATAGTAATAAAATACATCCATTATGAACGACAGTTAAAGTGTAAGTTCAGCATGTTTATGAATGACGTAGAAGAAAACGCTTGAATATCACAACAATGCTTAGTTCCATTTGGTTTTAGTTGTTTCTTTTTATACGTTCTGAGATTGTCACCAACTGTATCAATCTGTTACAGTCATTGTATTTACTTATCGAATGTTATGTTTTTTTAACGATGAGTTTAGTTTACTTTAAACAATAAATTAAAAAACTGAAACATTCTTACCTAACCTCACACTTTACCACATTACGTATTTTCACGTCATATTCAGCAATAGAATCACGTACAATTGGTACACTTCTTCATATCGTGGTATATCGATACTATCACATACCCAAAACATCGAAAAGTAGTTAGGTGCGGTTTGTGGGAAAGTACGGAAATTTCATAAAAACATCCGGTCCGGTCCGGAAACGCTTCGTTTTCGATTTATGACTTGCGAAAAATTTCACCGTGATTTCTGTTCCAAAGCCACAATTAAGCCGTATTGAAATTCTTGAAACTTAAATTAAAGGGTTAAATTATGGTTTCGTAATGTCCTGAAATTTTAAAAAAGATGTTCCCAGAATTGTATCTTGAGTTTGATGTGAATTTACTTGTTTAAGTTGCCAATAAATGAATGTCAATTTGTAATACAATTTAAGAATAATTTGTAAATAATAGAGTATAATTTGTAATTATTAATAAAAAATTTAGTTGTGAGAAATCTAGATTTAAGACAATAAAAAATAGATGAACGTTATAAAAATCAAATTTTATTGAAGAAGAAACAGATTTAAAAATGTAAGAAATTATTATAATTGAGAACAGAAGCATAACTTATAAAAAGCCTAATAGATGTTTGAGAGAAATCAGTTGAATTCTCTATACCTTAAAGATACTGTTCGAAATGTTCTTGATTGTTTATGCAAAATGTAGTGCGACATATGACATCAAAGAAGCTTTTCTAACAGTGTCACTGTTGTTCTTAAGACGCTCAAATGCATTAAAATTCTGTCCATTAATTCTTCCCTTTAATTAACCTTTTTGCTTCGTATAAACTAACTCCTTTAAATACCTCTACAGGTAATAATCCAGGGAATTTAAATCAGGGGACTTGGGAAGACAATTAATAGGTCCTCCTCGACCGATCCATCTGCCTGAATAACTTAGATTTAAGAGCTATCTAACTGAATAAAGAGGTGGTGCACCATCATGTTGAAAGAACGTTTGCAGCCTTTTTTCAAGATATTATGTCTTCTGACAGGATTGGCAACTGATCGCGTAAAAGTCTTTGCACGCAGTACCAGTAAGGCGATCTTAAATAATATTAATGGTACAGTTACCTGGTCGTCAATTATACCGCATCATACATTTAACGATAACCGGTTTTAAAAGTTTGACTCTAATACTTCATTTGCATTTTCAATTATTATCCGCCGGTGACTATTTTTCAAATGTAGTGTACCATTTCTCGCAAAAATAGATTCATCAGTGAGTAAACATTATTTCAGTTTTCGTGTACCCACGGGCAAAAATTTTTCGTTACTCGCAGTCACCTGGTTGAGCATGTTGAACAGTATCGCAAATGATAAGGATAAAAATTCTCTTCCTTTATGTTCTCCAGACTTTAGTACGAGGTATGCTTGTTCCAAGTGAAGTCCTTCGGGTGGTAAGTTGAGGACTGCGCTGTGTCATTTGAATGATATTTTTTTATCATTACAGGACGTTCAATAGAACAAACAACCATTGGAAACGACCCGATAGTTCGTAAATTATGAAACACCAGGGAAAATGTTTCGTGATGAGGTACTCTTCTATTTGTTAATCTTCGTTGGTATTCACGTTTTGCAGCCCAAGAATTTCCACTGCTAAAACCGTACACGAAAACAGTTTTTTGCACACTCATTATTTGAAAATTGCAATGGCATCTCGAAATTATGTTAAAAAAATACACTACAAATCCTAGCTTACAAGTTAGTTAGGATAAATAATTAAGCTACTGTATTATAAATTAATTGTTAAACAGCTGTTTCCTAATTTGAATTCAATTTTGAGTCTGAACAGTACAGTATTGCCAACTGTAATTTTTTATAAACTTTATTAAAACAATTTATTTAGTGTTGTTGAAATTATTTTTGGTTTTTGATTTATTCTATCAAATTAACTGAAATTAATATTTTTTGACGACTGAATAAATTGTTGTCATTAATAATTTGTTATTATTAACAAATAAATACCGGTAAATCATTTGCAGTACAATACCAGAAGTAGAAATTTCTTACGTGTTTTGTTCTGTTTCATCTTCAATAACATTTTGGTTTTATACAACGTTCTTTTGTTTTTTATTGAGTTTACTTATATCAGAGTTCTCAGAATTAAAATCTTTACAAATTGGATTAAAAATTGACATTTACTTATTATAAACTTTACTTATTGACATTGCTAAACTTTCTTACTGCAATGTGCTTATTGGTTTAAAAGCAGCAAATTGTAGTAAATAGATGCCAAAATAATAATTATATATATATATAATATTTAAAATTTGAATTTACTTTACCTCAAGATGTTATTTTTCCTTTATTTGAAACATGTTTCGAGAGCTATTGTGCTCTCATCCTCAGCCTTCGCGATTCTGCGTCTAGTCTATTCTGACTAGCTTGTTGTTTTCTCATTCCAGTATTCTTAAACTTAAGATTCTTAATCAAACGCTTTCATGAAAAATCATAACACAGTAAACCTATAAAAGCTAAAATATTTGAAAGGTAGAGGGGGAAAACAGACTCAATCAGTTTTTATTCGGAACATTTTTATAGCTACCATCAGTTTGAGAATATCATAAACTACGTAGTGTACATTGCCACATAACCTTTTTATTGAAGCAGAAGTTTATTCGTGTATAGTAACAATTCAGCTACAAGGAAAAAAACAAGCTACAATCCATCCACTTGCACTTACTTGGAAAGAAGCTGCAGAGGGTATATCCATGACAACAGCTGATAAGGTTATTATTGTAGCTTATTAAGGAAATAACGAATCATAATTAATATAATACAATTTAGTTTAGGCACTTTAAACTAATTAGTTTAGATATGAAAACTGTAGTTGAAAAGTGCTGATTTGTAAAACGTTGTGTCTGCTTTAATACTAGTGATGATTTTTTAAAGTGTTTTTTTTTTCTATTTGTGTAAATAAGCCTAGCAACACTGATTATTTTAAACAATGCATCGACAATGAATTTACGTAAGAAACGACAATAGGATGATAGATTGTCTTTTCTTATAAAATGTTAAAGTTGCAAAACCATAAAACAGGACTGATTGAAAAAATAAACGACAACGTTTTCAAATCGTCCCAGTTAAAACAAGAAAAAAAGATATTGGCCGCTTTTAATTTCACACCATCACATGATGCAACGAGTTCCTAATGTTTGTGGTCTTGTACCAGTTATTTCTGTACGACATAGAATGCATGTGTAGCAATGTATACATTTTAAAAATGAAAGTTAAACATTTGGTTAAGAGATTAAAAGACAGCCCACTTTCCTCCAAAAGATAACCGTGGACAATAAAATAATCAACTCCACAACGTGAGCGTAAGACTGTTACGCCGATTCACAACCATAACAAATCATTCAAAGATAGACATTTAATTTTTTCACGACGAAGTTCATAACATACGATTTTGTATTTGTTAATTTTTAATGCAATAATTAGAGAATTAAATAGTTATTAATAAAATTCTGTACTATCTGCATTATTATTATTAATAATGTTTACAAGGAAAAACAGGCTGAGTCCAGAACTGAGCTTGTTTTTCCATTGTTTTGATGGCACATTACAATCTATATATATAAAAGAGAAATACCACTGACTCACTGACTCACTGATTCATCACGAAATCTCCGAAACTATAACACCTAGAAACTTGAAATTTGGCATGTAGGTTCCTTATGTGATGTAGGTATCCGCTAAGAAGGGATTTTTGGAAATTCAACCTTTAAAGGGGGAAAAAAGGGGGGGAAAGTTTGCCTGACTAACGGACATAGAATCAACGTAGAGCAAAAACTACTGAATGGATATCAATGAAACTTTGAACATAGCTTCATCATAGGTCTTAGGTGCTCACTAAGAAACGGTTTTAAAAAGTTTCACTCCTAAGGGGCAAAAAACCAAATAATGGTATTTATCGCGGGAATTGCATACTTTGTAAATGAAGTGGTTGACATCTCAGTTTATTGGAAACCCCGAATACAATTAGTTCTGAGTTTTTAATCATTGTTTTAAATTGAAAAACTTCGTTGTTTGCAGGTTCTTATAGTCGAGAAAATTTCGAAGTTCAATTAATTAATAATTGTATGTCCTTTTTTTCCTCGGAAACGGCTCTAACGATTTTCTCGAAATAAATAATAAATAGCTGTTGCTATGAATGTAAATAAACAAACTAAGAGTTGAGAATTTGTACAATCTATCTAATCCTATACTATTAAGCGAGCAATAATTGTACAATTACGTACAACGTGAAACTCCGTAGCGAAGCACGGGTATTTTGCTAGTTAACGTATAAATGACATAGGCCTAATGTTATTAAATAGTTGGATGAAAAAAACACAAAATACTTCTCGAAATATTTCAAGTTAGCTATTTGATAATTAATATGAACAATAATGTTAAAAACAGAGAAGAGGAACACTTACAAATTGTAAAAATAGTTTCCTAATAAATTTTGTGAATGTGACTGAGCCTATTTTTTCGTGTACCCTTCATTTGGATTAGGACGGACAGAGAAAACGAAGTCATTATCATATACTATTTTCGATAGTACTTCTGTATTGGTATGCTATCATTCGGATGAACAATTTTTTTACGCCTTCATTTCAGTGGATGGTATTTAAAACGAATTTACCTTTTACTGAAATTGAATTTCGTTGTTGAGTGTTTTGCATGTAATTACATAATTTCATTTCTGTTTCAGTGTGCAGTTTTGTGGTGCATAAACGGTGCCATGAGTTCGTTTCATTTACCTGCCCTGGCGCCGACAAGGGACCAGATTCTGATGTAAGTACATCATTGTAGATACTTAACATTGTGTTTTTGTGTTTGAATAAAACGAATAATATTATCCGCGGAGAGACTTGAATTACATACGGGAAATAAAAATGTTTTAAAACGTTAATAACATTCATAATCTGATACAGTGTTGCGTCCATATCGCTTATTTCCTTCCCAAATTGTTTCTTTGAATAAAGAATGTTTGATTTTTTTTGTAGATTTTAATCCTCTTTTATTGATCACCTCAGTTTTGTATGAACGAATACAGTACAAATCACATCATTAACTATAAGCCAGTCAGCATTCGAAGCGTATTTTATACAGTGCACTATTTTTTTCTTTAGTTATTAAATTATCGACAATTCACTTGTTATTGAATATTGTAAACTGTGTTACACTTCTATTCGCTAGCACATGGTACGAAAATTTTAATGTAATGCGATGGTGTAAAAACTGCAGCGTTTACGTTTTATTCAATAAATTGTGTGTGTGTGCGCGCGCGCGCGTTTCTTTATATCTACATATACTCAGAAAGAATATATTTAAAATCTGTTATGCAACAGGTACATCAGGAATGCAGTAAAAGTAATGCAACTAGACGAAATTGCACATCATTTTATATATTCTGTGAAACTGAAAACTGAATAATTATGCCTAATCCCACACCAGTGAGCGTTTCATACATAAATATTTGGTATCAAAAACTGCGAGCCTTATATTATTGTTGTGTCTAGGGACGGTATTCTTACCGATGTAGTCACAGGCGGTTCATGGAAGCAAACAGTATTATGCAACGGTGTGTTTACAAACTACGCAACACGTTCGTTCTTGTGCACCCTTTCTCCCACGTTCGTAGTTCAGTAAAGATTTTATCTACTAAAAGAAAGATTTTAGTACTTTCTCATCTCCCTTCGTTTCCATTATGTGACTGATGCTGAAAGTTTAAACGTTAATCAATTTTTTTTACAGTTGGAAATTATCTGACGATCTGCATGAGCGTCATTCCTTAATTACAGTGCACATTTACAAGTTTCGTGGCTGACAGTAGTCGTGCGACATGCACCAGGTTAAGCGTTTCACAACTGTGACGAAACTTAAAACCTGCAAATTCTATACATTCGTTCGTACTTTTCCAGCAAGAAGTAGTCTAGAAAACATTTTACAGTGAATTTTACTGTAGATTGGAATGCTACTTTTACTTACCCGTAATTATTATCACACACGGACGCGCGCGCGCGCGCTCTCAGTATTCCAAAACAAAGTGACGAACGTGTCCTATTAACAAGTTGGAGTTTTTTGCTTTTCTGGTTACAGGAACGCACAATTCTGGTCTTAACACAATTCTTTCGAACTTGTCATAAATGAACATGAACACGCAGTGGCGTGGCGTGGGTACATAATACCTGTTTCCGGTTGTGATAGGCCTAAAACTTAACCTAAAAATTCATTAGAATTTTTTCTTGTACCAAGTGTTCGTTTGTACCAAATGATAGAGCATTTTATATCATTCGCTGGGAGGAGAAGAGGGTCCGGTTCAACGCGATCTGACTTATTATACTTACACAGACTAAATCAGAACACAAATAATCGAATTAAAAGTAATAAAAACAAACAGAGAAACACGTGACTGAACGAACCAAACACAAATAGGTACGTAGTATATGCTGCTCGTCAGTTCCGAAAACGAACATAGCTGCTATCTAAGCGTTGTACCGATTTATACAGCGGCAACACATTGTGTCCCCCATCCACAGTTTGTCCAGTGACAACTACGATGTCAATGATCGTACGCAGTAAAGCATTACCGATGTCTGAGCCGGCAACACAAGACGGTCCAAATGCCCAGCAATGCTAAGCTTTTCTTCAATTTTCCCTACTAATATTGTTCGGATTTCAAATATTCAATAACTAAAGTATTTATTCAGTGATATACTTATATTATTTTCTCTTATTTCCAGTACAGTTGCCGTCGGCAACAGCGGTTACATGGTACCTATGCTTTGTTTCATGTAGTGTAAACTGTACCCGAAAGCATAGTGTCCAATCTATACTTTTGTTTTAATAATAAACTTGAGGTGTGAAGGAACTAATCACTCCATTGATTGTGTTTTCGTGAGTCAGAAGAGCTCGAACGAGCGCCTATAACTTCGCAATGAGTGTTAAGCTGTCGTGGTAATAATGTTGATAAAACTCGAGTTTTAGTTTCGTTTCACTAGTAACTAAATGCTATAATTTTTATAACTACAATAATGTTTCCTTCAAAATTTCTTTTCGGATTACTGGTCTTTTCGGACTGACAAGATTTCGGATTCTATCATTTGTTATACAGGCATATAAATTTTATGATTTTTGCCTTTATTGGATTAAGTAAGCTGTTGTTTAGGTTCCCCTTATCTCTCCTACGTAAGTTTACTTAATTTATCTTCAACTGAGGGACAATCTCTTTTTCTCTTTCCGGGCTTCTACTTGTCAGACGAACATAACTGTCCCTTTAAAATTCATATTAGCACACGCGGGCATCAGTTACGTATAGTTAGTCATTTTTAAGAGCTTATAATGATTTTGCATTTAAGTTAAACTAATTTGAGACTTTTTTTAATGTTTAAAGTGCTTCTTTTTTGGTGCATTAGAAAAATATATATTTGATCGTTATCTAATCACTAGCTTTCTTCGTAACAGGACTCTCCGCTGAGAGGAAATTACGATTGGAATACCTCAGGAGAGCGTCTTAGGTCCCTTGCTTCTTTCTGTGTACGTCAACGACGTGCCCGAGTTTCGTTAATCCCGGTTGGCCATGTTTGTCGACGGCACGGCAGTCTATGCTGTCGATCGTAGCGCCGAAATGGCCGTTATCTGGCTCCAGGAACACATACGTTCAACGTTGAACACATACGTTCAAGGGGGGGGGGAAATGTAGGGTCTCCATTAATGTGGCTAAGAGGACAGCTGTATAACCCTCCCAGACTTTACATAGGCGGTACCCGACTCCTTGGTCTCCTAGTGTAAAGGACGTTTACGTGGAGACTTCACCTCGACAGACGTTTCACGTGGCTGACTTATTCCGAACAAGTAGCCAACAATACAGCCATTCGTGTACACCAGCTCTTCTGACCCCTGCTTTCCAGCAATGGAATGTCTCTCCGTTTAGGCAAATTCATCGTAACCGATAGTTATCTACGCGATCCTAGTATGGGTCTACTTGGGAAAGACCCCCGAAGCCAAAACTCCAGTCTCTCGTGGACCGAGGTTTGTGGTGGGCTTGTAAAGTTAATTTACCTTACTTCGGATCGGACCATCCGTACTGCTCTAGGTATCTGTTCCCTGAACGCCACAATACGGACACTTTCCAGAAATTTCTACCGCCGCTGTTGCCGTTTCCAGGGTAACACCCTCATCAGAGCCCCCATTTCTGCCAGATGATTCTTGGAACTCAGCGAACTCTGACCCTGAATCAGATAACGTCTAACAGAAACTCCTCCACAAGTAGCAGGCCACACCAATAACAATCCCCAGTTATCGTTGTCTCCGCGGCGGTAGTTCATCTGAAGTTTGGACGCGGTTAATCGCGGGCGACGGGTTAGCCCGTACGCTTGCGCAGCTTCTGGTCTCTCTTAATTTATCTTCAATGTATATAAGCCCGCAGAAACCAGTAAGTTGTAACTATTAAATTTTAATATCTTAATTTGGCACTAAAACATGAAAAGTGTGAGGTCTTTATCTGAATAGTAAAATACAATTCTGATAGCCTACTTCTTTTTCCTTACTTCAAATGAGGAACACTTATTACATTTGATCCTTTATAATATACTGTAGATACATGCCATTGTCAGCTACTAGTCAGTACTAGGTCCTTAGGTCCTTTGTAATTTTGATTTGATGGCTATCGCACTTGGTTCTTGTAGGACTACACAGGTCTCGAATTACGTAAGCAATTTCCTTGCAGACCTGTTTATTTAAATAAAATGCTGAGTAACTCGGATTTCCTAAATATAGTCATTTCCATGTATTTTTTGTTTAAAATCAAGCTCTTCAACAGGAATATAAAAGTTTCTATTTGAGGATTGACGGAATATAGGGAAATTGACTATATTGTGTGAAATTTTTCGATCAACAAATGTTTTCAACATCATAAAATTATATACATTGAGATAATATGTCTACAGTCCATATAACGTATGAAAGCAAGGCGAATTAATAAACAGTTCTACTATGTTGATTCTTATTAACGTATTTATGCATTCTGTACTATACAAAGTGTAATGGTTAACGTGGTAATGTGTACGACTTTAAGCATTAGTTGTGTACCTGTTTTCATTAGTTTCGCGTGTTACCAGATTCATTTAGCGTGTCATTTTGTACGAAAAGTATGCTTCACGGCGGTATTAATTTTTGACGCTGTCAGTGGTAGTGCTGATGAATTGGGACCACCTTTGGAAGTGTACAGAGTGTAAAGAGATATTTCTTTAATATTCGTAAGTTTAACTCCAAATCTATCTACTTTTGTTCTGTCAACACTTGTCACGTACAGGTATCCATGCTGTTCAACTAAAAGTTTGAAATACAGTAACATAGATACGTCATTAAATATGCACGTGTTTAGAAACGTGTGCGAAATATTCAATGTCCCCACTATACAACTATTGAGAGTCGTTTATTGTATGTATACACAAGTGTTTAATTCCTCTGGACGGAGGTCTCGCAGTCGTTCTATGATTAGTTTCCGCTATGGCAAAATAGTTCTACCACTAACCTGTTTGAAGTATTGCTTTTGTACCACCAACCTCTTTGATCTGTGTGCTTGTTTTATTGGGTATTATACGAAATTACTTCATAAATTAAAGTTTTTTATGAGCACGAATCAGTGAGCTAATGAATATAACTTATGTTACGTATTGTTACGTATATTGATCGCATAGAATACTTCCACCATTTTTATGTATTGCAAATTATAGGCCTATAAAGTGTCTAATTACTCAAGTGACAACGTTAACCAACAAGTGAACTTTACGGGAAGTTTTGCTATTCATTTTTTCAGCGGCGCAGGCAGGAAACTTTTCTGGTGGGATTTTAGTTTGTATGACTAAAATTACACAAATTAAATTCAGACTTATTATTTGCTAATCATTATGTTGTAATCAAGATGACAATTGAATAAACATAGGTTTATACTCTTAGATACATAAAATTTAACAAAGTCGTGAAACAATAAAGATGTTATCTCACATTAAAATGTAAATAAAATAAAGGATGCCAGAAAACTGCACAAATGTTCATACAGCGTCTGCAGACGCAAATAGTGTTACCTGTTTTTACGAGTGTTTAAATCCTTCGCAATAGTGTACATAACTTTAAATATTTTGCCACAAAAGTAATTAAATCGGTCTACTCGTTTTCCACAGAAATTAGTCAAATATTTTTATAAAATAGATAATACAACCCTAATAAAATACATTTCAAAACCGCGCTATGGTGTGTGCAAATATATAATTGGCCGCATATTTGTTGAAGGTACCATACAAATCAGGTCACGCTGTGGAACGTTCGTGAACATCACATTTGGTGTTAAATCTACATATATACGTACGGAGTAGTAGACACATTTAAGACTGAAAATTTGTATTGTTGTTAATGATGATAAACTAAACTTTCGAAATGATGTTAAACTAAAAAGTACGAAAAAGTTATTAAATATTATAACATTGACAAACTCTGATCACATTTGATACCAAAAGGTATAATAGTAACTATGCCATTTCTTGTTGCCAGCGGCCTACCTTTCTCATTACTTGTTGGGTGTGATGTACTCAGACAACACTCTGCCATAATCCTGGCAGGGAGAAGTATCACTAACCACAGAACAAGGGATATGGTCAGCCGATATAGTGAATGGTGGCAACTTACCATTGATAACAAACCACTATAACATGATCCAAAACAATTATTGCCAACAATCACCCGGAAGAATATTGAAAGATTGGAAGGATGAAGAATTATGGTCAAGCAAGCTGGATGAGATCAGAAACTTCCAACGAGAAGAACAATATCCACAGATTAGTGTGCAACAGTCAGAGGAACTCATAAGTATATACAACAGATATAAACACATTTTTTCTGACGCCCCAGGCAAAGTAAAGAATTATCAATACCGAATACGATTTAAAGAACCCGTTGACTTCAAGAAAAAATCTTACCCCATTGCTTACTCACAAAGAAATGCAGTGAGGGCAGAAATCAATCAAATGATGGAAGATGATATCATTGAATTAAGTCAATCACCGTATACAAGTCCAATAGTGGCGATACCAAAAAAGGACGGAAGGGTGAGAATCTGCCTCGATGCCAGAGAAATTAATAAAATGATAGTGAACGATAGAACATCACCGGGGGAAATAGAAGAAATCCTTAAGAAGTTCCACGGTATAAAATACATTAGCTCGTGGGACACGGTATGTGGATACTGGCAGGTGGAGCTACATCCGAACAGTAGACAATACTTAACATTCCTGTTCGATGGGAGGAACTATCAGTTCAAAAGACTGCCATTTGGACTGATAAATTCGGTCGCAGTATTTGTTAAATGTATGGACCAAATACTGGGACAAGATGTACTGAATTTTACCACCGTGTACGTAGATGACCTGCTAATAACATCATCAAATTGGCAAGAGCATTGTGCCAGAGTGGAAACCGTACTAAAAAGGTTATCAGATAATCACGTAACCCTTAAGCTGGACAAGTCAAAGTTTATAGCCCGAAAAATACAATTTATAGGATTCAATCTAGCAGAGGAAGGCATATCTCCTTCGTCAGAAAAAGTTGAGGCGATACAACGATTCACCACACCAAAAAACAAAAAACAACTTCAATCTTTCCTGGGAATCTGCAATTATTATCGTAAATTTCAAGATAATTATTCCAAACTAACAGCAAAATTCAAAAAACAATTATCAGTTAAGGACAAGTGGACTTGGGGGTCCGAACAAGATGAAGTATTTAACCAAATAAAAGAAAAGTTCTTGAACACCGTGATCTTACATCATCCAGACTTCAAAAAGCCATTCTTCATGAACTGTGATGCGAGTGATGTCAGTGTAGGTGCGGTATTATACCAAGAAGATGAGAAGGGACAGCATATGGTTATTAGTTTTGCAAGCAGAATTTTAAATGGATGCGAACGAAATTATCACGTCACGGAGAAAGAACTACTTGAGTGTCGTGTTCGCCTGCAACAAATTTAGGACTTACATTCTGGGATACGATATAACAGTGAGAAGTGACCATAGATCCATTTCATTCCTTAAGCAGTGTAAACTCAGCCACGGAAGATTAACTCGATGGATATTGTTGCTACAGGAATATCACATAAACTGGGAGTACATCCCAGGGAAGAAAAACATAGCTGCGGACATCTTATCCCGTATAAACGTCCAGCAACAAACTTTCGAGGGGGAGAAAGAACAATTAGTTAAGGTGTATAACATTATTAAAAACAGAGTAGATCTAGAAAAAATAACCCAAGAAATAAGAAGATGTCAAACTGTGGATCCAAAAATAATGAGTATCCGGGAGAGAATGTTAAAAGATGAAGAAACCATTCTACAATATTATAAAATACATGACAACTTGCTATTTATTAAAAACAATCCTGCAATCGGAGAATGGAAACTTGTAATACCATCTATAGTGGAGGAACAATTGATACTAGACTACCACATTAGATACGGCCATATGGGGGCTATAAAAGTGATAAAAGCTTTACAGGAACAAGTTTACATCAAAAATATTTATCGAAAAGTAAACAAAATCATTCAAAAATGTGATATTTGCCAAAAGGTAAAATGCAATAATTCAAAAAAGGAAGGTATGATGATACCTATCACATCAAGTCAGAAATTAGAAAGGGTATTCCTTGATATATGTGGTCCATTTCCTATCAGTGGAGGAAGACACAGATACAAATTTATAATCATTATGTTTGACCACTTCACCAAATACACAAAGTTGTACTCCATTAACCGTGCAACAACAAAGAAATAATTGAGATTATCTTAACCAAGTTTATACCAGAAGTGGGAAAACCGACGGCCGTTATAACAGATCATGGAACCCAATTTAAGGGAAATCTCTGGAAAAATAAGCTCTGTGAACATAATATTAAAACTTACAAAACATCCGTTTATCACCCAAGCAGCAACCCAGCTGAAAGAGTACTCAGAGAAGTGGGTCGAATACTGAGAACCTACTGCCACGATAAACAAAGAGAATGGCACAATTACGTGAAATCCACTGAAGAATTTATAAACTTAGCTTACCACGACTTTACGGAAGCTACCCCATACACAATGATGTTTGAGCGGCCACCGCCTAGAGAGATAACTGATATGATCCAATTCCCCACCAACACCGAATATCAATTCGAGAAAAAAAGATTCTACAACAGAATAGCCGAAAAGGTAGAGCAACAAAAGAATAAGTACGCTAAGAACCAGAAAAAGACTATTAAGTACGATGTAGGAGAAAGGGTACTTTTAAAAAACAGAGAATTACCCAGCTCCATAGAAGGCATCACTAGAAAGTTACTATTATTATACGTAGGACCATACACTATAACAAGAGACAAGGGCAATAACACTTACGAGATCACTCACCCTGTCACCCAGAAAATAAAGGGTGTATACAATCAAGCCTCAATTAAGAAATATTATGACAATCAACAATGACTGTAAAAAAACAATTTAAAGTAAAAAACCAACAAAAATACTTTAAATAAAGAAAAAAAAAAAATAACGTGACAAACAAACAAGTTTGCCAATGTCATAAAGAAAAGCTCTCTAAAGAATGTCAAAATTCCAAAACATTGGTAAGTACAGCTTACACTAAGCATTAGAGAAACCATTATGATGAATAAAAAATTGTAAAAAATCAACAAAGATATATAAGAAAAGCTTACCCAAATATCTCGATAATATTTTAGAACAATTAAAAATGGAGAGATAAAAGTTACAAGGCATTCATATAAAGTAAGAGCAACCAACTTACTACAATATCTAAATAAAAAATTAATAATAGAGGAGTGTAGTCACAAAACATTCCTACAAAATAAGATTAAATTACCATAATATTTAGCCAAAAAATGAGGCATGAAAAGCATAACATACTATAAAGGAATAAGATACAAAAAATTCCTAACTAGTAAGAAGCCATAACTTACTATGATATTTAAAAATTATGAAAAAAATGTCAATCAAAATGATCAGCTTCCACAACTATTTAGAAAGAGGGGAAGTAAAATTACCCAAACCAATGATCACAAAACGATATAAATGAAATCAACATTCTAAGAATTATAATGTGAGATGAGATGAAACAAAGAGTAATTAAAAATGAATAAAAATGTGAATTGTGTCAATAAAAAACAATGCTTCGAATAGTATCAAATAGTATCTATAAAGAAAGATGAAACAATATATGACTCGAACTGAGCAATAATGAAGAAGAAAAGTAAAAGATTCCCAACAAATATTATGATTATGATTATTATTATTATTTTGAGTCACGAGTTGACTATATTTAAGAGTTGTTAATTGAGATTGTCTTTTGAATGAACCAGCAATCATTTTACTGAGCAGGGATGATGTTCCCCTGATATCAGTATAAGAGTAGTTTTGAAGGAAAATAAGATTTATAGGGAATAAGTTATAATAAAAAATCAATAAGCCAGTTCACAATATGAGAAAATAATGAAGAAAAGACTAAGAAGAATGGAATTAAAAGATACAGAATTAATTATAAAAAATGAATGAGAAGCAGGAGAATTTAAAAAAAAAAATGATACAATACAATTGATAATTTCATCAAACTTAGAATCACGTTTTATAAAATGATCAATTTTGGTGGAAGGGCATTATATAACATTGCCAAACTCTGATCACATTTGATACCAATAAGGAAAAAAAAAGGCTAAGAAATAATATATTTTGATAAATAAATAATAACAAGAATGAGAGTAGTAAATATAATTAAGAGTGAATAGTAAACCAAAGGTGATTATTAAAGAAGAAATACGAACTAGACTGACAGACAACTGACATTGACCCAACCCCAGAGATTGGCCAGGTATTAACCAAAATAAAGCGAGACAAGAAGACAGTGAAGAAAAAAGAAAAAAAAAGTACACTCATACAGGCAGGGAATAGAAATGTGTGCGTGTTTCAATCAGAGAACAAATTGTATAGCCTACTATATACTTTGAAACTTTTACTAGGATTATTTCAGCAGTATGTATTTTATTTCAGCATTATGTGTTTGAAGGTATAAGGTTTTGGAGAGTTTATTTATTCGCTAATATTATTGCTGTTGCTACAGATGTAGTATGTTTCAATTAACACAATATATTTTAACATTATTAAATTGTTGTTATTATTATTAATTATGACATTTCAAACCAATTTTTATCACTTTAATGACACAATGTATACAAAATCATGTTTTATTTGAAAGATGTGTTTACAATACCATGTTGTTTTAATATTATAAAATGATATGTGACAGTCTGAAGTTAATGAAAGAGACATGAACTCATTAGATACAAAAACTGTGTAATGATAGTGAGATAGTGAGAAATATAAGGGTAATTAGAGATAGGTAGGGAGTGACAAAGATGAACAGTGAAATGATAAGTGTAATAAAATAAACAACATATAATCTTAAGAAAAAAGAGTTAAACAAGTGTGACAAACCCAAAACATAAGCACATGTTAAATGAGCAATTAAGTTAAGTATATTAGACTGAAAGACACAGAATAATTGTGAATGTAAAAAACAGAAAAAATATTATCTCAGTATAAAAATCACCAGGGTGATTATTGTTATAAAAGAGATGGTGTAGGTATAACACTCACCAAATTTGTTCATTTGTTAATTTAAAGAAAGAAGTTATTGGCTTAATGTTTAAGGCAATAAATACCAGAAGAAATAGTTTTACAGTAATATGTTAGTATGTTTTAAGTAAGTAAGGAATTTATAAAGAAAATAATAGCAATACCTTTATAAGAAATAACAGGCAAAATATAATAATTATGTGTAACGAAAGGGAACATGGCTGAACTATGTACAGACCAGTAATTTAATTATATGTTATGTTTTATTAATAGATGTAAGTGTTAACGATGTGGGTGAGAAATGGGAGTAGGGATAAAAATAGTAATGACATAAATTTAACAAAAACCGCAAAATAATAGCAGTAATATAAATTGAAAGTAATGTATAAAATAAGAAATTATAAGATGTAACAACTTATGCCCATACAGGACATAGCTGTCGAAGTTAAGAAACCCAATAGTAAACAATTGAAGACAATATTTAAATAACAAAACAAGGTAAATTATGTAATTACCAACAACTAACAAAAATAACATGGCAGAATTATATTAAAACTTAGAAATAAGTAAATTATGTATTAACATAGTATTATCAATTTTGGACTAAAACATTAATACATGGCTTAGACCAATCTTGTAAGATATCAAACTAATCTTTGAAAGAAAATAGGAACATCTATGTAAAGATTACAACCATTGAAATTATCCCCAAGTAAATATAGCCATTATAAAATATTTATTCAAATTAAACAAAAAATTCAAAATTTGATAACAATGTGTTTATTTTGAGATCAACCAAGGAGAATAATTACGTTACCATGGAAACTGTGGAGTAACAAGCAAAAAATACCGTTAGATTTTTTTACTGAATGCATGACGCTTTAATGGTATAGACGCTAATTTTCGAGTGACCAAAAATTGTCAATTAAAACATAGAAAATATCAGAAGAAGTTACTACTAAGTGAATACCAAGACGTAAGACGAGGACTGGAACCATATTACTGAAGTTGAGGCCAAATTAACGAAAAAAGAAAATAAATTCCTACCAATTAAACTGGAAAAGTTGCCTGATGTCCCAAACCAATGCAAATTAAAGAGGACTGCAATATAACCATTAATCACAGATCGTGTGAATTCGCCATAACTACGGAAGTGATAAGTACCTATTGAATTACCCAAAATTTATAAATAAACTCACGTTAATTATTTCTCACTAAAGGTCGAAATCTCACTAAACTGAAATTAATTACTTTCAAAGATTAAAAAGAATACTAAGTCACTGTCAATTTATAAACTAACCAATATAAACTGTTGTTAATTATCCATAACTTGTAAACACTTTTACTACACTACACTAAACAAATTATACCTACACAATATGTTAGTTAAGTTTACTTGATGTAAGGGTGCGTATTTTTATTGTTTTAAACATTTGTAATCCTTTTAACGTAATCTCAAGAACCTATGACAAACAAACATTAATAACTTGTGTACTATTCACAACAGACGCCATTATTAAACGTCTGGTTATCAATTCAAATATCGATTTGTCAAACCCTGTAGATGTCTCATATGAATAACCGGAGCATTTTGTAGTAGAATAATTTGTATTAAATGAATAACTAATCACTAATAAAAAATGTATAAGTATTGAGTGTAACCACGGTGTTATAATTTCATTAGGAGGTGCACAATATTTTATGTACATTTCAGCAGACGACTAACGATTTACACAGCCCACGCAACGAATTGCTGAACGCTACAGTTGGCCTAGGCGGGCGGAAATATTTGAATTATTCAAACCGCCTGAGCTGCGCTGGTCATACACCTTAGAATTTTATTTTAATTGTTTTAAGAAAACAATTTGGCGCCACCGGGATTTTCTCACCCCTAGTGAACAACAGGTAAGAACATCGAGACCTGGTTATTCGTACGTTCGCAACGGACGAAATCTGCGGAAGTTGCACGCATTTGAACTACGGATAGAGAAGACACGTTACACCCATTACACACAAATTGTACATTATCCACATTTTACAGAGTAAAACGGTAGCCGTACACACGTCTACTTTACAAATTGGCTTCCATCGCGGGGCTTGAACGAGGCGGACACACGACGACATTACAAATTGGCGACCAACCGGTGGAGCTAGAAGAGAGAGAAATACGAAATTCTAGCGGCGATTACGAAAGGTTACAATATGCACACCAGAGGATTGTCGAAAAAATTGGCAAAGGAGAAGGAGATGGAAGAAAATAGAGGGGAAGAAGAGGAAGGAACACCGATTGAAGAAGTGGAGACAGTAATAACCACAACAGAACCAAACCAAGACGAAGAAATGGAACCACAGGCTGGAGATAGGGGGGAAGCCAGAGGAGGAATGGATTTAATAAAATTAATGGAAATGATGAATAATAATTTGAAGGAGATGAACAATAAATTCGACAAGAATGAGGAGAGCTTGAAGGAGATGAACAATAAATTCGACGGCATGAAGAAAGAAACCAGTGACAATTTGAAACAGATCAATGAAAAAATAGTGAGTACTAAGGAAGAATTGAGGAAAACAGTCAACCAAAATAATGAAACACTACAACAACGATTGCTGGAGGAAATTCAGCAAAGAAACGAAGAATTGAAGGAACAGCTGAAGGAGGACCACGAGAAAAATAAAGAAGAAATGAAGCTACAAATGGCACACCAATTAATGGAGTACCGAGAAGAAGCAAAGCAGCAGATTACGGAAATCAATGACAAATTAGAAGAGACTTTGGAGAAGCTAGAAAAAACCAACGAAAATGTTTCTGAAGTCCGTGAGGAGGTAATCAATAAAATCAACAACCTCGAAGGAGAAACCAAAAAGCGAATTGAGGAATGTCACGAAGAAACAACCAAAAGGTGGGAACAAGTGAACCAGGACATGCATCAAGTCCGGGAAGAGAATCATAGGAGACAGCGGTGGTAAGGACGGACCTGGGAGAAAGAATGGAAGGAGTGTACAGCAACTTAAATAAAATCGACAGTAAAGTGGACAAGAATAAACAAAAAATTGAAGAAATACATAGACGAGAAGAATTATTACAGGAAGAAGTGGACGCCTGGCGTGACCGATCATGTAACCACAACCAAATATTTAACAATGACAATAGAGATACAATAAATTTCCGCAACTATAAGCGCAACCCGATGGAGTTTTTGAAGAGAGTAGAAGAACTGATAATAAAGAACCGTGAAACACGATGGACAGCAGTGAGGGGAATGTTAGATGATATGTTTAAGGAAACATATGACAACTGGTGGACCGCTACACGACCAGACATCCAGAGTATCCAAGAATTCAAAACCCAATTCAAAGCAAAGTACTGGTCCGAGTCAACCCAGAACATGGTCCGTAACAATTTAAGTAACGGAAGGCATGAAAACCAAAACGGACAAACATTAACATCATACTTTCTAGGAAAAATCTGCATGGCCAGGAATTTGGAACCACGCATTCCGGAAGAGTGTTCAGTAATACAATTATCGTACCACTATGACGATGCGATCCAGAAAGCCCGTATGTATAGTAAAGTCAAGACAATTCAGGACATGGCTAGTTTATTAGAGAGCCATGAACACGAATGGCAGTACCGCAAGAACAGATTCACGAGTTTCCAAAATAGCAGACCAAATGAAGGGCCATCCACACCAAACCAACAGGGTGACAATAAACCACCACCGAACAACACAAATAACTACCAAGGAAATCAACGTGGGAATAATGCGCCCAGGAACTATCACCCAAACCACAACAATAATGGCAATTTCAGAAACGATTACAGAGGGAATCAACAACGGAACGGTCCTAATAATTATTACCGTCCAGGAAATGGTAACAACAACAACAACAACCGAGGATACCGACCGCAAGTGAATTATGTAAGGTGTCAAGCACGACGTAGTCCAGTAAGGAATTATTCTCAGGTAAATAACCGACGAACGTACTATAACCAGGTACCAAACACAAGAGTCCACACCTTCGAAGAAAATGTCAGGAATGATGGCGATGACACAAACCACCAACAGGAACCATCAACAAGCCAACAAATGAACACAAATGAGGTCAGAACCAATGAGACCAGTCCTCATTTAAACGAATAAGGTCGGTGAGAACTGTGAACAGCCCATCACTGGACCAATCTCTTGGGGAATATAAGACAACACATGACAAGAAGATCACCATAATATGTACTAACTATTTAAAAAATATAAGGGACGATTTGATCGAAGAAAATTATAACATGATGCCCATTAGAAACAATGAAATAGTGTATGTGAGTGCCCAAATAAATGGATTTCTATCAACAATAATGATCGATACAGAGTCTAATGTCTCTCTGATCGACCAAATAGAGTTAAATAGACTACAGCAGGGAAGTAGTGTACCCATATCAACCCTGCCAATAAACAATATAACTATCATTGGTGCTACCGGCCGACAAAACAAAACCGTCCGGAAACAAGTATCCTTGGAACTTAATAGCAAAGGTATAATAGTAACTATGCCATTTCTTGTTGCCAGCGGCCTACCTTTCTCATTACTTGTTGGGTGTGATGTACTCAGACAACACTCTGCCATAATCCTGGCAGGGAGAAGTATCACTAACCACAGAACAAGGGATATGGTCAGCCGATATAGTGAATGGTGGCAACTTACCATTGATAACAAACCACTATAACATGATCCAAAACAATTATTGCCAACAATCACCCGGAAGAATATTGAAAGATTGGAAGAATGAAGAATTATGGTCAAGCAAGCTGGATGAGATCAGAAACTTCCAACGAGAAGAACAATATCCACAGATTAGTGTGCAACAGTCAGAGGAACTCATAAGTATATACAACAGATATAAACACATTTTTTCTGACGCCCCAGGCAAAGTAAAGAATTATCAATACCGAATACGATTTAAAGAACCCGTTGACTTCAAGAAAAAATCTTACCCCATTGCTTACTCACAAAGAAATGCAGTGAGGGCAGAAATCAATCAAATGATGGAAGATGATATCATTGAATTAAGTCAATCACCGTATACAAGTCCAATAGTGGCGATACCAAAAAAGGACGGAAGGGTGAGAATCTGCCTCGATGCCAGAGAAATTAATAAAATGATAGTGAACGATAGAACATCACCGGGGGAAATAGAAGAAATCCTTAAGAAGTTCCACGGTATAAAATACATTAGCTCGTGGGACACGGTATGTGGATACTGGCAGGTGGAGCTACATCCGAACAGTAGACAATACTTAACATTCCTGTTCGATGGGAGGAACTATCAGTTCAAAAGACTGCCATTTGGACTGATAAATTCGGTCGCAGTATTTGTTAAATGTATGGACCAAATACTGGGACAAGATGTACTGAATTTTACCACCGTGTACGTAGATGACCTGCTAATAACATCATCAAATTGGCAAGAGCATTGTGCCAGAGTGGAAACCGTACTAAAAAGGTTATCAGATAATCACGTAACCCTTAAGCTGGACAAGTCAAAGTTTATAGCCCGAAAAATACAATTTATAGGATTCAATCTAGCAGAGGAAGGCATATCTCCTTCGTCAGAAAAAGTTGAGGCGATACAACGATTCACCACACCAAAAAACAAAAAACAACTTCAATCTTTCCTGGGAATCTGCAATTATTATCGTAAATTTCAAGATAATTATTCCAAACTAACAGCAAAATTCAAAAAACAATTATCAGTTAAGGACAAGTGGACTTGGGGGTCCGAACAAGATGAAGTATTTAACCAAATAAAAGAAAAGTTCTTGAACACCGTGATCTTACATCATCCAGACTTCAAAAAGCCATTCTTCATGAACTGTGATGCGAGTGATGTCAGTGTAGGTGCGGTATTATACCAAGAAGATGAGAAGGGACAGCATATGGTTATTAGTTTTGCAAGCAGAATTTTAAATGGATGCGAACGAAATTATCACGTCACGGAGAAAGAACTACTTGAGTGTCGTGTTCGCCTGCAACAAATTTAGGACTTACATTCTGGGATACGATATAACAGTGAGAAGTGACCATAGATCCATTTCATTCCTTAAGCAGTGTAAACTCAGCCACGGAAGATTAACTCGATGGATATTGTTGCTACAGGAATATCACATAAACTGGGAGTACATCCCAGGGAAGAAAAACATAGCTGCGGACATCTTATCCCGTATAAACGTCCAGCAACAAACTTTCGAGGGGGAGAAAGAACAATTAGTTAAGGTGTATAACATTATTAAAAACAGAGTAGATCTAGAAAAAATAACCCAAGAAATAAGAAGATGTCAAACTGTGGATCCAAAAATAATGAGTATCCGGGAGAGAATGTTAAAAGATGAAGAAACCATTCTACAATATTATAAAATACATGACAACTTGCTATTTATTAAAAACAATCCTGCAATCGGAGAATGGAAACTTGTAATACCATCTATAGTGGAGGAACAATTGATACTAGACTACCACATTAGATACGGCCATATGGGGGCTATAAAAGTGATAAAAGCTTTACAGGAACAAGTTTACATCAAAAATATTTATCGAAAAGTAAACAAAATCATTCAAAAATGTGATATTTGCCAAAAGGTAAAATGCAATAATTCAAAAAAGGAAGGTATGATGATACCTATCACATCAAGTCAGAAATTAGAAAGGGTATTCCTTGATATATGTGGTCCATTTCCTATCAGTGGAGGAAGACACAGATACAAATTTATAATCATTATGTTTGACCACTTCACCAAATACACAAAGTTGTACTCCATTAACCGTGCAACAACAAAGAAATAATTGAGATTATCTTAACCAAGTTTATACCAGAAGTGGGAAAACCGACGGCCGTTATAACAGATCATGGAACCCAATTTAAGGGAAATCTCTGGAAAAATAAGCTCTGTGAACATAATATTAAAACTTACAAAACATCCGTTTATCACCCAAGCAGCAACCCAGCTGAAAGAGTACTCAGAGAAGTGGGTCGAATACTGAGAACCTACTGCCACGATAAACAAAGAGAATGGCACAATTACGTGAAATCCACTGAAGAATTTATAAACTTAGCTTACCACGACTTTACGGAAGCTACCCCATACACAATGATGTTTGAGCGGCCACCGCCTAGAGAGATAACTGATATGATCCAATTCCCCACCAACACCGAATATCAATTCGAGAAAAAAAGATTCTACAACAGAATAGCCGAAAAGGTAGAGCAACAAAAGAATAAGTACGCTAAGAACCAGAAAAAGACTATTAAGTACGATGTAGGAGAAAGGGTACTTTTAAAAAACAGAGAATTACCCAGCTCCATAGAAGGCATCACTAGAAAGTTACTATTATTATACGTAGGACCATACACTATAACAAGAGACAAGGGCAATAACACTTACGAGATCACTCACCCTGTCACCCAGAAAATAAAGGGTGTATACAATCAAGCCTCAATTAAGAAATATTATGACAATCAACAATGACTGTAAAAAAACAATTTAAAGTAAAAAACCAACAAAAATACTTTAAATAAAGAAAAAAAAAAAATAACGTGACAAACAAACAAGTTTGCCAATGTCATAAAGAAAAGCTCTCTAAAGAATGTCAAAATTCCAAAACATTGGTAAGTACAGCTTACACTAAGCATTAGAGAAACCATTATGATGAATAAAAAATTGTAAAAAATCAACAAAGATATATAAGAAAAGCTTACCCAAATATCTCGATAATATTTTAGAACAATTAAAAATGGAGAGATAAAAGTTACAAGGCATTCATATAAAGTAAGAGCAACCAACTTACTACAATATCTAAATAAAAAATTAATAATAGAGGAGTGTAGTCACAAAACATTCCTACAAAATAAGATTAAATTACCATAATATTTAGCCAAAAAATGAGGCATGAAAAGCATAACATACTATAAAGGAATAAGATACAAAAAATTCCTAACTAGTAAGAAGCCATAACTTACTATGATATTTAAAAATTATGAAAAAAATGTCAATCAAAATGATCAGCTTCCACAACTATTTAGAAAGAGGGGAAGTAAAATTACCCAAACCAATGATCACAAAACGATATAAATGAAATCAACATTCTAAGAATTATAATGTGAGATGAGATGAAACAAAGAGTAATTAAAAATGAATAAAAATGTGAATTGTGTCAATAAAAAACAATGCTTCGAATAGTATCAAATAGTATCTATAAAGAAAGATGAAACAATATATGACTCGAACTGAGCAATAATGAAGAAGAAAAGTAAAAGATTCCCAACAAATATTATGATATGATTATTATTATTATTTTGAGTCACGAGTTGACTATATTTAAGAGTTGTTAATTGAGATTGTCTTTTGAATGAACCAGCAATCATTTTACTGAGCAGGGATGATGTTCCCCTGATATCAGTATAAGAGTAGTTTTGAAGGAAAATAAGATTTATAGGGAATAAGTTATAATAAAAAATCAATAAGCCAGTTCACAATATGAGAAAATAATGAAGAAAAGACTAAGAAGAATGGAATTAAAAGATACAGAATTAATTATAAAAAATGAATGAGAAGCAGGAGAATTTAAAAAAAAAAATGATACAATACAATTGATAATTTCATCAAACTTAGAATCACGTTTTATAAAATGATCAATTTTGGTGGAAGGGCATTATATAACATTGCCAAACTCTGATCACATTTGATACCAATAAGGAAAAAAAAAGGCTAAGAAATAATATATTTTGATAAATAAATAATAACAAGAATGAGAGTAGTAAATATAATTAAGAGTGAATAGTAAACCAAAGGTGATTATTAAAGAAGAAATACGAACTAGACTGACAGACAACTGACATTGACCCAACCCCAGAGATTGGCCAGGTATTAACCAAAATAAAGCGAGACAAGAAGACAGTGAAGAAAAAAGAAAAAAAAAGTACACTCATACAGGCAGGGAATAGAAATGTGTGCGTGTTTCAATCAGAGAACAAATTGTATAGCCTACTATATACTTTGAAACTTTTACTAGGATTATTTCAGCAGTATGTATTTTATTTCAGCATTATGTGTTTGAAGGTATAAGGTTTTGGAGAGTTTATTTATTCGCTAATATTATTGCTGTTGCTACAGATGTAGTATGTTTCAATTAACACAATATATTTTAACATTATTAAATTGTTGTTATTATTATTAATTATGACATTTCAAACCAATTTTTATCACTTTAATGACACAATGTATACAAAATCATGTTTTATTTGAAAGATGTGTTTACAATACCATGTTGTTTTAATATTATAAAATGATATGTGACAGTCTGAAGTTAATGAAAGAGACATGAACTCATTAGATACAAAAACTGTGTAATGATAGTGAGATAGTGAGAAATATAAGGGTAATTAGAGATAGGTAGGGAGTGACAAAGATGAACAGTGAAATGATAAGTGTAATAAAATAAACAACATATAATCTTAAGAAAAAAGAGTTAAACAAGTGTGACAAACCCAAAACATAAGCACATGTTAAATGAGCAATTAAGTTAAGTATATTAGACTGAAAGACACAGAATAATTGTGAATGTAAAAAACAGAAAAAATATTATCTCAGTATAAAAATCACCAGGGTGATTATTGTTATAAAAGAGATGGTGTAGGTATAACACTCACCAAATTTGTTCATTTGTTAATTTAAAGAAAGAAGTTATTGGCTTAATGTTTAAGGCAATAAATACCAGAAGAAATAGTTTTACAGTAATATGTTAGTATGTTTTAAGTAAGTAAGGAATTTATAAAGAAAATAATAGCAATACCTTTATAAGAAATAACAGGCAAAATATAATAATTATGTGTAACGAAAGGGAACATGGCTGAACTATGTACAGACCAGTAATTTAATTATATGTTATGTTTTATTAATAGATGTAAGTGTTAACGATGTGGGTGAGAAATGGGAGTAGGGATAAAAATAGTAATGACATAAATTTAACAAAAACCGCAAAATAATAGCAGTAATATAAATTGAAAGTAATGTATAAAATAAGAAATTATAAGATGTAACAACTTATGCCCATACAGGACATAGCTGTCGAAGTTAAGAAACCCAATAGTAAACAATTGAAGACAATATTTAAATAACAAAACAAGGTAAATTATGTAATTACCAACAACTAACAAAAATAACATGGCAGAATTATATTAAAACTTAGAAATAAGTAAATTATGTATTAACATAGTATTATCAATTTTGGACTAAAACATTAATACATGGCTTAGACCAATCTTGTAAGATATCAAACTAATCTTTGAAAGAAAATAGGAACATCTATGTAAAGATTACAACCATTGAAATTATCCCCAAGTAAATATAGCCATTATAAAATATTTATTCAAATTAAACAAAAAATTCAAAATTTGATAACAATGTGTTTATTTTGAGATCAACCAAGGAGAATAATTACGTTACCATGGAAACTGTGGAGTAACAAGCAAAAAATACCGTTAGATTTTTTTACTGAATGCATGACGCTTTAATGGTATAGACGCTAATTTTCGAGTGACCAAAAATTGTCAATTAAAACATAGAAAATATCAGAAGAAGTTACTACTAAGTGAATACCAAGACGTAAGACGAGGACTGGAACCATATTACTGAAGTTGAGGCCAAATTAACGAAAAAAGAAAATAAATTCCTACCAATTAAACTGGAAAAGTTGCCTGATGTCCCAAACCAATGCAAATTAAAGAGGACTGCAATATAACCATTAATCACAGATCGTGTGAATTCGCCATAACTACGGATAGAGAAGACACGTTGCACCCATCACACACAAATTGTACATTATCCACATTTTACAGAGTAAAACGGTAAACGGACACACGACTACATTACAATATGGACGGTAATCGGCAGGATCGATAAACCGGGTACAAGAGTAGAGCAAAAACAAAATCTGTAGAGCAAAAAGAAAACTGTTTAATAAATTAATTTTGTAAGTTTTGTAGCATCACGAGATGGTACAAACCAGGAAACTCAGTTTAATTATAAAAAATATAGGGAAACTACTCAAATAGATAAATACTATGTAACTGAAAGAGGAGTGCAATAGAGAATGAGTGGTCAAATGAGAATAACCAAAAATAATTATATAAAGGAATAATTATAATAACTAAACCAATAAACCATGAATAATAAATAAAGAATACGTGTTACAGATGCATGAATAAATTAAAAACAGGAATTAGCCTTGCAAACAAACATAATAAATAACTTGACAAAACAGACATAAAAAAGACTAGACTGGACGGTGTCTTTGACACAAAAATTACCCAACAGATTAGGGAAGTGATTTTATATATCTTGTTATAATATTGTAAATAGTAATGTTTTAGTACGTAAGTGAGAAATGTATTTAGGGTTAAGAAAAATCATTTGTATAATCAGCCTAAAAGTCAAGCTAGGTCTTAAACCTAAGACTGTATTTGCAATTAGCTCATAGATAGTGTCATGGTAAAAACAAAATAATTATTTTTATAATTGTGTTTATTCGACTAGAAAAGGGATAAATAATTATAATGAAACAGTGCAAATGACACAGTGTAAACAATGATAAAAACATAAAGTGTTGTGAACCAAGTATGACCATAAGATGAGAATGGCATGTATTTTATATGAAGTGAACAAATGACAATAAAATCAACTTCGTTAGTGCAAGTGATAATATAAAATTAAGTGAATTAAAAGCATAAATGAGATTATGTAAAATAATCAGGAAAAGTAAGGTTATATTAAAAACTTATGTTTACTGGAGGCAGATAAAACAGTCCTGAGACCGAAAAATACACCAACAAACCAAGGCTTCTTATAGATGAATCTAAAATTGATTGTTACAAGGAAGAAAGCTTTGTCTAATGTTGGCGTCCCATGAAGAAGGAAAAAATTGAAATAGTTGCCAATCCAATCAAGATCAAATAAGAAGAGTGAAGCCAAGTACACTTGGCTATAAAAAAGCCAAGTAAAGTTATAGAAATTATCAGTAAACTAAGTACAAGTTGTGTTCAACCCACCTGAAGAAGAAAAATTGAAATTACTATCCTAACTGGTGTAATACATCTTGAATTAGGTGAGATCATTCCAAACTTATAACCATACTGACAAAGTATTAACGTTTTATACACAACACTTCAATATAAACTAAAAAACGAACACATTTCTAAACACACACATTTCTAAACGAACACATTTCTTTTTGTGACTACATTTCTAAACATAATATATGATATCAAAAGTGAGTGCACAAACTTATTTTGAACCAACAAAAGTATCGAACTCATATAAATTTTATTAAACATTCAATATGGTGCATACCACAAAAAGCAAGATGACGTTTGTCATTTTCTTAACGGTGAAGAAGGGGTACAGCAGCGCGCCATGTTGAAAAATAATGAACTATGAGATATAGCATAGACAATTAAATTTTTATTTTATTTTCTTTTGTCAGTTGTATTCCTAATGTCTGATAACTAATTATTTTCATTGTTTTATTAATGTTATATTTGTAATGGGTAATATTAAGTTGTAAAATTATCTAATTGATTTCTTTTGTATAATCACAAGAACTCGCATACAACCATCATACACAAACAACAATTATTTACTACATGTTCAGATTTTTTATTCATGTATGTTATTAGTATAATACTTGTTAGGTGAATTTATAATATTACTGAAGACGATTTGTTTATGTTGTTAAAACCCTGAGATATATAAAAATTTGTTTCATGCATCCGAGAGCTAGAGGGAGCTGAAACGTTAAAAAAGGGAAAATGATGTGTTAATTAATAGAAAATAAAAAAGGGGAACTTATTATAATAAGAAAAGCAGGAATAAATATCTAATGATTCAGAGCAGCAAAAGAAGTGTGTTCTCATTTGTAGTATAATTAGATGAATACCCGTTTAAAGAAAATTAATTACACATTTGTTAGAGTATATTTTATATTACAAATTGGGATCCCATGGACGTAGGGCAGCGAAAGCGTTAAAAGGTTAGTATAACCATAACAGTTACATACACACATTATACCCATTATATTTAAGAAATACCCATACTAAAATAATATAACAACATTGGCACCAACAACTTGGGGCTCTATAAAATACTACTGTGACATTTGAAAATTAATTAAAGAACAACGTCACATTACAGTTTCTATGTAATAGATTACTGTAATATAAATATCGTAAACCGATTCGGATACGCTGCGGGCTGCATAAACATTTAAAGGTTACAACAGTCTCTTTCCTATTCGGTAAGAGGACATAACCTCAAAACTTGAACTACTTCACATCCACCAAACTAGAGTGCCTTTTACAGGAAGCGATTTCGTACATTTTAGGGTACCACAGATAATATTGTCTATACTTACATAACTAATAAATTATTGAAATCTACTACGGTTTACTAGCACGATTTTAATTTTTACATGTGCTTTTTTTTCTTAAAATCTTTGGAGAGGTTAACCCCAAAACCCCCTTCTCTGCGGCACTGATTTCCGTTTACTTGTTCTGACCACATTTTCTTTTTCTTTACACCAGTTTTCCCTTTGCATTGTAGTGGATACCGTACTCTTTGTTTTACCATTTTACTTATAAAAAGCCAGTCGTAAATATTATCGTAAAACCAACTTCAGATTGCAGTTTCACATTGTTTGTGATTAGTTACCAGCTTTTAATGATGATATTCAATACATTGATCTTTTGAATACAAAAATACACACAGCGAGAAAAGACATTTAATTATTTTAAACATAAGAGCGTATTCAAATACATAATGTGTCAAGTAGTTAAACGTGTGAATGGTGTACGGCAAGAGGCAGAACTGGGAAAGGCGCTGATACAAATTTCTCGTAGCTATGTGTTCGTGTTGCATACACAGAAAATTGCAGGCGGTAATTCTCATGCATTAGGGTCGACAACACTTATTATAATGAAGACTATTCGAGTTTCAATCTTTCGCTTTTTTGTTTTTAATTTTTAGCATATAATTTGCCTATTTTCATAGTGGCTTAACGTACATGTCTTGTCCCTACACGTTCTTGCAACTGACAGATATGAAAGATAGTAGAAAAAATAATACACAAGTGGTTTTCATGTACGTAAATTTGTAATTCTTACAATTTATTTTACATGCTGGATCCACAATACGGTGAAGCCGTTTCATCTCATTATGAAAACGCGTGCACATTTAAGAATGGGAGCAGGTAGGGCACCACAAGTTGGAAACTTAGCAATTTCTGCCCGTTGTGAGAGAATGTCGTATATGTCCATGTGCTCTGAAGTCAGAATCCCCTGCCATCTACGAAACGGTTTCATGCCTTATTGCTGTAAATTTTTAATCAGTAAATATATCCGGAAATGAACATGGTGTACATCTGTTTATTTCGTAATAACCAGCATTTTCATAAACTGTGTTTATACTGCTAGTTTTATTGTTCAGTTTTACTTCTGTACCAAAGCAAGGTACAGTCAGCAAACCCGCCCTGTAGTTTATTCCGGCTCGTCTGCGAGATAAAGCCTTTGTATACTGCCTTCGGAATCCCTTGTGAGTAGCTTTCGCAGACGTTTTCATTGTTTCTGACTTGACCAAAATGTGAAACAGACGTGGCATTGTTTTCATCCACAGTAAAATTGCGTTCTAGTAATTTGTCGTATACAGTTACTTTTCGTTTGTCGTACAATGTCTGAGGCATTCGAAACCTGAACAGTAACATTGGCCCTCACATTCCGTATTATTGCACTGTCTGTAGTTATCTTTTATTATTCTCGTTTGAGAAAGAAAGTTATTTTATGACCTATACCTTTTTCAATCGCATCATTTATTATTACAAAAATTGTAACACGGTCGATAACGGTAACTGCTTTCACAGTCGGCGAATGTAAATACGTGTTTAGTCACATCGGCAGGGTTCATACCGATTCTGCCTGAAACAGTGTAATATCATGCCGTCAGCAGGTGTTTGTTAGTTAGCACACTACATGGAAACTAAATAAAGGAGTCAAGCGACAATAATTAGATTTAACAGTCTGATACCGTGTGTATTTGCAAGAGACGTGTGGATGTATTTACAAACTTAACAAAACTGATTAGTCAGTAACTGTGATATTGACCGTGTACATCACGTCAGATAGGAAATGTCTGTTGACATCATACACTCCCCGTATAAACAAAAGGAGTGAATTATTTGACAATATTGCAGTGGCGTCAGTGGTAGCTTGCACTCCAAACATTTTGAAAAACTGTGTAAACTGATATTTCGGAAACAGTGTTGAACGTTTTTAATGTCTTCATTAAGAGCTGATAAGTAACACAGACAATGTGAAACTGTAATCCGAAGTTGGAATAGAAAATATGATGGATATTTATGATTTTTTTTTATTGGTAAAGTGGTAAAACGAAGAGTATGGGATTGTAGGAAATTTTTAATATGTCCCCTACATTGCAAAGGGAAAACTGGTGTACAGGAAAAGCAAATTTGTTTAGAATATAATAGTAAGAACTAGTAGACAGTGTAATTATAATTGATAGACTGTACCTGTATTATTGTTGACGATGTTCTGCACTGCGACACAGTTGGCATTCAAATGTCATTTCATATTTTGTGCGTTGTCCACCGATATATTGAACGGATATAATTTTCATGATATTCTTTATAATATCACTTTATGTACATATTAGTGGTTAATTACATTTAAGTCGTGCTCTGTAATTTGTAGGAGTAACAGTATTCTTAACGAAATATTTTCTGGCAAGAAACACTCCGAATTTTGAATTTTCTGTTTAGAGTTTCATACCGTAACGTTTCTTCCCTGGTTGTCCTTCAACGAAGAGCAATATTCCCTACTTTTTATACTGACTACGCAGGGAAATATAATATGTCTCTACGGAACTGTGACAACAACCAACAATACTGAAGATGGAATGCTCAGGCCGGACGAAACGAGCTTAGCAACAAAATAAATGGAAAGATATTTTTGTGGAATAAATGTGTACGTATTGCAGTATGTTAAAGTCTGGGGTTACCAGAGCTTACCTTGTCGTTCGCTACATGCCATGCCATCCGTTTTGTTACACTAACTCAGGTTATACACTGCGTTGCACCATACACACACAAGTTAGTATAACTACTTTGGTCAGGTATAGTACGCCGTGTCTGTCACATTCATAATCATCGGTTTACAACGTTGCTGACAGCTTCCGTGCGTGTGTAGTATTCAAATCCAGATTATTTGCATTAAAATTAGCTTATATGTAGTAATCAAACAGTAAGGCAAGGCGTGATTATAAAATAGAAATTGATAAAGTGAAAATAACAATAATAATAAATATTTTAGCGAACATTTCATTCCATCCTATTCCTCTGGCACTACAGCCCACGGTGAGCCTTGGCCTCCCCGACTAGTCACCTCCAAACACCACGTTCCTCCATCTTCCGCCTCCAGTCTCCGGTATCCATCCTCCTGAGGTCATCTTCTAAAGTCTTGGTTACCAGACATTGCTGTTTTACAGTGTAGGCCGCCTTCTCTACGGCTGATGAACCCGCCCTACCCTTAGTTTTATATCGAAATGTCCATCTATATCATTGGGAAGCCAATTCCATTCCATACAAGGCAGCAGTGCTTATTTTATGGCGACATTTACTCGCCATGTCACAGCATTGTCATACGGATTATGTGGATTTTAAATGGTGTGACCACGCCAGCAGTCACCCCACCACATATTGATACTGCTGCTGCTTCGGTTCGGACCTGCTTATTTGGCATAGCCTTATTCGCAGCTGTCCATCATATCTGATGGAACTTCCGCCATCCACCACCTGCGACCCCACCCGCATGGGTTTTAGCGAACATACTTTCTCGTTATCTTCTTTTTTTTTAACAAATAATTCTTTCCTTGTTTAACTACTGTTGTGTGACAACATCCACTACCTCCTCTTCGATACAGAGGCTTGTAGCATCCCCATGCAACATGTTTATCAGTAAAACTATGTCGCGACCCACTAAAAAGAACTGTGGAATAAATAGTGTACTACTACTTACGTACGGCACATACCCCGATAGAGCGTGAGATCGGCGCAGGTCATCCACAGCACACATGTGGTTAGCTGTAGCGGAGAATGCTTTAACTGTTAAAGGTACTCTCTGGGTGTCGGTTGGACGTCGTGAACGTCATTCCGACCCCACAACACTGTCCACTGGTGGGCCATCTGGACGCTTGGTGCTTGCAGTGACCATTGCCAAGCATTTACTAATCATTACAGGATTTTCAATATTTGGCATGTTCTGTAGGTCCGATGTGTTTGCCAGTAGCTATATGACTATAATCGTATCTAAAATATAAACTTCACCATACATAAGAAGACAAAAGTAAAGGATACGTAAAATGTTCATTAGAAGATGTGACGTATATAATAATGTTGTAAATCCAATAGACTGATGATATAACTATGGAACTACATTCAAACCCCTCCACGTGGAACTTTGACAATTTCGAAAATTGAAATTTGTTGTGTTTAAAATCAGCTTTATTATTATAAAGTTATGATAGTATATTGATATTTTCAATTGTATGTGTAAACACTAAACAAAAAGTCGTTATTCAATTAGATGTATAAACAAAAAATTCGTTTGACTGTGTACTGAACTTCACTGTAATCTTCATAACTATAATACCAGGAACAAATGAACCGACAAGTGCTGAATCGTCTGAAAAAATTGTTCCTGTTCGATATAGTACCAGTTCGCATCACATAACTTTTCCAAATGGATTGAGATCCAGATTTCCATAAACTTGAATTTCTGAGACTTGTCTGTCATCCATATACAGTATATACATAATTCACATAAACGCAAGCAATAAACGTATTAATGTGAATAAGTTGTTGTCTAGTCTGTAGGTACAAAATGTATTTCTACTGCCGCATAATTTTTCATGAATATAAATTTTGCAATTTAAAAATATCCTATTGTTGTAAATGGTTTTCACTGTTTATTAATGGAAAAAATTAAATCAGACACGTGAATTTATAAATATAATCGAATGATTGACGTTATCATTACCATTAATAATCATCAAATGTAGCAGTCGACTAGATTTTCGATTGTAATAACCCGAACAAAGAAATTGACTTTTTTTGGAAGTGATTTCTTAAATCACTTTACACACTGTATATTATTTTTCACAAACAGTTTTAAACTAAATTATTTCCCGTCTGTGATAGACGTTTACAATTTGGTGTCTGAGGCGTGTAAAATGAAATGGGCTTTTTAGGACGTTAACTCATGACTTAACTTAGGATACAGCCCTCGGTTTCGCACCCGCCGTGATTTACAGGATGGATAATGTGGGGGTGTTCACATGGTTTTGCAGCTGTCACATAGAAATGAATTGCAATTAATTTTTAAATTTAATTCTTTCACACATACACTAATGACAGTCTGTGTAATAATATACACCAATAGGCTTGTGTGTTAGAAAACTAACACGTCAACCCATTGTTAGTTTCCCAGCCCATTGATCACTAACGGACATAAGAGAAAGTGTGCGTTTGTACGCTCACAAAATACTCAGCCACTACGTAGCCTACGCTAAATTTCCTTAATTACTTAACTGATAACAGCTGTCTCCATGACTTTTTATTCTCGTTTCGTGACCTATAAATTCAGTTCGCTCCCAACAACTAGTTACCCTATTCAATAATATTATGGTGCTCATTCCGTGGCGGAAGTTTGTATTTTTAGTAACTTAATTGTACTCAATCCAACGATTCACATTATAAAAATAGAATAAATATACTACTACATGCAAATCAATCGCATTAAAACACTTATCGGCCGTTAACAAGATAATATTATTCTGACATTTATAATCGTGTACCATTGATGACATGAATATTCTGAAGTAGTGGCACGAACTTACGAGGGGTGGCTGATAAGTAATGCATAGTCGCATGTAACTCGCAAACGAAAAGGGGTAGTCAAATGAAAAAAATATGGAATAAAAGAACATTTTATTTGCTACACAAACTTACATTTATTTTTCCACGTAGTCACCATTTACAGCTACACAACGGTGAAGCTGTTAAATGGTCACCATTTTCTCCCAACGGTGAAGCAGTTGTCTCATCCCGTCAATGAAGAATGCCGGTGGTCTTTCCTTGATCCACGACTTCACTGCGTCTTTCAGTTCATCGTATGTGGTGAAATGAATACCCTTAATATCCCTCTTTAAATGCGGAAAAAAGTGAAAATCGCAGGACGCCAAATCTGGTGAGTATGGAGGGTGTCGAATGGGTTCAAATTTCAAGTTCACAAGAGCCTCGGCGGTTGCACGCGATGTATGCGTGGCACCCACCGCGAACAGATTTTACGGTAGCCCAGTTCTGCAATAATGTGTCCTACTCGTTCTTTCGATACGGCTATCCGGGTGGCGATGCATTGTTATGTGATGCGACGGTCATTTTGAACTAATTCATTCACCTCCATTTGGTGCTTCTCATCAGTCACAGAAACTGGTCCACCACTGTGAGGTTCATCCTCAATATTCGCTTTACCAGCTTCCGATGCGTGAAATTTTATTGCCCACCTACTCACGGTACTTCGATCAACAGTTTCATCACCATAACCGGCTTTTAGACGACGATGAATGTCACGAGCGTTCACTTTTTCAGCTGTTAAAATTTCAATCACTGCACGTTGTTTTAGACGCGTTGACATAGCTGGCGCACTCGACTCCATAACAATGGCGACTGACAGAAAACGTGAAGAAATTGGTCAACGAGATTTGGGACGTTTGTAATACAAGACTGTCGCTACAAGATGGCAGCACGCGTTGTGCTATAAATTGTTTTGTTTTCCCGTTATATTCGACTGTGCATTACTTAACAGCACTAATTACTTAACCCCTCGTAATTTGCTGACACCATTGTTTTGTGGTCTTTACTTTAAATATACTGCTTGACTCTGCTAAGCCTTTGTAAACATTTAAAAGTCATTATAAACGCACTTTACAGTATTCCAAAGTGTTAATAGGCTTAAAAAGTAACAAAAGTCGTTGTAATGCGAAGAGTTGAAACAATAACAAATTCGTGTGCAGTAAGAGTTCATTCAAGTTTCAAAGAAACCACTTTATTCAAATTTCTTAACAACAAATTCAAACTATTATCGGTAACGAAATTTACTTATTCCCAGATGTAGATGTTTTGTATTTATATACATATAATATAATTTAATATATTATGTAATATTATTACGTTATTATGTATTACCTTTATTAGATCTACATACATAGTGGTTAGTAAATAGCCTGTCCGCGCGTAGCCGTTTAATATTTACAGAACACATAATTGAGAAAATTTCGCATTTATCATCATTCAACATATTTAAACTTATTTTGTACAATTTCAGTAAATAATTCATTGTATTGGAAAAATATCATTTATACTCATAGAATTTATTTTATGGCCGATGAAACCGATGAATTGAATATTGTAATAAAACAAATACTTATGGGTGTATTTAATTATATTCGAGGATGTTTGAAAGCCCCACTGTTGGGTTCGCCAATTTGAAATAAAACACTCTTTCTTTACTTTTAAATTGTGTAGTCTTATATTATGTTCTTACAGGGTTTAATTAAGCTCCACGTTGATATGCACCAATTTGAAATAAATCGTTTAAAAGGAGTCCTTCTTATTTTAGCCCCACGTTGGAGTCGTCAGTTTGAAATAAAACGTTTATGGTGTTTTATTTACTTATATGAGACTACCGTGTATCAACGTCAAGCCCCCCGTTGAAGTCGTCAATTCGAAAGAAAACGGGTTTATTGTGTTTAATCAATTTGTTATTTATCAAGATTATTTATGTTATTAATTATGTAGTCTTACAGGTGACCTCCTATAATTCAAATTTAATAGGCAAATATATTTGTGATTATGTTATTTTAACTTTTAATTGTACTGTAATACAGGTTTAACTAAGTATTCAATAGTTACGCAATATTAACGATATACATGTATTGACTGAATGTATTAAGGATTCTTGTCAACCCTAGTCCCTCTAATTAGATAATTTCATTCAAATTTGGTACAGAAAACACACTAGTTCGGCAATCTCCCGTTCCACCAGCTGTTGACAATTAGCGCTACTATTTGTAATAGACTTGCGTCTAGGTTAACCTTTCAATGGATTTTATTCACCCTTTTTCCTGTAACTTACTCCAGCCACAACATATACTACCTATTCTGCAATAACATAAAACATTGTCTTATACAAGAAAGATTCTTTATTAATTTCGTACGTTATTTCACATTAACAGTTCCCTTCAAAATAATAATATCATTAAATCGATTGTACAACAGTATATCGATCGTCAATTGACCAAGTTCCTTCTGACTTATACAAATTAAATATAACAATAAATGTTTCTTATCCCAGGGTTAGTAAAATTCTTTTAACCATTAGTAAGGCCAGGTAATGTAAAATTAAGGTTACTCAAGTATTACAGAAGGTTATTAACTCTAAATATATTGAAATTAAAAATAAGTTGTTTTTACCGGTTTGGCGGAACTCAAACTGGCATTGGGCGTCTGTAAACAGGTGAAGATGATCTGCTTAGATTACGTTCATCCAGGAAAAAGTGTTCTGGTCCTTAATAAAATTGATGGTGTAGTATACAGGGAAGCTCCCAGGAACTCTTCTGACTGCCGTTCTTCTCTTACGATCTTGATAGTTGTCAGTCACGGTGGAATGGAAATCGTATTCTAGCTTCTCCTTGAGGGTGAAGGTTAATTCTGCAGAAACAAGGTCTTCGTATATCTTCTCAATAATTCCGTTAGTTTCGGCCTTTACTTCCCTCAATTAGTCTTCTGATTACATGGGAAATCGGTTTAATACCGAATCCAGCGGAATTATCCTGGTTAATGAAGTGAGGAATTCTCGACTCTTTTAGAGGTATTCGGTTATAATTTGGAAGTCTAATTGGTTTTATTATTCATCGGTAGTATTATAGAATTAGATTTCAAATAGGACTTATTAATTTAGATTCATATGTTTTCAAATTTTATCATTCTTTTTTTTTTTTTAAATGTGTCTCCTCATCTCAACTTAATAGCATATAACAATCGAAACGAATGAAACGAAAATCAACAACATTGTACCTTTTAGTTGCCCTAACAACCATTATTTTCTGTCATTGGATGAAATTTGATATCCTAGAGCCAGAATTATAAAATATTATTACGCTTTTTTATTAAAATACTCCATGCTTGGAATCATACCGAATTACTTAAAACTTTCACCCAACCTACCTTATTATACTATATATAATTTACTACAGTTTCATTGGACTGGACCCATTTAAAAAGGTATTAATTTCCTTTTACAAGTATTAAATTTAGGCCTATAGGTTTTCTTACAACTGTTATAATATTGTTTGGTTTTTTAACTTAATTTTCTTTACCTGACCTACTGTACAATTAGTTACTGGTTCATGGTTATTTACATTAATTTTAATTTCCTGGTTTTACGTTATTACATTAATTAATTCGTCCTGGAACCTTTCATTAGTTTACAACATAATTATCAGAACTACTTGTCAACTTTTAAACACTTATTGCCATCCTGGCCAAGTTTATAAACATTAATTCAAACAACTTCATTATCCAATTTTAGTCACTACATATAACATAGTATAGTGCCTAACACAGGTAATTATACTCAATTGTCTAGAGACAATTTTAACATAAATAAAAACATTACCACTGATTAAGTATTCCTATAAAACAACAGTTCACTCTTACTATACTCAAAACATAAAACAAATATTCTGTGAACACTAACATGCTACAGTATAAAGAACAAGTACAATTTATTATATTAACCATTAATTGGTATAGTATTTTATACTCAACGTTATTTATTACATCTTTCAACTTGAGGTACATCTCAGATGTACTAATTACTGAGCAACCTTAATCGGGGTATGGTCCTTGACCATAGTTAATTCATTTTTTTATGTAACGTTGGGGACCTCAATTCTGTTACGTTACATAACACCCCCCCTTCGAAAGAAGTTTATTTTGTCTCAACTAAGTTTAGTAAAATAAACTTATAGCTCTTCTATGATAAGGTTATCTTCTCTTTCTATCCTTCAAACTTTTAATTGCACCGGAAAACTGTGTTGATACTCCTTGTGTATCTGGTCATTAATTCGCTACTGGTACCTCCCTCAGTTGTAGACCTGTCCTTTTCTCTGGAACTCATAACTTCTTCTAGCTTTTTACGCTATTATTACTTATTATTATTTTTATATTTCACTACCTCTCTTGGTGTATAATCCCTAAAATACTATATTTCCCTAACATTTTTCCCTAATATCATAGCTGGTACGGAATCAGAGGGGCACTATTGGCTTCCATTACTCTGCCGATTTCCTAACTACATCTTCTGAGATCAGAGGAACTTCATCTGTGTCCAGAAACAAAATAAACGTTGCACTATCACAACACAATACATATAATAAAATTATTACCTATAAGGTAGCTCCTTCGCTACAAACGTATACTCAAGGGATGATTACTATTATTTCTGAGGTATCCTAATACTTTTCTTAAATTATTTATCTCGTTGTTCTGTAGTTCCATTTATCATATTATTCACCAGTATTGTAGTTAAAGCTGTTCAATATTCATTTTAAATTCTCCTTAGTTCCGTGCTGTCAATTAATTATTCTTTAGCATACGTATTTTACTATTTTTAATTCACTCTCATTTACTTCTGCAATTAAACACTGAATCTCCTCCTTATCATAACTTGTATGGCATATTCTTCCTTCATTTAACTCATTTCTGACTCTTCTTTCTCTTCTTTCATTTTTATTATTTTAAAATAATTTATTCTGAATTATATAGTAAGGTGTTCTTACTTATTTTTTTGAATTTTGGGGTTTTTATTTCTCTTCATTTTATCTGTATAATGTTCATATATATTTTTTTTTCTCATATTTTTTCTGTCCTAGTTATCATTGTTGCAGTTATTCTGTTATCAATCATTTAATAGTATCGCTTCATCGATGATTGGTTGTATGTACCCTTCTTCTTTAGTGTATTGGGATCCAATATTTCGTAAGTATTATTTCCGTTATCTTTGTTTACAGTATACGGTCCCGTGTACAATAGTAACAATTTCTTAGCGATGCCTTCCATTGTGCTGGGCAATTCTCGGTTCTTCAACAGTATCTTGTCTCCCACTAAGTATCGCTCCGGTTTTGGTTGGAATTGCTGATATTTTCTTCTCGTTCTCTCGGTTCGTTCTAGTATATTTTCATAAAATCTTACACTGTTAAACTTATATTCATCCCCGCTAGGGAACTGGATTAATTCTGTTATCTCTCTGGGTGGTGGTCTCTGGAACATTGCTGTATACGGGGTCATTTCGATAAATTGATGGTGTGATAAGTTTATGAAATCCTCCGCAGCTGATAGGTACTCGGCCCACTTTCTCTGTTGGTTAAAGCAATACGTGCGTAGGATCCTCCCTACTTCCCTTAAGACTCGTTCTGCCGGGTTGCTGCTCGGGTGGTATACAGATGTTTTATACGTCTTGATACCCTTCTCCCGTAGAGTGTCTTTCCACCTGTTTCCCTTGAACTGTGTTCCGTGGTCAGTAATGATGGATTTCGGAGCTCCTACCTCACTGATATAATTTTGACAAATAATGTTTAAGATCTTCTGTGTCGTCGCCCGGTTGATCGGGTATAGTTTCGTGAATCTGGTGTAATGGTCGAATAGGATTATGAAATATTTATACTGGTGCCTCCCTCCGCTTCGCGGGAATGGGCCGCAGATATCGACAAATACTTTCTCCAATCTGTTTGATGATGTTATTGGCATCATTGTGCCTTCTTTCTTATGATTGTTAACTTTTATGAGCTGGCATATGTGACAATGTTTAGTCTGGTTTCGCACCTTTCTGTTGGCATCCCTGATGTATACGTGCTCCTGGAGTGCCTTGACTACCTTCAATGCCCCCATGTGGCCATACCTGACGTGGTAATCCATTATGATGTCCTTTTCTATAGTTTGTGGTATAACAATTTTCCATGTGTTAAGTTTGTACTGTGTCTTAATGAATAGTATTTGTTGGTGTTCGCAGTAGAATTGTGTTATGCGGTCGTCTTGTTCTCCAAGTCTGTCAAAAATTTTGCTCAATCTGGGGTCCTGCTTTTGCCGTTGCTCGAGTTCTGTTATGATGTTAGCCAGATCAGATCTATTACTGATGATATGATATAGTTTGATTATGGTTTCTTTTTCCCCCTCAAACGTCTGGTCCCTGATATTGATTCGTGATAATGTGTCTGCAATGACGTTCCCTTTTCCGGGGATGTATTCCCAATTTAGGTTGTACTCTTGTAGTGTCAGGCTCCACCTGGTCAACCTTCCATGATTCAACTTACAACTTTTTAAAAATGAAATCGACTTGTGATCAGTTCTGACGGTAGTCTCGTATCCTAAAATGTATGTCCTGAACTTGTTATAAGAGAATACAACACTCAAGAGCTCTTTCTCTGTTACATTATAGTTTTTCTCACAACTATTCAGGACTCGACTAGCGAAACTGATCACTTGATGATTTCCTTCATCATCCTCCTGATAAAGAACAGATCCCAAACTGACATCACTGGCGTCACAGTTCATAAAAAATTGTTTATTGAAATTGGGGTGGTGCAACATCACTGACTCCAAAAATTTAGTTTTAATTAGTTCAAGTGTGGCATCTTGCTCTTCTCCCCACGTCCACTTGTCCTTGGATGATAATTGGCGTACAAATCTTGATGTTAGTTCCGAATAATGTTCTTGAAATTTACGGTAATAATTACATATGCCGAGGAACGATTGGAGCTGCTTTCTGTTCCTTGGTTTTGGGAATTTTTGAATTGACTCGATTTTTTCTTGGGATGGTGTGATTCCCTGCTCCGACAAGTTAAACCCTAAAAATTGCACTTCACTCGCTATCAACTTTGATTTCTCCAGCTTCAATGTAATATGGTTCTCTGACAGCCTTTCTAACACTCGTTCTACTCGTTGGCAATGGTCATCCCAATTGGTTGAAGTTATCAAAATATCGTCCACATAGACTGTTGTATACTGGAGTGTTTCCTGTCCGAGGATTTGGTCCATGATTTTTACAAACACGGTACTGAATTAACCAGTCCAAATGGCAACCGTTTAAACTGGTAATTACGGCCTTCGAAAATGAATGCCATGTACTTGCGGCTCTCTGGATGGAGTTCGACTTGCCAATATCCACAGACGGTGTCCCACGTGCTGATGTACTTGATCCCATGAAACTTTTTAAGTATTTCCTCGATTTCCCCGGGGATGTTCGGTCATTCACTATCACTTTATTGATTTCCCTTGCGTCTAAGCAAATTCTTACTTTGCCACTTTTCTTTGGAACGGCGAGGATAGGGCTGGTATAAGGGGAGTAACTGGGTTTAATGATGTCCTCGTCTATTAATCTATCAATTTCTGCCCTCACAGCTTCCTTCAGTGAGTAAGCGACCGGGTATGATTTTTTGTTGAAGTTTACGGGTTCTCGAAATTCTATTTTGCACTGGTAACCTCTTACCTTGCCTGGTGTATCTGAAAATACATGGCGATATCTATTGTACACTTCAATTAACTGTTCCCTTTGTACGTCAGTTATTCCACATTCAAAATTACGGATTTCGTTCATTTTGTCATGCCATAATTGTTCATCGTCCAACTCGTAAAAGATTTTATTACTTTGTGACTGTTCTCGTTGATCTAAACTTCTCTGTATATGATATGTCACTCGGGTTGGGGTCATGCTGTCGCTGTTAACTAAGTCAGCCGTCCATTCTGTTTGATTGATTTTTAAAAATAATTTTGACCTGTTCATGTCAATGATAGCTGAGTATTGTTTCAGCATGTCACAACCGATTAACATGTTAAATGGTAAGCCACTGGCTACTAGGAAAGTCATTGGGATGGTTTTATTGTTACTTGTTAATTCTAACCTTGCTTGCTTCCGGACCGTTCTATTTTGGCGTCCCGTCGCTCCTATCAGTACAATGTTGCTTATTGGTAACGTAAGTATGTGCTTCTTCCCTTCTTCAAGTATCTTGTTCAGTTCTATCACGTCGATTAGCGACACGTTAGCCCCAGTGTCGATCATGATTTTGGTTTGTACACTGTTGATCTCTGCCGTTATGTAAATTATTTCGTTGTTGTTTTTTCTTGGATTTCCGTCTTCTTCTTCCAACAATTCGTCCCTTAAATTTTTTAAGTAGTTACTACAAATTATTGTGATACAATTATTATTTTTACCGTGATTTCTTATGTTGTTAAACCCGATAGAGTGGTTCAATGAGGGTCCTGCTGGTGTTTTCACTGCCGTGTGGGGTTTAAAAGCGGCTCGGATTCTTCGTCTCCTCTGCCGGTTTGGTTCGTTTGATTTATTTCATTTCCCGTTGACCTGGGTTCCGGCCGTTGACGGTCCTCTTCGTAATTAACCCAGCGGTAGTCCTCCTGACTCCGACTCCTGCCTCCATTAGTCCTAGTATCTCTTCTATCGTTATTGTTATCTTGGTTCCAGTCGGTGTCCCTATTAAAACTCCGACGTCCTTGGTAGTATGTCCTCCCGTTATAGTTATTGTACGCCCCCACATAATTAACTCTCCTGTAGTTTTGGTTTTGGTTGTTCGGGTTGCGGTTATTGTTATCATAATTCCGGTTGTTTGTGTTCTGATTCTGGTAACTTGGGTTGTACGACCGGTTATATTGGTTGTTTGGAATATTCTGTCTATTCCCGTAATTGTTTCCGTTGTTCATTTGGCTGTTGTTGTTATTTTGCCGTTGGTATGTCTCATTACCATAATTACCTGGCCTGCCATTATAGTTCGGCCGGTTATGCGTCTCATGACTGTTATGGTTATTGTTTCTGTTGTTGTAGTCTGGGATATCCCTGCTCCCGTACCGGTCGTTTCTCTGCCGACTCCTATAATGCACCTCACGCTCGTGCTCTTCCAATAGCGTTGACATGGCCTGTATCGTTTTTATCTGTCCGCCTGATCGTGCTATTGATATCCCGTTATCATAGTGGTACGCTAACCTGGTGACGAGGATTTCCTCCGGGATTTTTGGTTCAAGGTGTCTCGCCAAGCATACTTTTCCCAGGAAGTAGGCGGTGAGTGTTGTTCCCCTGCTGGCGTCATACCTTCCATAGCTGATGCTCTCCCTTACTACGTTCTGGGTGGCGTCTGACCAGTACCTGGCTTTAAAAGCTATTTTAAATTCTTCGTAGCTTCGGATGTCGTGCCTGGTGGCTGTCCACCAGTTATCATAGGTTTCCTTGAAATGTTCGTCCAAGTAACGACGAATTGTTTTCACAAATGGCCACTTGTTTTCACCAATTCTCATTAGTTGTTCGCCGACCCGTTCCAAGAATTCCGTTGGGTTTCTCTTGTATGACTTAAAGTTGATGGTCTCCCGGTCGTCTATATGTTGTGTATATGGAACAGTGATCGTTCGGTTGTCAACTGACCGTTGTAGGTTCTCGATTCTCTCCTGGTTACGTTGTCCTTGCTCCTGTACTTCGTTCACGACCGTATCTAAGTTTCGATGCTGGTTTCCGCAATCTGCTCGTATTGATTCCACTTGAATCCGGTTTTCTTCTTCTATATGGCCTATCTTGACCTCTAGTTCAGCCCTATTTCGTGTAACAGCTTCATCGATCACTCACAGTTTTCTATTTGTTTCAGTTATCTCCTGTTTTCTTTCGCCGTCGTTCTTACCTACCTTCTGGCTGATTGCCTCACTGGCGTCCTCGATTTTCTTATTGAGAGCTTGCCTTAATTCTTCATTCTGTTTATCAACAGTTTCCCTTAATTCCTTGTTAGAATGCTCAATTCTCTCATCGATTTGTATAAGATTGTCCTCATTGACTTTCTCAAGATCTTCTTTCATTCGTTTATTGTTTTCCTCAAGTTTTTCGTTCATTAGTTTGTTATCGTCCTGAATCTGTCTCAAACTCTCGTCATTCCTGTCAAACTTTTCATTCATTTGTTTGATTAAATTCTCGCTCAAAATTTCGTTTCGTTTCTTTGAGTTTTCATTAATACTGTCTATTTTATTTTCCAGCTTTTCATTGATTTGTCTAAAATCGGCCTTCAGTTGTTCATTATTTTCATTTATGGTTTGCCTTAAAAGTTCACTAGTACTTTCCTTAATACTGTCTATTTTTTCATTAGTTAACCTCTAATATCTTCTTTGATTTGTCTTAAACTCTCATTAGTTTGTTTTAAACTCTCATTAGTTTCCTCCTTGGTTTGCTTTGAGTTTTCCTCCTGTTTCCTAAAACTTTCATTATTGCTTTCCCTCATGCTATCAATTTTCTCCATCATTAGCCCCATCATTTCTTGCCAAGCTGGTTCGCTTCTGGCTTCCATTTTATCTGGTTGGTCCCCTTGGGCATCCTCCTTATTGCTTGCTTGTTGTTCCATTTCGGTGTCTGTAACTACCTCTGTTTCTTCTTCCCGTCTATCCTCTTCCGTTTCCTGCTCCTTCTCCATCCTTTTAGTAACACCTCTCGTATGCATTCCTGTGCATCTAATGGTTGCCTGCTCAAGTTAAGTAATAATTAATACGATTTTTTACTTAACTAAAGCCCACTCGTTGAGCGCCAATTTGTAATAAAACAAATACTTATGGGTGTATTTAATTATATTCGAGGATGTTTGAAAGCCCCACTGTTGGGTTCGCCAATTTGAAATAAAACACTCTTTCTTTACTTTTAAATTGTGTAGTCTTATATTATGTTCTTACAGGGTTTAATTAAGCTCCACGTTGATATGCGCCAATTTGAAATAAATCGTTTAAAAGGAGTCCTTCTTATTTTAGCCCCACGTTGGAGTCGTCAATTTGAAATAAAACGTTTATGGTGTTTTATTTACTTATATGAGACTACCGTGTATCAACGTCAAGCCCCCCGTTGAAGTCGTCAATTCGAAAGAAAACGGGTTTATTGTGTTTAATCAATTTGTTATTTATCAAGATTATTTATGTTATTAATTATGTAGTCTTACAGGTGACCTCCTATAATTCAAATTTAATAGGCAAATATATTTGTGATTATGTTATTTTAACTTTTAATTGTACTGTAATACAGGTTTAACTAAGTATTCAATAGTTACGCAATATTAACGATATACATGTATTGACTGAATGTATTAAGGATTCTTGTCAACCCTAGTCCCTCTAATTAGATAATTTCATTCAAATTTGGTACAGAAAACACACTAGTTCGGCAATCTCCCGTTCCACCAGCTGTTGACAATTAGCGCTACTATTTGTAATAGACTTGCGTCTAGGTTAACCTTTCAATGGATTTTATTCACCCTTTTTCCTGTAACTTACTCCAACCACAACATATACTACCTATTCTGCAATAACATAAAACATTGTCTTATACAAGAAAGATTCTTTATTAATTTCGTACGTTATTTCACATTAACAGTTCCCTTCAAAATAATAATATCATTAAATCGATTGTACAACAGTATATCGATCGTCAATTGACCAAGTTCCTTCTGACTTATACAGATTAAATATAACAATAAATATTTCTTATCCCAGGGTTCGTAAAATTCTTTTAACCATTAGTAAGGCCAGGTAATGTAAAATTAAGGTTACTCAAGTATTACAGAAGGTTATTAACTCTAAATATATTGAAATTAAAAATAAGTTGTTTTTACCGGATTGGCGGAACTCAAACTGGCATTGGGCGTCTGTAAACAGGTGAAGATGATCTGCTTAGATTACGTTCATCCAGGAAAAAGTGTTCTGGTCCTTAATAAAATTGATGGTGTAGTATACAGGGAAGCTCCCAGGAACTCTTCTGACTGCCGTTCTTCTCTTACGATCTTGATAGTTGTCAGTCACGGTGGAATGGAAATCGTATTCTAGCTTCTCCTTGAGGGTGAAGGTTAATTCTGCAGAAACAAGGTCTTCGTATATCTTCTCAATAATTCCGTTAGTTTCGGCCTTTACTTCCCTCAATTAGTCTTCTGATTACATGGGAAATCGGTTTAATACCGAATCCAGCGGAATTATCCTGGTGAATGAAGTGAGGAATTCTCGACTCTTTTAGAGGTATTCGGTTATAATTTGGAAGTCTAATTGGTTTTATTATTCATCGGTAGTATTATAGAATTAGATTTCAAATAGGACTTATTAATTTAGATTCATATGTTTTCAAATTTTATCATTCTTTTTTTTTTTTACATGTGTCTCCTCATCTCAACTTAATAGCATATAACAATCGAAACGAATGAAACGAAAATCAACAGCATTGTACCTTTTAGTTGCCCTAACACCATTATTTTCTGTCATTGGATGAAATTTGATATCCTAGAGCCAGAATTATAAAATATTATTACGCTTTTTTATTAAAATACTCCATGCTTGGAATCATACCGAATTACTTAAAACTTTCACCCAACCTACCTTATTATACCATATATAATTTACTACAGTTTCATTGGACTGGACCCATTTAAAAAGGTATTAATTTCCTTTTACAAGTATTAAATTTAGGCCTATAGGTTTTCTTACAACTGTTATAATATTGTTTGGTTTTTTAACTTAATTTTCTTTACCTGACCTACTGTACAATTAGTTACTGGTTCATGGTTATTTACATTAATTTTAATTTCCTGGTTTTACATTATTACATTAATTAATTCGTCCTGGAACCTTTCATTAGTTTACAACATAATTATCAGAACTACTTGTCAACTTTTAAACACTTATTGCCATCCTGGCCAAGTTTATAAACATTAATTCAAACAACTTCATTATCCAATTTTAGTCACTACATATAACATAGTATAGTGCCTAACACAGGTAATTATACTCAATTGTCTAGAGACAATTTTAACATAAATAAAAACATTACCACTGATTAAGTATTCCTATAAAACAACAGTTCACTCTTACTATACTCAAAACATAAAACAAATATTCTGTGAACACTAACATGCTACAGTATAAAGAACAAGTACAATTTATTATATTAACCATTAATTGGTATAGTATTTTATACTCAACGTTATTTATTACATCTTTCAACTTGAGGTACATCTCAGATGTACTAATTACTGAGCAACTTTAATCGGGGTATGGTCCTTGACCATAGTTAATTCATTTTTTTATGTAACGTTGGGGACCTCAATTCTGTTACGTTACAATATATATGTTGGGAGTGATTTTTTATAAACTTTAAAAATTATCGAAGACGAATACATGAAATTACTTATAGTCAGTTCATATTATGAATGTAGCCTGTTTGTTCTGAAACTAATTCTTTTACTGGACTGAAGCATGCACGTGCAGAATAATAAAATAATGGAATAACACAAGTAGACTTCAGTTTACTTAGTTATGTTTTAGTAGAGTAATAGAGAGTATACAGGTTTTTCCCATCCCCCCCCCCGTAAAATATCTATAGAACGTTTAGGATAAAGTGTAAAGATCGTTAAAATTTAAATAGCTTTGTGTTTTTCCGTTTAATATACATAACTAGCTGGATACCTGTTTCGCTGCGGTGATTATCAGAAAAAAACAGAATTTAAAATCAGAAAATAGAAATAGGTTATTTGTGAAGCTTAGATACCGGTATTTTGAAACTAAGAGAAACTATTTAAGCTCGATCAATTTGAAGATGATCAATTTGATAAAGCTTGATCAATCAACTATTAAAGCTTAAAAATTAATGAGTTGTTAAAAATGACGCTGTCTTTAGTTAGAGAGGGTAAGCTAAGTTTCTGTTAGAGATTAAGACAGTCCTTTATTGTAAGTCTAACAAAAGTAAAATAGATGGGCTTAAGCCCTTTGATCCCACCACCACCCCTGTTATTTTGGTCTATGTAGCCAGGCTAATAACTTGCTTAGCATATACTTTCAGTTGCTCCCTCAGATTAAGTGCTCAGGACCTCCCTGTAAACAACATTCCTGGTTTTGCTCTCTGGCTGGAAAGCAAAACTGGTGAACTGCAGGTGAACTGACTGGAGAAAGCCACGTACAACTGGTCATGGGAGAAACAGTCACTCCTCAGATTCCATACCAGCCACTATGAAACTCTGTCCCTGTGCCTTATTCATGGTCATGTCGTAGCACATCTTAACGGGAAACTGCAGACGTTTGAACTGAAAGTGGTAGTCTGATGGGATCAGAGGAATTCGAGGGATGATGACGGTTTCTCCCTTACCGACGCCTGTGAAAATATGCTCAGTCGGCAGCTTCTCAAACAGAAAGTTGTTGATGCTGTTGGCTGAGTCGTTTGTTGGAGTGAGAATAGCTCTTTCCCTCAGCCATGAAGTGCAATCCTCTCTAGCCTGATGAATGTTGGGGTATATTCTGTCACTGAAGCTGATCAGATCTCCCACAACATCGCAAAGGTTACCAGGAATATTTATTCTTCCCTCCTCTTCCAAAATCTTGCCATCACCAATATCAAGCAATAAGTTAGGAAACTCCTCTGCCCACAAGTCACGTTGGAGGTGGACACGCATGGTAACTCTCAAGGACAGGACTTTGACATTAGGCCATAAGAGGGATGACTTGAGACAGGCCTTGACTTCATCTGCACGTGTCCCCCATGGCACAACAGGCAAGGTCTGTCTGAAGTCACCAGTCAAAAGCATCATAACTCACCCATAAGACGGTTGCGGCCCCTAATGTCCTGGAGCGTCCTGTTTAGAGCCTCAATACCTCCCTTGTGGGCCATGGTGCACTCATCCCACACAATAACTTTGGCTTCTCGAAGCAGCTCAGCCATGTCACTCTGCTTAGAGATGTTACAAAGTGCAGACTCAATGATCCAGGTTAAGAGGTAACTTGAAGGCAGAGTGAGCCGTCCTGCCTCCGTCGATCAAGGTAGCTGCAATACCTGAGGAAGCAACGGCAACGGCGATGTTCCTTTCGCCCCTAATTGTGGCTAGCAACAGATTGATCAAGAACGTTTTTCCAGTGCCACCAGGAGCGTCAAGAAAGAACAACTCCTCAGAATCAGAAGCAATTATGTGCATGATTTCATCGTAGGCTTTCCTCTGTTCTTGATTTAATTTTGGAACATTCACAGCAACTGTTTCAGACAGCTGAACGGTATCATAAGACAGTTCCCTCAGGTGTTCACGGTTGGTGACAACGGCTGCGTGCTCTCGTGAAGGTGGTGGAAAAAACTACTGCAGGAAGGATACAACTAAAAAAGCGGCATAATTAGTGTTGCGGTTTTCGCATTTTTTCGTGGATAGGCGTTAAAGCTTTCAAAACTCTTTTTTAGTGAGCACCTAGAAGCCAAGAGGAACATACGTGCCGAATTTCAAGTTAGTAGGCTTTATAGTTATGGCGATTTCGTGATGAGTGAGTGTATGAATGAGTGAATGGTATATATATTTATATATAATACCTTACTATTATTGCAATTCAGTTGATAGATGACATTGACTGTTGGCAAGAGTAAAGTAACAGTTTAATGTCTTGCAGTGACCAGATAGTCTATTGCTATATCGTCTTGGAACGGTACCAACGAATGATAATTTTACTTTATATTACTGGTCAGAATACTCTTTTGTAAACATTCTAACATATTGTTAATTTTAAAACTATAATTAAATTCATCAAGACGTTACTGAGAGCTTTGTAAGCACACATAATCTACTGCAGCTTGTTAATTATAGATTGTGATGAACGCGTTGATTTGTCACTCCGATTGTAGGCCTACCAGCTGTTGAAATTAAACTGAATTATACCATACCTTTGTGCGCTACGTGAATCGTCCCATGTTATTGTAAGGACGTATGTGAAACATGTGCAGTCGTCTACTTGTCTGCAGTGATTGACTAAACGCTAGCATCAAACAGAAAACTGTGACAGTGAAAAGTTAAACTCGTACCATTATGCGGTGAGTCTCGGAATACATGGAGCGTGTGAATTGACGCTGTTTGCAGTCTCCCGCGGCGCGCTACCCGCTGTCGCTTCTGATTGTCTCGCTACTCCGTACACACACCATCTGTCTCAAGGAATACGCACAGCCAATGTGAGTGGATACTCAATCAAAAGTAGCACTGGTTGGAGAGTACAATAGTGCTTACACTTTACGTTAACACAGTCACGAACTTCTTGTTTTGCCCCGACAAGCACCCGATGTCTGGTAGTCAGATTAACTCCTACTGTATTTGCTTGGTCGTTCAGACTGCAATAGTTGTCTTAAAATGTAATTATTATGAAATAGTTTTATAATTTAAACAATACGTCATTGATTTCAATAGAAATAGTTTCGTCGGCTGACTGGCTTATGTTTATTATCAAGTTTTATTTCAGTTTTTCATTTATATTGTTTAATTTACTTTCATTATTTTACACTTGCAGGAAGCAGTTCGTTAAGTAAGTAATTCTTAACCTACTTGGAAAGTATTTATTACGCAACACATCCAATGTTTTATGTTATCATGATGAAGTTAGTTGGAGCGCATAAGAAAAGCGTATTGTTTTTCTACATATAATGTACGTGTTGCGGAACGAATACCTGCCAAGTGAGGTGAAGTAGCCTACACAACAGTAGTATAGATTGATGTTTGTGTGAACAGGCGACACGGACGAAACATCGTTTCAAGATTCATACGTACGGCAGTCCGACTTTCTGCGACCACTGTGGCTCATTGCTATACGGAGTCATTCATCAAGGAATGAAATGTGAAGGTCAGATGAGATGAGTGGATTGACAGAGAAGACTCGCACAAAACGCCCTAATAATGCGCACCCCTGTAGCCTACTGATTTAATGAAATCGGCCGAATTAAAAAAAAATATATTAGTGAGCTTACAGCTTTGTAACGTAAAATACCGTGTATTTAAAAGGCGCAATGCTTTTATATTTTATTTAGCTGTTACAGTACTTAATTTGTTGTTCGTTTTGATACTACTGGATCATTACGAGTAAACGGAAACTGTAGCTCGTACTGACAGCTATACAGTCTGTTTACACGCGTAGCGTATTATTAGGGCGTTTTTAGCATGCTTTATTAATCAGTGCATCATCTATCTTTTCAAACCATTCACTTTTTGTCTGTTTTGTTGGTATGGTATAGTTCTTCCTGTGCCTGCCTTGGTGGACTTTTAGCTTTCTGCTCTCTTCGCGCAATCCGGATTTCTCTGCTTGTTTGGCTGAGGTTACCGTTAGATCTTTTATAATTAGTCATATTAATTGTTATATTTGTTCCTGTTATAATAAAATATATTTCTATAAAACTGTAACGTGCAAAGTTCTATGTTGTATACAGTAATTCGTATTACACGAAATATTCAGTATATAGTATTAAATACTATACTTACAGTGTAAAGTAAATATACTATATACTAATACTGTATGTGTTTACCATTTGAAGACGTATTTACTGTGTACCGTAGTACCTTCAATAACTACAAAATGAATTAATTATTTTGTTCCCCTAAAATTAATAACACATTCCTACATTAGTAAAGTTAATTTGTTATTGTTCTTGATGTTATTGGTGTTGCTGAGTGACTATAATGTGGATGTTGATGTTTAGTACTTTAGCACTTGTGTCTGCATGAGTTTATCCACAGACAGTACTGTAACCGACGCTCGCAATGACGCTTACGGCGTCTTTGTTTTTATGCACAGTCTTTGCATTAAAATGAATTTATTGTTCAGTCTCAGTCGATGAGTCCTAGATTTCTGGCACAATAGAAACACGGTGAACAAAGTTATAAACCTTAGGTTATACGCTTTGTTAACATTCAAGTTCAACAAAGCTTTCTTTGTTCAACGTAATACGCTTTACTTAGCCTTTGGTGAACTTGTTTACACTATATTGTTATAATCCTGTTACTTAGTGGTTACCCGTTACACCTGACGTAGGTAACGTTCACGAATCCATTGACTATGTACGAGTAGTTGGATGGTAGTTTCAATAAGACATATGCAACTGTTTGTGTCCTGTCTAGAGCTTTACGTTTGCAGTTGTTCAATTGTTATTCTGAATAGTTAATCAGTTGTGCAGTATTAATTGTAGTAGCAAGAAACTAAGTTCATCACTTAAATAAGTTGGATTGATTATTTATATATCCGAATAAATTTTATATTTTCCTATTGAGGCAGACGTCACATATGGGTGACTCAGTTTAAGTAATGCACATTACCGCGTGTGTTTCTTATTTATAAACCAATGAATTTTACCTAATAGAAGTAAATGTTTCGTTTCACTCTAGCAGCAGTTGATATTTCTCGAGACGTATGTTTCCTTCTTATTATGACTCCACCCGTTGCTTGCAAATAAAACCTTAAAATGAATGAAATGTAATGCTGCATCATACAAGAGGTGTGACACATTATGTTGTCCCAAACTGTCTTGAGCGTAATTAAAAGGAAATTCCAAACGTACAGCGTTACAGACTGAAATGATCGAAAACTCCCAAATTAAAGTATTGAGTGCTTTCCTTCCATCTGTGAATCCCATTTATCACTTACAAACTGAATATTCCTGTTTTGTGTATTTAATTATTACAACGATAATGTTTGTCTTAAATCTTATTATTCCGTCAGAGAGTAATTAATTTTGTTTATAATTGGCATTAAAAAAGGAGCGGTCGTGGCGTAGTGGCTAGCGTGTGACGCTGCTACGCTGTCGGCGCGGGTTCAATTCCCGCCAGGGGCCATCTGATTTAGATACGACCGTTCCCCCTCGCAAGGTAATGGCAACCCAGCGAATGGTATCCTGCCTAGTATAAACCCAAGCCGTTCGGATCCAGCGTTAAACTGTAGGTCCCATATACCTGTGAGAGACTCAGTCACACACGCACCACGGGTATATGCGGGGAGGCTACTAACCAGTCGAAAGAGTGAAGGACTACGAACTGAACTGACATAAAAAAAAAAAAAAACAGAAGTCCAGTTATCTTAGAAATTCGTCTCAACCACAAGTCCCCAATTCGAAACGTACAGCGTTACAGACTGAAAGGATCGAAATATCTCCCAAATTAAAGTATTGAGTGCTTTCCTTCCATCTGTGAATCCCATTTATCACTTGCAAACTGAATATTCCTGTTTTGTGTATTTAATTATTACAACGATAATGTTTGTCTTAAATCTTATTATTCCGTCAGAGAGTAATTAATTTTGTTTATAATTGCCATTAAAAAAAAAACAAAAGTCCAGTTATCTTAGAAATTCGTCTCAACCACAAGTCCCCAATTCGAAACGTACAGCGTTACAGACTGAAAGGATCGAAATCTCCCAAATTAAAGTATCGAGTGCTTTCCTTCCATCTGTGAATCCCATTTATCACTTGCAAACTGAATATTCCTGTTTTGTGTATTTAATTATTACAACGATAATGTTTGTCTTAAATCTTATTATTCCGTCAGAGAGTAATTAATTTTTTTATAATTGCCATTAAAAAAAAAACAAAAGTCCAGTTATCTTAGAAATTCGTCTCAACCACAAGTCCCCAATTCGAAACGTACAGCGTTACAGACTGAAAGGATCGAAATCTCCCAAATTAAAGTATTGAGTGCTTTCCTTCCATCTGTGAATCTCATTTATCACTTACAAACTGAATATTCCTGTATTGTGTTTTTAATTATTACAACGATAATGTTTGTCTTAAATCTTATTATTCCGTCAGAGAGTAATTAATTTTGTTTATAATTGACATTAAAAAAAAAACAGAAGTCCAGTTATCTTAGAAATTCGTCTCAACCACAAGTCCCCATGTTAAAAACAATACTGTAGGGCCCTATAGTACATAAGTTATTCATTTAACACCTACCAGATTTTTAACTGTAAGTCATACATAATTTTAAGTTTATTTAATATTTGTGTGTGTGTGTGTGTGCGCGCGCGCGCGTGCGCGTGTGAATCACACTAATTTAGACTCCACCTTAAATTATTTAGTACAAATTCAACTGGTTTGGAAACATACGTAACAGTGCGTAGGCGTGTGTGTAAATATGGCCCTTACGAATTTAGAATTTTCCATATGGCACATGTCGGAAATTGATTTCTGATTTCACACTCGAATGAACATCTGTTTAAGGTTAAAAAGTGGTTATATTAATTGTTAGTTGGTATTGATGATGTACACGGACGGAAACCGTATTGATTAAAAGTTTTAAACATGTTGTGCTTACGTGTTGTTAACGAAACAAATGGAAGTATTTATACATAAACGTTTCTGAGAATAGGACTACCCCACACGTGTACATGGCTTCATAATTAACGTAATTGGAAGTTTTAATTTTTACCCACTGAATTATAAATATACCTAGTCTCCAGCTTAATCATTGTTAATTGAAACCGGGTGAAGGGGCCGCAACAACCCTTGCACACGCCGCCGCACAGCTAAACCTAAGTATATTTCGCAGCTGCAACTTGTTGGCTAAGTCCCTCACCTTCTCAGCCACACAAGTCTTATAATATTTTATAGTTTTGACAATTGAATTTGTAGCCAACAAAGACACGCATGAAAAATGTGTTACCTAAGTACTGAATAGAGTGCATCTGGGAGAGCGGCTGCAGATCAATATGTACTGTAGCCGTGTCCGCTGGTGTTTAGTTCCCTGAAAAACCACCACCCCACATCACATCATGTGTCACTAATGTGTTACTAAGGACACCACTTGTTTATGTCCTTAGTAAAATATATTTACACAGAAAACAATGATCAACAGTACATTGTCTTAGGTTATTAGTGCCGCCATGTGGATGTGGTAGAGTAATTATGGCTGTTACAAAGAGCGCTTTGTGCTGGCTGTCAGAGAACAGCATTTTATCCTACTTTGTTGCTTTGTGCACACGCCATCCCACCATAGTACAATAGTTAGTAGCAGGCCTGCATCGATAGGCGAGTGTTAACGAACTGCCATGTAATTTTCTAACGGTTACTCTCTAAATGTTCATCTCATTTCAGTTCTAGTTTTCTCTGCCTTATAATTTTAATACATCTATTATTTTCATGTATGAGGAAAGATTCGTGGGAACTTTTCGTTCGTGTTCAACACGCATTTGGCATGAACTGAAGTTATAATTTTTGATACCGACGAAGAAAATAAAATTCAATATAAATTTTAATTTGTAATTTCGTGACACGTTGAATTCAAGAAAATAAAAGCCACATGCTTTTTAAATAAAAATAAAATAAATATAAATCACGTCATTTGTCGCTACTAAAAACTGGGTTTATTCTTCATAGTAGGTGTGTAAATGAATAAACAGTGAAGGTTACGAATACTTTTAATATAAATTGTATGATATGAACATACTAAATAATAAAAAATATGTTCTTTTGAAACTTGATCGTATAAATAATGTGATTTTTTAGTAGACCAAAATACGTATCATGCACGCAATATTGCTTTTTAAAACGCTGTATGTAAATCACGAAACTGCGTATTTAATCCAGTAACTGGCGTTTTTAGATTACTTCTACTGAAACAAATCTATATTGAACGTAACTATGCGAATAATCAAATTGCTACTGGTGAACCTTATCTCTTTGAACTTTTTTAGACTTTGTCTCGTACATGTTTGTCAGTAGATTTTATGCCAATGTCGGCTGAAGATTTAGAAGATTGGGTACATTATCACTTAATTCTGCCTTCAAAACTGATTCTTTCATAAAGTCTGGAAACAGCTCCTTCTCTTTAGATAAGTGTTCTTCAAAGTAGATGTATGATGGTTTCTCTTAAGCGTTACCATGAGTTCCATCGTGCACAATTCGTAGTACTCGCCAACCAGTTACACTTCACACGTAATTCAGTTGCCAGCGTATTACGTTTATTGTTCCTCGCGTGCATTTCGGTAAACCTCATATGTCAGCCAGACAAATTAAATAACAGAATGAACTGCGTTTACAAAGCATATGCTTTCTGGAACTGTTGAATACTGTTACTGTTCCCACACGCCATAGCGCGATCGTCCGTCTTATTACTCCGATTGTTTTCTGTTTAGATTTTGCTAATTCTTTGTCGCCGTACTAACTTTTTACTTTTTAAAAATTAATCTCTGAAAATTATAGTATGTTATTTACTTAGTACTTAAATTATATTACAAGAGTACACACTTTCATAGCGCTCTATTTGTGACTGTCTGTAAAACTTCACACAACAGTTTGCTGAACTTTTGTTGGCTTTGATTCTATATCATAATAAGAATCCATTTTTTAATTTTATATTATTAATAATTCATCTACACACACAGAGAAACACACACATGAAACTTGAAACACACAATCACTTAAACATGAAACATATTCCAACAGGAAAGTCTTGTTTTTAAATTTCATGTGTATTTCTTTCTTTAAGCCTTTCTTTCTACTGTGACCACTGCGAATATTTTTCATGTGAGTTTTTTCGAGAATGCGTGTTTGTCACTATTCTCGTTTAATTTTTACTTACTCTCAAAACAGGTATTGATCTTTGTTGACAGACAGACATTTTGCTTCACGTCAGATCTTTGTCCAGATATTGCTCTTTCGTTCCAGTATTCTCCTCGTCTTCACCGTCGTGCGTCCGTCCTTCAAGTTAAAAATTTTCCCTTTTGCTTCTTTTTTCTAACAAACGCAAAAGGCCAAAACATTACGGAATTATTTGTTGTTACTATGATGATGTTTTCAGCAATTAAATAAATTTCTCCGTCAGTTGATACGTAAAGTTGACGTTACTGAGCATATATGTTGCCAGTGTCAGAGATGTTTTACCTTTAAGATAAAAAATAAAAAGTATCGATGTCCTCGAACTGTCTTTTATAAGATATTTTTAATAATATTTTGTTTAATACTCGGGCTGTTAGACAAAGTTGTCATCATAATAATACAAGTTCACGTTTATAATACACACTACGGTCATCATGTTGCAACTCATTTCATTTCTTCGTATAATTTATTGTAATCTGTCACAAGTTTGTGATTTTTCAAATAACAAATCTAACGGTCATTTCTTTCAAATGTATGTTTACTGGCCGGTACAGTGTTTAGGCCTAATTTTAATCGTTTACGAACACTCCATCTAATATTAGTCACACTCCAAGAAAGAAACTGTAAGCTTTTAAAAGTTCGCTTAATTATTTCAAAGCGACGGACTTGTTTCTTACTTTAAGTTTCTGTAAGCACTGAGTTAGTTTTTTTCTATCATGTTGATTATAGATCGACAACCACTATCCAAACGTACAGGTCACTTGAACTATTATAAGCAGTGGTTTGTTTGTGGTTCTGAGAAATTTCCCTTTCACTGTTTTTAACTTTATTCGTATGCAATATTTCATTGTACTGTTTCATATTGTATCTTTGTTTTATATTTTTTCCAACCAAACGCACTTCTGATTCGAACAGCATCCCAGACTGTCAACTCGTAGACACTTCCTTGGGTGATACGATGTCAAAATACCGTTTCCAAATACGAAACGCGTTTCAGACAAGAAAGTCATGTTTTTTTAACAATTTTACAAACTATATCAAATCGTGTTTGAATAATGTCTTTAGTCATATAACTAATCTTATATCACGCTACTTTTAATTTGTCATATTATGTTGGTAAAGATATTTTTTACGTAATATATATTTCTGACCAAGTTTTTGCTTTTTGTTACACTCCAGTTCTTCAGTCATGCGTAAATCTTTTTCAAGGAGTAAGATTTATTATCAGGTGGGATAAAGAGCATGACACAAATGTTTTTCTGCAAAAGAAGAGAGAAATATAACAGGGCATAGAACTGTACACCATTGTCATCCTTAACAAAAGGCCGGTGACATACTCGTCTTTTAAGTCTTATATACGAATGCTCATAAATAGCTGCGTACATTCATTTAACTGACGACAATACGTTGATAACAGTATTGGGAACTTGTCTCTTTATTTGACTCAGTGACTATGCCGTTTCTAGTAACCAACAACTGAAAATGAGAGGAATCACTATGTCCTGTTGTAGACTGGATTTTCTAAGTAAAATGTGTGAACGCGTGTAAAAAGATGTTGGTTACATCAACAGTAAATGTTATCATATTCTTCATCTACGTTATTCTCCATGTCTGATTTTAAAATAAGGTATAATTAAACTTAAAGTTTTGCAGCCTAAATAACTTGGCAAATAAATTTTATAGTTTGCTACGAGTGTTTGTCGACTGCGGGTGTGAGAACGGCCTGCTTCATTGTATGTTGCAGCATAATATCGAATCGTCGCTGTACGTTGCCGCTAACTAAAGCTTAATGTAATATGTCATGTTATTTAATTATAAATTATATGGTTGATGTTTAGTTATGTTGATGTAAATTATTGTTAATATAGCGTATAGTGTTTAACCATTATATTATTGTCATCACTATGATCGTGTTCATCCTCATTATTGTTATTGTTTGTATATGAATTGTATAATTGTGTTACTGTGTGTGTGTAATGGTAATGTGTGTTGGCGTTCAGGCGGAGATGGCCAAGCACAAGTTTGAGGTATACACCTTCTTGACGCCTACTTTCTGCGATCATTGCGGGTCCATGCTGCACGGAATCACCCAGCAGGGGCTCAAGTGTTCAGGTCAGAATCGATTCCTTGCCGGCAGTAACCGTATACAGTAGCTGTACCTGTAGCTCTTGCCTGTACCTGTAGCTACCTGTATCCCCAACAATACGTTACGTTACTACTAATTATGTAATTTACTGTCATACCGCCGTTTGCGCACGCATCACCTCTGATGAACCATACTGTCAAGGGAAATCAAGCCTGTAAGTTTAAATTATTCCCGTGTGTAGATCCAAAACACCTTCACGCTAGACACTTCATGCTAGTTCCCTCCTAACTTGTAATCGGTTGTTAGTTGGGTCATTTGCTAATTTTACTTACGTAGCAGACAAACGAAATGATAAAACAATGCTTTTCTGAAGAACGTAGTATATTTTATAAATATATTTTTAATAACGCATTTTGTAATTAAAGAACTCTAATTAAAAACTAACGTTAAATGAAACAAATAAATATACACATAAATTTAGTTATAAAAGTGCTAAGTAAATTTAATAGTTAATGCTGTACTATGAATTAGCTAATTAAATTTGTACACTTAACTATAACATATTCTATATTTTAAAATACCACTGACTTTTAATTAAATATTAATTATTGTAATTTGTTTTTAATATGAATAAGCAGGTTTTAATATTAACTAATTAATAAGAGATTAACTAACTGATGTTATAAAAACTTTGTTGTGTTGGTGTTTGTTAAAAAATTCTACCATCTAAAGTAGTTTCAAATTGTTTTGCTTCTATAAACTTATATTTGGTATCTTTCTGTCACTAAGTTATTGTTTATTCTAAAGTCTGTGGATGTCCATGTCTTTGAAACTTCGTCGTCTGTAGTATGTCCCAATCTCCTTAGTATTCCGTCGCCAAAAGTAATTTATTTTTGTTAAATTGTAGTCCATTCATAGACACCAGTACCTTACTTCCAAATGTATTTTGAGTAGTGTTATGCAGCAGCTCAACTGCTGTCCACATTCGTCGTCTACAAAATTAAACGTTTCTTCAATAAACAAATGAATAATGAATGTTTCTTGAATGGTAAAATAAAATATTTCTAACTATGTTTTTCCTACTTTAGGTAAAGAAGTAATGTGTTATGAAATAGAAACACAGAATGGTTACTTACAAAGTAGCAACACATGTCATAAATATGTGGCATCAGTTCCCAACATGACTAATAGAACATATACTGTACCATACAAAAGCACTGATGTCACCATTTGGAAAAACACAGCTCATGTACTGTATTTGTGTTTTTAAGTTTGTATATGTATATACGTAAACTTACAACAAAAAAACAAATTATTACCCGAACATACCAACTCAGTACGAAATACGAAAGAATATTTAAAGTATTCTGTGTTGGAAACCGTCACAAAACGAGAATATCCACCAAGCCCAATCACAAAACCAGTTCAAACGACCAGCAAGCCAACCCTAGCACAAATACTCCACCAAACAATGGTTCATTATGTCTGATGATGCATTGATAGTGCATACTGCCCATAATGCAACGTATCTTATGTAGCTTAATACATCTTGACCGTACATTTGAAAAATATAAAAATATAAAGGGAATGTGCCAGTAAAAAATTAAACACACACGCACATTTACACTAATATCTACATTTACATTAACACATGTGTGTATGTGTTTGTGTGTGTAAATATAAACATTTAAAAGATACTTTAAAACCATATCTAAAAATCATGATAAAGAAACATATAAATATATGAATGTTTCGCTTTATAAAAACTACGTTCAACGCACATGCACATGGTAGTAAACATGTGGCGTTGATTCAGAAAGCGTATTGCTAAAACCCGTTTGTTTGGATTCAAGATGAAGCTGAAACTGATCACGTTGAACTCATTCAGTATTTGTTTAACAAAAACACACAAATAGTATTTCAAACGTTACACTCAACGATGTCTGGTTTTCATGTTGGATTAAATGTCAGTGTGTAATGCTGGATAATGTGTAAAATATATAAACCCAACTAATATATTTTTGTCATATAGTAATTCCTTATATAAACTGAAGAAAGTTTTGTTTATATAGTTAATACACACCTACTTTTATACTATAATGTGTGGGCTCAAAACATGTCATTAAGGATGCCATTTCTTCATTTTGTGTCCTCAACGTATTAAGAATGTTCATTAAATTCAAATATAAACATTCCGTCTTGTGCTATCCTCCCCTCTAGTTACGTATGTTGGTATTATAAAAAATATTTTTCTTGGACAAGTAACGTGAACAATAACGGTAGACGTGAACGAAGCTGTAGAATTCCCCGGAGAGCTGCGTTCTTCCTGACCTGAAACCTCCCATAGCTTAAGAATTTTAATTCTGAAATAACCATGTTTGAAATACAGCCTGTCTAACGTAAGCGGCAAGGCTAAGATCATCGCAAGCTGGAGTCAGTTCCTTGTTTTTCTGCATCTTCTTATTCCATTATCGTATGTCGGCTCTACAATCTTTCGGAGCACTTTTTTTCAGATCCATTTAACTGATTCTTAAGGTTTTACTATCATATATCGTAATTGACCCGATTATTCTAAATATAAAGGTCTTATTTATTATTTCTTATGAATTCTTGTCTTGCAGACTCTAAACTTAGCTCTGCCTTATAGTAATTTACTCTTCAAGATTTTGTTCAAAAGATTGTACCATATGTCATTTTCTTTACCTCTTCTTGCTCGTCGAAATCTTCACTGATAAACATGGTACTGAAAGCTTGCCACTACGGTACTGTTGGTGAGCAATTTCCTGTTCCTCCTTTGTACGAGAATTTTTGGTCTTTCGTTTTTGCAAATTCCCTCGTACAACCACTAAAGGCCATCAATCCGTTTCTTAAACTTCATGAGCTCTAGACATTTTTAAAGTTTATATCTGTCCGAGCGTAACGGCAGCATAGATTGAACTGACAGTCTGAAACAGTATTGTAGTCTGTTTATTTGGCACAAGACTCCAACCGACAGTAAAACAGCCTAATTTATATCGCTGTTGGTGAGCACTTTCCTATTTCTCCTTTGAACGAGAATTTTTGCCTTTTCTTTTTGCAAATTCCCTCGTCAAAAAACTAAAGGTACCTCTAATCGAACCCATTCCCATTAGAGGTATCTACAAAATAGTCACCTTAGACAAGTATTTGTGGTATTTTAATGAATCTAATCTTGCCTTGGTGCACTTCGCCAGCATTGATTACAGATTACTGATTCAAACGTATTGTTGAACAAAATAAGTGCTGTTTAGAGCTTACGGTTCTAGTCAATCGTCTTCGGACGGTTACAGATTACCACCGTTGCAGAGCGAGATGACTGCCGCATCCCCAAACAACTATTGAATTTTAAGCCGAAAGGACGGAGAGGTGTGGGGCGTCCTAAGAAACGTTAGATTATCTCTATTCTGTCTGCTTGGAACCGGAACAAACCATTTTTGGTTTAATCTTTGCTGAAGAAGATGATGATGCTGATGAAATCCGATTTCTGCAACATACCAATATTAATCCATGTTACGTCTTGTGCATAGCCAGAATGTCCAGCTTGAATTGCTGTGCTTGATCTAAACCTTCGTGTGGCATCTACCAGATAAAATGTGTGCATGTTTCACGTACCAACATGATAAGACCATTTTTGAAAGTTAGGTCTCTTTCTTAAATCAGTCCGAAATCAAAAACTTTTGCGGATTATCACACTCCCAGAAGCGCAAAATGGTGTGAATTTGGAATTGAAATCTTTCGCCACAGTCATCGAGCTCTTTCACTCCGTTTGTACTGATTCACTGTGCATAATATTTGAGCCTGTCCCGCACCACACTAGTTCCAACACAGGCCGTTGCCGATGTGTCCAGTTTGTCTCGTCAGAGGCAACCCAGATAACTTCTCACGACAACTCAGAGACCTGTTCTGCTGATGGAATTGAGTGTCACCATCTTAGAAGTGTTCGGCTTAATAAGTTCCACCTAGTGGAGATGAAATAAGTACGCTAAGTACTATCTTTTTAGTAAATGAATGTATGCACTTCGTAAGCACCAATGTGGAAAGCGTACCGTTTATATTAACATGTTTAGTCTTCCTAAGGACTCAACTTTTGGTAAGCTTCGTGTGGCTCTTTATGTGTACGAAACCAGAATAATACAATTTTTTATTTTTTGTATTCTTTTATATAGCCTAAAGGTACCATATAATGTTATTATTTATATTTTAAAGCGATCGATTTCGGTCACAGACCATCATCAGGTTATATAGCACATTCACAATATTATAAAACACTATTATTTTATAATAATATAACTACAATATTATAAAACAAAATAATAGTGTTTTATAATATTGTGAATGTGCTATATAACCTGATGATGGTCTGTGACCGAAATCGATCGCTTTAAAATATAAATAATAACATTATATGGTACCTGTAGGCTATATAAAAGAATACAAAAAATCAAAAATTGAAATATAGGTACCATTAATAAAAAACAATAAGTGTAAGTATAAAATACATCACATTATCATCAGAATAATACGTTTTTTTTTTACATAAAATGTAACCGGGCTTGATTATAGTTTGTCCTCCTAACGCAGTAAAACGATAATGGGATCACAGGAACCGTAAAATTATAGAGCACCTATATTCAGTGATAAGCATGTTCACACGAATTGCATTGCCTCTGAGCCAACCAACCACTGTGAAGATTTTTCTTTTTTTGTCTACAGGATTCTCAGATTGATGGAGTTGCAAATTTAAATGCAGAAAACAAGTATATTCATTTAGTATTTTTAAAATTGCCGATTTTAAGATGATAAAACGTTTTCAGGATTTTACATATTGTAATATAAAACGGAAAAATCCGACCACTTTAATATGGTGACGTTCATGTAACTCAAGCTCAAACCTATTCTGTCTAATTGTGAGATGCTTCATTTTGTTATTGCATAATAAAGTCACGTTTAACCATCCTCATCAAAGATGTGTCGGCCTCGGCGGACTATAGTTCAACATTACTGACCACCTCCAAGCACGTTAAATATTTCAGAAATTTGCTCTGTTGCAAAAGCATATCGTCCTCTTATAATCGGTCCTTTAATTACTGCGCGTAAATACATGTAGTCACAGCAGCTTAGAATATGAAGACTACGCGGCTCTTCTAACCCTTGAGAGTTTTGTTTACCGCTACGGTGCGGTTCCCCTTCTCTGCGACTTGACCACTTGTTTCGCCAAAACGATCTTGCTGACGTTATACGTATTAACATCTGACGTTAAGCAAAGTGATCCATGTTTTGTTTCCTCGCTCTATTCCCGCTTTCATTGTATGTAAATTCATTTAACCTCTTCCCCTACAGTATAGAAGTACTCTGACCACTGTGCTGACTTTTGAGACTCGTTTTGAATCATTGTCCCACTAATTGTATGTTTCTTTGTGGCCATAGACGGAAGAAACCATCCTTCTCGTCGCTTTCTGTCTTCTTACTAGATACGAAAAATTAAATTAATAGCATCCTTACGTCCTAGAGTGTGATAGTATAATATGTAATTCCGTATTTTAAGTTCTCTCTGTCAATAAGAAGCTCATCGCTGCTCTTGGATGCCATGCCAACAGCTTACCTATGGCAGGTTGAACGTGTTTCGTGGTCACATTATTTTTACAAAACTCCCCTCTCTTCATTCGTATTGACTACAGAAACCATTAAGTGGCTCTATTCAAATTAATCAAATATCAGTTTCCTTTGCTACTGTGATTTAGACCGTAATATTCTTCAGTAAATGAATCATCCATATCAATCTAGAATCATATTGGTATATCTTTGGATCTAAAGATCATCCTCTTAACGAGTCTGCCATTAATGCTCTTCTGTATATTTTGTAGACAATGCACCCCAATCCCAACAGCATTTTAAACTTCTTTTCCACAGCAGAATAGCACTATATGCGGATATTCCATATTAAGTCTTCTCCTCTTGAATGTTTTTTATATTAGACTGGCTTGTAAAAGAACAGCTATTGAGTATGCACGTATTAAATTTTTCAGTCACTCCTGTGATTAGCTTTTCGTTGTATCATGTATCCGTGACAGTTGGTGAAAAAATTCTGTTTTACTTCCATGTTCCATAAGGAAATGGAAGTATGGTGATGGCGAAAAAATCGTGTTCGAGATAATGAAAAAAATGAAAAAATGTCATTTTTCGAAAAATGTGTGTCTGTCTGTCTGTCTATGTAGATTTTTTTCTATGGCAAACGATAAGAGCCGCAAATTCAAACAGAATCAAATAATATTTTGCATACAGTCCTGAATTGTAGAGTTCTCAAGACCTACTATTTTTGGTGAAGATCGGTTAAGGGAAAGGGGTAGAGTAGAGGGAAAATGCCGGTTCTAACGCAAGTACCGTTATTCCCCCACCACCACCCCATGCCGCCTTTTGCGCGCCAAGTTCAAATATATGCCGTCTTTCGCGAGCCTAAATCACTTTCACTTTCTATCAGCTGGACCCGCAGCATCCCAAATGGACCACAGCATCCACGAATTTCCGCGAATAAATTTTTTATTTTTTTTTAATTTGATGTTTTTATTTTTTAATTAAATTGATTTGCATATCCGTGAATATATGCCGCCTTAATTTTTTTAATTTGATATTTTTATTTTTTTAATTAAATTGATTTGCATATCCGTGAATATATGCCGCCTTTCGTGAGCCTAGATCACTTTCACTTTCTATCAGCTGGACCCGCAGCATCCCAAATGGACCACAGCATTGTGTGTGTGTGTGTGTGTGTGTGTGTGTTGCGTTCAACCTAACATGAGTAACTATGCTAAACCAGTGTAAAGTCGTGTCAATGACCTCTATATATCCTTTGTTGGGTTGTAATTATTACTAAACAGTAATACATGCTTAGAATGAAAATATTTGCTATGATTTTAGTAACGTACAACAACAGCTTAACCCAAGGGTCATTGACTGGTGTTATACTCAACATAAAATAATTAACGCACACGCACTACTAACTGCTAACCGAATGAAATATTTACAGACGGACAACGGGAAGGCATACAATTTACCCATGAGGTTGAATTATAAAATAAACTTAATTTTCTCGATCTAACAAGGTTGGACAATAGTTTCAATACCACATAAGAAAGATCTTTAAAAAAAAAAAAAAAAAAAAAAAAAAAAAAAAAAAAAAAAAAAAAAAAAAAAAAGGTGACAGCACGTACCGAAAACCATATGCTTTCGGTATTCACGAAGATGAAGATTGTACGGCAAGCAAACAAATTGTCAATAAAGATATGGACTTTTTGTCAGGTGACGAAGGTAGCGCTGATCCGCTATTACCGAACAGTATTCGTTGCAAACACACACACACACACACACATACGTTAGGTTAAACACAACCTCCATACAAAAACAGATATCGGATTTAAATAATAATAATTTCGTGCTTGCAATATACTACGTGCTAACTTGAGAAAGACCGTTTTGCATTATTGTACAATACGTACGTCAGTTTTCAGAGTCCGTATACAGATCTGCAAATGTTTTACTTGTTTATATTTGTACTATGAATGTATATATTTTCATTATAAATATGTTAACAGTAACCAGTGAGAAACACATGTTTGACACAGTATACTTCAAGCGTTAGCTGTACATATCAAATTGTTTCTTTACGTTTGTGACAATGATCAGTGAGACACTTGCGATACATATCGTGTCGTAGACTCCTCTTAATCACAACTCGAGGTACACCACGTTTTTGACACTCGTTGGTAGGATCTTCGTGAGTCAAAAGGAACGAATAACATTTCGCTCGGAGACCCACGAATTCTCTAATAGGACGACCATACGTTTCATCCTTGAACAGTCCGACAACCTTTTTTGTTTTTAAGACTATAACAAGGGTAAGACGTAGGGTAATCCGATATGTGAAAAACGTATTCATGTCTGCATACAAGTCAGATGTTTGAATACTATACATCAGACTGTCTGTATCTGTCATTAGCAATCTAACGTTACGACAGTACTTGACGGCAGCATAACGATAATGAAAGTCATATATTATCGTTTTTTTTAAACTCTCTCTCACATTTGAATGTAAGTAAAACTATCTCTCTCTCCCTCCCTCTACCAACCTTGCATGAGTTCAAATTTGTTGTGTGTTATAATGTATATTAAATCTATATGATCAGGTTTACCAACCTATGGTGGGGGGTTCCGACTTGATGCATTATAGTGTATATATTAAATATATGATCAGGGTTACCAACCTTGCATGAGTTCAAATTTGTTGTGTGTTATAATGTATATTAAATCTATATGATCAGGTTTACCAACCTATGTATGGGTTGCATATCAGTGGGTGGTGTTGGGTGGGTGGTTTTTTTATTTCATATCAGCGGGTGGTGGTGGGTGGGGGGTGGTTCCAACTCGATGCATTATAGTGTATATTAAAATAGATGATCAGGTGTACCAACCTTTGTATGAGTTCAAATTTGTCGTGTGTTATAATGTATATTAAATCTATATGATCAGGTGTACCAACCTCTGTATTATTATTATAGTGTATAGATATTTTATATGAGCAGGGTTGTCAACATTTTCTGTGGCGGGGGGGGGGGGAGAAATTCAAATATGTGTTATATAGTGTATATATTAAAATATATGATCAGGGTTACCAATCTTACATTATTGTGTGTGTGTATAGAGCAGATCTGCCAACATTTTTTTTTTCTCTTCTGTAGTGGGAAATTCAAACTATATGATCATAATTGTTACTCTCTCTCTCTCTCACATTTGAATGTAAGTAAAACTATCTCTCTCTCTCTCTCTCTCTCTCTCTCTCTCTCTCTCTCTCACTCTCTCTTGTTGTCAAACGTTATGTTCAAGCCGTTTTCTCCTCTCCCTCTCTCTCTCTTTCTCTCTCTCTCTCTCTCACTGTGTACATTGAGTAAATAATTTTAGCTCTCTCTCTCTCTCTCTCACACTTGTTGTGTATGTCTCTCTCTCTGTGGTCAGTACCGTGCGCATGTATATGAAATTAGAAAGTTTATATTTATTCGACAAATATTAACGCCCTCTCTCTCTCTCTCTCTCTCTCGCTCGCAGACGTCGGAAGCAATTCCTAGTTTATAATGTAATTACCTGTGCGTGTATGTCTCTCTCTCGCTGCAAACGTTGACAAGAATTCCCTTATTCAAAGCGATTACGTTGTCACAGTACACAAACTTAAATATGCCTTACAGACCATTGTAATTTTAAAAATTCATTTTTGCATTAATTAAATATATATATCGTAAACAATGAAATAATAATAATATTTCGTAATTGTAAGATTTTTAATAAAACAATTATTAGTTTAAATAATAATTTTCATGATTGTAAGCAAAAGTTTTGTGTCCACACACATTGTGTATGTCTCTCTTTCGTTGCAAACATTGACAAGAATTCCCTTATTCAAAGCGATTTGTATGTGCACACGAACTTAAATATGGTTTACAGACCATTGTAATTTTAAAAATTCATTTTTGTATTAATTAAATATATATATATCGTAAACAATGAAATAATAATATTTCGTCATTAAAAAGTTATATTCAGTGTGGTAATTAGTGATAGAAAGATTAACTATGTATGTACACACACACACACACACACACACACACACACACAATGATACAGAATTAGATATAGTTATTATTCGCTAACTTAAACTAGAGGTAATTAACCTTGTGTACGTCGTCGAAATCAGGCGCTCTACTTAAAATTCATTTTTGCATTAATTAAATATATATCGTAAACAATGAAATAATAATATTTCGTCATTAGAAAGTTATATATTCAGTGTGGTAATTAGTGATAGAAAGATTAACTATGCACGCACACACACACACACACACAAGTTGACAGCAGTTTATAATGTAATTACCTGTACGTGTACTGTTACAGATGTCTCCTCAAAATCTGTTGTACAACATCTCTCGCTCGCAGACGTCGGAAGAAATTCCTAGTTTATAATGTAATTACCTATGTGTGTGCTGTTACAGACGACAAATCCATACGTTAACAGCTTCACAGTAAATGTTAGCCTATTGTGTGTGTGTGTGCTATGTAAATTGTTTGTACATCAATGAATAATATAATCGAGATAGTTTTAATGTAATGCGTATCGTGTATTGCTGCTGCTGCTGCTGCTGCAAACGTCGGTAGAAATTCCCCATCTCTCTCTCTCTCGCTCGCAGACGTCGGAAGAAATTCCTAGTTTATAATGTAATTACCCACATTGTGTATGTCTCTCTCTCGCTGCAAACGTTGACAAGAATTCCCTTATTCAAGGCGATTTGTATGTGTACACAAACGTAAATATGGTTTACAGACCATTGTAATTTTAAAAATTCTAACGACATATAAATTGTAGTAGCAATAATAATAAGTGATATTTACAATGAAACTATTTTCAAATAAAAATGATGTTGGTTCGACAACCTTTTGTTTTTAAGACTATAACAAGAATGAGACAAGGATCAACTCTCTCTCTCTCTCTCTCTCTCACACACACACACACACACACACACACACACACACACACACACATTTAGTATGAACAGACGTGTCTTTGTTAGTAAAATGTACAAATCACTTGACTTTATGTGAACTTCAAAGGGTTCAAATGTTTCAAAATAAAAATATATAAAACAAAAAAATACAGAATATATTTACAAATAAAATATATATTACATATTATGAATTTTTTAATTTGTGAAGCAATCTTCAATACGCTCTTCTTCTTCTTCATTTGGTACTACATTAAGCCAGTCCTTGGACTTCACTTTTATGGGGTTTTCATAAACATAAAGATCACTACCACCAATAATTTGTGGTACAATACTTCTGTTTAATGGTAAAACCTAAGACAAAGCATTAAATAAAACATGCAATCTGTATTAATAGTACAAAATATCACTGTTTTATTAATTTAAAATACTGTATAATTGCTTACGATTAACAAATAAGAGAAAAGACATACTTTACAATTCTTTTCATTCTTTTATTCAAATGTAACATTCAAATTTAAACGTTACAATCTGTATAACGTTCTGTTTCAGATAATAGTTTGAATATAAAATGAAATGGAATGCAGTATTTTGTTATGAGAAATTACATTTGTAAATTACAGAATTGTTCTCTAACTACTGATACAATCGTTCAGTTTCGATTTGGTACTCAATATATTTTAGTCTCCTAGTATTTTCATTGATACATTTTGGAAACTGAGTACAGAATAAATCTACAATCACCTAGTCGGAATCATTAAGTTTTACAAAAGATCTTATTGATCAGTTTGTCAGAGTCCAATTTGTTGGCAGAAAACAATTATGTGATCAAATAAACATTACCAGAGAACAACGTCCTCCTAAAGATAAATTTACCAGAGCTCAAAACAGTACAAAGTCATACTTTTGGTGAAGAAAATCACGTCATCAACAACAAAAGTTGTTTGTGTTTAAACAGCTACAAACAATAATTAATTTTCTTACACTAGTAAACATTTTGCTGTAATTGTTTCAATTAAAGGAAACATATATATATATTCGTTGAGAAAATCTGTTGTGGCTGGACGAAACATGTGTCTGAATACATTTTCTCTCTACATAGCAGTTGTGAAAGTAGTCATATACATTATGTGCTATATATACAAAAGTTTTTCAACGTGTTTGTCATTTCAACCAATTTGTACCGCGCTCTAATTATGTAAAAATAACTGTACCGCTCCATACAACTGAGAATAAATCCGTACACACACACACACACACACACACACACACACACACAACGATGTTTCTACTTATTTGAACAAGTCCTGTATTAAATGCACTTGTTAATGTTTTAATGTGAACAATTTTACGTTTAAATAAAATCTGTACATACAATAAAATTATGTTTCAGTATTAATGATATAAATATTACTGTTTTATTAATTTAAATTACCGTATAATTGCTTACAATTGACAAATAAGAGAAAAGACATACTTTACGGAATTTCTTGAAATTTTTGCAGTTAGTCTTCTGCTCATGTGTACTAGCAGCCTGTTTGGTTACAGTTAACCATTTAAATTCAATGTTCTTGTTGTTGTTAACCTTCTGCTCGTCTCCCTCTCGTTTACTGGCGGTATGTTTGGCTACAGTTAACCATTTAAGTTCAATGTTCCGAGAAGTATTCATCTTCTTGTTCCTATAATAACAGTACCTGCTTCAGTACTATATATATTATGTGCTATATATACATAAGGCTTTCAAATCTAATTGTGTAAGAATAACTGTACCGTCACATACAACTGAGAATAAATCCGTACAAACATACACACACGCACACACTTAGCGATGTTTTTACTTATTTGAACAAGTCATGTATTAAATTCAATAAATAATGCACTTGATAATGTTTTAATGTGAATAATTTTCCGTTTAAATAAAATCTGTACATACAATAAAATTATGTTCACTTTAAGAAATAAAAACTGCACAGTATGTTTCTTTGATTGCGGACGAAACATCAGACATTCCCGTCTGTATTTCAGTTAGTTATAGTTTTCCACTATGTTTTAGCTAATGATCAACCAGTTGAAAGTTTTTGGAAATTTGATAACCCTGAAGGCACGACGCGGAATCTATTGGTCTAAGCGTACATTTATTATGTAAATCATCTCTTTTTCAGTCATCTACGTATGTGCATTTGAATTATTTGCGCATGTGCATAACAGCTTTTTTAGTACAGTTGCACACACATCGACGCTCGCACTATATATATATATATATAACCGGTGAACTTCACAACAGCGTCTTACTTACAACTCGAATCTATATAACGTTCTGTTTCTGTTTCAGATAATAATAATAGATTGAATATAAAAAGACTGTGTATGAATACAAAGAAATATCAAACACAACAGATCAATTATTTGAGTGAACATGATTGTGTATGTGAGCTACCGAGATCTAATAATGTGAATAATTTTCCGTTTAAATAAAATCTGTACATACAATAAAATTATGTTCACTTTAAGAAATAAAAACTCCACAGTATGTTTCTTTGATTGCGAACGAAACATCAGACATCCCGTCTGTATTTCAGTTAGTTATAGTTTTCCACTATGTTTAGCTAATGGTCAAACAGTTGAAAGTTTTTGGAAATTTACAAGAAGAGTACAAACAAATAGATTATCATATAGGAGAGTTAGTACTGGTTCGTAACAGACAACTATCCTCTTTTGACATTGTATGATTTTAATAAAAACAGATATCGGATTTAAATAATAATTTCGTGCTTGCAATATATACTACCTATGTACACAAATATAGTTTACTGACCATTGTAATACAAGAGGTCATTGACACGACTTTACACTGGTTTAGCATAGTTACTTATGTTAGGTTGAACGCAACACACACACACAAGAATCGGTTTTTTTGTATACGTTCTAGGTGAAAAACTACTGGGGTGTCTCTGACTTTAGTTGGAAATAAATAACATTACAGATATTGATATGGTACTATGAGTAGCCTATACATCAGACTGCATGTATCTGTCATTAGCAATCTAACGTTACGACGGCAGCATAACGATAATGAAAGCCATACATTATCGTTTGCTAACATTTGTATTTTGTCTAAGCTATGTTAACTTCACACACACACACACACACACACACACACAAGCGCACAGGTGCAAGCGGGTAGTCGGAATGCAAGTCGTGTAAGGTATTAGGATAGTGTAGGTCGACTTCGAGGATGTACCTGATGTCGGAATCATCACTCACATGTTATTTAAATTATTATTTAAATAACATACCGCAACGGGAGTGATAGGTCCAATTAGGTTTGTTACACGTTGTGTGTTAGGTTAAAATGCAGTCCATTCACGTTTCATGTTAGATTAAAATGCAACATAACATACACACGTGTAGTGTTTAGGTCATCATTACATGACGCAACGGGAGTGATAGGTTTGTTACACGTTGTGTGTTAGGTTAAAATGCGGTCCATTCACGTTTCATGTTAGGTTAAAATGCAACATAACATACACACGTGTAGTGTTTAGGTCATCAGTACATGACGCAACGGGAGTGATAGGTCCAATTAGGTTTGTTACACGTTGTGTGTTAGGTTAAAATGCTGTCCATTCACGTTTCATGTTAGGTTAAAATGCAAACAAACACACACACACACACACACACACACGTGTTAGGCTGCAGCCTAACACGTGTGTATGTTATTTAAATAATAATTTAAATAACACAAGTGTGTGTGTGTGTGTGTGTGTTTGTTTGTTTGCATTTTAACCTAACATGAAACGTGAATGGACCGCATTTTAACCTAACACACAACGTGTAACAAACCTAATTGGACCTATCACTCCCGTTGCGTCATGTACTGATGACCTAATCACTACACGTGTGTATGTTATGTTGCATTTTAACCTAACATGAAACGTGAATGGACCGCATTTTAACCTAACACACAACGTGTAACAAACCTATCACTCCCGTTGCGTCATGTAATGATGACCTAAACACTACACGTGTGTATGTTATGTTGCATTTTAACCTAACATGAAACGTGAATGGACTGCATTTTAACCTAACACACAACGTGTAACAAACCTAATTGGACCTATCACTCCCGTTGCGGTATGTTATTTAAATAATAATTTAAATAACATGTGAGTGATGATTCCGACATCAAGTACATCCTCGAAGTCGACCAACACTATCCTAATACCTTACACGACTTGCATTCCGACTACCCGCTTGCACCTGTGCGCTTGTGTGTGTGTGTGTGTGTGTGTGTGTGTGTGTGTGTGTGTGTGTGTGTGTGTGTGTGTGTGTGTGTGTGTGTGTGTGTGTGTGTGTGTGTGTGTGTGTGTGTGTGTGTGTGTGTGTGAAGTTAACATAGCTTAGACAAAATACAAATGTTAGCAAACGATAATGTATGGCTTTCATTATCGTTATGCTGCCGTCGTAACGTTAGATTGCTAATGACAGATACATGCAGTCTGATGTATAGGCTACTCATAGTACCATATCAATATCTGTAATGTTATTTATTTCCAACTAAAGTCAGAGACACCCCAGTAGTTTTTCACCTAGAACGTATACAAAAAAACCGATTCTTGTGTGTGTGTGTGTGTGTGTTGCGTTCAACCTAACATAAGTAACTATGCTAAACCAGTGTAAAGTCGTGTCAATGACCTCTTGTATTACAATGGTCAGTAAACTATATTTGTGTACATAGGTAGTATATATTGCAAGCACGAAATTATTATTTAAATCCGATATCTGTTTTTATTAAAATCATACAATGTCAAAAGAGGATAGTTGTCTGTTACGAACCAGTACTAACTCTCCTATATGATAATCTATTTGTTTGTACTCTTCTTGTAAATTTCCAAAAACTTTCAACTGTTTGACCATTAGCTAAACATAGTGGAAAACTATAACTAACTGAAATACAGACGGGATGTCTGATGTTTCGTTCGCAATCAAAGAAACACTGTGCAGTTTTTATTTCTTAAAGTGAACATAATTTTATTGTATGTACAGATTTTATTTAAACGGAAAATTATTCACATTATTAGATCTCGGTAGCTCACATACACAATCATGTTCACTCAAATAATTGATCTGTTGTGTTTGATATTTCTTTGTATTCATACACAGTCTTTTTATATTCAATCTATTATTATTATCTGAAACAGAAACAGAACGTTATATAGATTCGAGTTGTAAGTAAGACGCTGTTGTGAAGTTCACCGGTTATATATATATATATATATATATAGTGCGAGCGTCGATGTGTGTGCAACTGTACTAAAAAAGCTGTTATGCACATGCGCAAATAATTCAAATGCACATACGTAGATGACTGAAAAAGAGATGATTTACATAATAAATGTACGCTTAGACCAATAGATTCCGCGTCGTGCCTTCAGGGTTATCAAATTTCCAAAAACTTTCAACTGGTTGATCATTAGCTAAAACATAGTGGAAAACTATAACTAACTGAAATACAGACGGGAATGTCTGATGTTTCGTCCGCAATCAAAGAAACATACTGTGCAGTTTTTATTTCTTAAAGTGAACATAATTTTATTGTATGTACAGATTTTATTTAAACGGAAAATTATTCACATTAAAACATTATCAAGTGCATTATTTATTGAATTTAATACATGACTTGTTCAAATAAGTAAAAACATCGCTAAGTGTGTGCGTGTGTGTATGTTTGTACGGATTTATTCTCAGTTGTATGTGACGGTACAGTTATTCTTACACAATTAGATTTGAAAGCCTTATGTATATATAGCACATAATATATATAGTACTGAAGCAGGTACTGTTATTATAGGAACAAGAAGATGAATACTTCTCGGAACATTGAACTTAAATGGTTAACTGTAGCCAAACATACCGCCAGTAAACGAGAGGGAGACGAGCAGAAGGTTAACAACAACAAGAACATTGAATTTAAATGGTTAACTGTAACCAAACAGGCTGCTAGTACACATGAGCAGAAGACTAACTGCAAAAATTTCAAGAAATTCCGTAAAGTATGTCTTTTCTCTTATTTGTCAATCGTAAGCAATTATACGGTATTTTAAATTAATAAAACAGTAATATTTATATCATTAATACTGAAACATAATTTTATTGTATGTACAGATTTTATTTAAACGTAAAATTGTTCACATTAAAACATTAACAAGTGCATTTAATACAGGACTTGTTCAAATAAGTAGAAACATCGTTGTGTGTGTGTGTGTGTGTGTGTGTGTGTGTGTGTGTGTGTGTGTGTGTGTGTGTGTGTGTGTGTGTGTGTGTGTGTGTGTGTGTGTGCGGATTTATTCTCAGTTGTATGGAGCGGTACAGTTATTTTTACATAATTAGAGCGCGGTACAAATTGGTTGAAATGACAAACACGTTGAAAAACTTTTGTATATATAGCACATAATGTATATGACTACTTTTACAACTGCTATGTAGAGAGAAAATTTATTCAGACACATGTTTCGTCCAGCCACAACAGATTTTCTCAACGAATATATATATGTTTCCTTTAATTGAAACAATTACAGCAAAATGTTTACTAGTGTAAGAAAATTAATTATTGTTTGTAGCTGTTTAAACACAAACAACTTTTGTTGTTGATGACGTGATTTTCTTCACCAAAAGTATGACTTTGTACTGTTTTGAGCTCTGGTAAATTTATCTTTAGGAGGACGTTGTTCTCTGGTAATGTTTATTTGATCACATAATTGTTTTCTGCCAACAAATTGGACTCTGACAAACTGATCAATAAGATCTTTTGTAAAACTTAATGATTCCGACTAGGTGATTGTAGATTTATTCTGTACTCAGTTTCCAAAATGTATCAATGAAAATACTAGGAGACTAAAATATATTGAGTACCAAATCGAAACTGAACGATTGTATCAGTAGTTAGAGAACAATTCTGTAATTTACAAATGTAATTTCTCGTAACAAAATACTGCATTCCATTTCATTTTATATTCAAACTATTATCTGAAACAGAACGTTATACAGATTGTAACGTTTAAATTTGAATGTTACATTTGAATAAAAGAATGAAAAGAATTGTAAAGTATGTCTTTTCTCTTATTTGTTAATCGTAAGCAATTATACAGTATTTTAAATTAATAAAACAGTGATATTTTGTACTATTAATACAGATTGCATGTTTTATTTAATGCTTTGTCTTAGGTTTTACCATTAAACAGAAGTATTGTACCACAAATTATTGGTGGTAGTGATCTTTATGTTTATGAAATCCCCATAAAAGTGAAGTCCAAGGACTGGCTTAATGTAGTACCAAATGAAGAAGAAGAAGGGCGTATTGAAGATTGCTTCACAAATTAAAAAATTCATAATATGTAATATATATTTTATTTGTAAATATATTCTGTATTTTTTTGTTTTATATATTTTTATTTTGAAACATTTGAACCCTTTGAAGTTCACATAAAGTCATGTGATTTGTACATTTTACTAACAAAGACACGTCTGTTCATGCTAAATGTGTGTGTGTGTGTGTGTGTGTGTGTGTGTGTGTGTGTGTGTGTGTGTGTGTGTGTGTGTGTGTGTGTGTGTGTGTGTGTGTGTGTGTGTGTGTGTGTGTGTGTGTGTGTGAGAGAGAGAGAGTTGATCCTTGTCTCATTCTTGTTATAGTCTTAAAAACAAAAGGTTGTCGAACCAACATCATTTTTATTTGAAAATAGTTTCATTGTAAATATCACTTATTATTATTGCTACTACAATTTATATGTCGTTAGAATTTTTAAAATTACAATGGTATGTAAACCATATTTACGTTTGTGTACACATACAAATTGCCTTGAATAAGGGAATTCTTGTCAACGTTTGCAGCGAGAGAGAGACATACACAATGTGGGTAATTACATTATAAACTAGGAATTTCTTCCGACGTCTGCGAGCGAGAGAGAGAGAGATGGGGAATTTCTACCGACGTTTGCAGCAGCAGCAGCAGCAGCAATACACGATACGCATTACATTAAAACTATCACGATTATATTATTCATTGATGTACAAACAATTTACATAGCACACACACACAATAGGCTAACATTTACTGTGAAGCTGTTAACGTATGGATTTGTCGTCTGTAACAGCACACACATAGGTAATTACATTATAAACTAGGAATTTCTTCCGACGTCTGCGAGCGAGAGATGTTGTACAACAGATTTTGAGGAGACATCTGTAACAGTACACGTACAGGTAATTACATTATAAACTGCTGTCAACTTGTGGGTGTGTGTGTGTGTGTGTGTGTGTGTGTGTGTGTGTGTGTGTGTGTGTGTGTGTGTGTGTGTGTGTGTGTGTGTGTGTGTGTGTGTGTGTGTGTGTGTGTGTGTGTGTGTGTGTGTGTGTGTGTGTGCGTGCATAGTTAATCTTTCTATCACTAATTACCACACTGAATATATAACTTTCTAATGACGAAATATTATTATTTCATTGTTTACGATATATATTTCATTAAAGCAAAAATGAATTTTAAGTAGAGCGCCTGATTTAGACGACGTACACAAGGTTAATTACCTCTGGTTTAAGTTAGCGAATAATAACTATATTTAATTCTGTATCGTTGTGTGTGTGTGTGTGTGTGTGTGTGTGTGTGTGTGTGTGTGTGTGCATAGTTAATCTTTCTATCACTAATTACCACACTGAATATAACTTTTTAATGACGAAATATTATTATTTCATTGTTTACGATATATATATTTAATTAATACAAAAATGAATTTTTAAAATTACAATGGTCTGTAAACCATATTTAAGTTCGTGTGCACATACAAATCGCTTTGAATAAGGGAATTCTTGTCAACGTTTGCAACGAAAGAGAGACATACACAATGTGTGTGCACACAAAACTTTTGCTTACAATCATGAAAATTATTATTTAAACTAATAATTGTTTTATTAAAAATCTTACAATTACGAAATATTATTATTATTTCATTGTTTACGATATATATATTTAATTAATGCAAAAATGAATTTTTAAAATTACAATGGTCTGTAAGGCATATTTAAGTTTGTGTACTGTGACAACGTAATCGCTTTGAATAAGGGAATTCTTGTCAACGTTTGCAGCGAGAGAGAGACATACACGCACAGGTAATTACATTATAAACTAGGAATTGCTTCCGACGTCTGCGAGCGAGAGAGAGAGAGAGAGAGAGAGAGAGGGCGTTAATATTTGTCGAATAAATATAAACTTTCTAATTTCATATACATGCGCACGGTACTGACCACAGAGAGAGAGAGACATACACAACAAGTGTGAGAGAGAGAGAGCTAAAATTATTTACTCAATGTACACAGTGAGAGAGAGAGAGAGAAAGAGAGAGAGAGGGAGAGGAGAAAACGGCTTGAACATAACGTTTGACAACAAGAGAGAGTGAGAGAGAGAGAGAGAGAGATAGTTTTACTTACATTCAAATGTGAGAGAGAGAGAGAGAGAGAGTGAGAGAGAGAGAGAGAGAGAGAGAGAGAGAGAGAGAGAGAGAGAGAGAGAGAGAGAGAGAGAGAGAGAGAGAGAGAGAGAGAGAGAGAGAGAGTAACAATTATGATCATATAGTTTGAATTTCCCACTACAGAAGAGAAAAAAAAAATGTTGGCAGATCTGCTCTATACACACACACAATAATGTAAGATTGGTAACCCTGATCATATATTTTAATATATACACTATATAACACATATTTGAATTTCTCCCCCCCCCCCCGCCACAGAAAATGTTGACAACCCTGCTCATATAAAATATCTATACACTATAAAAATAACACAGAGGTTGGTACACCTGATCATATAGATTTAATATACATTATAACACACGACAAATTTGAACTCATACAAAGGTTGGTACACCTGATCATCTATTTTAATATACACTATAATGCATCTAGTTGGAACCACCCCCCACCCACCACCACCCGCTGATATGAAATAAAAAAACCACCCACCCAACACCACCCACTGATATGCAACCCATACATAGGTTGGTAAACCTGATCATATAGATTTAATATACATTATAACACACAACAAATTTGAACTCATGCAAGGTTGGTAACCCTGATCATATATTTAATATATACACTATAATGCATCAAGTCGGAACCCCCCACCATAGGTTGGTAAACCTGATCATATAGATTTAATATACATTATAACACACAACAAATTTGAACTCATGCAAGGTTGGTAGAGGGAGGGAGAGAGAGATAGTTTTACTTACATTCAAATGTGAGAGAGAGTTTAAAAAAAACGATAATGTATGACTTTCATTATCGTTATGCTGCCGTCAAGTATGTCGTAACGTTAGATTGCTAATGACAGATACAGACAGTCTGATGTATAGTATTCAAACATCTGACTTGTATGCAGACATGAATACGTTTTTCACATATCGGATTACCCTACGTCTTACCCTTGTTATAGTCTTAAAAACAAAAAAGGTTGTCGGACTGTTCAAGGATAAAACGTATGGTCGTCCTATTAGAGAATTCGTGGGTCTCCGAGCGAAATGTTATTCGTTCCTTTTGACTCACGAAGATCCTACCAACGAGTGTCAAAAACGTGGTGTACCTCGAGTTGTGATTAAGAGGAGTCTACGACACGATATGTATCGCAAGTGTCTCACTGATCATTGTCACAAACGTAAAGAAACAATTTGATATGTACAGCTAACGCTTGAAGTATACTGTGTCAAACATGTGTTTCTCACTGGTTACTGTTAACATATTTATAATGAAAATATATACATTCATAGTACAAATATAAACAAGTAAAACATTTGCAGATCTGTATACGGACTCTGAAAACTGACGTACGTATTGTACAATAATGCAAAACGGTCTTTCTCAAGTTAGCACGTAGTATATTGCAAGCACGAAATTATTATTATTTAAATCCGATATCTGTTTTTGTATGGAGGTTGTGTTTAACCTAACGTATGTGTGTGTGTGTGTGTGTTTGCAACGAATACTGTTCGGTAATAGCGGATCAGCGCTACCTTCGTCACCTGACAAAAAGTCCATATCTTTATTGACAATTTGTTTGCTTGCCGTACAATCTTCATCTTCGTGAATACCGAAAGCATATGGTTTTCGGTACGTGCTGTCACCTTTTTTTTTTTTTTTTTTTTTTTTAAAGATCTTTCTTATGTGGTATTGAAACTATTGTCCAACCTTGTTAGATCGAGAAAATTAAGTTTATTTTATAATTCAACCTCATGGGTAAATTGTATGCCTTCCCGTTGTCCGTCTGTAAATATTTCATTCGGTTAGCAGTTAGTAGTGCGTGTGCGTTAATTATTTTATGTTGAGTATAACACCAGTCAATGACCCTTGGGTTAAGCTGTTGTTGTACGTTACTAAAATCATAGCAAATATTTTCATTCTAAGCATGTATTACTGTTTAGTAATAATTACAACCCAACAAAGGATATATAGAGGTCATTGACACGACTTTACACTGGTTTAGCATAGTTACTCATGTTAGGTTGAACGCAACACACACACACACACACACACACACAATGCTGTGGTCCATTTGGGATGCTGCGGGTCCAGCTGATAGAAAGTGAAAGTGATCTAGGCTCACGAAAGGCGGCATATATTCACGGATATGCAAATCAATTTAATTAAAAAAATAAAAATATCAAATTAAAAAAATTAAGGCGGCATATATTCACGGATATGCAAATCAATTTAATTAAAAAATAAAAATATCAAATTAAAAAAAAATTAAAAAATGTATTCGCGGAAATTCGTGGATGCTGTGGTCCATTTGGGATGCTGCGGGTCCAGCTGATAGAAAGTGAAAGTGATTTAGGCTCGCGAAAGACGGCATATATTTGAACTTGGCGCGCAAAAGGCGGCATGGGGTGGTGGTGGGGGAATAACGGTACTTGCGTTAGAACCGGCATTTTCCCTCTACTGGGTAGTTTACCTGCAACGTTTTATGTTTTAACAAGGGTAATTTTTTCTATGGCAAACGATAACAGCCGCAAATTCAAACAGAATCAAATAATGTTTTGCATAAAGCCCTGAATTGTAGAGTTCTCAAACCTGTTGTTTTTGGTGAAGATCGGTTAAGGGAAAGGGGTAGTTTACCTGCAACGTTTTATGTTTTAACAAGGGTAATTTTTTCTATGACGAATGATAACTGCCGTAAATTCAAACAGAATCAAATAATTTTTTGCACACCTTCCTGGATTATAGATAACTCAAGGTCTGTTGATTTTGGTGAAGATCGGTTAAGAGAAAAGGATAGTTTACCTGCAACGTTTTATGTTTTAAAAGGGTAATTTTTTATGACGAATGATACCTGCCGCACATTCAAAGAGCATCAAATAATTTGGTGCATACCTTCCTGAATTGTAGAGTTCTCAAGACCTATTGTTTTTGGTGAAGATAGGTTAAGGGAAAGGGGTAGTTTACCTGCAACGTTTTATGTTTTAACAAGGGTAATTTTTTTCTATGGCAAACGATAACAGCCGCAAATTCAAACAGAATCAAATAATGTTTTACATACAGCCCTGAATTGTAGAGTTCTCAAGACCTATTTTTTTTTTTTTTTTTTTTTTTTTTGTGAAGATCGGTTAAGGGAAAGGAGTAGTTTACCTGCAACGTTTTATGTTTTAAAAGGGTAATTTTTTTTATGACCAATGATACCTGCCGCACATTCAAAGAGAATCAAATAATTTTTTGCATACTTCCTGAATTGTGGAGTTCTCAAGACCTGTTGTTTTTGGTGAAGATCGGTTAAGGGAAAGGGGTAGTTTACCTGTAATGTTTTATGTTTTAACAAGGGTAATTTTTTCTATGACGAATGATAACTGCCGTATATTCAAACAGAATCAAATAATTTTTGCATACCTTCCTGAATTATAGATAACTCAAGGTCTGTTGATTTTGGTGAAGATCGGTTAAGAGAAAAGGGTAGTTTACCTGCAACGTTTTATGTTTTAAAAGGGTAATTTTTTATGACGAATGATACCTGCCGCACATTCAAAGAGCATCAAATAATTTTATGCATACCTTCCTGAATTGTAGAGTTCTCAAGACCTATTGTTTTTGGTGAAGATAGGTTAAGGGAAAGGAGTAGTTTACCTGCAACGTTTTATGTTTTAAAAGGGTAATTTTTTTTATGACCAATGATACCTGCCGCACATTCAAAGAGAATCAAATAATTTTTTGCATACTTCCTGAATTGTGGAGTTCTCAAGACCTGTTGTTTTTGGTGAAGATCGGTTAAGGGAAAGGGGTAGTTTACCTGTAATGTTTTATGTTTTAACAAGGGTAATTTTTTCTATGACGAATGATAACTGCCGTTAATTCAAACAGAATCAAATAATTTTTTCATACCTTCCTGGATTATAGATAACTCAAGGTCTGTTGATTTTGGTGAAGATCGGTTAAGAGAAAAGGGTAGTTTACCTGCAACGTTTTATGTTTTAAAAGGGTAATTTTTTATGACGAATGATACCTGCCGCACATTCAAAGAGCATCAAATAATTTTGTGCATACCTTCCTGAATTGTAGAGTTCTCAAGACCTATTGTTTTTGGTGAAGATAGGTTAAGGGAAAGGGGTAGTTTACCTGCAACGTTTTATGTTTTAACAAGGGTAATTTTTTTCTATGGCAAACGATAACAGCCGCAAATTCAAACAGAATCAAATAATGTTTTACATACAGCCCTGAATTGTAGAGTTCTCAAGACCTATTTTTTTTTTTTTTTTTTTTTTTTTTTGAAGATCGGTTAAGGGAAAGGAGTAGTTTACCTGCAACGTTTTATGTTTTAAAAGGGTAATTTTTTTATGACCAATGATACCTGCCGCACATTCAAAGAGAGTCAAATAATTTTTGCATACTTTCCTGAATTGTAAAGAACTGAAGGCCTATTGATTTTGGTGAAGATCGGTTAAGGGAAAGGGGTAGTTTACCTGCCACCTTTAATGTTTTAACAAGACTAATTGTTTCTATGACGAACGATAACTGCCATAAATTCAAACAGAATCAAATAATTTTTTGCATACTTTCCTGAATTGTAAAAAACTGAAGGCCTATTGATTTTGGTGAAGATCGGTTAAGGGGAAGGGGTAGTTTACCTGCCACCTTTAATGTTTTAACAAGACTAATTGTTTCTATGACGAACGATAACTCCCGCACATTCAAACATAATCAAATAAGTTTTTGCATACATCCCTAAATTGTTGAGAACTCAAGGCCTGTTGATTTTGGTGACGATCGGTTAAGGGAAAGGGGTAGTTTACCTGCAACATTTTATGTTGTAACAAGAGAATATTTGCATGACGAACGATAACTGCCGTAAATTCAAACAGAATCAAATCATTTTTTACATATGTGCCTGAGTTGTAGAAGACTCAAGGCCTATTGATTTTGGTGTGGATCGGTTACGGGGAAAGAGCAGTTTACCTGAAACATTTTTTGTTGTAACAAGAGTAAAGTACTTAATTTTGATAAATAAAGTATCCTGATAAGAAGATCTTAATTATCCACTGTAGAAACGTAGATGAAATATCTATAAATGAAGAGGCTAGTTGAACGGGGTGGGGGTAATTTTCTGTAAATGAAAATTATAGTTGAAGGGGGAGGGGATAATTTTTATATGTGTACTACGTTATCGGCAACAAAGTAGTAGTTTGTTGTTAAAATTCCTTCCCGGGCTGTTTGGCCGTAGTCCAATGTTTTCTGCAAAACCAGACGTTTCGGCAGTGCCGTCGACTGCCATCATCAGTGAAAATCGAGTGCGATAACGTGTGGTGGTATACGTTAGTGACCACAGTACTGTGGTTAAGGCTGAAGCAATAAGTGGAAAGAAGTCGTTTCTATGGAAACATTTCATTTCGTAAATGATTTTAAATATAAATCTTCTTCTTCTTCTTCTTCTTCTTCTTCTTCTTCTTCTCCGGCTCTACAGCCCTTGGTGGGCCTTGGCCTTCTCAACAATCCGCCTCCAGTCATCTCTATCCGCCACTCTCTCTCTCCATCCTCGAACTCTCAACTTCATCAGATCCTTCAACACCTCATTCAACCATCTCATCCTCGGCCGTCCCCTTCGTCTTCCGCAATAGAGTCTTCCCTGCATCATTCTCTTATTCATTCTATCCTCTTCCATTCTCTCCACATGGCCCAACCTCCATTCTATCCTCTGTGACTTGATAAATTTTACAAGGTCCCTCTCATGCATCAGTTGTTGCTATTCTGCATTACTTCGTATTCTCCAATTCTCGCCTTCCCTCACTGGTCCATATATTTTTCGTAGGATATTGCGTTCAAAAATTCTTAAACTTTTTTCGTCCTCCACTGTCATCGTCCACACCTCTGTGCCATAGGCAACAATAGGTCTTATGAGTGAATGATATATTTTTAGCTTGGTTTCTCTCCTTATATTTTTATTTCTAAAGATATTTATATTTGCAAAATACGCTCTATTTGCATACCTTATCCTCTCTTTAATGCATTTTTTTATGTCATTATCACTCGATATTGTAGTGCCCAAATATTCAAAGCCTGACACGCCTCCAAAGCCCTTCCCATTTATTTCCAGGTCACGAGGTTTTCTTCTATCCGCAGACTTAGACATTATCACTTAGACACTTTGTCTTGCTCTCATTCACAGTTAGCACAATTTTTGTTGCTTCTACTTCCATCACTTCGTATACCTCCCTAACTTTGTTTGCATTTCTTGCAACAATTGCAATATCATCCGCATAGCCGAATATTTGGCTAGATTTTGTAAATATTGTCCCTTTTTGATCGACCATCTTTATAACACTGTGTAACGCCAAATTAAACAGTACCGCAGAAAGACCATCACCCTGTTTTACTCCATTACTGAAACTGAAAATCGAGTGCGATAACGTGTGGTGGTATACGTTAGTGACCACAGGCTGAATCAATAAGTGGAAAGAAGTAGTTTCTATGGAAACATTTCATTTCGTAAATGATTTTAAATATAAATCTTAGAACATGGAAGTCATGTATGGTTCTCCATACCGATATTCTTCATACAACATCGGATGATTCGCTCGCTCCGAATTACGTAAATATTATGCTATTAAAATTTGTAGCAACAAATGGAGTTTGCGTATAGCAACAAATTAGTTGCGTATCGTCAATCGGATAAAAGATACTGGAACCCACCAAGCGAAGTTCCAAATTTCGATGCTCCCTCACCTTTAAAATTTTGTATATTCTAAGCGTTAACGCTACATATAACGGGCTCCTAAAAACATATTAGTAGCCAGTATCATGTGGTCGATAACCATTTCCGTACGATGTTCAAGCAGTTTCTGATTCTTTATACAACATCGAATGGAAGGCTTTAACTCCTCCGAATGACATAAATATCACGCCCGTTAACAAGTGGACGATAATACATTAGTTGTGTATTATCATCTGTTGGCTCAACTGCAGAGAATTTAATATTCTGTGGACTGCAAACATGAAAAACTATGAATCTTCTTCTTCAGCAGCGCAACAACCCATTACTGAGTCAAGTCCTTTAACAGTCTCCGCCAGTTGTCCCGGTGAAGTGGAGCTGCTCTCCAGTTCCAGGTGCTGACGAAAGAAACCGACAGGCTTCTGCACATAATAGTTTTACAGATGGGCTATGTGAATTCTCCGATCCAACCCCCAACCTGGAGGACCAGGAACTTTGATTTCGGGGTGCTCTTCCCCTAGAGAGTTGCTTTCACCTCAGCTGGCGAGCTCTCTCTGCCCGGTCGCAGTAGGCTAACTGATTCAGCCCATGTGTGCAGCCGTTGGGCTACTATAGCCTCCTTCGCCTCCACACTAGATGCATACCCTGCTGCCGATGTGCACCATCCTGCCCGGCCAGGAACCAGGATACCCCCAGGCTGTCCTGACAGAACACCGATCTCTCGTTTGCTTACCGACCCATTCCCCCGAAGGGATTGGTTACCACAACCTTAGAGTGGATTGCTCGGCGTAACAGGACCCACCGACGTGTAGGTTAGGTGAGAGTGGAGTTGGGGTGGAGAGGCTGGTGCATTTCTCTTCTATGAAAGCATATGTTCGCATCACACCCCCATTTGGACCCCGAAAAACTATGAATCCTTGGACAAAACAGGAACAGCGAAAATTACACTACGCTTAATAAAACTAAATTACGTCAGCCGTCCGAGATGTTTCATGGTCAACGTGATTATGGGAAAAAAGTTATCATTATTATAATTTTAATTAGTCAACAGTGAAATGTACATGAAAGTAAGGAGACTGTAATTGGCCGGCCGTGTTATAAGAACGAATAATGGTTGAATACCACCTCGCTGGTAACATGAAAGGCAAAAGGCCACTCGTTGTCACCACAGTGCTGTTTTCTTGGATTGTACGGCAAGTATTGGGGCCATACCGTTACTACACTCCTTCACGCTGTTGACAGAGTGAGTAGAGAGCCAAGATGGAGGAGGCCAAGGCGCCATAAGATAAGGTGGAGGAGGTAAAAAGAAAGTAGCTTTGTTGACAGTGGATTGTCATTGGATTCGGTAACTTTATGTAGAGCAACTGAAAATTGAGACCAGTGAAGTACGGGCCACCATGGCACGCTAGGTGTAAAACGGTCTTAACAAATTACTCTAACAGACTGTTAATAGACAAACCTCAAGACTACTTATCTCCTAATTTTAACATTTTATGCACAACCGGTTAAAATGCCTTCTTATTGTAGAAGTGCGTGCGCGCGCTTGTGCGTGTGTGTGTGTGTGTGTGTGTGTGTGTGTGTGTGTGTGTGTGTGTGTGTGTGTGTGTGTGTGTGTGTGTGTGTGTGTGTGTGTGTGTGTGTGTGTGTGTGTGTGTGTGTGTGTGTGTGTGTGTGTGTGTGTGTGTGTGTGTGTGTGTGTGTGTGTGTGTGTGTGTGTGTGTGTGTGTGTGTGTGTGTGTGTGTGTGTGTGTGTGTGTGTGTGTGTGTGTGTGTGTGTGTGTGTGTGAACTCCTAGAAGAATTTAATTGGAAAAGAATTTTAAAATAAAAGAGACAAAGAGACGAAGGTTTTTCTAAGTATTTCCAGATATTATTTATACACATACACCCGCGCGCTTTGTTGAAAAACGGTACTGTGTTTGTATTATTGTCTGAGTCATGCGTAAACTCTCTTATTAATTACAGAAACTTGTCATTATGTAAGCTTTTGTGTGTTACGGGTATTTTGCTAAGTATAGTGATCTTTCTACCTTCAGAGGTTAATGTTGATTTTCCTGGGGAAATTCTGTTGTGCACTTTTTACTGTAGAGCTGGATACCGTTTGTTCGTCTGTTGTCATACATGTGTGTTGTTTGGAAGAGTAATTTCTGTGTATGTTTTAGTGAGCGCTTATGAATAGCCATTTTCTTAGCACTAAGTAGTTGTAAAATTTGGATATGCTACCTTTTTTATTTATTTATTTTTTTTTTTGGTGGTTGTTCGTTTATATTCTTCTTGAGGTAAATATTTCAGTGTTTTCCCAGTCTTCTGGGAATGTGTTATAATGACAACACAATTACAATTAATAATGTAAACATAAGTGAAAATGTGTGTGTGTGTGTGTGTGTGTGTGTGTGTGTGTGTGTGTGTGTGTGTGTGTGTGTGTGTGTGTGTGTGTGTGTGTGTGTGTGTGTGTGTGTGTGTGTGTTTTGCACATAAGAATAAGTCAGACGAGAAACCACTGGACAATATTAAGAAGGCAGACTATACTAGATTATATTGTTTTGCGCGCGCGCGCGCGCACACACACACACACACAACACATACACGCACACATGGTATTCCAGGAGGAAAGGACACTAATCCGGTAGGTGATTCTACAGCTGAATGTGAGGAAAAATCGTGTTATATAAAAATAGGTCCGTAAATGAAAATTCCTGAAACACAAACTAAAAAGCAAAATTTAAAGTTCATACGGTGTTTGTCCTGAAAAAGAGGATCCCAGAACTGTGTTGTTAGTAGTACTGAATAAAATTGCTGAAAAGGGAAACAATTGGAACGAATAACATTATTACAGTGTGTGTGTGTGTGTGTGTGTGTGTGTGTGTGTGTGTGTGTGTGTGTGTGTGTGTGTGTGTGTGTGTGTGTGTGTGTGTGTGTGTGTGTGTGTGTGTGTGTGTGTGTGTGTGTGTGTGTGTGTGTGTGTGTGTGTGTGTGTGTGTGTGTGTGTGTGTGTGTGTGTGTGTGTTGATTTGGCGGTTGTTACTTTGTTATGTTGCCGATAAGAAAAAAAGAAAACTTTCAAATAAAATTTATTTGGTAGAGAATTTATTTCTGAAAAAATAGATGTAAATAACCTGAGTTAAAAAGAAACGCAGGTTTGAGAAAATCGACTTTAATTTTATTACTTTGAACAGCGTGTTGACGTCACTGGCTAAATGAACTGAAATCCAATCTGAATCTGTGACCCATTATTGTCCATAAATAATATTATGTACTCGCAGTCGCTTGGTTGATTAAATTGTATTTGTTTGTTTTTGTTTAAACTTGAATTTATATGGGTCTATAAGAATTTAATTTTCATTTCAGTTTAAAATGTACATTTTGTCTTTATAATAAACTTAAATTGTGTTTCAACTATGTTTTATAAATCCCTCAAATATTCACTCATCTGGATTTGGTTTATGCATTTTGAAGTGAAAATATATTTGTAACAGACTTGAAACAGGATTGCATTTCTTATAAACACAAATGTACGTAATTTAGATTTTTAACACAAGTAAGTTCAAGTTCGAATTCAAGTTTATGGTAACATTTTCTGCCACGTTTTGTTTTTAATTAAAGTCGAACTTCTCAACCCCGTGTTTACTTTTAGCTGAGGTTATTCTCAGAATTAAATTTCTACAAATTTTATCTGGAATGTTTTAGTAATTTGTTTATCAGCAATTTATTAAAGTTATTGTACGCGAAATATAAAACAAAAATTGTTTTTTATCTCCAATTTTTTGCACATGTCAATAATTTTCTTCAAAAGTAATAACGACCCGGCTCTGGAACCCCGTTTTTTGTACACTTCAGGTCAAACATCATAATAAAGAACTATTAATTCTGGTACATAGTTTTGTTTCTCTTCAAGGAATTTTCTCATTTAATTATTTTTCTTTCGGAACAATAGAAATATAGACAGTATATTTATCTGGCCGTAACTCGTGAACAAAGTCCGCATCTGTATTTATATAATATGAAAGACTGTATGTATGTGCATATAGGTATATGTTATGTAAACACGTTTCGTTTTATTATCAGTGATGTTATATAGTAATTCCTGAGAGAAAAATTCCCATATTGTATTCGTACAATACTGTGAATTATAAATGTTTATATATAATTTACCTTAATTTCCGTCCAGTGACGTCAAGCGTAATTTGTAATTTGGTTACGCGTTTCAGGCCATGTGGCCCATCCTCAGACCATCACTCCAAGGGGAGCTCGTTAAAAAATAAAAAAATCCACATAAAACCATAAAAAAGGCAGTTCAGGCATGCTACACGCGGTGCACCGTGTTCGTGTAATAGAACGCCTTTATATGTTTTAATATATTTTTGTATTTATTTATTATGTGTTTGTTTTATGTGGATTTTTTTATTTTTTAACGAGCTCCTCTTGGAGTGATGGTCTGAGGATGGGCCACATGGCCTGAAACGCGTAACCAAATTACAAATTACGCTTGACGTCACTGGACGGAAATTAAGGTAAATTATATATAATTATCATACAGTGACCTGGACCGCTTTAAATATGTTTAAAATATAAATGTTTGTGTAAAGCTCTGAACTATACATAAATTCGTACTTTCATTTTTTCCTTCCTTATTCTTTGCTGCCATTATCCATCCTTATTCCGTCCGTTGCTTTCCATACCTTCTCCATCATAACCACATCGCATTTATATTATAAGTTATTTTTTTTGTATATTAATCACGTATCATGACTATTTTAGCGTCTCCATATATAACCATACAGCTCTCGCGCACGCACACACGTTAGTATTTAATTGTTTCACCATTTTCACTACTTGTTTGCCACCAACCTAATGTTACGTGTTTCATTCAATTGGCTAAGGAAACCCCTGGTCGTGAGATTCAATTGGTCCTGAGATGAAACCCCTGCCGTAAACTCGATATGTTCAGAAAACGGTTATGAAATGCATTAACATTATACCTATTTCAGTGCTTGTCCTGTTCGTAGACAAGTCGTTAGCCAAAAAATCTGCCATGTTTACGCAGCCTAGGTCCACTTCCTCTGCTCGAAGGGAAGTTAGCATTTTTGTCTTGTTGCGCGTTACTTTTCCTTGTTTCTACCTGAATTTTTTCTCAAAATTCAAAAATTGTTTCCCCGTAAGAGAGATTTTTCTCTATTCTGTAACAAAAGAAGTATACATGTATCCGGAAAGTGTACTTTCATGTAGGTCTATATGATTTCATTATACGTATGTAAGTGCACATGATTTCATTTCAACTAATTTATAGTAACATTGAAAACCTAATTAGCTTTATAATGAAGAAAAGTAGATTTTTTCATATAAAAGAAGAATGTTACGAGCAACCAGACAGTTTTATTACTCTAGACAAAACCGAACTTTTAAGCGGAGGAACTTTATGTGTTTCATGTTTTTTATTAAAATTAAAAAAACTCTTAACCTACGAATCTTTAAATCCACTTGCATGCATTTCATGAAGTTAACTATGTTGAGATCTAAAAATCCAAATTTACTGTATTGTGAAGGCAGTGATTCGAACCTCCTTACTAGCTGCTGGGAGACGTTTAGCATACGAATTCATTGCTCAGTTTAAAAATTAAATTCGCTCAATTCGCGTGGCAGTGCACACTGACGTATAAATTCCATTTATATAAAACAGTGTTTGGTATTTATTGAGAAAATTGACTAAATTAAAACAATGGTAAATGTAACAGAATGACTTATTAAGAAAACATATCGTTTATCAGTTGTCCGCTAACTGTGCAGAATATTTGTTATTTACCTATTCCCGCTAGGATAGTTGCAGAAACTACTGTTCAGTACAATTCAGTGGTCACCGTGAAATCCAGTGCTCATAAACACTTATTTCAATTGTTTCGTCGACAGTACTAAATGAAATACATAGGTCTCTGCGTTCACTGAATAAATTTTATTTACACGTAGCCACTGCTCGAAAAAATGCGAGTGTGTAAATATACATATATATAATAATTCACATGTAAACATACATACTTCGGTATTACCTACAGTTTGACTATACTAAGGCCGGAATTTTCGTCGTCCGTGTGCAAGTGTACAGCTAGCTCCTCTGCGCGTGTATGAATGTTGCTGTCATGTCTGCTTATATTAGTAATACAGACTCGTCGCTGCCACTTGGTGGAAGTTTCTAAAATTGTGATAGTCAGTGGCGCGTGTACTACTGCCCTGCTTTGTTTCCAACTTGTTGCTCCATTCGTTGTTTGTAAATCTCGTCACCGCTCTTGCATCAAGTTTTGTACCTTACACTGGCATAAGAGAAATTCTAATTTCCGTTTTACTTATTTATTGAAAAACAATGCTCTATGACAAACTGCAGTAACATCTTGTTAGTTACGTGATTTTCAGAGTGCTCTAACGATATATTGTAATTACTTTGAACAGCCCCGCTCACTGATAACAAAATTAAACCGTATAAACCTAACGGGTACTTCTTGAAGTACAATGTTTATGATTATGTCTAGGAATCGTAACTCAGACTGATGTTAAACAAGAACGGTTAAAACAGCCAGTAAAATTAAACGTATTCTATAATAAAGAAACGTCAGCGTTGGGGGCGTGAGGTAGTGAGCATGTGCGTAGTCGTCTGGCCCTTGTATTGATTGTGTCAACGTGTTACCACTGCAAGCTGCACCCTTACACCTCGTGCATTCATTGTGCAGCAGGTGGCTGTCCTGCACCAATCTCTACCAAAATTTTACCCCAAACATTATTGTATTCCACACATCAACAATTCCGAGCCACGTCTATCGCCTATTCCTTGTGCTAGAGTCGCCATTAAAACGGATCATTTCGGAGGTCTTTAGTAACCTTACACCTCGTGCTTTCATTGTGCAGCAGGTGGCTGTCCTGCACCAATCTCTACCGAACTTTACCCCAAACATTATTGTATTCCACACATCAACAATTCCGATTCACGTCTGTTGCCTATTCCTTATTCTATAGTCGCCATTAAAATTTTTCATTTCGGAGGTCTTTAGTCACCTCGTGCATTCATTGTGCAGCAGGTGGCTGTCCCGCACCAGTGTCTACCGAAATTTTACCCCAAACATTACTGTATTTCTCACATCAACAATTCCGAGTCAAGTCTATTGCCTATACCTTATTCTATAGTCGCCATTAAAACGATTCATTTCGGAGGTCTTTAGTCACCTTACACCTCGTGCATTCATTGTGCAGCACGTGGCTGTCCTGCACGAATCTCTACCGAAATTTTACCCCAAACATTACTGTATTCATCACATCAACAATTCCGAGTCAAGTCTATTGCCTATTCCTTGTTCCATAGTCGCAAAGCCATTCAGTCCAAAGATCCTTAGTCACCTTACACTATACTTTTGTAGTTGTTTATGTGTGTAATACATTTTACATGGAATACATCCAACCATGAATATGGAACTGGTCTTATTTTTACACATCGATATGTCTTAAAAATTTCATTTCGGTGTTATTTTTGTTCTCTCTTCGTACTTGCTTAATCCATCATCCAAGTAATTAGAATTTCTTGTGCGACACTGTGAATGCCTTTTCGTAACGTAATTGGAATCTTTATTGTATGAAGAGAGCGTTGTCGTTGTGTATCTAGTGCACCGGACATACTCCTTGGACGCGTATATAGTGTTGTTCTTTTATCCGTTATTATTTGTGTTAAAAAACAGCAAAAAATTAATCATTTGAGTATACAGCGCTTTTATATTTCGTACATAGGCGTCCTTAATTATGTTAATTTATGCACTTTTTTCTAAAATGGAGACATGCAAGGATGTTCTTTAAAATGTGTTTTGTCTTTTGTGTTTTAATTCTTCATGTCACGACCACCTATGTAACTGCCAATGAATAGTACGAAATAATTGTAATAACTGAAAGCATATCTTCTGAAACGTTCGCTCGGTGGTAGCCAATGTTTATAACGTCTTTAATTTCTTAGCTATAGTGTAACCAGTCGGTCGTGAGAAATCCAAATATACGCGGCTCTGATATTCGGTTTTCCTTGCATAGTTACGTTACCACTCTCAGGAATTCTTCGTTTTTTACGTTCATCAAAACCTCGTATAATCAGTTCATCAAATTTTTATATAATTTTACATTTTTCCGGTCATTAGCGGTATTGAACAATGATGTATTAGTGTAACCTTGTACTGTACTTGGTAATAATAAGCACTGTTTACAATATTTTCATTTTACGAGTAAGTTAATGGCCTGTCGCATCATCGAGTAGCTTAGCCGCAACTGCTGTATTATGTAAAGAACATAATGATGCGTATTTGTGTGTGTGTGTGTGTGTGTGTGTGCGCGCGCGCTTTTTCTCTTGTGGATATTCTCTTGTTACGTGTATGATTTAAGCTCAAGCACCGATCTATTAATACAGGTGAATGTGCCGATCCGTTTTTAAACTAAACCCGAGACAAAAGTACCAGTCCATCATTGACATAAAGTGCTCAGTATTCTTGTAAATTTCACTTCCCTTTATTTTACTATCTGCCTCCAGTTGATACTTAGTTTTCTTTACTCGGGTAGTTCAACCTACCAAAAGATTCCCACTTTCTGCAGTTCGATTTGTGCACATAGATTGTTTATATCATGTCTGTACGCTGCTGTTAATATTTTCTATTTATTACTACGGGATCTGTAAAATTGTAAACTCAGGCAACAGAGTTTTTAATGGTTTTCCAATACAAAAAGACTCTGAGCAACTGAATTACAATCTCACTGTTAATATTAGTTTCTGATGTTGTCTTTAATATTCGTTTGGTTCTGAATTGCATATAGGCTGTGTCTTGAGAACTTATTTGCAGAATTTTAAGACCTTTTGCTAACCGATTAGAAAAGTTTCCCACACTTTCATTCAACAAAATTATTTGTGTTGGAATAATTACATATCAAATTCCTTTGACTTCAAAAAAAACGGTGTTGCCAGAAGTTATATAATCTACATTTTAACATTGAAAATGTTTATAAGGACGTGTCGCACATTTGCAGCCGATCGCTGGTGCGTGATCGTAAATGGGAACCAGTGAGTTTCCATAGAAACTACTTCTTTGTTGTCAATAACGTAGTACACATATAAAACTTCGCTTATGAATGCGACTACATTTAACTTATAATCTGTACATTGGTAAATGAAGAATGAATTAATTGATTGGTGAAATATAAATAAATATAAAAAGAAAAATAAATATATATATTTTTTAGATTTATTGAAGCATTTTCAATGCCCTTCTCTGTGCAATGCCTGTAAATATTTTATAATTTCTCAGTTAATGTATAAATTTATAATTTTGATGGCAAAAACATCCAATTAACAACATTTCAATTAAGGATATTGTAGTGTATCAGAGATTAACAAAAGACTTAGCAGTATTTTTCACAATTTGTATTGAATTTCTCACATCTAGACATAGTAAAAGTGTAGTCGCCTTCATAAAATATGCATGAAAAAATTTTAAACCCTGATTTTGACCCTGAAGCCAAACAGAAAATTTACCCATGTAATTCACCCAAATAACATGAACCCATTGTCTGAAGGATCTGCAGTCGGCAGTACAGGAAAGTGAACTTATATTATTTTATGTACCCTTACAAAAACTTATTTAGAAGAAAGACTCTATTACAAGTTACACCAGTAAAGACTTTATAGTTTAGATAATACAAAAATTAAATTTTAGTTTTTGTTATGAAGGCCAATAGACATAAATTAAGTATTTTTTGTAAACTCTATTAGAGTAAATTGTCAGAAAAATCAATAGCAATCAGATAAATCCGTTTTATACTAATAACATCTATCTCCACTACGTACTCTATGTAGCTCTTATGCATTGTAATACATATAAAACTGGACACATTGAGAATAGCACAAGTTAAAGAATTCTGCTGTTTTAAAAGTATTCATTATTTTTATTAAAACACAAGATAACTTTTGTGTTTTAATTATGCAAGGAAATTAAATGAAAAAATCATTTAACAAAGAAAGCTGTCGATAAATATATATTGCTCTGGCTAGTGGTCAGGTAGACAAAGAAAGAGCTACAATTTTTGCTTGGAAATGTATTCCTTTATAGAAGCAGAAGGTAATAATAGACAGGCAGGTTAGAGACTGATTAGATATCTTGGAGAAGTGGATACAGAGGAAAATGAGTTGGATGGAAAACAGTATGAAAGTATAGGTTTTTAGGATATAAGACAGTGAAAGTAACTGAGTAAAGAGACAGAAAAGAAAACAATGAAGTTTGTAGGTTGTCTTGTAAGGCAGTGGTTCCCAACCTTTCCGGACCCGTGTACCACTTTGGTTTTCCACGTTATTTAGAGTACCACCGGAGCTTAAGGAAAGGTTATTGGGGTTTTATCAAAAAAACGCTTGATACAGCATGAATAGTATATCTTATTATTCATAAAATTTACAAAACAGGAACTGATTTTTAAAATTAAAGTGATTCTATATTAAAATAAAGTATTCAGCACAGCAAAATGTTTGGGTTATGTTTTTATAAGGGTAATCGTTTTCAATCATGTACAATAAAAATTTATTGTTGTTCTGAATATAAATTTTTATTTATTTTAAGTAAATACAGTACTTTTTCCCTAGCTAGGTCTTCTTGTGTACCACCTTGGATCCCTCCACGTACCACTAGTGGTATGCCTACCATTGGTTGGGAACCACTGTTGTAAGGCATTACACATTTCTGGAGAACAAATAAACGAAATGATCAGAGGAAGGAAAGACAGAGTAAAGCCTTAGAGAAGATGCTTGTATATATGATCAGGAGCTAGATAATTGTGATAGTTATGTAGAGATGAAGGGATCAGCTGTTATAGCAACAAAGCATAGCCTTTTAGTTTTTTAATAAAATCCTAAGGTATATGTTGATTGTGTGGCTAATTGGTTTACTATTTGATCTGAGAATAATCCAAAAACTCATAAGCCCCTATTGATAGTCATAAAGTATAATGCATATTAACATATATCTTGTCATTTAGAAATCCTCCATACTTACAAATACAAAGAAATACTCCATACAAAGAAGTAGTCTCCATACTTTCTGTCAGTATCTGTTTCATCTATCACATTAAAAACATTTATTAAGAAACATTATGTGATGTCTGTAAACACATGGTTTAAAGTTTAATTTGATAAATTTTTTCTTTCTAAAAATAATGCTACAAATTTCTTTTTTTCAGAAGCCATCCACTCATGATTATATAATTTTTTTCATAATTTTCTAACAGAGAACAGTTACTGAGCAATTCTTTTATCTGATCTTGAAACACCTGATAAATGTGTTATATCATACAGATATAGTAACACTAATATATATAAACTAAAATAAATATTTTTTCTGATCTCTTATGACACAGTTCATGTATACTTGCCAGCATGGTAGAACATTCTTTCCTGTATGATTTCCATATAATAACAGTTATATCATACATTAATTAGTATATAAGATACGATATACAGAATATCAGTATATAAGATTAGTATATGAGTATAAGAAATTTTGTTTTGCAGGAAGTAAATCATCTTTGTGTTTTTACAAGTGCATTACTAATACCCCAGCGCATTATGTACTACTGTCACTATCTCTTTCTTGTGAAAGTGCATTCTAAGATGCCAGCAAGTATATATGGATCTGAAGACCCAGTTAAATTTTGCTACAGTGGTATTTTTTTCGTGTTTTGTGGTAAAGGATTTGGGAGCAGACTGAAACAAATGAAATTATTACAGTTATATATTTAAAAAAACATCACTTCAATATTAATCTGAAGATGGTTTAAATGAATCAGATTGAGAATGATACAGTAGTTGAAGCAGTTTATTACAAAACCATTCTTCTTTTGATTCATTTCTGACTTGTTTGCCTACTACCTGATTCTGAATATTTCATATAAGCATAAGTTTTAGCAGAGAGGTAACAATCAACAATCTTTGGTGCGTGTGTGTTAAATATCAGATCAATCAATTTTGTATATTCTTTGCATTCCAACATATAGGCATAAATATTCTATTTACATACATATGTAAAAACTGTCTGTATATAAATGTCTTTTGTATACCTCTAAAAACCAACTAGAACAACACTACTCCAAAGAGCCAAAAAGTTCAGTCATTCTTCCTTCTAAAGAACAAAATGTTCTAATCCTCATAAAAATTCATCAACAACTGAATTAGGCTTCAACCATTGACCTCCAGTAGCCATTTTATGGTTTACAATATACCTGAATATAAAACCATAACCTTTATGCTGGTATGCCAGTTTATTGAATTGGCATATTTCTGTATTAAATTTAATTTCTAGAATAACAGTAAAGATCTAAAAGAGTTGAATTAAAAGTATCTGTTAAATTTGTTGAAGTAGTTTGTTAAATTACTACTGTGGTAATTTAAATTTACTACTGTAGTTTGTTGAATTAAAACTACTGTGGTCCCAGATTTGCTTCATTGTCTTCAGAACCTGATAACAGATCAATTTTTAACCACAAAGTCTGTCTGGTGCTTTACTCACCCAAAGTAACTGGGCACATAGTAAAGAAACATAACTGTATTTTTCAGTAGTCTAATATTACAAGACCTATAGGATCAGATCTGAATCATTCAAGTCATACAGATAAATTTCATAGAAAACAGATTTTTGCAATCTAAAAATATGGTCTACTCTGGTCCCCCATTTGGTTGGTGATTTACAGTATTTACAGGCCTTTTAGTATATTTACACTTCTGGTACTTCAGTAAAGTAAAGTAACTAACTAACCCATTTGCCATCCTCAGTTTGTATTACGTGTACATTAGTTTGGAACTTGATGGCCTACCAGACAATTCCACAACAAAGTAATGCATTTTATGTGGGATATCTGGCCTATGTTTTGTGGAAATATACACTTTCTGGATGCTAAAATGAATTTAAACTGATCTAATACTACCCTATCTATGTGGTTTCCAGTTAGATGAATTAAACTAACTTTGGCCTCCGAATTCTTACAGTCTTCAAAACTAAACATTATCAATTTTTTCAACAGCAAAAAAAACAGCATTAAAAAGCCAAAAAAATCGTATTCAAGACCCCCCTCCCTAATATGTTGTAATGTTTTGAACATGAATCTGGTAACAAATTATAATTGTTCTTATAATTAATTAAAACTTCCGGACTGAAAGGCCGTGGTCGAATGCTTGATGTAATATCGCTAATTAAATTACATTATCGCTAATTAATATCACTACCGGTGGTGTGGCCTAAACGTCTAGCGATATTACATCAAGCATTCGACCACGGCCTTTCAGCCCGGAAGTTTTAATTAATTATAATGACACCGGCCATGAAAGCCTACGTACTGTAGTTGTTCTCTTGGTAAAGTGAAGATACACAAAAAACTTAATTTAGCAGACCTTTGCAATAGTCCTCCTAATCACACTTTTATGACCATCTTATGTTTCTGGTACCTCACAACAATCAAAAGCATTCAACGACTGCCCAATTTAAACTGTTATGACAATCTGGGACTACAGTTCTTCAGTATATTATAATCCACAATGAATCAAATATATGTTATCATAGAAGATGCCCTCGAAAAGCTTCTTACCAGTCTTTCAGTATTGTGTCATTAATATATCCTGACAGGTTCTGACATATGTTAGACTATTCAAGTAATAAATTCATAAATAGGATGCACATACAACAGTTTTTTAGTTTATCAGTGCTGACATGCAGGAAGTATGAACAGTTTTGTCGTGCTTAATGGAAAATACAGGCAACAGGAATTATTGTACTTTGCTTTTGTAACACATGCTTTCTCTTTATGCCACCAAGTTGATAATAACATGGTCCGCTTACATTTTTAATTAAATTTCTTGCATTTCCGTTGTTAAGTTTGTTGTAAATTTATAAAATGTGTGTGTGCGCACAGGTGTGTGTGTGTGGTATATTTATTAAAACTTTAAATATTTTTACAAGTATGATATATACTTATAACTAATAATATAATATCCTACATAAACATAAATATTAGATGATTATTTAAATATAATTAACTTTAAACTTTCAACATTTGAATAAAACAGAACACACACATATTCACTCATACACAAATACAAAACGATTGTTTCATAAGAAGCTTGAATCAAAAGTGAATTGGATGAGAAGAATAATTCATTGTATGGAAGTTATTTGAACTGAATTTGTCTTCTCACCTTTAATGCAGAGTGGAACAGGTTCTTTGGTACATACTTTGATACATATTTCTTATCTCACTAACAGTTTTAGACCTTTATGATCTAAATTAACATTAGCCATTCTTTCTTTTATCTATTTAAATATATGAAACACTTATGCAAACCTTATACCAGTACTTTGCTTGTTTCTATTTTTTCTTAATAATTTGTTGCAAAAGAAGTGTTCATAAAAATGAAACATTATGAAGCATGCATTTTAAACTACGTAACAGTTTTCTAATTGCATAGTGTATAATAAATTTAAAAAATTGTGTTTATCATATCAGTCTTAGATTTTTGAAAATATCTTTTACCCTAAAAAACAACTTTTAATTATAGGAAATATTAAAGTATAAAATATTTATATACAGAGAGTGATGTCTTACTTCTAAAAGGTAAGTTCTCAAGAAGTATTAAGATATATGTAACTGTTTGTAAAAAGAAATGTACTAAAATAATTCCAGGTTTCCACAGCTGCTGTCAGTAATAGTCACTGACATTATTATAGTATTATGTAGTAGTAAACTTCCTGTATTCTGAATATTTTGCAGCAGATTAAATGTTGTCATAGATAATGTCAGATGTAATATTGATACAGTTGGTATCTATTGTCCATAAACATATTTAATTAGCATTGAATGTATTTGTTCAAAAAGCAATTTATGTCATTTTTTAGTGTTTCTTATCTGCTGTTGTGTTTATGAAAAGTGTGTGTGTGTGTGTGTGTGTGTGTGTGTGTGTGTGTGTGTGTGTGTGTGTGTGTGTGTGTGTGTGTGTGTGTGTGTGTGTGTGTGTGTGTGTGTGTGTGTGTGTGTGTGTGTGTGTGTGTGTGTGTGTGTGAATACATACACACACACATACCTCAGTAGGCTAGAACTAATTCCAGAGTTCTCCATTCTAAAAGCCATATTGCTCAGTACTTTAACCTATGCATCTCTCTCTCTCTCTCTCTCTCTCTGTGTGTGCCACTAAATTAAATTAATGTATTCTTATATTCTTTAAGCATTTAATAGAAAGTATGTATCACATGGTATTTTTAAAATTCTTGTTTAAATTTATAACATTCGTATATTATTTTATGGCTTACAAATAATAAGCCACTAAATATCACTAAAAAAAAAAAGAATTTTTATACTGCTTTTGTTGGCTATCAAAAAATTGAAAATAAAAAATTCAGTTTTTTTATTACAACACTTTAGTGTAGTATAAACATTATCAAACTTGTCAGATATTGACATTTTTTTGTAGATTATTATTCAAATTTTTCATGTTTTGTGTACATTTTTTGTAAAACTGTTTTTAAGAAACTTAAAAACAAATAATTAAACTAGTTAAACTTAAGCAGTTAACAAGCATTTGTTTATTAACTATAATTTAATTTCAAGAAAACTGTAAAATGATTTTTAATTTTACAAGAAGTAAAATATAATGTATACAAAATCTGTATTTTCTTTTGTGTGTTTTTATTGCACATAATGTTTAATTTCAAGTGACAGTGTTACCAGTAAAGGTTAATGATTCCGTATTATACTTTATATATTACAATTAAGTATAACATAAAATATAGTTAAAATTCAGAATAAATCCTAAAGATACTCTCGGGAAAATCTCATTTAAATCAAATAAAAAAAAACAATTTCTAAAAAAAAAATAACTTGGCTTGCTATGAGAAAATGTGTCTGACATAAGAGTTATTTTCTAGATCATACTGTCTTCAAAAATAATTTCATGTATATTGAGACGGATAGTTATCTTAATCTATCTGTAACCATTATGGATTTATTCTAACATCCGTAGAGTTAGGGAGTTTAAAACTTAAGTATGTTGCTTAAAAATATGAGTTCACCTAGCATTTCTGACTGACCATCATTACCTAAAAAGTTGAGTTTATTGTTTGCCACTGAAAGTTACCTTAACTTCAACATGTGCTTGTTTTTTAAGTATCACATTAATGTGAAAAGAAGTAAGCATTTGATATAAGAAAGTCTATAATGCCCATGAAGATTAATGCCCATGGTCCTGCTCAGGGTCCATCATTTGGACTCGTGAAGCTAACAAAGAGCGATCTACAATGTCCTTTCTATGTAATCTAAGGTAGCTTCTGTGTCTTCCTCCAAATACCAATGAACTGTTGTTAATAATGAAAAAGGAAACAGTAAAATATTGTGGTTGGAACTGTTACTTCATACAACATCATTAAAACTGTTAGATTAACACTTTTGTGTCAAAGTGATTTTGCAATTGTCGAATCCTATATCCAGCCATTTCGAACACTTTATGGCTAACGGTGTAATCCACAGTATAATTCTGATTAAGGCAAAATATATGTTATTGTAATTTCATGTATTCTCTAAAGCAGAGTATATAAATAAACCTCAGCTTAAAAAAAATGTCTGTGTTAATTTGTAAAAGGTATGTTTTAGCAAAAAAAATTTAAATTTTATTTTATCTATAATATAGTTATAATGTAATATATTGTTATATAATAATTATAATTTTATATTATTAATAATAATAAAACTTTTTACAAGAATATATTTTTTTATTATTTTGTGAATTACAATGTTTCGGTAGTATTATAAAATATATAATTATTTTTATACACATATAAAACATGAAATTTAGTCTACACATAAAACAGTTGTTTTGAACAATTTATTTAATTTTTTTTTTATATTTTATTAATTTTATATCTGATGATGATAGTTGAATATTATCGAAACAAAATTCACAAAATAATAAAAAATATATATTCTTGTAAAAAGTTCTGTTATTATTAATAATAATCTTACTATTTTACTATATTTTATTATAATAATAATTTATTATCAACTAAGAAAACACATGGCAGTAAATTGAAGCCTGCAGTTGCAAAAAGTAATAATGCTGTGATCCAGTAGCAGAATTGTAAACTAGAAATATGCTACTTCCAATTACAGATGACAGACAGCAAGAATATAATGATTTTAATTATTTAAAACAGTGTTATATTGAAACCTGTACGTGTGCGGTGCTCGAAAAATCGTGGAGATTTCAAAACATGTACGTGTACAGCGCTCAGTGCGTAACTGTAAAAAATTAGTAAGCCAAATTCTGAATGACGGATAATTTTGTTGTTACAAAAACAATTATTTAGATGATATTATCAAATTTACAAGAAAACTTTACCTTTTCTGTGCCCTGTAAATGTGTTATAAATGTATTAATGTCAGCAATGCATTAATGCATCAGTAGCACTGAAAGGGCTAATGAACTGTAGACACATATATTTGACATTGGTCATAAAACGTTTTATTTATTTTACAAAGAAATATATGTTAGGACAATTGGAATGATTAAAAATGAGATTAGTTTTAGATCCATAAAATCTTGGAACAGGCCTTAGAAACATTATTTGTATGCATGACTACTGATAAGTAAACAGCATGACTCAGGTGTTTTTAAACAAAATAATGATGAATTTTTGCTAAAAATATATAAACATAATATTACTTCATTATTAATTATTATTTTTAACATAACCAGTCTTTGATCATTCAAGTAATGCCTATGATAACACTTTGTATTAATATAATATTGTCAATCACTTAGTATGCAAATAATGTAAAGACACTCTTTTTTCTTGTTTTACAAATAATTTAAGCAAGCTGCAATTCTTATTGTAACTGTTGTGAAAAGTAAACTTTTTAAATACTAAACAAAGTTAATATTTTCTTTTAACATGAGTATTTGTCAACTACTTTCATGTAATAAAATATCTGTTATGTATCTTGAAACCATATTTTTTATAATATTATTTCTTTATAATGGATTATCATTCATATGAATTTATCTGTTGTTTGCACCTTATACCATGATATGTCAAGACATTTATGGTTCTATAATCTCAGTATATTTTTTTAAATATCTGGTATATGTCTCTAGATATATTACTCATTGGTTAGAAGAGATTTGATCAGTTACTTGATAGGATTAACTGCTATCGTCATTAGAACTTTACATTTTTTAAGTGGTGTAATATTGTCTGTCCACAAACTGAGAACTGATCACTAGTTTCTGTGCCTAAGAGTTTCCATATAATGGTAGTTGGCATAGATTGATGTTCATCTTCTGTTGTTATAATAAGATTAAGAATATATTTATTATTGACTGTACTGAAAATCTGAGTATATGATTTTACCTAAATAATAATGTCACACTTATCTGTATTCCGAGAGTGTATTATACTTCATTTTGTGATTGCAAGACTTTTGTGTGCGAGACATTGCAGGGCTTTTAGCCTTCTACACTACAGTTGATGACACAACACTACAGTATTTGTTAACTGCTACCTTCATGTATTCATCTAAATTTTGTCAGACTCATTAAATACATAAAAATAAATTATTAGAAACATGAAAATAATTATTGAGTGTTGTAATGATAAAGTTTGAGTATCTGATTGCTCTGGGTTTAATAGTTCTCTGTACTTTTTACCAGTTTACATTGCTACTCAATTATCTATAAAATAGGAAAGTACAGACCATATACTAATCCTGTAAAAACATTTACTGAATTTGAAAGTACATTAAAATTGTATGTGTTAAAAGAAGCAAAACAAAACGTTATTAACTGTGAACAGCCTGTCAGTCGCTTAGTGTGTGCAGTGTAGCTGGATACTGTTTATTTTAGTCAAGAATCACAGTAACAGTTATTACCTAGTAACATCACGTCTGATGATAAACAGACGAATTGAAACTTCTGCATTCATATAATTAAACTTAACTATGATGTAGCTGTTTATAAGAACATGTTTTTTTTTATCATATTGTATTAATTTTCACATTTCAGCTATAATCAAGTGCTTCAAGAAAGCATCTTATTTGTGTGTTGCCTGTTTAGTGAGCAAGTGAATTTTTTTTTTCAAAATATGTTATGAGTTATGTACCAGATCCTGTTACTCTTTATGACCACTTGAGCATGTAATTTTTACTCATAACAGCAACATATATGTACACTAATTATACTCCTTACTTAGTTAAATAGTTCTTACATAATAAATAAGTTGTGTACGATATGTTAAGTTGCATACAGTGAGATGCTATAAATGTAGCCAGTAGTTATAGGCATGTGTAGTTGACAGTAGCATTGGCAGTTTGTTCCTGTTTTCTTGTACAAACAAGTGTCACTTATACTTCAAAGTTAACACATTTTACAAACCAACACTATTTCCTGTATTAAAATGTAAAATATTTTGCCATTCTTACTTAATTTTTTCATTCAGTGAAATGTTTAATTCTCTTCTAACATTTTGCTTCCAGACATGTTAATTTCAGTTGTCCTTGACAAGCACAAGTTATATCAGATAGGTATTTGATTCTAATGCCTGAGTAATAATAAACAGTTGTCAATACCGTTATACGTTCTGTATAAATTATAATATCATAAAAATTATTTTTTTTATTTTTCTCTTAATTTTTTGTGTAAACATGTTTACTTGTGAATAGAATATTACCGTAAAATGTTGCTTTGATCATTTTTGTATGAAGAAATTAATAGATTCTTTAAAACAAAAATAATAAATTATTGTATGCTCTGTGTGTGTGTGTGGGGGGGGGGTGAAAGATACAATGTAACATTAAGAATAAAACACTGGATTAAGTTTAGTGAATACTACAAATTCTATATACTTAAGTAGATTTTACAACATCTAAAATATTTATAAATAGAAATGTTCCTTTAAATTGAATTTAAAATGTGTTTTTTTTTATATTCCTATAGCATGTGATATGAATGTACATAAAAGATGCAAGGAAAGTGTACCCAACCTTTGTGGATGTGACCATACTGAACGTAGAGGACGAATAGAGTTGAAAATTACTTGTGCTTCAAGCAAGTTAACTATTGAAGGTAATACTTAACTTCACTTAAAATTTTGTGTTTTTCTGACACTTTTGTGTACCTTGACTGTATGGTTATTGATTGCAAAGTTAATGATTACTATACATGTGAATAATGTCATCATAATACAGATGACACTAAGCAATTTAATTATTCATTCTAAGCAGTTGCATAAAGTGAATGACAGACATATTTATAGTATATATTGGAAATATGTTGTGTCAACAGCTTTCATCCAAATAATCTTTACTTTCCTCTGTTCCTCTGCATAAATGATACAATGCATTCAATATAAAATCGAAACAGGTACTACAAGAAATGCATCTACCACTTATAGACACCAGATGAATAAAGTTTGTGTCTGCCCGGTACGTGTCTGTCTGTCTGTGAAAATCAGAATATATCTTGACCTTCTTTTTCATAACTAATATATTGTACCGGTAGTTTATGAAAATATTCAAGTATTCATGGCTGAATCATTTTTTTGGCTGATGTTCTGTTGTAAAGCCACAACCATAATAATCATCAGTGGCATAATAATCTAAGTATTCCATTCTTATAAAATCTTAGCATAGTATTGTCAGGTAAGTCATGAATTGGTAGGAAACCTGAGTAACTTCAATTAAATGTCAACATTAGACCTTTTCTGCCTTTCTTACAGTCTTCTCGTGGGAACCTTCTAGTTGCCTCGTCAATATACACTTTGATCTAGCGCTGAAGATTTAATAGTCACCAGTGTAGTTCATTTCTGTTACAGAGGCCGGTGTGTTATTAACAACCAGTAACAGCTCTCTAGATTAACAACCAGTAACATATCTGCACTCTAGATTCTGTCAGTGAGTTAAAAGCGATTACCAAGAATAGGAGCAGGGCAGGACCCTTCTTCAGAAACATGGTTGTCTGTTGTTTGATATGAATCCTCAAACAACTTCACTGGGTTGTTCCATGGTGATTGACAATGCCTGCTTTGAGCATGTAACTATGCTTTAATTACTGCAAGAATAATACCATAGTGCTTTTCACAGTAACCTTCCAATCATCAACCTATACTGCAATGTCCACAAATAGAAACAGCTTCACGGGCACATATAGCAAGTAGTTGTCAAACACTGCAAATAGGAATGGCCCAAAAAGTACTTTTGCAAAATGTCTTTTACTTTTTTCTTCGTCTTACTTTGTGCTAATTATCTCACTTCTTTGGTCTTTCCTCTGCTCATAGCAATATCTTGGACATTGTCTTCCCATTGGATATAAATTTAAGTACTTTGTTGGATTGCTGAAATAACTATAATAGGCAGCCATCATATTGAGGTCGTTTTGTGGAGCAAGTCATCTACATGAGGTGTCATAGAATTAGAATTCAAACAACAGCCACCAGGAAAAACAAGGATAAAATTTAGAACATTTTCTATGAAATGCTAGCAGTAATTCATCTCTGTGTAGACAGAACATGGTATTTTTTCTTGTAGAAGGGCCATTCTTAAGAAAGTTACAGTCAAACAGATACACCAGTTTGAAGACATTTATGGAGTTGTACAAGACAGTCTTGTCATAAACACAGTCAAATACCTTCTCTGCATTGAGACTTTTCAACTGTTAGCCTTACAAGTAGGGTAAATGTGCCATAACATTAGTAATGCATTTGACTAGCCGTGTCTGCCAATGATTGGAAGAATGAAACTAAAAAAAAAACAAAGTTTATGGGCATCAGCATGTATTCTTCAGTAAAATTATTTTCTGGGCTGTTGGGCTGTGGTCCTCTTCATAAGAGCCAAACGTTTCAACTGCAGCTGCAGCAGTCATCTTCAATGGGTCTTCTATTCCGCTCCGCTAGCATCTAAATGATGACACAGCCCCAAACCGTCACACTTATATAGCTGTCCGGATGCGGGCTGCTATCTGATCGGGCAAGGTGATTGCCACAGCTGCAGTCTAAACGTTTGGCTGCACAAGAAAAGGACAACACCCCAACAGCCCAGAAATTAATTTTACTTAAGATGACTTCGGCCATGAAGGCTTCAATGGTATGATCAGCATGTATTATTCAATACGATCTCATGTACAACACTATGAGACCTCCAAAACTTTTGACATGATGGAATAATGAGGTAGAGGTTGCCATGACTTCAGAACCACTGTAACATCTCCCATCAAGAGAAAATTGAACAGACAGAGTTGAATGGAGACAAATGTTGAATCTGAGTTAGGAACTTGTAAATGCTAGGAAGCTTGTTATAGAACTTGAAGGCTATGACTCGAGGTTCTGCATTGTGACAGATCAACTCAGTAATAGCAAATAGATGCCTTAACTGCAATGCTGTGTTACCTAACTTCAAGACATCAAGATCTAACTTCCGGAAGTGTCTGGCTGATGATTCATAACAGGCTGATAAACAGGTGGAGAAAAGTATGACAGGGGAAACAGTTCCTTGTCCCATGGATTGTAGGGGCACACATCCCAGGAACACATTGTGTAAGATGTTCTATGCTGTTTCTTTTCTGTTGACATTAGCAAGCCTGGTCTTGATGTTTCTAGTTGAAACTATGTTCATACCTTCGTGGTATCTGAACATTGGGTGCTACAGATTTCTTCTTGATGAAGCTGTTCTTGAACGGTGCTACAGATTTCTTCTTGATGAAGCTGTTCTTGAACAGCTTGTCTTGTGTAGAAGGCGGTTTCTTTACCTCCTCCAAATATAGCTGTAGTCAAGAATGTATGTACCTAGACATTGGTAAGACCCCTCCTGCTTTAGTAAGTTGTTTCTATGTTTGTGTGCCTTGAATACTATCAGTATAGTCGTGTTTATGGCAAGATCTTGGTGTCTTTAAAACACATCACATGATTATCAGTGACCAAAACATATTAAACAAATTTGTCATCTCATGACTTCTCTGGCTGGCTCAACCAGTTAAAATCTCTATTATCTCAGGCTTGTCCTCAGTTTCACTTCATAATGACGATACAGGGCCTTTCACTCAAGCAAGATATGAGTGACAAAATATCACTTGAATCCATAATTGAGTTCAGGGGTCTCAACATCTTTTCATCTTGTATTCACATAGTAACATTGCTATTCCATCTATCATTTTCCCTGCTTGTGCATGTTTCATATCCTTAGTTAGTCAGTGAAATCTCCTTGATCTGATAACCCTCTTTACTTGCTTCAGACAGTAGGTTATTCATTAGCCAGGAGAGCATTAGCCAAGTTTTTAATGGTGTTCAGATTAATGAAGTTTAGATACATTCATGACAATTCCTCCCATAAAACTTCTCTTAGGATATTGCTGTCATGAGACTTTGGCTCTTCAGAGTATTGACTTCATTTTGCCTTTGTTCCCCTTTTAAAATATGTTTATTTTTAAAGAAAAAATACCATTCTGCATTTGAATTGACATGGCTCATCAATCCAGTATTTTAGATAATTTTGGTAATTAAAACAAAAATCTTAAATTTTTTGTGATCAGGCCTGCTTTATGATGATGTTCCTTTGTCCAGATAGCTCAGAATTTATTCAAATGTCCCTTTTGCTTTTTCATAGGTTCAACTACAACAGTCATTCCCTCATATTTCTTCTCTGTTTTGACTATTCTGTTTTAAGAACCTTAACGAATTTTCACATAGTTGGATGGCAGGAGAACATCAGCATGCAAAACAGCAATGCTGTCCCTTAATTGAATTGTTAATTTTGTCAGATTTGGTTTTATCATATTTCAAGACATTTAACAGAATGTTATTGAAAAAATAAATGAAACTTCATTCTAATGATGACTTGCATGTTCTGCATCCAGAGTACTTCAGCTTCCGCTGGGAAGCAATTGTCAAAGAACCAATAAGTCTTCAGGGAACCACACATGTTTACTCAGATTACAGTTAGATTCTCTGTATAGATAGTGGCTCTTTCGTGTAGGTTTTGAAATGTGGTTACTATCATCAACATCAAGGACAGATATTCATCTTCTTCCCCCTCAATCTTTAATTGTGACTTCTGATAGATGCTGTTGAAGTGTATGGACAGCTCCTCTTGTCCATAAATCATATGACAAAATTATCATTTAAAAGGAAAACAGACTAAGTATGTTTTGTAAAATTTGTTCGAATAAAAACTGTTAACTACCTGATTAACCATGGGACTATATGACAAAAATTTCTAAAATATTAACTTCTGTCCAATGTGTTATAAAGCTTCTTACACCGTCACTGTTGTAGATATCTTGTTTCTCGCATCTTGGGATCTTCTGCTGATAGATACACATTCAGTATTGCCATAGTGCTTGTCTTGTGTCATAGTAAGACAATTACGTGTTCATCCTTCTCAAGACCGAGACCTCTGTATGTTTCACTCCCAAAATTTGCAGAGCACCCACTAAAGCATTCTTACAGTCTTACTCCTTGTTTTATTCCCATCTTATAATATCTTCCACTAGCACCCATTTGGTGTAACAGCTACTCTTGTCCTTGGCAAGTGTCACTGTTTGATTGGGAATTTGGTGGCATTATAAAAGGTTGACCAGTATTGTTTCAAATTTCCAAAGTGGTTTCATAGTATTTGTAGCTGAGCTGCTGAATTTCAAATGCTTAATTAAGACTGCTAAGTAAAATATGAATGCACTCACATTATAACTATACTAAAAACGTCAGTGTATAGACCCCCTAATAGCTTGGAAGTCGGTTTCATTTGTTGCACTCTCTGAAATTTATATATTAAGATAATAGAACTTTTAATTTATTGACTAAGAAATAAACATGAATATAACAAGATTTTTATTTTTACCAATAGCTACTTTCATTTTTCTAAAAAAAAAAACGTGACAGACATCGCCAAGAATGTGGCACATTATAATATCACAGTTTTTGCAATTTGGACCTTTCTTCTTTATAGTAGTCCTTTTCTAAAACTGGCATAAACCAATATTAGTTTCATCTCAACTTCTATTGCACAAACCAATTTGCCAGTTGTTATCTTTCATGACACACAAAGTGATCTCCAAACTTCTCATCTTATGAAATTTGATCCAAATCATCATGACAAATACACATATGGAGTCTGCCTATAATGAAGCTGGATGTATAAAATTGTTTACTGATACATTAACTACAGAACAATCTTATCTGATCCTGAGTATCTCCTTTAGCCACACACTTATGGAGATATTGTTCTCACTGATTAGAACACTGCTGGAAGCCTTAACCTATCATTGCCTTCAGCTGGTCCATCACAACCTTCTGGATGTTCCCCACAATTTCAAAATGGCAGCTCCATTTCTAAATAATTTTTGTAAACAGTAAGTGATCACAAAGACTACTACGATCATAGCAGTAAAAGGCTGAGGTACCATAGGAATCCCCTTTCTGGCCCAATAATCATTCGCAGGAAGTGGCGTGTGACATGAAGCATTATCCATTTTTAAGGCATAAGACAAAATCTCCACTTGTAAAATCTATGGTCTCTTCAAATCTGACAAGGTTAAGAAATTTAAAATGTTTGTAAATGTAAACAGACGTTTTCATTGTCACTAGTTGCATTTTTGGTGTCCCATTGTTTCAAACTTTTTAAACATTTTATTTGCCTCCAAAAGCATTTTAAGACTATAAAACAGGTTAATTACCTTCCGTCACGCTTCTTGAAATCCGAATACAGGACTACTCGAGTTTTGACACATTAAGTGTCATCATCAGATCCTCAATGAATATGGGTAAAACTGCATTTGTTGATGTATGCACATCTCGTCAAACGATAAAAACAACACATACATAGTAACAAAAATATTTAAATAATTTGACACACATTAAAAACAAGACAAAACAGAACGAAACACAATTGTGTTTGTGTATTGTGTTTCGTTCTGTTTTGTCTTGTTTTTAATGTGTGTCAAATTATTTAAATATTTTTGTTACTATGTATGTGTTGTTTTTATCGTTTGACGAGATGTGCGTACATCAACAAATGTAGTTTTACCCATATTCATTGAGGATCTGATGATGACACTTAATGTGTCGAAACTCGAGTAGTCCTGTATTCGGATTTCAAGAAGCGTGACGGAAGGTAATTAACCTGTTTTATAGCCATTGTTTCAACTTTGTGAAGAACAAATCGAGTCTCACTACAGCCTTATATTCTGTCCATTCAGCTTTCAAAAAAACCCTTCCTTCAGAAACTTATGACAAGGCTGCAGTATTAAGGATCGTTTTCAGGCCATATCACTTTACCTTCAGCAACTTCTGTTAAGACATAAAATGTAATCAGTGAGACTCATACCATTGCATCTCCTTCAGGTGACCCTGTCATTGCATGAAGATGGCAAGAACACAGACATACAATAAAAAACGTTTTGTCAACAGTTAACTACTGTAAACTGGAACGCTTTCTATCACAGATCTTTTGTTATTTGTCAGGGATCTCACTGGTTTCTCAAAAACGATGAGAAACATAGCTGTCATACATTTTGTTTCCTTCATGGAAGAGTTTCCTCTCATATGTCCTTTTTCTAACCATTTGCTTCTCACGATGTTATTTTTAAATATTAAATTAGAAACTTTCATTTTTTCCAGTTCGGCAAGGTAAAAATTTGATACCAATGGACCCAAATGGATCGTCTGATCCATATGTAAAGCTGAAGTTAATTCCTGATGCAGACAATGTAAAGAAGAAAACAAAAACAATTCGTTCTTCATTAAATCCTGTATGGAATGAAGTTCTTACTTTGTATGTATCAGTTGTGCTGCTAACATTAATTTTTAAGTAACCATAATTAGTTATACTTATTAATTGTTAAAACTTATTATAATGATATTTTATATTATGATAAAATAATAGTACCGTTACTCATTATGTATGTAGATGTAGGCAAAAGTATCTAAAAAATTAACTTTGAAACATAATGTGTATCCACTACCAAAAGAAAAAAATAATTAAACTGCCAATCTGTGTCAGGCAAACTAATGCAAAAAGTCGTTTACACATGATGAAGCAATTAAATTTTAATAAATATTCATAAACATATAGTACTGCATTAGGGTATAATAGAAATGGCTCAGTGACCCTGTAAGAATAGTGAATGAAAAGGCTTTGGTTTATTTCTGTTATTCTTAATGCCTCATTACTTAAAGTTTTTTTATTACTTACTAAAAAACTATGTTTTAAATGTTAGTTCTGAACTGGCATAATTGGGATCAAGATTTGTAAAGTCAGTAAAAAAAAAAGAAAAACTGTAAATGTACATAACAGTGTCATTACTGATGACTATAATGACAGTCAGACAGTCACCTGAGGGTTGATTACAAGTAAAATTATGCCCCCTGATAATTTGTGTGTTTGTAATTATGAATATTTTACTACTTTCATTTATTGATTTTCATGACCAAATAAGTAAAATATATATTATTACTTATTTACCTAAGCTTACAAAAATTTGTGTACTTACAGGTGAATTTGAAAATATTTCTTTATCATCACAACCTTTGAAACTTGTTTATGAGCTTGAGAGAAGAAGATTACTATAGTCATATTACTGTAGCCATATTATATTACTATATTCATACTACATTCATTTTCTATAATCATATTATATACTATCATATTACTATATATACATATTTCCATATTAATATTACCTTGAAGTCAAAATTTCATTTCTCAGTTACTACACTTATCTTTATAAACAGCACATTTTTCACCTGTAACCACTAACGTCAGCATTCATTTTTCAATTAACATTTCATCCACAAAATTACAAGCTAAGTACTTTCTTTAATGTGCATTATTTATATAATTTTAATGAAAAAAGTTGTGTTAGTGGTTATAATCACAAACCGAATTATCACTGTAGCACCCACTATAGAAAAATTATTCCGATTACTGCTTTCAAGCTTCTCAGCTCATCATCAGATCGGAATTAACAAGAAGAGGGTAAAACCAAACCCTTCACCCCCCACCCCACCCCAGCAATACACAACAAGCTATACTTCAAATGTCCCTTCCCAACCTCCGAGCCCTGACACCCCCATCTGTACAGTTACATATTTTTCTAGCACATTCCTTGTGTGTGTGTGTGTGTGTGCGCGTACGTTCTTTTTAAAACCTACCTTTGTACCGCCTTTCTCATTCACACGTGTGGGCACGGTCACTCACCCTTATTTCAGAAACATCCATATAGTCCTATGCAATTTAATTCTTAATGTTATCTATCCGTCCTCTTTAATTCCTTTTATCTATATCCTGTTATCTATCTTTTACTTTTTAATTATATTATAAAATATTTCTTCATTATCATATTTAGTTTTAGTATTCATTAAATTGTCTAACCCTTTTTCTGTTTCTTTCAATATTTCTAACTCCTCCCTGAGCTTCCTTTCAACTGTGTTATTTACTACTTTTAAAATTTCATTGTCTTCCAAACGTGTTGTCTGACTACAAATGTGGAGAAGGTAATAGAACAACGAATTCATTATATGCAAGACATTTCATAGAAGAGAACCATAAGTTTGTGGGAAGACTATGGAATTTTAAAAGTAGTAAATAACAGTTGAAAGGAAGCTCAGGGAGAAGTTAGAAATATTGAAAGAAAGAGAAAAAGGGTTAGACAATTTAATGAATACTAAAACTAAATTTGATAATGAAGAAATATTTTATAATTTAATTAAAAAGTAAAAGATAGATAACAGGAGATAGATAAGAGATAGATAAAATGAATTAAAGAGGACGGATAGATAACATTAAGAATTAAATTGCATAGGACTATATGGATGTTTTTGAAATAAGTGTGAGTGACTGCGCCCACAAGTGTGAATGAGAAAGGCGGTACAAAGGTAGGTTTTAAAAAGAATGCACACACACCACATAAACACAAGGAATGTGCTAGAAAATAAGTAACTGTACAGACAGGGGTGACAGGGCTCGGAGGTTGGGAAGGGACATTTGAATTATAGCTTGTTGTGTATGGCCGGGGGGGGGGTGAAGGGTTTGGTTTTACCCTCTTCTTGTTAATTTCGATCTGACGACGAGCTGAGAAGCTTGAAAGCCCTAATCGGAATAATTTTTATATAGTGGTCTGCAACAGTGATTATTCTATTTATATAACAATATAGTATATTTAATTGTTATAATGTATATTGTGTTGTTTAGCATGTAAAATAATTTACTGTGTGCACAACCAGTAATATGATTATGTTGAGAAAATTTTCACAGAAAATGGTCTTTCAAAAACTTACATTATTTTTGTTTTTACACTTCTTATATATAAGAAGTACAACATGATGTACAACTACCATGTTATATCACCAGTGAAAGGATTTTTGTAAGGAACTATGCTACCATTATTGTACCAAACCAATACTGTATTTCATCAGCATCAGTAAACAAGATTTAAAGAGTGACTTATTTCCCTTGAAAATATTTTAAAATGGAAACACTATTACATAGGGTGAATCGATTATATGTCCTAATTCCACTTTGGTAGAATGTTCTTTTTATTTACAACATTTTACTGTTTTACGTATATCAAATATAATATTAAATATTGGCAAAACTGTAAGCCATTAAAAATTTTGTATCACCATTTTGAAACCACAAACATTTTACATACAGTTTTGACATGAATTTTGTAACATCACAAAATGTTCCATACACCAAAATGAACACCAGAAGGGTGAATAATACTAAAAGAACTATAAATGAGTAACCAGGAAGAATGTAACAGTAAAAATAATTAACCAATAAAGAATGAAAGGAGAGAAGGAATTCAAATAAACAGTGGTACATCCACTACATGTACTAAATGACGCTACAACATAAATAAACAGAATGACAAAGACGAAATGACAAGACAAGTTTCCCACATAAACTGTTAAGTGAGCTCAATAAAAACCTTTGATAAACAAAATCAAATAGAATAAGCAAAATAACAAATGACTTGAATATTGTTGTACCATATATTATAAATAAAAACAGCACATTAGCTGATCCAAGTCAAAGCAATGATTTAAAAGAGACAAATATAGAGAACCATGCTAGGAATATTCACAAACTGTAAAAGATAATGTGAAAGCCAAATATGTATTATCATGAATTAAGAATAAGTATAAGTGTAAACACTGAATGTGTTTAGGTAGCATCATAAGTAAATAAAAGGTGTACATAAATGTAATAATAGTCAGGGAACAAAGCATTGTAAAATAATAATAACAAACCCTGAATGACCAATTTAAATCAAGAAATAAGAATCAGATAGAAACCCTACTAAACATAATGAAGTAAAATCATGACAATGATAAAAAGAATGTAAAGCACCACCACATGTGTGATGTTATAAGAATAAGAGATAAGAAGGACATGTTAAAATAAAAATAGTAAAATTTGGAAGTTTATGTTAGAAAATCAACAAATGTAAACAGATAATTAATATTGTTCAGCTGAATGCAGCATTTATATAATAATAAGGTATTCTTTTTAATCAATGTTCAAATTAGAAATTAAGAATAATTAAACAAATATTACAAAAAAGTTAATAGTCGGATTTGCAACATTTAGCAGACGACGAATGTAAACAATGCATTAGTAAGTTTAAAATAAAGAAATGTTTTGAAAACTATGACCAAACTGGCATCAAGCCATGTCAAAATAAAGATAAATAAATAAGCTGTACAATGATAGTAATAGAACCCGAATTGGAATTGTAATAACTAAGATATAAATGTTAGCATCGTAAATTTTGTGAATCTCGAATAAATACGAAGGAATAATAACACAAACGAGACTGAAATCCGAAATACAAATATGTAATGCCTATAAATAGAATTACGTCATCATGACGTAATTTCAGACCAATCACGGACGACTTTAGAAGCACGCCTAGAGCGCCAAGCGGCATTCTGAAAAATGTATATAAACGATTGCCATTGTAAACAGAGTGGCATTTTGTCTAAATTCACTCAACTAACAACAACAAATCCAGGCCAACTTATCATCCAAAATTTAATAATCAACGAGAAGGAAGAAGTATAATTCAATCAGTGCATCGACAATAGTAGTGAAACTTTTACAAGAAGTGCGTGTGAAAGTATCAGACATAACCAAAGCAGTAGCTTCTCAAGAAGAAAATAAACCCGTTCGTGTGCGAAATTAAGTGAAGTGTAATCACGATCATTGAATCAGATCGTTAGAAGTGTTAATAAATTAATCATTGCGATTAATCACCAGGGAGTACGGTGCAAATACTTACATTGTTTACATTTTAGCCATTAACAGCATAGAATAATACACATGTGTACTGACGCAAGAAACAATAATACAATAAGTAATCAACACTGTTTTAAAGTTATTTAGAGGAATTAACATATTCCGACATAAGATTTCATGTGTTAACGTTCTTATAACTAATCTAAAATTTATTCAGAATAATCGAACTTTTCGTTTATTAATTTTCAATTACTAAAGGTGTCTAACCTAACAATATAGTATATTATAAGAGCATTGTAAAGTAAGACTGTGGCATTCTATTCTGTAATTTAAAAGAAGTCACCCTTGAGACAGATAACATTTATAAATAACATATCGATTATAACTAGAGTTTTCATAGCAACTGAACTGAGCTAGATAAAAGTAAAAAACCGGATGATCTGTAATCCGTTTGTTATTATAAACCGAATGTATTTCATTGAATTTATTCTAGAACAAGTAATAAATAACTGAATTGTAAAGTAACAACAATTGTCAACAATTATTTCAACAAATAATTAATCAATATTACTAATTAATGAGTTGCATCTTTATAGTAAACAAATAAACAGAAAATTTATGCATGATCTTGATCTAACTATTTAATCAATTATTGATTTATAAAGTATCAGAATTAATTAGTAAATTATTCAGAAGAATTCTTTTTATGGGACATTTCTCTCGAAAGCCCATATGGCGCCCAAGTAAAATTTAAAAGTGCTCACAAAAAGCTTTCACAGCATAAATACACTGTTTCGTGAAGGTTAATTTATATAAAATAACTTTGTCTAGACAATACACTGACACACACAGATGACACGAGTCAACAGGAGAGTGAACTAACGTCAAGAGATCTACGCAACTGTTTACATTCAACAACAGATCTACAGCCAAATAATTACTCAAATATAAATAAACAAAAACATCATAATTGAATTAAACAATTAAACAAATAAATAACAAATAGTTGAAGAATATATTTAATGAACGCAAGTGTTAAATTCAACAACCAGTAAAAGTTTTAAACGAGGTCAGTGAAAGGGGTACATTGTAATTTTTGAGTCTATATGCTGAGTTTTCAAATCTCTTGTTGGTTAAAAAAATCTGGCAGCATAATATGTCAAATTTTGATAACTTAATCATGAAGACTTGAAAATGAACAGACCTAAAACATTTTGTGCTTAGACCCCATGGTCAGTTGTTTTTCATATCTTTTACCGAACATTTTAGCTACACCCATAGTAGCACCTTCAGCACCTAAATTCGTGAAGTAGTAAGTCAATACAGAGCTCACAGCAGGGAGCAAACAACTCCCTGCTGTAAGCTGTGAACTACGGGCTTAGCTGAAACATTTGGTAGAAGATTCAAAAACATCTGACTGGCTTGTAAACTCAGTCTGTTGACTGTGGTCATGTAAGCCTTTGCTCATCATTAAAAATGAACAATAATATTTTCTCTGATTCCCCATTATGTTGTTTAATGGAAAATATTTTTTTTAAAGAATGTAAGTCAAGCTTGTAAGAATTTGAGACCTTGTGTGATTTTGGCCTGTATCTGATTCAGTCTGAGGCTGCTAGATCTTTACGAAACTACCATATTGTAATTTTAAGATTTTGTTTTTTTTTAATTATTTCATGACAAACTATTTGATCATAATAAATTATCTTCATTATTCAAATTGTCTTCTGCATTATATACAAATTTTCTGTTTTGCAATGAGGGGAGACCCTGAACACTTCCACCCACTCTGTGTTTGTGACTGTGGTTATATTGGTGTTTCTCAAGCATTATGAAATGATAGACGTCCATTTTTAGGGTCATCTAATTTAGTAAATACAAAGAATCTTTTAAAAGTAAAGAGAAAAAAAAATACCTCTACAGATCTATAATATTAGTTGTATGTTTTGCTTTGCCAATAATAGAAAACAACACATTTCTTATGATGCTCATTTGAAAATCATTTGTTTTAAATATGAAACAAAATGATACTTCATTTTGAAAAATATGGAGAACATTTCAGAAATAGTTCAGTTTTCAAAAAATTCTGAAATTTCTCAGTAAAAGCATATACTATTATTTCAGCTTACATGAAAGTAAACTCTACACAAACTACAAAAAGCATTATTTATATGGCAGCTTGTCTAAATATATCTGATACATGGCAGTATGTTGATCAAAGTATTATTTGTTGTTGGCCTCATAGTGAGTACTCTAGACCGGTTATGAGTATTATCAAATAATATTTAAAGTACAGTGGAACCCCGCAGGTCCGAACCCTGCTAGTCCGAAAACCTGCTTAATCTGAACCGGTCGTTTGAAAAAAGGGTCTAAAAATTGGACAAAGAAATAAAAATTATGACAAAATATCTGGAACATATCAATATAATTTGTACATAAAAAGCTTAGATAAATACACACTAATGCATTTTTAGTGAAGTTTTTATTAAAACTAAGTACTTTAGATTGTTTTAAATATATGGCAAAATAAAGTTTTGAATTACGTTATCATCAAATTAGCGTCTGTAAAATGAATGGAAAAACATATTGGTACTTACAGTTTAGTGTGCCAGTAAAAGTGTATAAAACACAAAAAACTACAATAAATACACACTACATAACTAGACACTACTTAAGGTGTTGCACAAAATCAGTCATTTTTCTCTGATGCAAAGCTGTAAATCCAGCAGGCGCCGCAATGTTCCAGCAGCGCCTCAAAAATAAGACGTCTGCCGGTGTAGCATTGGCGTGCTGCTCTACATAGGCTAACGGTAGTTCAAAAGCTCTTGCTGCTTCGGCGTGTGCGATCTGTGGCACAGGATCATTTGCTTCTTCATTTTCATCGGAATCATCATCACGTGTTTGTTGTATCAAAGATACAATTTCTTCATCAGTCAAAACTTGATGATGGTCTTCAATGTCAGCTGCCAGCCATTCGTTGACATCTGTGTCGTCTGCTAGCTGCTAGTTGTTCAGTGTCGTTCATTGACGCGAGTCACGTAGTGTATCAGAATTAACAGTAGCCAATGCAATATTTAACTGGTATTCACTGTATTTTTATAGTATAAAAGAGAGAGTGCAAGATCAAAAATTAGTAGGCTACAGTACTTTGATTGTAGGCACGAATGTGGTACTATTTATACACAATATACAATTTATATTTATAATATACAACTTACAGTACTGTTTAACCTATAACCCGGTTAATCCGAATTTATGCCAATCCAAACAGGGCTTGGTCCCAATTAGTTCGGACCAGCGGGGTTCCACTGTATACAATTTACAAAGGAAGTTTTGTAAAATTTTAATTGTTTTAAATCTGTAAATATTAATTGTTTGACTTATGTAAATATTATGAACCCTGTGTGTGATATTATTTTCAAAAATTAAAGTAGTAAAATAGTATTATGTTGATGCATTATGCATTGTCAAATATATAAGTTTTATGCACACTGTATGATACAAACATATATATCATTATATTGTATAACGTTAAGTATTTGTGAAGCCCCATGTTCTTGTGAACCATTTATTTTGCATGTTAATGCCGTTTATTAGCAACATTACTTACGCTATAAAATTATGGCAAGTGTAATCATAATAATAATAACACAACGTGAAATTGTTTAGAACCAATTAAAAATTTATTAATTAAAATTTGTAATTCTTTTGTGATTTAAACTATCATTATTATTCGCATGTGTGTAGCCGTAGTACACCTCTAGTTATTAACATATAAGTAATACCTCGTATTACACATAGAACATAATATACACACTTATACTACAATAAACATTTGTTATTATATAATATTGCTCTCGACTTGCTCATTACTTTGATAACTATTAGATTATCTGATCTATTTTTAATAATCTATTTTATTTTTATTATTGCATATGCATTGGTTTGTTTTCTAAAAAAATTTACTATTTACTTTCAGATTAATTCAAATATCATTGATTAAATTATTTACTCAACATCATACTTTCATATGTTTAAACATTACTCTAAAACTACTATACAAATAAACATTTACATTTTCAAAAATTATTAATTCCATTTTTGAATTAGGCCTATATTGTCTTTCTTTTTATATAGTTAATTGTCTTTACTTGAGTCTTTTTGTTTTTACAAATACATGGTTTTGTTTCACCTTATTTGTCGTGGTAATACTCAGCGTATCCTCTTCGGTCCTAGGTCCTCGATCCTGGATGCTCCTCTGTAGTCGTGCAGTCTTGGAGTCCTTGATCCTTGTCCTTCAGATCCTCTCCGTAGTCCGTTGTCTCGTTCCGAATGCTGGACTCTATTCCTTGTATTTTGCTCCCTCGTATTCCGTCATGGCCTCTGGCTGCAGGTGCTCTCACGAAAGTGATGAGTAGTCGGGTAGAACCTCCGGCTGCCACGGTAGTTGTACGAGAAAGAGAAATAAGTTGGTGCGTCTCGAGTATTTATACCCTAGGGTGCAAAAATCATGTTTCGACAATCCTCTGCAGGAATCGTTTTGTCGTTGGCGTCCCTTTCTAAACATGATTATTTTCACACTTATTTCGCTTGTCTTCGCAACATGCTAAGTCTTTTGCAAATTACCCGATATTCATCTTGTCGGTAATTTTTATGTGTTCACTGTGTATAAACCATTTCTTCCTATCTTAATTAGTATAAGTTTTATTTATTTTTATTTTCAATACATTCGCACTTTTTATTATTTTCACATTAATTTTTGTACACACGTGCGTCTTTATTTTATACACACTGTGGCGTATTTGGTTTTGTGATATTATGCACACACTCTTTACAATTTAAATAATTCATATAATTAATAGCGTTCATGTAGGGGTGACTCTGTACAGGAATCAACTGGTCTCACATACACATGTAAAATACACGTGTACACACAAACACAGCTGTGTGGCGTGATCAACCTGTCCAAGCATTAAATTTGTTTGTTCCCTTTACAGTTCAGATTGAAAGCTGAATTATTATTACTAACAATATGAGTTATTTATTTAATTATATTAATTATCTTAATTAATTGTGCAATGCACAGTACCCTATACATTTGTACTATTGCAATTGTTTATGTATAATAATTAAGTACCACATATAATAACATTTAATTTGTATGTACCCTCAGAATGTTTATATTACCTTCATAAGATTTATTTTAAACTAATAACTTTTAATTGTGTTCAGTGATTTAAAAAGTGAAGATAAGGATCGTAGACTGCTGGTAGAAGTGTGGGACTGGGACAGGACATCACGTAATGATTTCATGGGATCATTATCGTTTGGTATTTCAGAACTTATTAAAGCACCTGTTGAAGGCTGGTTTAAACTCCTGACACAGGAGGAGGGAGAATTTTATAATGTTCCTTGTCCTGAAGAGGGTGCAGACCTAGCTCAACTTAAATCACAAATGCGAGTAAGTATTTTCATTATAAATTATTATGCATTTTAATAGATTTGATTAAACAACTAATTCTTTTATCTAATACGCTATGTCTATATCTAACTCTTTATCTATATATAATTTTGTTTTACCTATATACGTATATAAGTAGGCTAAATGTGTGTACAGAGGAGTTGTTAGTTTAGTGTACAACCACATTACATTTGATTCTCTTACCTTAAAATACATAAATTAAAAATTTTATAAACTTCAACAAGCTGCTATTTAAAGTTTCTAACATATACTGTTATTATAACGTACTGTCACCTACCAAAAGGCATGGGCTAAGCCTTGTTGAAATTATGAAGCTTATTAAAAGTAAGTTTTTGTAATAGGGAGAGTTATCGAAAAGTTTAATTAAATTTTTTTAAATAAAAAATAGGAAGAGATTTATATAGTCTTAAGTATTATTATTTTTATGAGCAGCAAAATAATCACTTTTAAGCATGTATGTTATTAGAAAGAAACAGAGGGAGGGAAGGAGGTATAGAGAGGATAGAGAGAGAGGAGAGAGAGAGAGAGAGAGAGAAATAGCATAAAAACATAATATTTGTTACTATTCCTAGACATAACTTTATTCTTTAATCTAGTGGCCACTCGAATGAACTCAGAGATTCACTTTTATCACTTTTTATAAAACCGCTACTATCACAGACAATTGAAAATGTGCAGTTCATAGATAACTATTAGCCATCATTAAACTGATCTGATATCAATTGCAACTATACTTCATTAATTTTCTAAATACAATTATTTATTGTTTTTATATAATCAAACTAATAAGTTAATAAAAATGAAACGGCTATGCACATATTTGAGCAGATTTTATGCTTAAAATTATAATAAATAAATTGTCTAAAACTAAATTAATAAAATGTAACAATAATAGAGATTTAACTTCTAAACAGACTGGTCGAAACTACCATGAAAGTAACTTCAAAATTATTCAGTTCTCCATATTGTAAATATATTTGTATGTATTCTACACAAATATAATTTTGATAATATTGTGTCAGCAGTATTTTTCACAGAATGCTTCTTAGTTGTGCTGTAAATGCTCATTATTCAGTTAACTATTACAGTCATTTCAGAAAATTCTGAAAACATTTGTTTTCAATAGCAACACTTTATTTTAATTAGTATTGATCAGTGACAAATGCATCCAGAGTAGCTTAAGTTAGTATTACAATGGTCACACAGATCATCGTGTTTGAACAGTGGAAACAGAGTAATTGAACATAGAGATGAATTCACTATTTAGAACTTTAATGATTTTAAATAAACAAAGACAACAATAAACACTCAAACTCAACAATTCTTCATAAAACAATCTTTAGCTTCAGTTAGACTCTGAACATTCATTTTCAGCACGTTCTCAGTCATTCGCTACCACCTCTTCTTTGATTCCATTTTGCTTTCCTATTTCACCTCCGATCTCCTGACTAACATCCTCTTCAGCAACCTACTTTGATTCTATAGCATCTAAATCCAGATAAAGAGACTCTACTGTAAAGTAATTGTAGTTCAAAACAAAGTAATCCCAAACACATAACGTTTAGTCAACATTTTAAAAATTCATCACATTCTATATTCAAAACAATCTAAAATACTTCATCAAACTAGATATTACACTGACAGTATTATAACTTAAAATTTTGTTCTGTGATAGACATACATTATGTCGTGTGTCCGAAAATATCATCAATACAGTTCTCCATATCAAGCTACTGCCTCTTTAGATTAGTGTTACATAATTATGGAGACCTTCTTATACACTAAAACTTGCTCAAAGTAGAACGTGAATACAGCAGAAAGTTAACAGTTTTTAGAGTCTTGGCAAATGTTCTAGGTTTTTATATTTTGTCTACTTTGTATAATGTAGAATCCGCTCAATGAGAAAACAGAATAGTAAATTTCAGAAAAGCATTTGTATAATACAGAAATTCAGTTTCTAAAATTTTATGTTTCTCAACTTTCTACTGATATTGAGTTACATGAAAAAAAAAGAGTAAACATACACTTGTGTAATGTAATATGTCTACAAAAATTGTTGAGGTTACAAATCAGTGAAGTCACTGCCAAATGAGCAGTTGGCAAACATCACAGAAGGCCCACAACATCAACTTCTAATGGTCATTCTTCCAGGATAATTGGCCATATTCTGTGGTTCAAATGACTCTTTGCAGTAGCACATACGGCAGTCATCATAAGAGCAGTAACTAGGTAGAATTGTCTGAACTCTGAAACAATAGACCTAGTCCAAACTCTAAACTAGATCAGAGTTTCTGGCTCTGAACTAGTTTCTGGCTACCATGCAAGCTGCCAAAATTTCAGCAATGGGGCATTTGAACCACAGACCACAGCCAATTAGCTCAAAATTTTTACCTAATGACTGTAATGACACAGTTGTGAAAGCCTATGTAATTTAATCAACATATAACTAGATATCCATTGTCTAAGCTAGCGGAGTACAATAGGTATTTATACATACTATATTGCTGATTTAACAATTAGGCACTAACAGGTAGACTGCAAAAACATAAATATAAAGGCTGAGAAAAGTAAATTTCCCTACATCCATAGTAAAGTACAGTGAAACTTCGATTAACTGTCACTCTTTTAACCGTCAGTTTCTGTTAACCATCACTCTTTTAACCGTCAGTTTCTGTTAACTGTCAGTCCATACTCTATGTACAGTAACCGGATTGCCGCAAAAAATCATCCTCGCTTTACTGCTGAGCGGCGGAGGCGCCAGAGTGGCGCACTATTGTTCTATTGATGAGTCACGTTCTTGGCCCGTCTAGCTATCGCACACGTGGTCAGTTTCAGTTGTGGCTGAGAAGCTGTTGTGCTCGGTGCTGTATGCTATTTTTTCGTAGTGGCTTAATTGTTTCGGCATACGATAGTGACATTCACACCAGTAAGTTTTGTTGTTAAGGTTTCTTTTCTTTTTTGTTTTTGTGCAACAGCTAAAAAATGGCTGAAAAGCGTAAACGGGTCGTGTTAGATCTCAACCAGAAAATTGAGATTATTAAACCTTTGAAAAAAGTGAAACTCCCACTAGTATTGCTCTCATTTACGGCGTTGGAAGAACCACATTGAATGACATTAAACGCGATGCTGAAAAAATAGAACATGTTTCAAAAATGCAAAACGTGGATGGAGATCCTAAGACTCGTAAAACCATGAAATCAGCAAAATATGACCAACTGGACACTGTTATGTATCAATGGTTTATACAAGCACGGAGTCAAGGAATCCCACTTTCAGGCCCCGTAATAATGGTCAGGGCGGTTGAAATAAACAAAAAACTTAACGGAGATCCTAATTATAAAGCAAGCATAGGATGGCTCGATAAGTTTAAGTGTCGCCATGGCATTCGGAAACTAGACATTAGTGGTGAAAAACTTAGTGCAAATAGTGCAGTTATTGCCGAGTACAGAGGAACAATTTAAAGAGAAAGTGGCCAAATTAAACCTTGTTAGGGAACAAGTGTACAATTGCGATGAAACCGGGCTCAATTGGAAAGCTTTACCATAAAAAACATTGGCATCACTTTCGGAGACAGTTCAGCATGAGCAAACATTGGAGCCCCAGGTTTTAAAGTCCAAAAGATTGGATCACTTTAATGGTTTGTGCAAATGCCACTGGCAATCACAGGTTACCCCTGCTTGTGATTGGACAAGCAAAAACACCTCGTGCATTCAAAAATTGTAATTTGAACGCATTGCCTGCTATAGCAAAATTGAAAGTTAACGGCATGGAAATGCAGGAAACTCTTATGGTCAGAGGGGAAAGGCGATGTCGTGGGAGTCGCTGTGAGAGGTGAGAAGAGAATTGCTGTTATCAGAGACGGTGCTGCCAACCTATGAATATTATTTCTAATAATAACAAAAACTCGCCCCTGTTAAGGTTTGTTTGTAAACGTCGCGAGTTTGTCTAAACAAAGAGTTTTATATTCAAAGTTGATTATGCTGAAATAACGTAAATAAAAGAGTAAAGTCTTTCAGAGCATAACAGGTATACTATAAGTCTGCACCGTGATACATAAATGGAAAAAAGGAGCAGAGATTGCAGTTATTTTTATTCGTAAGGACATAATAAGATTTTAAAATAGGTCCAATCGACATGATAATATGTTTATGTTTGTTTGTCACCATGAATCTCTATCTGCGCGTGCGCGTGTGTGTGTGTGTGTATGTGTGTGTGTGTACCTACAGTCACACAGCTGGCTTTAAAAAAGAATTATACGTTTATTGTTTCCGACGTAAATCAAATAATAATAATAATAATAGTAATAATAATAATATTGTAATTGTATTACTATATAAATCAAGCAAATGATGTGTACTGTTCACAAGGAAGATATTTTACATACCTTTTAAGCAACACCTTGCTTATGCACATTCGTAGGCCTGCGCTGCGTTTTAGAACGTATCTCCAAGCACGGGCTATAGGTTCAACAATAGTTTTAAAACAAATCTCCTTCGACACACTACACATGATGAACACCAATCCACACATTAAATTCACATAAAACTATAAATTATTTTAATTTAAAAAAGTTTGCTTCCACACAGTTAATTACGTTGACACCATCAGGATCCATTTGGCATGTGAGTCTTTAATTCTCACCACACATTTCGTCTTCTTCACTACTGTCATCGGATTCTAAATTTATAACAAATTCACTTTGTAATTCGTCAGTCAGTACCTCTTGTCTTACATAGTCTTCTTCAATCCTTTTAGCTTTCGCACACTCTCCCACTCACTTCTGCCTATATTAGCACACTTTTCTTCTACCAAAAATTTCACATCATCTAACTTAAAACTAACATTGTGTGTTGCAACCCAGTTTTTTTTAAATTCCCCATACATTTTCAATTGGGTTTAGTTCGGGATGATAAGATGGCAGCCTTATTGCACTATGTCCGTATTCACTTAAAAGTGTGTCCACTATGTAACTACTTGTTTTGGGCCTTACTTCCTTAATTTTCTCATAGAGTTCTAATTTTGTATCATTTAAGGAGTAAGGAACATCTTTACTGTCCAGCCACTGCTTCATTATTTCCTTTCGGGAGTTGCTGGTGGGCGGTTTGTCACTTTCCGTATTATGGTAGGATGCATTGTCCATTACGACGACTGAACATGACGGTAAATTTGGTATCAACTGAGTTTTGATCCACTTTATAAAGTTGTCAGAATTCATCTCACCGTGGTAGTCCCCTGTCCGTAGGCCTGACTTGAACACAAGAAGAGATTGCGGCACAAATCCCTTCTCTCCACCTAAGATCAAATAATCGTGGCAGTAGGTTACCACGTATTACAAAAAATAATGATATATCTCACAAGGAATATTCACATACCTGCATGTATAATTATTAATCTCTGCCCCTTACAAATTGGTGATTTTAAATCCAAGTCATCTCCACATGACCACTGATGTGGAGTTGTGTGGGATGAATGAACGAAAGTTTCGTCTGTATAGATGGGGCGTCCTTCTTCTCTAAATTTTTTTATTTTTTGTAAATATTGTATGCGCTTTAAGCGTATTTCGCATCTCTCGCATACAATCTTTTTATTACAGCTGGTTTTTTTTCAACCTGTTGAAAAATGATAATGTGCTTTGTATCAAATTTTATTTATAAAATAAACAGTAGTCCACTTTGAAAGCGTAAAGATTTAAGAAAATAATATTTGCTTTAAAATTGTAAAAAATGCATATAAAAAATAAATATGAACATTACTCTTGTTTATCTACGTTAACAAACAAAAGCGAAATAAATCAATCAGTGAATACAATTGGAACAGTACACTATCGGAATTTGTTGCTGTTACAACATATCAAAATGTTTCATAAACATATCTGAGTGTTGTATGGTCTGTCATTGCGTACTGCTGAGATGTACAAAACTACAGCCTTCCTGACCGTTCTTATCGCAATGGAATTTGCAAACTGTACACTTCCACTCCTTAATTATACTCGACTATCTCTCGAGTTTATCATTACATAAAGGAACGCGTTCTTCGTATTAATTTAATTACAAGAATCTCTTTAATCCTGGACAACAAGAAACTGTTTCTAGAAGAAGTAAAATGCAAGTAATTTCAATACAGAATTTTAGGAAAAGAATATCTTTTAAAATCGTTTAACACTAAAAGTGTTACAACCGGTAAAAGAAACAGATGAATGAGAATTGAGAAAATTTATGTTTTACCAGCTGGCAAACAACGTTTTACTGTAAATAAAGCAAAAAGTTGAAGTTATAACATGCGACGTCCATTGTTCAATATCTATGAAATTTCTTTCATTTCAGTATTCTATTTCATTTTATTATTACGCAAAATTTGAGCGCACACACACATACCGATATATATATTTTTCATTATAATACAATTAATATTGTAGCATGACAGATAATCCACTAAGTAATAATTCCATTATGATCATAAATACATTTAAATTACAAATAACTCAGAACATTCAAATGAAAATAATTAAACATCAAAGAAAAATACCACAATAAAGGAAAAAAGTAATTAAATCATAAAAACGCAATAATAAAGTATCAGGAAAATAAAAATCCAAAGAAACTAATATAAAATCAGGATAATACCCAGGTAGGTTAGGAGCAGGTAATAAAGAAGATACCCCGAACCAACCAATGGACAAAATGAAACCAAATTACCGTGGAAAACCCAAGAAGGAAGAAATGAAGAAAAGAAGATATAGGATGGGAAGACTACGAGGAATGCCCATGATAAACCTATTAATAACAATAACAAACCCCGAACCAAATTTTAATGTCACCCAAAGAAAGTATAACACCCCTAAACCTCATAGAAATGTAAAATAATTATAAACAAAAGTGTTTAGTAGTGTGAATAGAAGTGCACCAACTAAAGTTATTATATAATAAAATAAACAAATCTTCACAGTCCATTATGACTAAAGGTTTGGTCTTAGAATATTGTAAAACTCAAATATAAATCAGACCCAACAGTGTAAGTGAACCAGTGCAAGTGATTTAAATATAATAAACTTCAAGTAAAAGTGTAACGGTTACTTGAACTATGTGCTATTAAATAACTTTGAGTTTTATATAATTACAGAAATGACATGTCATGAAATATTGTTGTGAAAATATTTCTAATGTTTCATAGAAGAGGCCACTTTTTATCAAAAAACATTCTTTGAAATGTAAAAGATAAAGAGAGCAGGTGGGGGAATAATTACTGTGACAGGGGATTAAATATGTAATAAACAATATAAACAGAAAGGACTGTAATTAAATTAAGTTTAACAAAAAATAAAAAATTAAATAGCTAATTATGTTTGTCTTTAAAGCCAATGAACTCCACATTTCAAGGTGGTATAGAGAATAAGAATTATAATTAGTGTAAGAATGTTTATTAATATAACAGTGTTCATACAGCCTAAAATGTTTATGTATGTATACTATATTAGTTTATAAAATGTTTGTTATGTATTTTAAAAATAGTTCAAATTAAAATGTCTAACTTTAAAGACTAGAAATTAATTTTCAATATTGTTTTAGTATTATGAGCATGAATACATTGCTACATGTACCAATAGTTATATAAGGAAATTTTATTTAATATTGTGTTAACTTTAGAAAGTCAGAAGGGGTATAGAAATAACATTATTTGAAAAACAGTATATGTAAAATAATAAAATCTAGGCCAAAATAAGGAATTCCAAATAACATTATAATTGAGTAAGGAAGTTTAATAAACCAAGTAAACTAATGAGATTTATATAAGGTGAATCAATCACCAACTACTATAACTGAAACTATACGTTATATAACATCTTCTCTAGTGTTATAACTTGGGGAACCCGAAATAATTGGTTCTGCCAATTATTCAGGCTGCCTTATTCGACGAGCTGAAATTTTTAATCAGAACAACACAGAGTAAATATAAAAGGAATCAGGGAATGGGAAAACTGTTGATTTATGTACTCAGTATATGTGTGTAACAAGAAGACTTCTCTTTATTAAACATTTGAAAAAATAACATTTACTCAAAAGATAGATCCCATGACATTACTAATTGAATTATTAAAGTTATTTGAATTCTTTATTTAAACTTTGGGATCACAACAGATTTTATTTAGCTATACCACGGATCCGGGTAACCTCAGGTATTTAGTCATCAAACTTTTAATTATATTCAATTCATGATATTAGCTTGCAAGACCTTTAGTTTTATGCTTCATTATTATTCCATTTGAAGAATGGTATTAATTATACTACGATACATTAAGATTTAAACTGTTACAATGTATGATGTCTGAATAGTTACATTAAATTCTTAGAGTTAATTTTTTTTTAATCGTTACAAGTTTAATCGTCTCTGAAAAGTCTCTCTTTTAAAGTGTATAGTGTTACAATTATAATTATTATTTATTCCTCGATAGACGTGCTATCGAGTCACCTTTAATTTGGTATGTAGAAATTTCCTCCGGGAGTGTCCGTCTTGGGAATCCTTAAAAGCGTCGTCCTCATCTAGGTCTGGTCTTAGTCATTAAAGGCTTAAACGTCTGCAGTCTAGGTCGAACCTTCTACGATGGTAGGCGTAGATTCTTTGATGTCTCGAACTGCATCTTCTGTCGGGTCTACTAGAGTTGCAAATTCTGGTAGTTCACCTCTCTGGGTAGGATGTTGAAAAGTGTCGTCAGTTGGTGAAGTTAGCAGTCATCGTTATTAATACTCGTACTTTTGTTGTCACATATTTCTTCTTGTTACCACGTTTCTGATTTTTAATTAATGTTACATGTTACACTCTTTTGTGTACCAGTTAATAAACTACATTTGAAATAAGCCAAACTAACAACAAATCACACAACATTCCAACAGAGGTTTTGCTCGTGCGTGTGCACTGCTTGGAGTTTTCATAGCGAGAGAGAGATTTTTCGCCCGCTTCCACTGGTACTGCACAAGAGGTAGTGGGGTGTTTATTCCGCGAAAATATAGTCCCTGTCTCTCTCTAAATAAACTTTTTTATTTATACAAACTATCCCTAGATAAAAATACATAATTTAAATGAGTAGTTTTAGTGACTATCTGTGTCTTCAGATTCTTTAATTATTAACATTAGTTTTTTATTTTATTCATAATTACAGAAGACTCGGAAAACATGTCGAGTCCGGAATCAACAGGTAGGCGCCTGATAGCAAGCAAGGGTTAAATACGACAATAATAATTATTTACAATATGCCTTTTTATTACAGTTTCATTGCCCTTATTAATTACTTCTTCCTTTCACACTTAGTACCAACATGTTTTTATTATTATTGTGAGATTTAAATGGTTAATGGCTCGCAACCTTAATTTTTTTTTTTATTTCTTTCTTTTTAATAATGGTTACAATTTAAATCGTCACATACTCCGCCTCTTAACCAACACAGACTCCTGAAAATATGGCCAGCAACGTACTGAGAGTATGCTTGGGGCGTACCGTATGAAATTTCTCTCACCCGTTTTTCTCTATCTGTAACTACGAGCAGCATTTGTCACTCTAGACTTGCTGATTCTTACTATCTATACATATACTTCATAATTTACACACTAACTCTACTACTACATAAAATTCACACACTATAAACGTCTTTTCAACATTCTAAATTTTCTTAACTCTACTACTTATAACTACTACCGGATTTTTCTTTTGTGTGAGTTTTTTTTTCTAGTTATAGAAATTACTCTTTCCTTTTTTTTTTTTTATTGGATGTCAGCTGACTTCTTGCTTTGCTCTACTTTCGATGAATAGGATTCAAGGTTGATCAGGCCTCGTACCTATTTATACGACAAGGTAGCCAAAAGTTACGCAAGTACTCTTTGCAGTTGAGTACAAAACTTCTACCTTTTGTTTTTTACATTTATTTATTTATTTAACTTGCACGCTACCATTTTCTTCTTCGTGATAACGCTTTATCTGCGAAATATGTGTCCTTCGCACATATTTTTGAGTAGATGGTTCGTACAGGGTTACAGTTACCGGAGTTAAGTATTTGTGAATTTGATAAGGACCGCTCCATCTGTATGATAGCTTGGAAGTTGTCTTATCGATTGCACTACTCGTTGGGTGCGTTTTATACATAACTAAGTCTCCGATTTGGTACTTTACTTTATTATTATTATTCTTTTGCTCGTAATATTTCCTTGACTTCGCCAAGTTTGTTCGTAAATTAGCGCGCGCTTCATTCCATATTTTCCTAATATTTTTATCCCTAATTTCAAGGGGTAACAATTCATGTATTTTCCACTTTGTGGATAATGGGTGGTTAGGTTTATACTTGAACAATAATTCGAATGGGGTAGACTTATGTCCTTCATGATATGCTGAATTAAAGGCGAATTGTATCCAGGATAGGTTCTGGTCCCAAGAAGTATGGTCGTTAGCATGGTAGGCTATCAAAGCAGATTTTAGGTTTCGCAAATACCTCTCAGCTATATTACCTTGCGGACGATACTCTGTAGTGGTAATGTGGTCTATACCTAGTTTGAAACACATGTTCCTGAATTCCTTAGACTTAAACTGTGGTCCGTTGTCCGACACTAGATGGATTGGAATACCGAATTCTTTGAATAATCTATTCTGTAAAATGCTTACTGTTGTCGTAGCTAAAGCTCGCCGCATGGGGTACATCCAGACAAATTTACTAAAAGAATCTACGCAAATTAGTAACATTGTATTTCCTAATTTAGAACGTGGGTAGGGTCCTGAAAAGTCTAAATAAATTTTGGCAAATGGGGTAGCAGGAATCTCTGAGATTAACTGACTTATTTGGCTGTTTCTCGCTGGTTTGCTGAGTGCGCACAACTTACACTTCTTTACAAAGTTAGCGATCTCACTGTTCATATTTTCCCAGTGACATTCTTTACGAATTCGATGTATGGTTTTATTTATTCCCATATGTGCTCCAATGGTGGAAGAGTGATAATATTCCATCAGCATAGGTTTAATAATATCAGGGGCGATTATTCGTAAATATTTTCCGTTCGCTATTCTACAACATAATACTCTCTTACTTAATAGGTATTTTTCTGACTTGTTTCCTTTTTCAAGTTGTTCAATAATTGCACTCAAACGTGGGTCTTGTTGTTGATAAAGGGCTAAATCCGTAAATGCAAGAGGAAATTCGGTAATTAAAGTATTAATAATCGGCGTCTCTCTACTCTTGTTTTCGTAAGTACTACTACTCGGCTGGAACATACGTGACAGGGTATCGGCAACTACATTTTGGGTGCCTCTAATATGTTGTACTTTGAATTTAAAACAATTTAATCTTAATACCCATCTTCCGATACGACCTAACTGTTTTGGGTGATTCAGTAGCCACGATAAAGCTTGATTATCTGTTTCTAACAAAAACTCTTTATGTTCTAAAAAAGGTTTGAACTTCTCAAAAGCGAAAACGATAGCTAAACATTCTAATTCGTATGCGGAGTATTTTTTTTCTTGGTCAGTCAGGGTGCGTGAAGCGTAACTAATAGGTAATCTCGAGTTATCTACTTCCTGATATATCACTGCACCTAGGGCTACACTTGAACTGTCTGTCTGCACAACAAACGGTTTTGTAAAATCGGCTAATTGTAGTACGGGGGGTGATATGATGCTTTCTTTTAATTTCTCAAATGCGGTTTGGTGTTGCTCATTCCACTCAAATTTAACTCCCTTCTTTCTTAAAGTATTTAGAGGTGCTGCAATTTCGGCTAGATGTGGGATATACTTGTGGAAATAATTTATCATTCCTAAAAATCGGGCAATTCCTTTCGCATCCCGCGGTGGTAAAAATTCTCTGATAGCACGGGTTCGCTCTGGGTCTATGCTTACCTTTCCATGGGCTTTTACGATGTGACCTAAAAAGGAGAATTGTGTCACAGCAAAATTTACTTTACTGGGGTTTACGGTTAATCCAGCTTTCTCCAATCGGGATAGTACTTCACGCAGATGTTCAAGATGTTGTTCCATTGACTCGCTGTAAATAACAATGTCGTCTAGGTAGTGGTACACATATTTAAACTTTATGTCATGAAATAATTTTTCTAATAATCTGCTACATACAGAACTACCTTGGGATATACCAAAGGGTACCCTTGTAAATTGGTACAGGTTGAAAGGGACGGCAAATGCGGTGAGACGTTTTGATTCTTCCGAAAGAGGTATCTGATGAAATGCCTGATTTAAATCCATAATGGTAAAAATTTTTGCGTTCGTAAAATAATGAAAAGCACTGTGGATGTCGGGAAGGGGTATTGATTCAAATTCTATCCGTTTATTTAGTTGTCTATAGTCTACAACTAATCTATGTTTATCGTTGCTTTTGGGTACTAAAAACGCGCGGGATGAATAAGATGACGTAGAGGGTTCGATGACTCCTTGTTCTAATAATTTATTAATTTGGTTCCTCATTACTTCCATTTTTGGAGGTGATAACTTGTATGGGGCTAAACGTATTACTTTATTATCGCTCAAATTTATTTTGTACTCTATCAGGTCCGTCAGTCCTAACTTAGGGGTGAGGACATTGGAGAATTGTTTGATTAAAGTTTGTATGTTCCGTCTATCTTTACTTTCCAGATGACCCAATTCACATTCGTGATGCTTTAGATGTGAAGAAGTAGTGCTAGTACTTTCTCTGTTATTAGAATTATCATCCAAGTTATATTTCCGTGAACGATCGAATCCAAAGTAAAATTTCTTATCGTGAATATTTAGAATTAGTCCTGTTCTACTGATAAAATCAGCACCCAATATTAACTCGGGTCCTAATTCGTCGCATACTAACATTAGAAAATACCACGTCAGATTTTTAATTTTTACCTTAAACGTGATGATAAGTTTTATCATTAAGTTTTGTTTGTTAGCGGTAGAGCATTTAATATTTACTGATTGACTGCGTTTAACTAAATTATGTTTAAATAATTTATTGGCTAGGTCTTGACTAATTAAACTTCGCGTTGATCCGGAATCAATTAAACCGAGGGTGGATGTAACACCAAGGTCAACTTGTATATACGGTAATTGACACTTACTGAAATCACATTTATTAATAGCGTTACATTTATCGATAAATTTTTTTACATAGGGGTCTAGTTTTCTTTTGTTATTATTATTAATTAGTTTTATTTTATTGTCTCTCAGGGGTTTACCTGTTTTCACGTTGCTGCGGAAGACACAGGGTTTCGAATCTCCCTGCCTTACATGTTTTTTGGATAATTTGTTTTTTGATTATACTGTTTCCGTTTACAGTTTCTACTGAGATGTCCAGGTTTTCCGCAGTTATAGCATACATATGCCTTACGTGGGGTCTCACTGGTTTCCAGTCGTGGTTGAGGCTCCTTGGACTTACCATGGCCATAGGTTGATCTTTGAAATGGTCTTCTTTCTCGTACACTTCTTGCGTCTGAGACTAATGCTTGCATTTCTTTTCTATGTGGTGTAGTGGATACCGGTGCATGTCTGTGCTGATCTGCGTACCACACATTGGAAGAGTGAATACTACATTGTTCAAGGTCAGCGAAAGTTAGGGGTCTACTTATTAGTGCTAAACGGCTCCCGTTCATCAGGAGACAAGCCTACTAGGATAGTATCGACCAACTGTTTCTCAGTCCAGTCGACTTGTAGTATACGTGAAGATTCTCGGATGTCCGCAATATAGTGGGCCAGTCTTTCATGGGCTCCTTGTACTCGAAGTACAGTATTTCTTTTGATGTCCTCATAAATTCCAGTGGGGATAAAATATTTGATTATATTCGTATGAAGTTCTTCTACTGGAAGAGTCGAGTTTAATTATTCTAGTACACGATCTCGTAAAGGTGGTTTACATTTGGGTAAGATAACTTGCAGTATTTGCCGATCGTTTAATTGTTGTAGATCTTTTATTTGCAGTAGGTATCTGATAAAAGTCAACAGTATCGTGATACTTAACCCATCTGTGTAAGGAATTTCATTAATTATTTTCTCTACGGGGTGGGAAATCTTTCCGTAGAGGTCAACATTAAAATTTACATTTGGTATTTCTTTCGAAGTATTAGTGGTTGCATTAGGATTTGTAATCACATATTGACTAGAGCGAGTACGCTGAACTTTAGGCTGTGAGGGTTCTAACATAGTTAGGGTATTTAATTCTCTACTGGGTAATGGTTCAAGACTCGGTTGTATCTTAGGTACGGTGGGAGATTCGGGGTTCGATGTGGTGGGAGGGTGTTCTAAAGTAGGGGATTGAACAGGGGAGATATATAATTTTTGCAAATAATGCTCAATTTCCTCCATTCTAGAAGAATCTGACTTTCGTCGTAAGTCGTTGATAATCATGGGTAATTGGCATAATGCCTCATCCGCAAATTTCTGCACATCTGCGGGGACTACCGGGACATCAGGCCAGCTTAATAAATTATTCAAGCGGCGGGTTAAATGTTCTATACGTTGAGTAACGCGCAAAAGTTCCGTAGGTGATTTTTTTTCCTGAAGATTCTGAGATAATACTATTAGTTCCCTATATTTCGCATAACAGGTTTCTCGTTCGCCGTCATAATCGAGTTCACGCAAATTATCTAACTGCGAGGTTGTCTCTGATCCGGTTTGCCGTAAGGATTTTCGTAATTCAGACACGGTTACATTCACGTGTTTTAGACCTCGTAAAAGAGCTTCGTAGCATAGCTCGTCTTTTAATAATAGATCAGGATTAAATACAGCCATTTTCGTAAAGTGAGTGGCTATAACTAATTATTCTATTATTTGCATTTACTACTATACAACGCTATATCTTTTTACACAAATATAAAAATATAAATATAAATAAAAATATAAATTAATCGTATTCTTACACTTTTATTAATAATCCATTAAAATGAGATGACAAAGGTTGTCATTTTACATGGGTAGAGAGAGAAATCTCACACAGGCTTACATATGCGTTCGGCAAAAGATTCCCCCTTCGGTTACTAACACATGAACAGACACGCTTCTTATCACAATAGAACTAACAAAGAGGCAGTCGTTATTGTTTAACTCAACTATGGGGGAGAGGTTCACTATGACAGTTTACACACACTCACAGGCGCAGACAGGAATTCTACTGGTCTGAAATTGTTTACAAACCGACAGGTTGATGAATGAACTTTTGACAAGCGCGTACCTGCTGTTATATCGTATTCTTGGGGCGTCTTTAGTTAACATTATGTTCATTCCTATATCTAAATAATAATTAACTTACTTATTTATAAAACTATTATAATAACTATTATCGTTTAATTTTATTTAAGATTTTAGACACATTTTAAAGTACACGAGTGAATAAATCAACAGCTTATGGGCTGGGTTAATCGGGACACAATTACTGCTTAAACAACACAAGTCACCAAAAATTTTTTTTTACTAATTAGCAGCAAAATTTCAACAAATTAGCAGAGTGGCGCAATTTATAACATCTTCTCTAGTGTTATAACTTGGGGAACCCGAAATAATTGGTTCTGCCAATTATTCAGGCTGCCTTATTCGACGAGCTGAAATTTAATCAGAACAACACAGAGTAAATATAAAAGGAATCAGGGAATGGGAAAACTGTTGATTTATGTACTCAGTATATGTGTGTAACAAGAAGACTTCTCTTTATTAAACATTTGAAAAAATAACATTTACTCAAAAGATAGATCCCATGACATTACTAATTGAATTATTAAAGTTATTTGAATTCTTTATTTAAACTTTGGGATCACAACAGATTTTATTTAGCTATACCACGGATCCGGGTAACCTCAGGTATTTAGTCATCAAACTTTTAATTATATTCAATTCATGATATTAGCTTGCAAGACCTTTAGTTTTATGCTTCATTATTATTCCATTTGAAGAATGGTATTAATTATACTACGATACATTAAGATTTAAACTGTTACAATGTATGATGTCTGAATAGTTACATTAAATTCTTAGAGTTAATTTTTTTTTAATCTTTACAAGTTTAATCGTCTCTGAAAAGTCTCTCTTTTAAAGTGTATAGTGTTACAATTATAATTATTATTTATTCCTCGATAGACGTGCTATCGAGTCACCTTTAATTTGGTATGTAGAAATTTCCTCCGGGAGTGTCCGTCTTGGGAATCCTTAAAAGCGTCGTCCTCATCTAGGTCTGGTCTTAGTCATTAAAGGCTTAAACGTCTGCAGTCTAGGTCGAACCTTCTACGATGGTAGGCGTAGATTCTTTGATGTCTCGAACTGCATCTTCTGTCGGGTCTACTAGAGTTGCAAATTCTGGTAGTTCACCTCTCCGGGTAGGATGTTGAAAAGTGTCGTCAGTTGGTGAAGTTAGCAGTCATCGTTATTAATACTCGTACTTTTGTTGTCACATATTTCTTCTTGTTACCACGTTTCTGATTTTTAATTAATGTTACATGTTACACTCTTTTGTGTACCAGTTAATAAACTACATTTGAAATAAGCCAAACTAACAACAAATCACACAACATTCCAACAGAGCTTTTGCTCGTGCGTGTGCACTGCTTGGAGTCTTCATAGCGAGAGAGAGATTTTTCGCCCGCTTCCACTGGTACTGCACAAGAGGTAGTGGGGTGTTTATTCCGCGAGAATATAGTCCCTGTCTCTCTCTAAATAAACTTTTTTATTTATACAAACTATCCCTAGATAAAAATACATAATTTAAATGAGTAGTCTTAGTGACTATCTGTGTCTTCAGATTCTTTAATTATTAACATTAGTTTTTTATTTTATTCATAATTACAGAAGACTCGGAAAACATGTCGAGTCCGGAATCAACAGGTAGGCGCCTGATAGCAAGCAAGGGTTAAATACGACAATAATAATTATTTACAATATGCCTTTTTATTACAGTTTCATTGCCCTTATTAATTACTTCTTCCTTTCACACTTAGTACCAACATGTTTTTATTATTATTGTGAGATTTAAATGGTTAATGGCTCGCAACCTTAATTTTTTTTTTTATTTCTTTCTTTTTAATAATGGTTACAATTTAAATCATCACAGTTAAAAGAATAATATAAAAAGATGTATAAAATTATTTAAAAAATTTCAAAATGTAATACCTAACAATTTCAAAGGAGGAATAGTAAATTCATGAATAATAACTAAAAGAAGGCTCAATTGATAAATTTATAAGAAATTAAGGAAAGCTTAATTTATAAGAAATTAAGATTGATATGATTTATATCAATCTGAAATTTATTATAATCATATTTATAACACCTAAGATGGCTAAAATTTTGGACAAGAACAGGAAGCAGATATTGAGCCTATATTTCCAAAATTACAAAAATATAGCAATTTTAACAAAAAACTTTATAAAGATGGGCTATTGTATGTCAAATTAAGCAGAAGGAGTTAAAGAAACCAATTATGTAATTACTAGTTCACGAAAGTAATCAATAACCAAAATATATTCTGAGTATAATGTACTATAGTCACATGCAATAGGAAGTGAAATATATTTGAAACAATACTTTTCTAATATTAACTTGGTAAGATATTTCAGGAGACGAAGGAAGTAAAACAGTTCTTAATTAACATTCGAAGCGAACGGTTGATTTTAGATCACGCTAAGAACCTGTATAGCGAATATGATTAATGACGTATAAAGGTTAAACATAAAATCAGTGAACAACCGAGAGTTACCGAAATTGGTATATTAAACATAAAATCAGTGAACAACACCACCACAAACAGTGAAAACAAACAATACGTAACCGAATACAAGTGAAATAAACCCATAAAACTATCAAACGTTAATAATTCACATTACAACGAACTTCACGATTTTTCGCCACACACAGACAAAAGTGAACACACCAAATACAACACATTTAAAGCCAGTGAACACAGAACACTTAACCAGGACACCTCTAACAACACAATAGACATTATCCAATATTATGGAGATCAGAAAGCAGTTGTGAAGGGAACTTTATTGTCAGAAATTCCAGCCATAACATTCTCGGTTTTCTTCAACAACGAGGCGGCGGCCATGATGGTTCCGTGATGCAAAGCGAACGGCAAAATTCATGATTGAATTCAGCAGACGGCATTGGTTTGACAAATTCAATTTTATAAACATTATATATCATAAATAACTTTGTCATGTATTAATTATTAAGAATTATTTTGTTAATGTTATACTTTCTATACTTGCCCCTTCTCTGACTATTATAATTATAACCGTTAAAAGAACCATTCGAAAATATTTATATAATATAACCTGTATTGAGAATCGATTATCCCTGTGAAAGAGTCGAGCTTTATATAAATATCGATATTAAATCGATATTATCACAATATTTGTCAATAAATAATACTAATTCAACGATCTGGTTTTAAATTTATTTCACAAAGTAATATAAGAGTTTTAATTAACCACAGGACTAACTGGAAGGCGACCATTACTAAAGGAGAGTAATATACTTGAGATTCGAAGAAAATCGCCAGTCGATTAGTGAAGTGAGACAATCTTATTAACTCCAGATTTCTTTACAGTTAACCAGAAGTGAATATATTGACATAAAAAACTTACAGAATTTTAAATTTTCGACGAAACCACATTACAAGAATTATTTATTAATTATTTAAACAATAAACAAACATAAAATTTTTTGTTTGAAAAATTTTTTTTTAATTAAATTAAAAATTTTTTTTTGTACAGTACAGAAATATTTATTTGTAACAGCATATACAGGTCTGGTTACAATATTCTACTATTATTTCTGTTCTTTTTTATAATTATTTCCATTTATGATAAAACAAATAATTACGATAATATGTAATTATAGAATAATAACTACCAATAGAGATTAACTAAAAAATTAATTTTTTTTTATTTTTTATTGGTGTGGGTTGTTGTTTAAGGTTTTTCTGTTCTCCGTCTATTTGATTAACCATCACGGTCCCGGTCCCAACCCTGATGGTTAATCGAAGTTTCACTGTACCACTATCACAGTTTGAAAAATACAGTATTAAAGTGAGGATCATTACTAAACATTATGTATTATTATTGCTTAGATATAAGGTAAATTTATCAAAGCTGGGAATAATGGCAAGTTCTGTGTATGTCATGTTTTAAGATGAGAAAGACTCAAATTTATAAATTGTAAATACAATTTATCTGTGTATTTTATTTGGTTGTGCAATTTGCGTTATTTTTAGTGTTTTGAATTTAATTATTATATAAGCTTATAAACTGAAGATGGGACAGTGAGATCCAAACACGTTTATAAAACAAATAAAGCCACATTTATGAAGCTAATAGTCATATTTATAAAAAAAATAATATACTTCATAAAAGTTAATGTTTACTATACCCTATTTTACATACCTGTACATAATGCATAATAGTATGAAAATAATCAGTGCATAATAAAATTAATAAAACAAAATAATAAACTAAATTTATAATTATATAAAACAATTCGAATTTACTAAAAAACTTGAAAAAAAGATATGGAAACATGTTTATTCCATAATTATGTGACAAAAGTATTTATAATAGTTCACTATGTTAAAAACGTCCATATTTACCATAGTCTGTTTAGTTATATAATGCACAGTTTTTTTACTTTACAGTTTTTTAGGTTCCTATTAAAAAATTGTATAGAATTTTTCAAAATTATTCTGGCAGTACATTTCAGATAAAATGTGTGTGTGTGTGTGTGTGTGTGTGTGTGTGTGTGTGTGTGTGTGTGTGTGTGTGTGTGTGTGTGTGTGTGTGTGTGTGTGTGTGTGTGTGTGTGTGTGTGTGTGTGTGTGTGTGTGTGTGTGTGTGTGTGTGTGTGTGTGTGTGTGTGTGTGTGTGTGTGTGTGTGTGTGTGTGTGTGTGTGTGTGTGTGTGTGTGTGTGTGTGTGTGTGTGTGTGTGTGTGTGTGTGTGTGTGTGTGTGTGTGTGTGTGTGTGTGGTAAATATAACCTCCAAGTTAACTTGTCATCTGATGTATTTCTAAACATATTTTATTCAGTTTCATACAATTATTTCTTCTGACCTATTTCTTCTAACAAGATTTTATTCAAGTTTTACTTGCCAGCTGTGTGTGTCTTTTACACCAAACAACAAACTAAATGAAAAAAGACTAATACTGACTATAACATAAAACTAAAATAAATAAAATAAACTATACATTTAAAGGCATGTAATTTGTGTGTCTTTGGTTGCTTACATTAAAAGGGATCGAAAGTTCACCCACAAAATATGGTGCGTTAAAAACTTTTTACTTTACTACTTTTGTTTGATTATTGCTCTTTTTCAGGCATACAAAATAATTAATGAGAAATTGTATTTAGTTAGTACCATCTGATTGTTCTTATATAGCTTACCTAAATTGGAATGAGCATGCTTCAATAAGGTAGAGCTTTGACAGTGATAAAATCATGTTCTACCCTTAATAATTGTAAAGAATGGTAATGTAAAGCTGTAACACCCATACATAATAGAATTACTAACACTAAAGGGAAATATAATGTACTTTGTAGATGACTTTAGTGGTATGCACAACTGTTTCATTAATTGAAAATTGTATTGTAAAATAAACAAACCACATTATTTTATTTATTGAATCCATATTTTTATTTAATAATATTTTTTTATTATTTAATGTTAAGACCACCTGAAAGTTCTGCTTTCCCCAAAGTACTAAAGTTTTTGGCTATCAAAATTATGTCATATTTGAAAAATTAGAACACTGTTCAAAAAATTAAGATGTAATTTATTCAATAAGTTATTCTGTGCATTTTAAATTTACATTTAAAATTAATTTGTCTATTCACTATTAAAATATCTTGCAAGTCAAATGTGTATATTACATAACAAGTCAGTGTAATTTAAATTAGGAATTTATTTATCATTTCTCTTTTCATATAAACCATTGTTCACTTTATAAATTTAATGTTTATAAATAATATTTACTAAATATTAAAAAGGCAGATTAATTAAATATTTACTTTATAACTAGAAGTTTAGACTGTCTTGAGCCTCCAGGTGGTCTAGTGGCTAACGCGGGCGATTGATGCGCTCGTGGTCCCGGGTTCAATTCCCGGCGGAGGTCCGTACAGCGTGCACTCAGCGTCGTGAGGCAAACTGAGTAGGCGCTGAGATAACAGCGCCGCCTCCTGGCTGTGAATACCGCAACTAGCGGCTGGTGGCACGTAGTACTAGCCATACACCGTCACACTAACACAAAAGCCGCGGGTACGCCTTGGTCCTTAACGGACTGTTGAGCGGAGGATTTTTTTTTTTTAGACTGTCTTAATTACTGCAATTATAAATAAAAACTTAAACAAATTTTGTATTCCTATTAAACATTCTTTGCATTGTGAATTAATTTTGTAAACAGAACTGTACTAAGGACCATTTAAAGTTTCGTTATTCTCTATATAGATAAGCAAGTTTTTTGTGCAGGACACTTCCGGATTATGTTGTCTTGTTTCTTTTTTCTAGGTACTATTTATTGCGTATATTTAATCCTTTCAATATATATGCTAGCTTACATTTTACCCCTATGAAAAAATAATATTTTATTATAAGAGAAACGTGGATTAAATTAAAGACATTTTATTGCATGTATTGCATGTTTGCATAAAGTTACTTGTTTTAGTTTTACTTGCAGATATGTTCATTAGACATGTATAGTGAACTTACTAGTGTCAAAATTTATCATGGCTATTCTGTAAATGTAGATAATAATAGAACATACAATGACAAAATGTTTTGCTCATATTTAGCATTTATAGATGTGCTGTTTGTAAATGAATTTACTGTATATTGTATATACAGACACGATTGGAATACTGCTGTTGAAACGTAAAATTGTATTGTTGTAATGTTTAATGCTTAGAATGTTAAAAAGTATAGTACTAAATTAATTGTAATTCTCAACTGCTGTTATATAAACATAACTGTTTATCAACAATGTATAAACTATACTTGGTAAGTATGGTAAGTACAAAGCCATTATGTTTTGGCTGTATACATGTAAGCATAAATGCGTATCTTCTGCCTTTTTGCCTTTCATATTTTGAATCTATTTTTACTGTTGTTTTTCTCTTAAATCAGTTAATAGTGTAAAATAAATATGGAATTTTATCTTGACTACATGTGTTTTGCCAATAAAGTCATTGGTTAATAATTTATTGGCTTCAGATAAGTTAACAATTTGACAAAAAGTTTATACCAGTTCAGACAATGAGAACATAGATGTTCCTTTGTCTAGAAAAAAATTCTACAAAATATCGTGAGAAATATGGCACATTCTGTTGAGTTATACACAGTTATAAACTAAAAATTTAAAACGTTAGATAATAACATAAAAATCCAAATTTACTAGTAACTGTCTAAGTATATTAATATATTCTTTGTATACTTTCATTTCATTTACTTTTTCTTGTATATTTCCCATACTGGCTTTTTGCTTGTAGAGCACACAAAACTAGACACATAGACATAATATAAAAACTGTAAAACAGGAGTACAAACAAACAGTTGGTGGACATTGTGTATTTTTGAGGTCCTATAAATATGTAGTAATAAGATTGGTTTTAGTGGAAAACTAGTATTGATAGTAAATAGTAATAACAGTAATTAATATAAATAATATTTTATATATGGTAATTATTCAAGATAAAAGTATTAGTAAGAAAATGGTACTTTCAGTGGGTGCTTATTGCATGTGCATGCATTAGTAAGGATACATATAATTACATACCACACTTTTTTTTAAATATAGTATAAGATACATAGTCACTGGTTAAATTGTATTAGTAAATTTTTGGCAGCACTATTAATTATATTTTATAAATACAGTACGCATAATTGATAACTGCTTTTTTATTTATGTAAATTTAAAGCTTTCTTTAATGGTCTCTGAAAATGCCATAAAAAACTTGTAAAATACTTCTTTTTTATCAAACATACAAAATAAATATATTGTTTTATTCTTCTAAGCATGTTAGCACATTTCACTTCAGGTTTATTTTACTATTTAATCCTTTATTCTATTCTGTTTCATAAACAGTTGTACATTACTCAGATAAATTTGATAAAATGAATTAAAGTAATATTAATGTAGAATGTGTGAGATATGTGTGTGTGTTTTATATATGCTCAAATGTTTCTTGTGTTTATATTATTATTAACAATTAAAAATAAAAAATTATATCTAATGATGATAGTTATATTACTATCGAAACATTATATATAAAATATATAACAATACATATATTTGCATATTTGCCCAGGGTGGTATGTTTTGTAAATAACTAGTGTAAAAAGAATACGACGAACACTTTTAAACAATTTTGTGCGGGAGACTACAGGCTGTGGCCTGTCGAAAGTGACACCTGCTTCTGTAGTGTTAAAATACAGCATTTGTGTGTATGTGTGTGTATGCCAGTTCCGACCTGCATTGAATGACGAGAAGGGGAGACACGTACGAATTGTTGGTTTGTCATTAATCAGGTTTCAACAGGATTAAAATAAACTAATTAATAATGTTTTAAACCTGTGAACAAAGACTTACCCCAATTATAAAGACACCAGTACATTAAGGAATTTTTAACGAGTATGGTGATATAAAATTATTGCAAAAATGTGCAAAATAAAGATGCTAACTAATTTAATGTTAATTACTATTGTAATTAAATAATAATTAATAAGTGTAGTATAAGTGAGTGACCAGAAAAAAATTACGCAAACAATGATATCACTCATGCTACGAGTATGTTTACAAAATCGCGAAAATGAACCAAAAAGTGATTTGTAATTAAAAGGACGCTTTGCATGAACTGACAATATCTAACAGGTCAAAAACAATCCTGGACCTGTCAGATCGCCGTCCAGTATAAATACCACTGGCAATTTTGGTCGGTCACACTCTGACTCAGAAATCTTCACACACCGTCACGCTGCCGGTTTGCAGATCGATCAGGACCACACACATCAAGATGTATGGAGGAACTCTGGAGCATCACAAACAACAACCCATAGAGACAGAGAACACAGCATCAGCATAATCATCATCATCATCAAATTCTCAGGATTCTGGACACACACACACATGCAATGGTAACGGCAGATGTACATAGGTGATAACAAACAGTTATATTTTTTTGTTGTGAAAAGAACTCTCAAAAAGAACTTACCTATGATCAGTAAAGAATTAAAGATTTAAATTTAAATAGTAGTTAAATAAAAGAAACTAATTTACAAGAAAATTTAGAAAAAAAATACTAATCTTTTGTTGTATGTTAAAATTTGGGTGTGTCAGTAGAAATAAATAATAGATTGGAAGTAAATGTTATATTATTTTTATTTTGTTTATAGCAACAATTAATTTTATTCTTGAGTTTAATATTATTTTGTTTGTAAATGAGTTGCTATTATTATTTAAAATTTGAGTTAAAGTCAGACACACTGAAATAAAAAGGATTTAAATAACTTGTTTAACGTGTCTGTTTAGCTAGTAAGATTATATGGTTGTTTATTGTTTTTATATGTTATGAACAGCATAGCAGGTTACATTGTATTTGTGAAGCTTATAAAAGAGAATATTTGATTTATCTAATATTTGAATTTTTAATATTGGAATATTTTTTTATTAATATTAATAAATCATAGAATGTTATTTTGAAACGGTTTAAATTCATTATTTCATGTCAACAGCATTTCACTCCTCTTTGAAAATTATTTAATTAATGTGCAACTACATATACTTGACGCGACGAGAAAAAAAAACCTGCGACCTGGCCGGTGTAATACACTTTATAGTTGCGTTGAGTACATGGTAATGTATTTGTGTAATTGTGTATAATACTTGTAACATTGCATAATAAATTGGTGTGCCCAAAGTGGGGCCCGATATATGTTAATTATCATATATGTTCAGAATTATTAAGTGTATTATTATTATTATTATTGTTATTAATATTGTTACATTACCAAAAGCCGCTCAGTAAAAGGGAGGGTATACCTTATAATATAAAGAGAAAACATGCAGCTAAGAAGAGATACAATTTTAATAAATAGCAAAATAATGACATTAACTGAGACTAGACAATGACAATGACCACACCCAAGTGATTGGCCAAATGACCAAATCAATTTAATTAAACGTATGATAAAAATGTCATAAAAGTGACAATAATTAAATGAATAATTGAACCTTGAAGGTACAAACCACCAGCAGAAATAATATAATTATATGTATGTAAATGTAGACTAAATGTTAAGCAGACAAATAGTAAATAAACAGAACAATGAAATCAAATGATAATAAATAAATGTATAGAGAATAAATGTGATAGAGCTAGTATGATAATCACAACATTCATATTAAATTGAACCAAGAGTGCATAAAGTAGGTAGGGAGTGAGTTACAAAAAGAAAACAATAAGTGAACAACACTAGGTAAAGCAAAGCAACCCAAGTGCATGTGTAAAAATGTATCAATAAAGAATGTTAATTAAAGTGAAAGGTGCGAAAGACAAGTTGTTAGCATAAAAAAACAATATGTCAAAATACATTAAGTACCGTAACTGTACAGTGAGAGAAATTAGTTTTGAAAAGACAAAACACTAGTAAGATAGAATAAGGTATCATGTTCAAAAAATATAATAATAAGTAACTGTTATAAAGAATGTTAGTATTAAAATATTAAGTTATTAAAGTTAAAGGGATAAACAAAACCTAAACAAGTTATATGTTATCAAAAGAAAGGTAGACATCAAAAGATGGATACTCAATTATTGATGTTGTATTATAAAGAGAATAGTAGAAGGTAGCAGTAGTATTATAAAACTATGAAATTGTTATAATTGTTAAAAGAATCTTAAGAATAAGTTATGTTATGTTGAGTTGGGAAAATAATACTAAAAAACAGTAATAATGTGTTGAAAGGATGAAGAAATCCTAAAAATATGCAATGTTAATTTATTAAGTATAGATGTAAAAGGCAATAATATGTCTGTAAGGAACTACTAATCATAAACCAATGTATGTAAATTCATAATAATTGTAAACAAACTAAGACAAAGCAATAAGAACATAGGAACAAGAGCAAAATTAAATTATAATCAATGTCAACTACTGTAGGCAAGTGTAGGGCTTAAGAAATGTGAGAAAATTGTAAAATGTAAACCAATAACAACATTCAGTTAGGGAAAAAGATAGGTAAACACAATATATTGAGCCAAGGAACAGTAAAAACACAAAATTCTTTCAAAAACACACTTATAAACCAAAATAAGTATAAAGAACAAAGTCAGTCAATACTGAATAGAACATAGTCATGTTAGATTTCAAAATAATATTAAACAGAAATGCTATTCAGTGGTACTAATAACAGAAGTATTAATGGTAATACAAGCAAATTATCTTAATTAGAAAATATTTATCCATTTTGGGTGAAAACACAAGCTATGTCTAACAATGGGTACAAAATTATTTCAACCAATGAGAACGATAGGTTAAGCAGTTAGAACCAAAAAACCGTTACAAATTTATTCACAGTACATTATTAGCTTCAGTAGAGTACAGATGAAAAAATAGCTGCTCCATATAAGAAAAAAAGAATCAATCACATGAGATAAGCCATATAATAATTAATGAAGATGGAATACAAGATGGGCAAAACGTATTAACAAGATTGAACTAAACAAAATTGTGAATTACAGAAGATAAAGAATATAAAACGAAAAAAGAAATAAAAGAAGGTAGACCTAGTAACGAGCATAAATGAAAATAAATTATCAGATGTTAAGGAAGGAGTAACGTATAAAATTTAATTAATTAACAAAACAAAAGACTGGATTCACTACACTTTAACACTGATGCACAATATAATTAACTTGGTTCAAACACTGAATGGCTCTTAAAAAACCAAATAATAATTATCAAAAAACTGTTCAATTATATTAATAACACATTTGGAAATACCAAAATATTTTTACAACGATATAAACCTTAACCTATAGTTACGAGTTGAACTCACAATTACTTTAGTTAATAAGAGTAGTGGTGTAAAGAAAAAACGTAATATTTAATTAAGTCCATGTGAAGGATTGTACTTTCTCAAATCATTTTGTTAACTTTTGCTGTAATCCAAAGAACGTTTGACTGAATAAACATAGTAAAATTAAAATTCGACATTAGACAATGGTGCTCAGTCAACGACCCAACAAACATAGCCAAGCGCTGAGTTATAAATCATTCAGAGCCGGAGCATAACTTTATATATTTTCTTAATTTCTTGTAATAACCAATATAAAAGGTATGTTTATTATTTCATGTGACAATATTTATGTGTTAATTTATTTCATATAGCACAGTGAAAATTTTTTACCAGAATTATAGGTTGGTAATACTGCCGCGAGAGAGCGAATTTCGAATTCAGCCGATACCGAGCGGTAAGTAATACGGTTTCATTGTGAGTAAGGAAAGGTTACGAAAAATTTTAATTATTTTAAAACAAACAATTTGGCGCGTAAAAATCGGGAAAATAATAGTTAATTTAAATCAGGTAAGAAGGAAGAGACAGGTATTGGCGAGGTCACGAGAGCGACAGATAGCGGGAAATTTACGAAGTTTTGGACTTCGTTAATATAACATCGGAAGGAGATTATTACAAATTGATGCAACCAACGGGTGGCGGATAAGCCATACGACATTGATTTGTCATAAATTGGCGCACAAACTAGTGAGGCTAGAGTTGTAGGAAGGATAGTATTCTGGTGGCGGTTACGAAAAAGGCAAACAAAATGCACACAAGAGGCAGATCAAAAAATAGGACAGAGGACATCGACATGGAAGACAAGGAGGCAACACCGGTTGAGTAACTGGAAGTGATCATAAGGGATGCCCAAGGGGATCAACCAGAGAAACCAACCCAACCAGTGGACGCAAATTTCCAGGAAATGATGAGGGTTATGGTGGAACAATTAAATAAAAACAAGGAGGAAATTAATGAAATTTTAAATAGACAAATGAACGAAAAAATAGACATAATGGAAGATAAAATAAATGAAAAATTGGACAGGAATAAAGAGGAAACTAATGAAAATTTTAGGAAACAAAACAAGAACACTAATGAGAGTTTAAGACAAAATAAGGAGGAGAACAAACAGACGAATGAAAAAATAGACAGTATGAAGGAAGAAATAAATGAAAATTCAAGGAGACAAAACGAGGTTTTGAGCGAAGAACTAAAGAAACAAATGAGAGAAGCCAATGAAAAATTGAATAATAAAATTGACAATAACTATGAAACGTTACAACAACAATTGAAGGAAGACAATGAGAAGAATAAAGAAGAATTAAAACAACAGTTGGTAGAGTATGGGAGGAAATAAAACAGACAATCACAGAGACAAATGAAACAGTGATACAAGTCCGTGAGGAACTATTAAGTAAAATAAACGACGTCGAAGACGAAAGTAAAAAGAGGGTTGAAGGACTCCAATAGGAAACTGCAGAAAAGTGCGAACAAAATAAGCAAGAAATGCTGAAAAATTTGGATGAGAAACAGAAAGAAATAACATCATTATGAACAGATCTTGGTGAACGATGGAACGCGTCTATAATAACCTAAACCAGGTAGATGGCCAGGTAAAGAAAAACAAAGAGAAGATTGACGGAATCAACCGACGGGAGGCGCAAATGCAGGAAGAACTGGACTCATTGCGAGATAAACCATACCATAGTACACAAATAATCAACAGTGATAATCGTGAGCTCATTAACTTCCGGAGCTACCGACGTAATCCCATGGAGTTCTTGAAGAGGGTAGAGGAGATGGTAAAGAATGGACTAATTAATGTGCTTAATCTACCAATTAACGACCGTACTGAAATAATGAATTCTAAAGATTGTAGGAGAACTTTAAAAGAAATTCTAGAAGGGGCTCACAACCAACCAGTGAATAAAAACTTAAGAAAATCTATATTTAAATGGAATATACCAAAAATAGAAAGGTATAATAAAATGTCAGAGAGATCATCAATAATGAATGTGCCATTAAAGTATTCATTTAGTAAATTAGATGATAAAGTGATTGAAATAGGCCTGGAAACAAGTGAAAAGTTTGCAGCAGAAAAATCAGATGCCAGGTTGTAGCAAGAGAACTAACCAGGACAGAAATAATTCTGAATACAAGAATAATCCGAGAAACAAGAGCAACTGAGATTATTGACCATGGGTAAACTAAGTGCGGATGAACGCCGAGAAATGGGACTGATTTTCTGATTACCGACCAAGCAAACCAATGGAAAAGAAATAACACTAAATTAATTGAGACCAGTTAATAATAATCAAAAGGAAAACATAAAGGAATACTTAAGACAAATTAATGGAAATAATTAAACAACCAAGATAAATGAAGATATAATGAAACACTAACAAGGACTTAAAATAAACTAATTATTAAATAAGAAGAACCAATTTAGGGTAATTAATAAGACAAGACGATAAAAAGAGGGAATGTATAACCAAGCTTCAATAAAAAAGTTCCACGAAGACGCTCAATGATTTAAAATAATTAAATCGTCAAAATCCAAAAAAGGAAAGTAAGATCAACTTACATGATATATTTAGAAACCATATGAGATATAATAAAACAAAACGCTAAGGTAAAAGTAAAGACAACTTACACAGTATATTTAGAAACAATAAGAAATAAAATAATCAACATTAAGAACAAATTACACAATATAGTTAGAAATGATATGACTGAAAATAAACGATGCAACGCAAGGAGTAATACTGCTGCGAGATTTCGAATTTCGAATTCAGCCGATACCGAGCCGTAAGTAATACGGTTTCATTGTGAGTAAGGAAAGGTTACAAAAAATTTTAGTTGTTTTAAAACAAACAATTTGGCGCCTAAAAATCGGGAAAATAATAGTTAATTTAAATCAGGTAAGAAGGAAGAGACAGGTATTGGCGAGGTCACGAGAGCGACAGATAGCGGGAAATTTACGAAGTTTTGGACTTCGTTAATATAACATCGGAAGGAGATTATTACAAATTGATGCAACCAACGGGTGGCGGATAAGCCATACGACATTGATTTGTCATAAATTGGCGCACAAACTAGTGAGGCTAGAGTTGTAGGAAGGATAGTATTCTGGTGGCGGTTACGGAAAAGGCAAACAAAATGCACACAAGAGGCAGATCAAAAAATAGGACAGAGGACATCGACATGGAAGACAAGGAGGCGGTTGAGTAACTGGAAGTGATCATAAGGGATGCCCAAGGGGATCAACCAGTGGACGCAAATTTCCAGGAAATGATGAGGGTTATGGTGGAACAATTAAATAAAAACAAGGAGGAAATTAATGAAAATTTAAATAGACAAATGAACGAAAAAATAGACAAAATGGAGGATAAAATAAATGAAAAATTGGACAGGAATAAAGAGGAAACTAATGAAAATTTTAGGAAACAAAACAAGAACACTAATGAGAGTTTAAGACAAAATAAGGAGGAGAACAAACAGACGAATGAAAAAATAGACAGTATGAAGGAAGAAATAAATGAAAATTCAAGGAGACAAAACGAGGTTTTGAGCGAAGAACTAAAGAAACAAATGAGAGAAGCCAATGAAAAATTGAATAATAAAATTGACAATAACTATGAAACGTTACAACAACAATTGAAGGAAGACAATGAGAAGAATAAAGAAGAATTAAAACAACAGTTGGTAGAGTATCGGGAGGAAATAAAACAGACAATCACAGAGACAAATGAAACAGTGATACAAGTCCGTGAGAAACTATTAAGTAAAATAAACGACGTCGAAGACGAAAGTAAAAAGAGGGTTGAAGGACTCCAACAGGAAACTGCAGAAAAGTGCGAACAAAATAAGCAAGAAATGCTGAAAAATTTTGATGAGAAACAGAAAGAAATAACATCATTATGAACAGATCTTGGTGAACGATGGAACGCGTCTATAATAACCTAAACCAGGTAGATGGCCAGGTAAAGAAAAACAAAGAGAAGATTGACGGAATCAACCGACGGGAGGCGCAAATGCAGGAAGAACTGGACTCATTGCGAGATAAACCATACCATAGTACACAAATAATCAACAGTGATAATCGTGAGCTCATTAACTTCCGGAGCTACCGACGTAATCCCATGGAGTTCTTGAAGAGGGTAGAGGAGATGGTAAAGAATGGACTAATTAATGTGCTTAATCTACTAATTAACGACCGTACTGAAATAATGAATTCTAAAGATTGTAGGAGAACTTTAAAAGAAATTCTAGAAGGGGCTCACAACCAACCAGTGAATAAAAACTTAAGAAAACCTATATTTAAATGGAATATACCAAAAATAGAAAAGTATAATAAAATGTCAGAGAGATCATCAATAATAAATGTGCCATTAAAGTATTCATTTAGTAAATTAGATGATAAAGTGATTGAAATAGGCCTGGAAACAAGTGAAAAGTTTGCAGCAGAAAAATCAGATTCCAGGTTGTAGCAAGAGAACTAACCAGGACAGAAATAATTCTGAATACAAGAATAACCCGAGAAACAAGAGCAACTGAGATTATTGACCATGGGTAAACTAAGTGCGGATGAATGCCGAGAAATGGGACTGATTTTCGGATTACCGACCAAGCAAACCAATGGAAAAGAAATAACACTAAATTAAATGAGACCAGTTAATAATAATCAAAAGGAAAACATAAATGAATACTTAAGACAAATTAATGGAAATAACTAAACAACCAAGATAAATGAAGATATAATGAAACACTAACAAGGACTTAAAATAAACTAATTATTAAATAAGAAGAACCAATTTAGGGTAATTAATAAGACAAGACGATAAAAAGAGGGAATGTATAACCAAGCTTCAATAAAAAAGTTCCACGAAGACGCTCAATGATTTAAAATAATTAAATCATCAAAATCCAAAAAAAGGAAAGTAAGATCAACTTACATGATATATTTAGAAACCATATGAGATATAATAAAACAAACGCTAAGGTAAAAGTAAGGACAACTTACACAGTATATTTAGAAACAATAAGAAATAAAATAATCAACATTAAGAACAAATTACACAGTATAGTTAGAAATGATATGACTGAAAATAAACGATGCAACGCAAGGAGTAATACTGCTGCGAGATTTCGAATTTCAAATTCAGCCGATACCGAGCGGTAAGTAATACGGTTTCATTGTGAGTAAGGGAAGGTTACAAAAAATTTTAGTTGTTTTAAAACAAACAATTTGGCGCCTAAAAATCGGGAAAATAATAGTTAATTAAATCAGGTAAGAAGGAAGAGACAGGTATTGGCAAGGTCACGAGAGCGATAGATAGCGGGAAATTTACGAAGTTTTGGACTTCGTTAATATAACATCGGAAGGAGATTATTACAAATTGATGCAACCAACGGGTGGCGGATAACCCATACGACATTGGTTTGTCATAATATTATTGTATTGTAATTGTAATATTGTGTATTTCACAACTGGCACTCAACAAAACTGAAAGAGGAGAGAGATTGTTGGTATAAGATAATTTATAATAATAATAAACATAAATAAATAATATTAAATAAAAAACCAATAGAGTCGCGGTTTACCAATAATAATTAAAAATAAAACAAATTTAAATTCAACGAAATGGCTACACCGCAGAAAGGATTTGATCTCGAGGCTATGTTGAAAAGTCTCCAGGAACAAATGCAAAAGAATAGTGAAGAATCTAAAGCCGAATTCAGAGAATTAAAGAGGTCTAATGAAGAATTTAAAGCTGAATTAGCGAAAAATAATGAACAAATACAAAAGAATAGCAAAGAATTTAAAGTTGAATTAGCGAAAAATAAAGACGAAGTTAAGGCCGAATTTAAAGCTGAATTCAATAACCTTAAAGAACAGTTGACTACAAAACTCAAAGAAACTAATACCAGAATAGAAATATTAGAAACTAGAGTAGAACAGTCACTAAGTGAACAAGCTTTAAAGATGGAGAATAGGTTTAAAGAACAGAAAACAGAATGGTCGAAAGAATTATAAGAAAGTATTAAACAATTACCTAGCTGAACACTGGAATGAAAAGTTTAAAGTTTCAAAGCAGGAACAAGATGTGAGGATAAAAACAGTTAGTGAACAAATCCGGGAAAACATTAATAAAACGCAGGAATTAAAAGCCAGAACGACGACGTTGGAAATTGCTGCAGTAGAGTCTGCAAAATCTACCAAGGACTACTCAGGTGAAATGAACACACTTAAGGAAGATCTACGTGGAGAAGTAGAACGTCTGAGAACGGAGATCAAGAGACGACCGGCACCGATGATGATGTGTCCAACACAGATAGAGGAATGGACCAAACTAATATTCAAAGGTTTGAAAACAGAGAACCCAGTTGAATTTTTATTAAATTGTGAACAGGAAATGGAATTAATAGGTAACAATATAACTGATAATTATCTTGTTGATTCATCCTCTTCATTCACTTTATAAAATATTATTATATATATAAACTTTCACAATATGAACTTACTTTCTTTATCACTTTCCCATATGTTTCAAGGTGATGTTCCTCTTCCTCATTGGGAGTAAATACTGAATGTCGTTTTACAGTATAACGGTTTTGGACTAGGTGTGTGTGGTGGGGGTTGAGTCGACTGAGGAAGAGGAACATTACCTCAAAACGTATGGGAAAGTGATAAAGAAAGTAAGTTCATATTGTGAAAGTTTATATATATATAATAATAATATTACTGATAAAGAAAAAATTGACTTTGTTAGTAAGCATTTTCAAGATTGTGCTGCACGATGGTATACTATTGTCAGAGATAGTTTAACTACATATGAACAATTTAAAGAATCGTTTGAAGGCCGCTATTGGAATATTCACACACAAAGACAAGTACAAGACCAATTAGAATATGGTAAATATCAACATAATAGCAGACTTACCTTAGAGGAGTATGCCATTCAACTTGTAGAAAGAAGTAAACATCTTAGACCCACATTTACACAACCCGAATTGGTACTTAAATTAGCACATCACTTCCACAGAGATATTAGATTAGCTATTTACACACAAAGAATTAAAACTGTTGAAGATTTATTAATTTTACTCACGCAGTCCGAACACATGTTTCACACCGATTACAGAAATAAAACTAATGTCCAAGATGAGAGAAGGTATGCTGAGAACTTCGGGGGGGAGAGAGTTTAGAAGAGAAGAGCGCAAGGTCAAGAATAAAACAGAGGGGTGTAATACGAAGGGTGGATACACCTGGCCGAATTCAGATAAGAAATTTACGAAGCCATATACATGGAATGTACAAACAATAGTTCAGAAGCCGACACTGGAAATGCCGTCTACTTCAAAGCATAGTTGACCATCACATGAAGTAAAAATGAACAGCTGCTATGTTTGTATAGGGGGAAAGAATTTTGTCGCCCACCATAAAGGGGTTTGTTCTTATATACCAATAAGAAATATTTACTTTTATAAGGAGTTTTAAAAACCAATTTTAATGTAGATAATAAGATGTAATTGTAATTATAAAGTACACATATATATCTGTGAAATTTGATTTAAACCCACCTGGAGAATATATGCAACAATACATATATTTGCCCAGGGCGGTATGTTTTGTAAATAATTAGTGTAAAAAGAATGCGACAAACAGTTTTAAACATTTTTGTGCGGGAGAGTACAGGCTGTGGCCTGTCGAAAGTGACACCTGCTTCTGTAGTGTTAAAATACAGTGTTTGTGTGTATGTGTGTGTATGCCAGTTCCGACCTGCATTGAATGACGAGAAGGGGAGACACGTACGAATTGTTGGTTTGTCATTAATCAGGTTTCAACAGGATTAAAATAAACTAATTAATAATGTTTTAAACCTGTGAACAAAGACTTACCCCAATTATAAAGACACCATTACAGTAAGGAATTTTTAACGAGTATGGTGATATAAAATTATTGCAAAAATGTGCAATAATAAAGATGCTAACTAATTTAATGTTAATTACTAGTGTAATTAAATAATAATTAATAAGTGTGGTATATGTGAGTGACCAGAAAAAAATTATGCAAACAATGATATCGCTCATGCTACGAGTATGTTTACGAAATCGCGAAAATGAACCAAAAAGTGATTTGTAATTAAAAGGACGCTTTGCACGAACTAACAATATCTAACAGGTCGAAAACAGTCCTGGACCTGTCAGATCGCCGTCCGGTATAAATACCACTGGCAATTTTGGGCGGTCACACTTAGGCTCAAGAAATCTTCACACACTGTCACACTACCGGTTTGCAGATCGATCAGGACCACACACACACTTTACCACACACATCAAGACGTATGGAGGAACTCTGGAGCATCACAAACAACAACCCGTAGAGACATAGAACACAGCATCAGCATAATCATCATCATCAAATTCTCAGGATTCTGGAGACACACACACACACACACAACGGCAATGGCAGATGCACGCAGGTGATAACAAGCAGTTATATTTTTTTGTTGTGAAAAGAACTCTCAAAAAGAACTTACCTATGAACAGTAAAGAATTAAAGATTTAAATTTAAATAGTAGTTAAATAAAAGAATCTAATTTAACAAGAAAATGTAGAAAAGAAATACTAATCTTTTGTTGTATGTTAAAATTTGGGTGTGTCATTGGAAATAAATACGAGGGTTATTCAGAATGTAAGGTCCGATTTCTTATAAAAAATAAACCATCACAGATTTTTTCAAAAAAACTTTTTTTATTTAATTCCTTACATCTTTCTCTATTTTTCTACATAGTTTCCATTTTTGTTTAAACATTTGTCATAACGTTCTACAAGCTTTTGTATGCCGAAGTAATAGAAGTCTGCCGCCTGTGAGGATAACCAGTCTTTAACTGCTTCTTTCACCTCGTCATCTGTGGCGAAGCGCTTGCCGCCAAGAAACTCCTTTAGGTAGCGGAACAAGTGAAAATCACTCGGCGCCAAGTCTGGACTGTACGGTGGGTGGTCAATCTGTTCCCATCCAAAAGATCTGATCAGATTTTGGGTTTGAATGGCAGAATGGGGTCTGGCATTGTCATGCAGCAACAAAACTCCAATCGTCAGAAGGCCACGTCGCTTATTCTGTATTGCACGTCGAAGTTTAGTCAGGGTAGCGCAGTAAGCGGCTGCATTTATTGTTGTCCCTTGCTGCATAAACTCGACTAACAAGACTCCATGTCTATCCCAAAACACAGTTGCCATAACCTTGCGTGTTGAGATTGTCTGCTTGGCCTTGACTTTGACTGGTGATGATGTCGTGTGACGCCATTCCATTGACTGATGTTTAGACTCTGGGGTCATGTGAGAAACCCACGTCTCATCCCCTGTGACAATATTCTCTAAAAGTTGATCACCTTCCTTATGATATCGGTCCAAAAAATCAAGAGCACAAGCCATTCTTTTCATTTGGTGTTCCTCAGTAAGCAGCCTGGGAACCCAACATGAGCACAATTTGCGAAATTGCAAATTTTCAGAGACAATTTTGTGCAAAGTTGTTCTACCCACATTCGGAAATTCCAATGCTAAAGTTGAAATTGTGAATTTTTTCGTCCACGGCATAGACAAAATCTTCGGTGATCACTGATGGTCGGCCTGATCACGGTTCATGATGGATATTTTCCCGTCCATCCTTGAAAGCTCTCACCCACTTACGCACTTTGCTGTCACTCATCGCATTGGGGCCGTACACTTCACTTATATGCCGATGAATTTCCGCTGGTGAAACGTTCCTTGCTGTCAAAAACTTGAACGTATTTCACAGTCGGCGGGCTGATCAATTGTTTTAAACATTTTGAACTAACACTGTAAACAGCACACTGCAACAATACCAATGCAAATGACACATTTGACGCGCAAGGCATGCTGGGAGTCGGTGCACGTGCGCGTTTCAATGTTCGCGCGTCATTCGATTAGCTACGGCGATTCGGACCTTACTTTCCGAATAACCCTCGTAATAGATTGGAAGTAAATGTTATATTATTTTTATTTTGTTTATAGCAACAACTGATTTTTATTCTTGAGTTTAATATTATTTTGTTTGTAAATGAGTTGCTATTATTATTTAAAATTTGAGTTAAAGTCAGACACACTGAAATAAAAAGGATTTAAATAACTTGTTAACATGTCTGTTTAGCTAGTAAGATTATATGGTTATTTATTGTTTTTATATGTTATGAACAGCATACCAGGTTACATTGTATTTGTGAAGCTTATAAAAGAGAATATTTGATTTATCTAATATTTGAATTTTTAATATTGGAATATTTTTCTATTAATATTAATAAATCATAGAATGATTATTTTGAAACGGTTTTAATTCATTATTTCATGTCAACAACATCTCACTCCTCTTTGAAAATTATTTAATTATTGTGCAACTACATATACTTGATGCAACGAGAAAAAAAAAATCCTGCGACCTGGCTGGTGTAATACACTTTATAGTTGCGTTGAGTACATGGTAATGTAAATATCACTATAATATTGACGACTCGGAACACAAAGTTTTTTATAAGTAAAAACGTAAAGTTTTACCTTACAGCCTAAACCGGCTTTCACCTATAGAAGGCTTCATCAGAGGCTGTCGTTAGTAGCGCTGCTCGTCTTGTTGTTGGCGACGAGAAAGTGTTTCGAAAGATTGAAGCTGTGTGTGTGTGGTGAGATGTGTTCGAATAATGCGTGCGATTTGAATTGTGTCTGTTCGTTTAGGATGTCATTTTTATTTGTTTTGTGTGTTTGTATATTTCTAATTGTTCTAGAGTGTCTAGTTTTCGGCCTTTTGTGTGTACGTGTAGTATGTTCATGTTATTGTCGATGTTTTTATATGTGTGGTTTGCTTCAATGAGGTGGTTTGCGAAGGTAGATTCTGTAGTGGTGTGGAGTGCTTTTGTGTGTTCAATGTATCTCTGTTTGAAGCTACGTCCTGTCTGGCCTATGTAGAATTTACTGCAATTTGAACAATTTAGTTTATATACACCGGGTAGATCGAATTTGTTTTGTGCTTTGGGCATGCGTTTTGATAGTGTGTGTTCTGTTTTGTTAGTAGTTTTGTAAGCGATTCTGTATCCTGCTTTTTTGAATTTGTGGGCAATTTTTTCTGTTTGTTTGTTGATGTATGTTAGTGTTATGAATTTGTTGTTTTCTGTCTTTGTCTGTTGTTTGTTTTGTGTTTTGTGTAGGAGTTTACTGACTATTGTTCTGTCATAACCGTTAGATTCTGCTAGATATTTTATCGTGTTTAGTTCGTCTTTGTAGTCTATTTCATCTAAGGGGATGTTGTTAAGTCTATGTATCATGGTTCTAAAAGCAGCTAGTTTGTGTTGTATTGGGTGATTGGAGGTGTTGTGTATTAGTGTGTCAGTTGTAGTTGGTTTTCTGTATATACTGAATTTGTGCCTGTGTTCTAGTTTTGTGATGGAGAGGTCTAAGAAGTTTATGGTATTGTTGTGTTCGTATTCGGCAGTGAAGGTTATGTTTTTATGTATTTTGTTTATGTGCGTTAGTAACTGTTCACATTGTCTTTTGTTTCCCCTGTATAGTATTAGAATGTCATCAACGTATCTGTGCCAATATAGTATTTTATGTGAGTGTCTGTCATTGTTTGTGAGTATTTTTGTTTTTTCTAAGTGTTGGAGGAAGACTTCTGCTAGAATGCTGGATATGGGGGAGCCCATGGGTAGGCCGTCGTTCTGTGTGTAGTATTTATTGTTATAAGTAAAGTAGTTTTGTTTTGTGATAATGTTCAGAGTTTCTGTTATTTCATTGATAAGTTCGTCTGGTGTGTTGTTCTGTTTGAGTTTGTTTTGTAGGATGGTGATTGTTTCAGAGATGGGGATGTTTGTGTACAGGTTTTTAATGTCAAAGGAGGCTAATGTGGCGTTATGGGGGATGTGTATGTCTTTTAATTTTGTTACTAGGTCAGTGTTGTTTTTTACTGCAATGTTGTTGTCTATTTGTGTGTGTTGTCTAATAATTTTGTCTAGATATTTTGCCAGTTTGTGTGCAGGGGCATTACGGTAGTTGATAATGGGGCGGATCGGAATGTCTTCTTTATGGATTTTGGGAAGCGCTTGGAGTGTAGGTGCTGATGGTCGGATTTGTTTCATGTAGGGCTTTTGTTTATGTGTCATAATGTGTTTGGCTTTGTTGACTATTTGTTTTACTGAGTTTTGGTATCTGTCGGTGGGGTCGTGTTTTAGTTCTGTGATGTTGTTCTGTTCTATGAAGTCTTGTACTTTTTTGTGTAGGTTGTCTGTGGGGATAATTACAGTCGTGTTGCCTTTGTCAGCTTTTACAAATGTGATGTTGTGTTTGTGTGCCTTTTCCCTCAGTTTGATGGCTGTGTGTATTTCTGAGTTGTGGTTGTTGTTGTCTGGTGTCTTATGTACTCCTATTGTGTTGTTTATATTATGTCTTAATGTGTCTTGATGTTCTGGTGCTGTGTTTTGTATATTTGTTTCTGTGTCAATTATGAGCTTTGTTAGTGTTTGGTTGTTATGTTTGTAATGTATGTTATGTTTTAGGCCTTTATCAAGGAGTGTTTGTTCGTTTTTTGTGAGTGTGACGTTCGTGAGGTTTACTGTACGTGGGTAGAATTTGTGCGAGGGAATTATATCTGTTTTGATTGGTGTCAGGTTTTTTATTTTTCTGTCGTGTTTTGTCTGTATGACAAAAAAACAAATAAATATTTGGACAAAAAAACAAATACATATCATACAGACAAAACACGACAGAAAAATAAAAAACCTGACACCAATCAAAACAGATATAATTCCCTCGCACAAATTCTACCCACGTACAGTAAACCTCACGAACGTCACACTCACAAAAAACGAACAAACACTCCTTGATAAAGGCCTTAAACATAACATACATTACAAACATAACAACCAAACACTAACAAAGCTCATAATTGACACAGAAACAAATATACAAAACACAGCACCAGAACATCAAGACACATTAAGACATAATATAAACAACACAATAGGAGTACATAAGACACCAGACAACAACAACCACAACTCAGAAATACACACAGCCATCAAACTGAGGGAAAAGGCACACAAACACAACATCACATTTGTAAAAGCTGACAAAGGCAACACGACTGTAATTATCCCCACAGACAACCTACACAAAAAAGTACAAGACTTCATAGAACAGAACAACATCACAGAACTAAAACACGACCCCACCGACAGATACCAAAACTCAGTAAAACAAATAGTCAACAAAGCCAAACACATTATGACACATAAACAAAAGCCCTACATGAAACAAATCCGACCATCAGCACCTACACTCCAAGCGCTTCCCAAAATCCATAAAGAAGACATTCCGATCCGCCCCATTATCAACTACCGTAATGCCCCTGCACACAAACTGGCAAAATATCTAGACAAAATTATTAGACAACACACACAAATAGACAACAACATTGCAGTAAAAAACAACACTGACCTAGTAACAAAATTAAAAGACATACACATCCCCCATAACGCCACATTAGCCTCCTTTGACATTAAAAACCTGTACACAAACATCCCCATCTCTGAAACAATCACCATCCTACAAAACAAACTCAAACAGAACAACACACCAGACGAACTTATCAATGAAATAACAGAAACTCTGAACATTATCACAAAACAAAACTACTTTACTTATAACAATAAATACTACACACAGAACGACGGCCTACCCATGGGCTCCCCCATATCCAGCATTCTAGCAGAAGTCTTCCTCCAACACTTAGAAAAAACAAAAATACTCACAAACAATGACAGACACTCACATAAAATACTATATTGGCACAGATACGTTGATGACATTCTAATACTATACAGGGGAAACAAAAGACAATGTGAACAGTTACTAACGCACATAAACAAAATACATAAAAACATAACCTTCACTGCCGAATACGAACACAACAATACCATAAACTTCTTAGACCTCTCCATCACAAAACTAGAACACAGGCACAAATTCAGTATATACAGAAAACCAACTACAACTGACACACTAATACACAACACCTCCAATCACCCAATACAACACAAACTAGCTGCTTTTAGAACCATGATACATAGACTTAACAACATCCCCTTAGATGAAATAGACTACAAAGACGAACTAAACACGATAAAATATCTAGCAGAATCTAACGGTTATGACAGAACAATAGTCAGTAAACTCCTACACAAAACACAAAACAAACAACAGACAAAGACAGAAAACAACAAATTCATAACACTAACATACATCAACAAACAAACAGAAAAAATTGCCCACAAATTCAAAAAAGCAGGATACAGAATCGCTTACAAAACTACTAACAAAACAGAACACACACTATCAAAACGCATGCCCAAAGCACAAAACAAATTCGATCTACCCGGTGTATATAAACTAAATTGTTCAAATTGCAGTAAATTCTACATAGGCCAGACAGGACGTAGCTTCAAACAGAGATACATTGAACACACAAAAGCACTCCACACCACTACAGAATCTACCTTCGCAAACCACCTCATTGAAGCAAACCACACATATAAAAACATCGACAATAACATGAACATACTACACGTACACACAAAAGGCCGAAAACTAGACACTCTAGAACAATTAGAAATATACAAACACACAAAACAAATAAAAACGACATCCTAAACGAACAGACACAATTCAAATCGCACGCATTATTCGAACACATCTCACCACACACACACAGCTTCAATCTTTCGAAACACTTTCTCGTCGCCAACAACAAGACGAGCAGCGCTACTAACGACAGCCTCTGATGAAGCCTTCTATAGGTGAAAGCCGGTTTAGGCTGTAAGGTAAAACTTTACGTTTTTACTTATAAAAAACTTTGTGTTCCGAGTCGTCAATATTATAGTGATATTTAGTTAAGTAACGGACACGTCATGGACAACGAAATCCAAGAATGGTAATGTATTTGTGTAATTGTGTATAATACTTGTAAAGTTGCAATATATATATATATATTGTACTGTTGTTTTTTACTGATAGAATACAATAGAATACACAGGTACTGTAATTATTTAATAGTATAATACAATTAATAAATGTACCTACTGTTATTGTTTTTTTTTTATTTACCAGTACATGTAAAGAAACTCTTTCTCTCAGGGTTAATGATTATTAAGTTATTTGATCGTATTTACGATTGTATCTATTATTTTCTTTTCTTTAAACCAACCCAGATTAATATGTAGTATTTTGATAATTAACCATGTAAGAAATAAATAACAAACTAATGTAACTTAACCGACTCTGAATTCTTCCAGCTGCCATGGGTTCACTTCTGGTTGTTGTTTACCAGAGTTCAAATTGATACTCTGGGTTAATTGGAAAATTGATGATATCCTGGATTTCTCTAGGTGGAGGTTTTTCAAACATCACCGTATAAGGTGTATTTTCTATGGACTGATGGTATGATATATTGAGAAATTCTTCGGTAGGTAACAAGTATTCGTGCCATCTCCTCTGTTGATCATGACAGTAAGTTCGGAGTATTCTGCCAACCTCCCTCAGCACTCTCTCCGCCGGATTGCTGCTGGGGTGGTAGACTGAAGTCTTATATGTTTTAATTCCATGTCTTAGAAGACTATCCCTCCATTTACTTCCTTTAAACTGCGTACCATGATCTGTGATAATGGATGTAGTCCAATGACTATCTCCAGTATTTTCTTGGCAGTGGCTCTGCTGATAGCATAAAGTTTAGTGTACTTGGTGAAGTGGTCGAAAATAATAATAATAAATTTGTATCTATGTTTCCCTCCACTGCGTGGGAACGGTCCACATATGTCCAGGAATACTTTCTCCAGCTTATGGTTGGATGTAATGGGAATCATTACTCCCTCCTTCTTCTCGTTGTTACATTTAACCATTTTGGCAAATGTGACATGTTTGGATGGACTTTTGTACCTTTCAGTTAATATTCTTTATGTATACTTGTTCTTCCTTTACAAGGGCTTTATCTATTTTTATGGCTCCCATGTGTCCATATCTTATATGATAATCTAATATTAATTTATTTTCTACAGCTGGTGAAATTACTAATTTCCAGCTTTCTTGATTAGGGGTAACTTTAATAAATAATCTATCATCATGTACACAATAATATTTAGTAAGGATTTCGTCTGCATTTTGCACTCTCTGGCGTATGTTCATTAGTTTGGGATCCAGTTTTTGGTGTTGTTTAATTTCATTTGTGATGGTTTCCAAATCTTTTCTACTTTTAATGATATTGTAAACATTTGCTATTTGCTCCTTTTCTCCATCGAACGATTGGTCTTGTATGTTGATTCGGGACAAGATATCGGCTGCTATGTTCTTCCTTCCAGGTATATATTCCCAATTAATGTGATATTCTTGCAATGCAAGGACCCATCTAGTTAATCGACCATGACTGAGCTTACATCGTTTTAGGAATGAGATGGATTTATGATCACTCCTTACTGTCACTGGGTATCCAAGTATATAGGTCCTGAACTTATTGCATGCGTATACTACACTCAGCAACTCTTTTTCAGTGATGTTATAGTTACGTTCGCAGTTGTTCAGCACCCTGCTGGCGAAGCTAACAACCATGTGATGTCCTTCTTCATCTTCCTGATACAAAGTGGCTCCTAAGCTTACATTGCTTGCATCACAATTTAGATAGAAGGGTTTATTAAAGTCCGGGTGGTGCAGCATAACTGTCTCTAGAAATTTCTCTTTTATTAGTTGTAGAACTTTATCTTGTTCCGGTCCCCATGCCCATTTGTCCTTGGAGGATAGCTGTTTTTGGAATTTAGCGTTATTTCTGAATAATTATCTTGGAACTTGTGATAATAGTTACAAATTCCGAGGAAAGATTGTAACTGTTTTCTGTTTTTTGGAGTAGGGAACTGTTGAATTGCTTCTACTTTCTCTTGTGATGGTGATATACCCATCTCTGTTAAATTAAAACCTAAAAACTTTACTTTGTTAGCAATAAATTTTGATTTGTTTAGTTTAAGTGTCACATTATTCTCTGACAGCTTTCTTAGTACTCGTTCCACCCTTGTGCAGTGTTCATCCCAATTAGAAGAGGTTATCAGTAAATCGTCTACGTATACTGTGGTGAATTGCAGAGTTTCTTGTCCCAATATCTGGTCCATACATTTTACGAATATCGCAACAGAATTAATCAATCCGAAAGGTAACCTTTTAAACTGGTAGTTCCTTCCGTCGAAAAGGAACGCCATATATTTCCTACTATTTGGGTGCAACTCCACCTGCCAGTATCCGCATACAGTATCCCAGGTACTAATGTATTTGGTACCGTGAAATTTTTTCAGAATTTCTTCGATCTCGCCAGGGGACGTTCTATCGTTTATAATCATTTTATTTATCTCCCTAGCGTCCAGGAAAATTCTTACTTTCCCATTCTTTTTTGGGATCGTCACTATGGGGCTGGTATAGGGTGATATTCTATGATGTCATCCTTGATCATACGATTTATTTCCTCTCAAACTTCGTTTTTTATTGAATAGGCTATCGGGTAGGATTTTCTGCGAAAGTCTACAGGTTCCTTGAAATTGATTTCACATTGGTAACCCTTAACTTTACCAGGAGTGTTGGAGAATATATGTTTATAGTTATTGTATATTTCAATTAATTTTTCAGCCTGTACCTCACTTATCTGTTGACCTGTTTTTTCCCTTTGGAACTCTCGTATTTCTTCCAACTTACTATGCCATAGTTCTTGATCGTCGTCCTCATATTGGATCACTTCTGGCAGTTTATTATCTTTACAAAAATAGCTCTTCATGACATGACATTTGTCATTAATTGGAACGGTTCTATTTGCGTCCACTAATTCCGCTGTCCACACTCCTTCTTCGGACGTTAAGGATACTATTCCTCTACTCAAGTCTATTACTGCCGAATGTTGTCGTAATATGTCACATCCAATCAGTACATTGAACGGTAACCCCGTTGCGACTAGGAATCCTATTGGTATCGTCACATTATTATTTGTGAGGTCGAGCGATACTTGCTTCTTAACAGATTTATTTTGCTGTCCAGTAGCTCCGATTATTATTATATTATTCACAGGTAAAGTGGGTATAGTTATTTGACCTTCTCGCTGGATTCTCTCCAGTTCAGTACTATCAATTAATGAGATGTTGGACCCCGTATCTATCATAACTGTCGACTGTATTCCATTTAGCTTAGCAATTATATATATAATTTCATTATTATTATTGTGTACATGGGTATCTTCCTCTTCTAATAGGTCTTCCCTGATATTTTTTTTTCAAATAATAGTTGGGGATGATGGTTATAGTCTGGTCAGTGGTACGTCTGGTTATTGGTCAGCCCCCAAGAGATTGGTTCACTGATGGGTGGTCTTCAGTTCTCACTGCCTCTGTTAGTTTAAATGAGGGCTTCCCTCATTCTCCCTGTTTTCTGGTGAGTTTTGAGGCTGATTCTGTAGTGGTTCCTGTCTGTCCCCAGGATTGTTGTCCATTGGTCTACAATTTCCTCCGTATTGGTATTCGTCCCCGCGTTGTGACTGGTTATAATAGTTGTGGTTCGTGTGTGTCCTCGGGTAATACTGTCTCTGATTATTTTGAGGTTGGGAGTATATGTAATTCACATTGTGTCGGTAGTTATTGGGTCGGTTGTCCCCATCTCCTCTATTATTCCGATTATCGCGGTAATTATAATGGTTATTACCCCGATAATTATTATTCCTTTGATTATTATTTGTGTGGTTAGTCTGAGTTCTGTTCGGGTTACTATTTTGGTTTATTTGATTATTATTATTACTGTTTGAATTTTGTTGATGGTCGTTGCCATTGTATCTATTGTATTTAGTATTTAACATGCGGTTCCTCTGATACTGTCCCTCATGCTCATAATTTTCTAAAAATTTAGCCATGGCTTGGATAGTTTTAATCTGGCTATATATATGGGCGTTCTTTATCCCTTCCTCATAATAGTATGAGAGTTGTATCACCAAACACTCCTCGGGAATTCTGGGCTCCAGATTACGTGCCATGCACACCTTGCCTAGGAAGTATGATGTGGGAGATTGTTCTACGTTTGCCTCATACCGACCATTGATTAAATTATTTCTTACCATATTTTGGGTCGACTCCGACCAATACTTCTCCCTAAACTGTTTTTTGAAATCTGTTATATCTTGAATATCGGGACGCACTGCCGTCCACCAATTGTCGTGGGTATCCTTAAACATTTTGTCGATCATTCCTCGGATAACATTTCAACGGTTCTCTCTATTCCGTGCTATCACTTCTTCTACCCTCTTCAGAAACTCCATGGGGTTACGCTTGTAATTCCGAAAATTGATTGACTCCTGGTTATCGTTGTTGGTTATATGAGTATTTTGGCATGTTCTATCCCGCCATGAATCCACTTCTTCTTGTATCTGTATTTCGCGTCAACGGATTTCCTCGATCTTCTCTTTATTCATACTTACTTGGCCTTCGACATTGTTTAAGTCATTATATACTCTCTCCATTCGTTCACCAATGTCAGTCTGTACTTGTGCTATTCCTTCCTTATTCTCCTCCCGTATTTGATGTACCTCTTGTTTAATCTTCTCACATCTTTCTACAGTCTCCTGTTGGAGTCCTTCAACCATCATTTTATTTTCATTTTTTATGTCATTGATTTTATTTTGTATTTCCTCACGGACTTGTATCACTGTTTCATTGGTTTTTTCTAATTTCTCATTTGTTTCGGCTATTTCTTGTTTCCTTTCTTCATTGTTTTTGTCCATCTTTTGGTTAATTGTCACATGGATATTCTCAATTCTTTCATTAATCCGCCTTAAATTTTCTTCATTTATTTGTCAGATCTCTTCCTTCATTTGTCTTAAACCCTCATGTCATGTAATTCCTGTCAAACCTTTCGTTAATTTGGATTAAGCTTTCATTGTTCTTATCGAACTTCTCGTTCATCAGTTTTGAGGTTTCCTCCTGTTTCCTAAAATTCTCCTTGTTTTCCTCATTTATTTTCTTTAAATTCTCCTTATTTTCCTCATTTATTTTCTTTAAATTCTCCTTATTTTCCTTAATTTCCTCATTTATTTTCCTCAGATTTTCGTTAGTTTGTCTACTCTGTTCTGCCATAAATTTCATCATTTCTTGCCAATTTGGTTCTTCTCTGGCTCCCGCTTTATCTAGTTGGTCCCCTTGGGCATCTTCTTCAATATTTCCTTTTCTGTGTCCATAACTACTTCAGTTTCTTCTTTATCACCTTTCTGTTGTTCCATTTCACTGTCCGTGACTACTTCTATTTCTTCTTCCCTTTCTCGTGCCTTCGCCATCCTTTTAGAAACCCCTCTAGTATGCATTTTTTGTCTCTAATAGTTGCCTGCTCGAGTTAAGTAATAGTTATAGAATCAACGTTTTACTTAACTTAAGCCCTACACAAGTTGAGCGCCAATTTATAATCTACCGCTTGCTGCGTCTTTTCTTACGTGTATGTCTGTTACTCTTCAAATAATATATGTGTTGTTGGTATTTATGTTTATGTATTATGTGTGGATCGGTTTCTCTTATAGAACCGCAATGTTTGATTATTGGTGAATAAACAATATCTTCTAATGTGTGATCTTATTCAAATACTAAGAATATCTCAGTATTCTGTATTAACTTAGTGCTTCGGTAATAGTAGCGTTCAGTACCGGTTGATATAGTGTGGATTTAATTTTCTTATTCAAGCCTAGCCCGCGTTTGAAGAGAAGAGAGGGAATCCTTATCTGTTTCTCGTTCTCTTTAATTCAACAGCGAGGTAGCGCTGTGGTTCACAGATGTTGGAAATTGTAGGTTAGTTACCCGCGTACAATAATTCCTACGTTACACTCTCTACTTATATTACAACTTGTTCATGCGGCACTAAATATTATATAAATGATAAGATATCGTTAAATTCTGAAATGATTCTTTATTATGATTTTTTATTTCTTGACAACAAAGTTCTTCCTTTACGGAGATACAAAAGTCGATCATATTAGAAGTAATCGATTATCGATCGGATTCAGGGTTATATATTATTTTAATTATTATGGTATTTCTTTAAACACAGGGAGTGAAGGTTCTTTCAACTATTAGTAAGGTCAGAAAATGCATAAATAGGATTACAAGGTATCACAATATAGTACTAATTTCTTATTAAATATTATTTAAAATAAATGGAGTTTTACCGTCCGCTGGACATCGTTACTTGGTAAGGCCGTGTACAGCCAACCTCGTCGCAGTGTTTGGTCAATAACGGAATACAGATGAATTAATCCTCGCCAGTCTTCACTCCAAGTTCGAAATAATAGTTGAAGTCTTGGTCCTGGGATGATGCAGAAATGCCGCTCCTTTTGTTCACCAATGTCCGATTCTTGTGATTACGGGTTTCAATGTATTTCATGTCATGTCCAACTACGCTTTTTCTATTGAATTGTGGAAGATGACGTTCAAGTATAATTTGGTGTTTTGTTCTAGTTCTTTATAATACTGGATTATATAACTCTATCCAGGTAGTTATTTCTCTGCATAGGATTATTAATTAAGTTAATGATTACTCATTATATTGAGTTTTATTGGTAGAGTTCTTCCTTTAGATTTTCGTCGCTTTTGATGTTTAGGTTTATTATTATTCAGTTATATAAGACTGTCGATTGTCAGTGAACCATATTATGGTTATTTATTACTTAATTTTATTCACAATTGTATTGTTTTAATTTAATTTGATCAATTCTTTTCTGAGTGCATTAAACTAATCCGTCTTCGTTCATGGATAATAATTCAATAATCGAATCAACAAATTTTATATCTCTCGTCGTCCTTGACAACCATCCTGTCTTCTCTTATTGGACATTATATATAATACTACAACCATTATCATACAATGTTCTTACACTCATTAAAATACTCCTTTACTAAATTTGCATTATATCTTATTATACCTTTACATATAGTTTGTTACTAAATTATATACATTTTGCTGTCGTTTCCTCTTAATTTACTTACTCTAACAAGTATTATTTTTCTGTTACAAAATATTACCTTTCGGTATCACTGTACTATTGCATTTTGAGATTTTATTTAAATTGAATTTATTTATCTGCTATCAGCAATTATTATTAACTTCTCCTAACTCATTATATTCTATTTAGTATTTTTTACAAATTTCTTTACCTAACCTTTCTGACCTGACTTACTATACAATGTTACTAGTTTTAGGCCTATCATTACATTTTTATCTACTTCTGATTTTAATTTTTTACTACTTGCATTATTATAGAATCCTTCATTTGTTTATTATACGATTACACTAAACCCTTTTGTATCTCATTAACAATTATAGCCTTTCTGGCCAAGTTTACAATTATAATCTGCCTACTAACTAAGTACATGTATGCAAAACATTTAACTATATAAAGTTTAACAACAGCTCTCTAATGACATATTGATAACACAAAACATCAAATTAATATCAGTTAATTGATATTCTTTTAAAAGAATTACTCCACTTGCTACATACAAAAAACAACATAACTATCATGATAATAATACAACATGATACAACGTAATAACAGGTACATTTTTATGAAATAAATCATGCACTAATTAATCATTCTCCTCTCATTTAAATCATCAATTACAGTAGAACTTGGCTAATTCGAAGCTGAAGGGAGCAGTAAAAAATTCGAATTATCCAAAAATTCGAATTAGGAAAGTTTTAATAAGGGTAGAGAAATCAAATCAAAAACCGAAATTCAGTAAAGCAAATATGTTATTTTATTAAACAATTTCCTTATACATATGTATTACAAACGTATAAACACGTTTCAGTACAAAATATACCATTTACAGTTTTTTTTTAAAAGTTAGAAACTTTTGATTGCATTTTGCAGTTAATACACTCAGTTGTAGTAAACTCTTCAAGTTTATTAAATGCTTGGAAAATAGCGTCACTTACGTTCTGCTGTCCTTCAACAAACAGTCTCAAGTCTTGAATGTAATTTGATGCCTGTGAAGCCGTTGGAATCGGTATCTCTGGAAGTTCTAGCTGGTCCCCTTCTTCATCTGAAGATGCACCATCATTTCTTTTGTTCATAACATCAGCCACGATCTCCGCATCTGTCTGTTCACCGAACACCGCCAAGTCTTCATCCATGTTTACAAACTCTTCGTAACGAATGCCTGCGTCATGTCCAACATCTTCCCAGTTATCCGCTGTGGGTACGACTTCTCTAGCAAGTTTATTCTCCTCTTCACCTTCAATGTGGCAGAAACCACCTTTACGAAAGCAATTAGCAATTGTTTTTTGCGTAACTTGGTCCCAAGCACTGTTGCACATGCGGGCAGCTTGAAGGATGTTAATCTTGATAGTATTTTCGTACTCATCTAAATAATCACCTGACAGAATGTTTTGGACCACAAGCCATCTGTAAAAATGCTTAACATTTTTTATTACACCTTGGCTCATAGGTTGAACTACTGAAGTCATGTTTGGGGGGAAAATACAACCTTTACATTTTCCATCACAGGAATAGTGTTGTGCACTGTACAGTTGTCAATAAACAAGACAATTCTTCTGTTTTGATTCCGAAATTTCCTGTTGATTTTCAAAAGCCATCTTTCGAAATCTCACCTGTCATCCAAGCTTTATTGTTTGATTCATATTCAACTGGTTTTTTTTTTTACATTTTTGAAACAACGTGGGTTGGCTGACTTCCCTATCATTAGCAAAGGCAGTTTTTCCGAGCCATCCATGTTTGCTCCGACTAAAAGTGTTATGCACTCCTTGCTGTGTTTGCCGCCACTAGAACTTTCTCCTTTAAAAGCAACTGTTGTGTCGGGGGTGCATTTGAAGAATAAGCCCGTCTCGTCTACGTTAAAAATGTCTTTAGCGTCTCTATCAGAAATCATTTGCAACAAATCGTCTTTCCATGAATTTGCAGCTTCAACGTTAACAGACCCACTTTCCCCACAAACAGTTTTGAAAGACATGCCATTCCTTTCTTTAAAACCATTGAGCCAACCAGTGCTGGCCTTAAAATCATTTTTCCCTAAGCTAGATGCGAATTCCTCAGCTTTGGCTCTGACGAGGGGCCCACTGACTGGCATTTTTTTGTCCCTTGCTTGCTTAAACCACTTCACTACACATTCATCCATGTCAGGATTTTCTGGTCCTCGTGCTCTTTTCCTATCTTTGTCGCTGGCTTTACACACACTATTCAAAATCTTCTCTTTATTTTTTAGATACGTTGACAGTGTATTTGGCGGTATCCTGAATTCCTTAGCAATTTCAGATTTCTTCTTTTGTCCCTTTTCCACTTCCTGAATAACGGCAACTTTTTCGGCAAATGTCAATGATTTGTATTGGGTCCGTGTTGGTTTTGAAAGGGCCATGATGAACACAATAAGCGTTACTAAAACACACCAGTCTGTATATAGAGTACTGTGTAAAGAAAGGAACGGTCTCTCACTACAGGATACAGCTCGCACAGTAGAAACTCAAAAAGACTTAACCCTTCCACGATTGCAGGCAGACTGAACTGAAAGCAACAGTGAGGGTGGCTGACTGACGAGGCGTGGAACAAGGGACAATGGCAGACGGTCCATTACACGAGCCAGTCCCGTGTCATCACGAGATACTGGCGCCAATTCCATGAATTTTACACAAAGGACAAGCGTCTGTTCACAAAGGGCGATGCCTGCTTGTCTGTTTCCAGTCGTGTCTCTATTGTTACGTGGTCTAGCGCATACTGGAGGCGATTTTTTGTAGTTTGAGCAAAATTTTTATTTTGAATTAACCAAAAAAAGTTCGAATTACAGACGATATTTTTGCGCGGTTTTACATAGGATATTCAAGGGACCACGGTAAAAGTTCGAATTATCCACGAATTCGAATTATGCACGTTCGAATTAGCCAAGTTCTACTGTATTATAAAACTGTCTAACTTAGGTTTTATATTCGTCTATCGTTTACACCTTTTCACTGAACACTGAAGTTTGTATTTATTAACATTATTAATTTTTTCTTTCTACCTTGTATTCTTATTGTGGGATCATTCATTTATTCATTAATGGGTTGTGTTTCTGACCTTTTACTAGTATGGATAATTATTATTTTTATTTTTATTTTAAAACTTATAAACTTATTTATGTAACGTAGGGGACCATATTTTCGTTACGTTTCAACTTCCCCTCCAAAAGAAGTTTAGTTTACCTGAATATAATTTGGGTCAAAATAAACTTATATTTTTTTCATGACTTGGAATACCTTCCTTTTATTCATGTTTAGTTTTAATGGTAATTGATTGGATTTCTGAATGTAACATTTTTGACTAGTATTCACTTTTCTTTATAGGACAAAAATTCATTAATGATATTAATTCTCTTGCTTTGTTTTTTCAAACATTACTTGTCAATGATTGGTCACAATAATCAGTAAAAATTAGTTTTAACACTCTCATGGTTCTATTTACTTCTATAAATGCGTTTCTCCATTGATCTTCTGTCAGCTATCTTCTTTCTGTTTTCTTCCTTCATACTTTTGGAATCTGATGTCTATCTTCGCAGCGGTTTTATTATCCCTTAAATATTCAATTTCCCTAACATTCCCTAACATGTGAGATGGGACAGTCCAGAGAGGCACTTTTTGGCTACATACTCTGCTGGCCATACTACACTTCAATATAATACTGCTGGAATTCTTCTACAGACAGTTATAAAAAATAAAATATCATAATAGTCTCTTCATTTGACTAATAATAAACATCTTTGGGATTCTTTACGCTGTTGCGTTTTACATTTAATTATATATATTTCTTTTTCTTCTTGATTCCTTCTTATTTTCATTAGCTATTTTCAGATAACATTTTTGACAGTCATTATTTGTAAATACTTTTGACCTTCCTTCTTGTGACAGATGTTCTCCGCACTATTTCTTCCTTTATCATTTTCAATTCAAAGAAATTCTAAATTGTATTTGCATTAATTATTATCATTCTCTAGTTTCATTGTAATTATAGTCATTAAATTATCCATTGTTCTTCTTATTTTACCTTCTTGTCTGAGCACATTACCATTAATTGTTTTTATATATATTTTTTCTTATTCAATTTTAAATCATATTGTTTATAAATAATCATGTAATCTATTCTTCAATTCTCTTGGCGTTTTGTCATTTATCTTAAATCATATTGTTTCTAAGTATTTTGAGTAAGTTTTTCTTATATAGTTTTTTAATTTTTTCGGGTTTATTCTTAATATTTTCAAAATAATTTCTCGTAAACACATAGTAAGATGCTCTTACTTATTTTAGAATTTTGTCAGTTTTTTATTCTTAATATATTCTCGTCTGTCTTGTTAGGCATTTATGATTGGTGATGGTGTTTCGTCATGATACTTTTTTATAGATTCCTGATTGTATGTTCCCTTAATCCTTTTTGTGATAGGGTTCATTATTTCGTAAGTATTATTGTTATTATTTTTTGTTATTACATAGGGTCCTGTATACAATAATAATAATTTCTTCGTTATTCCCTCTAGAGTACTGGGTAACTCTCTGTTCCTTATTAATGTTCTTTCACCGACCTGGTATTTTATTGGTTTTGGGTGGTTCTTTTTATACTTCTTTTTCTGTTGTTCTGCTTTCTCCATTACTCTGTTATAGAATTTAATACTTTCAAATTGATACTCTGGGTTAATTGGAAAATTGATGATATCCTGGATTTCTCTAGGTGGAGGTTTTTCAAACATCACCGTATAAGGTGTATTTTCTATGGACTGATGGTATGATATATTGAGAAATTCTTCGGTAGGTAACAAGTATTCGTACCATCTCCTCTGTTGATCATGACAGTAAGTTCGGAGTATTCTGCCAACCTCCCTCAGCACTCTCTCCGCTGGATTGCTGCTGGGGTGGTAGACTGAAGTCTTATATGTTTTAATTCCATGTCTTAGAAGACTATCCCTCCATTTACTTCCTTTAAACTGCGTACCATGATCTGTGATAATGGATGTAGGTTTACCAATCTCTGGTATGTAGTGTCCAATGACTATCTCCAGTATTTTCTTGGCAGTGGCTCTGCTGATAGCATAAAGTTTAGTGTACTTGGTGAAGTGGTCGAAAATAATAATAATAAATTTGTAAATATCACTATAATAATAAATAATCCAAGAATAAATTTGTATATATGTTTCCCTCCACTGCGTGGGAACGGTCCACATATGTCCAGGAATACTTTCTCCAGCTTATGGTTGGATGTAATGGGAATCATTACTCCCTCCTTCTTCTCGTTGTTACATTTAACCATTTGGCAAATGTGACATGTTTGGATGGATTTTTGTACCTTTCGGTTAATATTCTTTATGTATACTTGTTCTTCCTTTACAAGGGCTTTAACTATTTTTATGGCTCCCATGTGTCCATATCTTATATGATAATCTAATATTAATTTATTTTCTACAGCTGGTGGAATTACTAATTTCCAGCTTTCTTGATTAGGGGTAACTTTAATAAATAATCTATCATCATGTACACAATAATATTTAGTAAGGATTTCGTCTGCATTTTGTACTCTCTGGCGTATGTTCATTAGTTTGGGATCCAGTTTTTGGTGTTGTTTAATTTCATTTGTGATGGTTTCCAAATCTTTTCTACTTTTAATGATATTGTAAACATTTGCTATTTGCTCCTTTTCTCCATCGAACGATTGGTCTTGTATGTTGATTCGGGACAAGATATCGGCTGCTATGTTCTTCCTTCCAGGTATATATTCCCAATGAATGTGATATTCTTGCAATGCAAGGACCCATCTAGTTAATCGACCATGACTGAGCTTACATCATTTTAGGAATGAGATGGATTTATGATCACTCCTTACTGTCACTGGGTATCCAAGTATATAGGTCCTGAACTTATTGCATGCGTATACTATACTCAGCAACTCTTTTTCAGTGACGTTACAGTTGCGTTCGCAGTTGTTCAGCACCCTGCTGGCGAAGCTAACAACCATGTGATGTCCTTCTTCATCTTCCTGATACAAAGTGGCTCCTAAGCTTACATTGCTTGCATCACAATTTAGATAGGAGGGTTTATTAAAGTCCAGGTGGTGCAGCATAACTGTCTCTAGAAATTTCTCTTTTATTAGTTGTAGAACTTTATCTTGTTCCGGTCCCCATGCCCATTTGTCCTTGGAGGATAGCTGTTTTTGGAATTTAGCAGTTATTTCTGAATAATTATCTTGGAACTTGCGATAATAGTTACAAATTCCGAGGAAAGATTGTAACTGTTTTCTGTTTTTTGGAGTAGGGAACTGTTGAATTGCTTCTACTTTCTCTTGTGATGGTGATATACCCATCTCTGTTAAATTAAAACCTAAAAACTTTACTTTGTTAGCAATAAATTTTGATTTGTTTAGTTTAAGTGTCACATTATTCTCTGACAGCTTTCTTAGTACTCGTTCCACCCTTGTGCAGTGTTCATCCCAATTAGAAGAGGTTATCAGTAAATCATCTACGTATACTGTGGTGAATTGCAGAGTTTCTTGTCCCAATATCTGGTCCATACATTTTACGAATATCGCAACAGAATTAATCAATCCAAAAGGTAACCTTTTAAACTGGTAGTTCCTTCCGTCGAAAAGGAACTCCATATATTTCCTACTATTTGGGTGCAACTCCACCTGCCAGTATCCGCATACAGTATCCCAGGTACTAATGTATTTGGTACCGTGAAATTTTTTCAGAATTTCTTCGATCTCGTCCTCAGATCCCCATCTCCTCTATTATTCTGATTATCGCGGTAATTATAATGGTTATTACCCCGATAATTATTATTCCTTTGATTATTATTTGTGTGGTTAGTCTGAGTTCTGTTCGGGTTACTATTTTGGTTTATTTGATTATTATTATTACTGTTTGAATTTTGTTGATGGTTGTTGCCATTGTATCTATTGTATTTAGTATTTAACATGCGGTTCCTCTGATACTGTCCCTCATGCTCATAATTTTCTAAAAATTTAGCCATGGCTTGGATAGTTTTAATCTGGCTATATATACGGGCGTTCTTTATCCCTTCCTCATAATGGTTGAGAGTTGTATCACCAAACACTCCTCGGGAATTCTGGGCTCCAGATTACGTCCCATGCACACCTTGCCTAGGAAGTATGATGTGGGAGATTGTCCTACGTTTGCCTCATACCGACCATTGCTTAAATTATTTCTTACCATATTTTGGGTCGACTCCGACCAATACTTCTCCCTAAACTGTTTTTTGAAATCTGTTATATCTTGAATATCGGGACGCACTGCCGTCCACCAATTGTCGTGGGTATCCTTAAACATTTTGTCGATCATTCCTCGGATAACATTTCAACGGTTCTCTCTATTCCGTGCTATCACTTCTTCTACCCTCTTCAGAAACTCCATGGGGTTACGCTTGTAATTCCGAAAATTGATTGACTCCTGGTTATCGTTGTTGGTTATATGAGTATTTTGGCATGTTCTATCCCGCCATGAATCCACTTCTTCTTGTATCTGTATTTCGCGTCAACGGATTTCCTCGATCTTCTCTTTATTCATACTTACTTGGCCTTCGACATTGTTTAAGTCATTATATACTCTCTCCATTCGTTCACCAATGTCAGTCTGTACTTGTGCTATTCCTTCCTTATTCTCCTCCCGTATTTGATGTACCTCTTGTTTAATCTTCTCGCATCTTTCTACAGTCTCCTGTTGGAGTCCTTCAACCATCATTTTATTTTCATTTTTTATGTCATTGATTTTATTTTGTATTTCCTCACGGACTTGTATCACTGTTTCATTGGTTTTTTCTAATTTCTCATTTGTTTCGGCTATTTCTTGTTTCCTTTCTTCATTGTTTTTGTCCATCTTTTGGTTAATTGTCACATGGATATTCTCAATTCTTTCATTAATCCGCCTTAAATTTTCTTCATTTATTTGTCGGATCTCTTCCTTCATTTGTCTTAAACCCTCATGTCATGTAATTCCTGTCAAACCTTTCGTTAATTTGGATTAAGCTTTCATTGTTCTTATCAAACTTCTCGTTCATCAGTTTTGAGGTTTCCTCGTGTTTCCTAAAATTCTCCTTGTTTTCCTCATTTATTTTCTTTAAATTCTCCTTATTTTCCTCATTTATTTTCTTTAAATTCTCCTTATTTTCCTTAATTTCCTCATTTATTTTCCTCAGATTTTCGTTAGTTTGTCTACTCTGTTCTGCCATAAATTTCATCATTTCTTGCCAATTTGGTTCTTCTCTGGCTCCCGCTTTATCTAGTTGGTCCCCTTGGGCATCTTCTTCAATATTTCCTTTTCTGTGTCCATAACTACTTCAGTTTCTTCTTTATCACCTTTCTGTTGTTCCATTTCACTGTCCGTGACTACTTCTATTTCTTCTTCCGTTTCTCGTTCCTTCGCCATCCTTTTAGAAACCCCTCTGGTATGCATTTTTTGTCTCTAATAGTTGCCTGCTCGAGTTAAGTAATAGTTATAGAATCAACGTTTTACTTAACTTAAGCCCTACACAAGTTGAGCGCCAATTTATAATCTACCGCTTGCTGCATCTTTTCTTACGTGTATGTCTGTTACTCTTCAAATAATATATGTGTTGTTGGTATTTATGTTTATGTATTATGTGTGGATCGGTTTCTCTTATAGAACCGCAATGTTTGATTATTGGTGAATAAACAATATCTTCTAATGTATGATCTTATTCAAATACTAAGAATATCTCAGTATTCTGTATTAACTTAGTGCTTCGGTAATAGTAGCGTTCAATACCGGTTGATATAGTGTGGAATTATAATTTTCTTATTCAAGACTAGCCCGCGTTTGAAGAGAAGAGAGGGAATCCTTATCTGTTTCTCGTTCTCTTTAATTCAACAGCGAGGTAGCGCTGTGGTTCACAGATGTTGGAAATTGTAGGTTAGTTACCCGCGTACAATAATTCCTACGTTACACTCTCTACTTATATTACAACTTGTTCATGCGGCACTAAATATTATATAAATGATAAGATATCGTTAAATTCTGAAATGATTCTTTATTATGATTTTTTATTTCTTGACAACAAAGTTCTTCCTTTACGGAGATACAAAAGTCGATCATATTAGAAGTAATCGATTATCGATCGGATTCAGGGTTATATATTATTTTAATTATTATGGTATTTCTTTAAACACAGGGAGTGAAGGTTCTTTCAACTATTAGTAAGGTCAGAAAATGCATAAATAGGATTACAAGGTATCACAATATAGTACTAATTTCTTATTAAATATTATTTAAAATAAATGGAGTTTTACCGTCCGCTGGACATCGTTACTTGGTAAGGCCGTGTACAGCCAACCTCGTCGCAGTGTTTGGTCAATAACGGAATACAGATGAATTAATCCTCGCCAGTCTTCACTCCAAGTTCGAAATAATAGTTGAAGTCTTGGTCCTGGGATGATGCAGAAATGCCGCTCCTTTTGTTCACCAATGTCCGATTCTTGTGATTACGGGTTTCAATGTATTTCATGTCATGTCCAACTACGCTTTTTCTATTGAATTGTGGAAGATGACGTTCAAGTATAATTTGGTGTTTTGTTCTAGTTCTTTATAATACTGGATTATATAACTCTATCCAGGTAGTTATTTCTCTGCATAGGATTATTAATTAAGTTAATGATTACTCATTATATTGAGTTTTATTGGTAGAGTTCTTCCTTTAGATTTTCGTCGCTTTTGATGTTTAGGTTTATTATTATTCAGTTATATAAGACTGTCGATTGTCAGTGAACCATATTATGGTTATTTATTACTTAATTTTATTCACAATTGTATTGTTTTAATTTAATTTGATCAATTCTTTTCTGAGTGCATTAAACTAATCCGTCTTCGTTCATGGATAATAATTCAATAATCGAATCAACAAATTTTATATCTCTCGTCGTCCTTGACAACCATCCTGTCTTCTCTTATTGGACATTATATATAATACTACAACCATTATCATACAATGTTCTTACACTCATTAAAATACTCCTTTACTAAATTTGCATTATATCTTATTATACCTTTACATATAGTTTGTTACTAAATTATATACATTTTGCTGTCGTTTCCTCTTAATTTACTTACTCTAACAAGTATTATTTTTCTGTTACAAAATATTACCTTTCGGTATCACTGTACTATTGCATTTTGAGATTTTATTTAAATTGAATTTATTTATCTGCTATCAGCAATTATTATTAACTTCTCCTAACTCATTATATTCTATTTAGTATTTTTTACAAATTTCTTTACCTAACCTTTCTGACCTGACTTACTATACAGTGTTACTAGTTTTAGGCCTATCATTACATTTTTATCTACTTCTGATTTTAATTTGTTACTACTTGCATTATTATAGAATCCTTCATTTGTTTATTATACGATTACACTAAACCCTTTTGTATCTCATTAACAATTATAGCCTTTCTGGCCAAGTTTACAATTATAATCTGCCTACTAACTAAGTACATGTATGCAAAACGTTTAACAACAGCTCTCTAATGACATATTGATAACACAAAACATCAAATTAATATCAGTTAATTGATATTCTTTTAAAAGAATTACTCCACTTGCTACATACAAAAAACAACATAACTATCATGATAATAATACAACATGATACAACGTAATAACAGGTACATTTTTATGAAATAAATCATGCACTAATTAATCATTCTCCTCTCATTTAAATCATCAATTACAGTAGAACTTGGCTAATTCGAAGCTGAAGGGAGCAGTAAAAAATTCGAATTATCCAAAAATTCGAATTAGGAAAGTTTTAATAAGGGTAGAGAAATCAAATCAAAAACCGAAATTCAGTAAAGCAAATATGTTATTTTATTAAACAATTTCCTTATACATATGTATTACAAACGTATAAACACGTTTCAGTACAAAATATACCATTTACAGTTTTTTTTTTAAAGTTAGAAACTTTTGATTGCATTTTGCAGTTAATACACTCAGTTGTAGTAAACTCTTCAAGTTTATTAAATGCTTGGAAAATAGCGTCACTTACGTTCTGCTGTCCTTCAACAAACAGTCTCAAGTCTTGAATGTAATTTGATGCCTGTGAAGCCGTTGGAATCGGTATCTCTGGAAGTTCTAGCTGGTCCCCTTCTTCATCTGAAGATGCACCATCATTTCTTTTGTTCATAACATCAGCCACGATCTCCGCATCTGTCTGTTCACCGAACACCGCCAAGTCTTCATCCATGTTTACAAACTCTTCGTAACGAATGCCTGCGTCATGTCCAACATCTTCCCAGTTATCCGCTGTGGGTACGACTTCTCTAGCAAGTTTATTCTCCTCTTCACCTTCAATGTGGCAGAAACCACCTTTACGAAAGCAATTAGCAATTGTTTTTTGCGTAACTTGGTCCCAAGCACTGTTGCACATGCGGGCAGCTTGAAGGATGTAAATCTTGATAGTATTTTCGTACTCATCTAAATAAGCACCTGACAGAATGTTTTGGACCACAAGCCATCTGTAAAAATGCTTAACATTTTTTATTACACCTTGGCTCATAGGTTGAACTACTGAAGTCATGTTTGGGGGGAAAACACAACCTTTACATTTTCCATCACAGGAATAGTGTTGTGCGCTGTACATTTGTCAATAAACAAGACGATTCTTCTGTTTTGATTCCGAAATTTCCTGTTGATTTTCAAAAGCCATCTTTCGAAATCTCACCTGTCATCCAAGCTTTATTGTTTGATTCATATTCAACTGGTTTTTTTTTTACATTTTTGAAACAACGTGGGTTGGCTGACTTCCCTATCATTAGCAAAGGCAGTTTTTCCAAGCCATCCATGTTTGCTCCGACTAAAAGTGTTATGCACTCCTTGCTGTGTTTGCCGCCACTAGAACTTTCTCCTTTAAAAGCAAGTGTTGTGTCGGGGGTGCATTTGAAGAATAAGCCCGTCTCGTCTACGTTAAAAATGTCTTTAGCGTCTCTATCAGAAATCATTTGCAACAAATCATCTTTCCATGAATTTGCAGCTTCAACGTTAACAGACCCACTTTCCCCACAAACAGTTTTGAAAGATATGCCATTCCTTTCTTTAAAACCATCGAGCCAACCAGTGCTGGCCTTAAAATCATTTTTCCCTAAGCTAGATGCGAATTCCTCAGCTTTGGCTCTGACGAGGGGCCCACTGACTGGCATTTTTTTTGTCCCTTGCTTGCTTAAACCACTTCACTACACATTCATCCACATCAGGATTTTCTGGTCCTCGCACTCTTTTCCTATCTTTGTCGCTGGCTTTACACACACTATTCAAAATCTTCTCTTTATTTTTTAGGTACGTTGACAGTGTATTTGGCAGTATCCCGAATTCCTTAGCAATTTCAGATTTCTTCTTTTGTCCCTTTTCCACTTCCTGAATAACGGCAACTTTTTCGGCAAATGTCAATGATTTGTATTGGGTCCATGTTGGTTTTGAAAGGGCCATGATGAACACAATAAGCGTTACTAAAACACACCAGTCTGTATATAGAGTACTGTATAAAGAAAGGAACGGTCTCTCACTACAGGACACAGCTCGCACAGTAGAAACTCAAAAAGACTTAACCCTTCCACGAATGCAGGCAGACTGAACTGAAAGCAACAGTTCGTCAGTGGCTGACTGACGAGGCGTGGAACAAGGGACAATGGCGGACGGTACCATTACACGAGCCAGTCCCGTGTCATCACGAGATACTGGCGCCAATTCCACGAATTTTACACAAAGGACAAGCATCTGTTCACAAAGGGCGATGCCTGCTTGGCTGTTTCCAGTCGTGTCTCTATTGTTACGTGGCCTAGCGCATACTGGAGGTGATTTTTTGTAGTTTGAGCAAAATTTTTATTTCGAATTAACCAAAAAAATTTTGAATTACAGACGATGTTTTTGCACGGTTTTACATAGGATATTCAAGGGACCACGGTAAAAGTTCGAATTATCCACGAATTCAAATTATGCACTTTCGAATTAGCCAAGTTCTACTGTATTATAAAACTGTCTAAGTTAGGTTTTATATTCGTCTATCGTTTACACCTTTTCACTGAACACTGAAGTTTGTATTTATTAACATTATTAATTTTTTCTTTCTACCTTGTATTCTTATTGTGGGATCATTCATTTATTCATTAATGGGTTGTGTTTCTCACCTTTTACTAGTATGGATAATTATTATTTTTATTTTAAAACTTATAAACTTATTTATGTAATGTAGGGGACCATATTTTCGTTACGTTACAATATATATATATATATATATATATATATATATATACACATATATAATATTATACATCATCAAATTATAATATATTACTTCTGCAAGTCATTGATATTATTTTTTAATTGTCCTGATGTATGTTTCACCGATAGAATCAGTATCTTCAGAGGTTTATACAGGGTGGCGCAGGGAAACAGGAAAATTTGAAGTTGATGTTGGCAGCCCTGTAGATGTAGCAGAAGTGAAACTGTCTGTCTAGCAGTAACAGACATTTAGTTACCATGCAGTGGAGCAGTGCAGAGCATGCGATCGCCATAAGGGCGTTTTACCGACATGGTGACAGTTTGAGAGCTGCACAATGAGAGTTTCGGCGCCACTATCAGATCCCGCCCCGCGGTCAATTTCCTTCGTTACACGCAATCGAAACGTGGGTTCGTAATTTTGAAGAGACTGGTTCAGCTTTGAAGAAAAAGCCTAGTGGGGGTGTACGCTCTGTACGTACCCCAGAAAACATTGATGCCGTGCAAGCTGCCATCTTAAGGAGTCCTCGTCGTTCGGTGCGAAACATTGCCTCGTCATTGCAGCTCGGACGTCGGAGCGTTCAAAGAATACTCCATGAACTTCAATTTCAACCGTACAAACTTCAGATTGTGCAACAACTGAATCCTAATGATTGTGCATTGCGCCTGCAAATTTGTGAACAATGGTTGGCTAAAATCAATGAGGATGCTAACTTCATTTAAAATCTTTGGATGTCCGATGAAGCCCATTTTCACTTAAGTGGATACGTGAATAAGCAGAACTTCCGTTACTGGGCTCAAGGAAACCCTGGTTAGCTTCACCAGCGTCCATTACACAGTACCAAAGTTACCGTATGGTGTGCAGTGTCGTGTCATGGGTGATAGGCCCTTACGTTTTTGAAGATGAACGAGGCACTGCTGTCACTGTGACGTCTGAACGTTATGTCAACATGCTAGAGACATTTTTGGTTCCAAGACTCCATACTTTTCCAAATCTTGACATTCAGCACACCTGGTTTCAACAGGATGGAGCCACCTCACACACTCCCAGTCTATGGGAGCAGTGAAACGTTTGTTTGGGGATTGCATAATTTCAAGGAATGCTAACATCGCTTGGCCGCCCCGATCTCCAGACCTTTCAGTCTGTGACTTCTTTTTATGGGGACATCTGAAGAGCATCGTGTACCAGACTAGACCAAGAACCCTTTCTCAGCTCAAGACACAGATTGAAGAGGAAATCACCAAAATCCCAGGTGACACATTGCGCCGCGCTATGCAAAACCTACAGAAACGACTTACTGAATGTGTACGGCAAAATGGGCACCATTTAACTGATGTAATTTTTAAAAAGTGATGTCTAATATAATTTCCAGTCTTGTAGAACATATTTTGAGCCTCAAATAAAGTTTTGTAACGTTCCTTCATTTTTTTCTAATTATTTCAAATTTTCCCGTTTCCCTGCGCCACCGTGTATATAATATTCAAGAATACTGCAAGAAACTCATAAAGGTACTTATAAAGAAGTGTGTGTGTATGTGTGTGTTGCGATGTACAGGGGTCGCATAGAATAAGTAGTCAGTTTATCGTATAGTGGAATGCTTCAGATATATAAATGATTTTTTTCAAGTCGCACTAATAATTTAATACTGTTTCTGATAACAAAATAAAACTAATTAAACTGTCTCTGTTGACCTTTTTTTACAATTTTAAAATAATTTTCTCTTGTATTCTAATACGTAAGTATTTTATTTTTATGAGTTCTTTTGTCTGTAAGTTTATAAGTGTTTTTTAATCAAGTGTATAACAAATAATTTCACTTCCCTTTACAATGGATGATGCGATGTCGATCCTCCGGTCCGGAAAACAGATGTGGTTGTTCCTTCTGGATACTGCTCTGCAATCTCCTCCTGTTGTCCAGCATTCAGGGTCGTTCTCGGGTTGGGTATTTCTACAATTTGTAGTAAATTAATTTTTAATTGTAATTTTTTGTGTATTAAACATAGACACTACTACAGCAAACTTGAAGTGTCCTTTTAAACGCTTATGCAGACAGCCTTGTACTATACCGGATTAGCAATCAATATTCAATCAACTCGCGAACTTTCTGACTTGTACTTGTGCGCTATTGTAGACCAGTCATCTAAACTGGCAGCGATACGACTAAGTGTTATCAAGTTCAGAGAGAGACTGAATTATACAATAGGAAGAACAAATTCCAACTAACATTTTAGCCAATTTCATTGGCCAAAGTATTCCCTTTATCTGCAGCCTAAGTTATGATACCTTAAGTCATGCACCATACTGTCTGTGAACAAAGTTAAGCTTCAAAAAAACAGTCTAATTTTATTACTTTTCATAGTCAGAGTTCAAAATCATTTTCAAAGGTCATAAAACTTTCTTTATAAAAACTCATATATTTAGTTCTTAATTTATGAACAAATATTACCACTCAATATGTTTTTTATTTATACATATTAAATGTGCAAATTTTTATTTTCACAAAAGTTATTGATTTTAATTGTCTTGTTGATACATCCTCTTCATTCACTTTTTTAAATATTATTATATACTCAAACTTTCACTAGTGAACACTTACTTTTGGTTTTATGTCCCAAACGTTTCGACGTGGTGTCCGTCTTCCTCAGTGGGATTTGAAATACAGAGTGTCAGTACAAAGTAACCGTTATGGGTTGTAGGTGTGTGTGGTGGGGGTTGCTGATGGGAGGGAATTGGCGCTGGGATTCAAAGTGTGTGTTTGAACAAGTGTATCAAAAATTATATGTGATCTATAGTGTAATTGGTCATTTAATATGTTGTTTGGTTGTAGTTATATTTCATATTGTTCTGCTGTGTTTAGTTTTCTACTTTTAGGTAAGTAGTGTAGTATTTCCATGTTGTGTTCTATGTTTGTGTAACCATGGTTTTCATTTTGTAAATGTGTGGCGAATGTGGAGTGTATGTAGTCTGTGGTGAGGGCTTTTAAATGTTCAGAGTATCTTGAGGAAAAAGATCTTCCCGTCTGGCCGATGTAGAACTGGTTACAATCACTGCAGTTTAATTTGTAAACACCTGTTTTGCTGTATGTGTCTGTGTCTTTGATAGTATTATTTATGTGTTTCTTGATGGTGTTGTTAGTCCTGTATGCTACTTTATAATTGTGTTTCCTGAATGTATTAGCAATTTTGTGTATGTTGGAATTGTAGTATGTGAGTGTGATGTATTTACTGGGTTGTGTACTGTTGGTTTTATGTGTTTTACTTTATGTGTTTAGGATGCGTTTGTATAGTTTGTTTATTAAATCGGGATTGTATCCATTTTTGACTGCTATATATTTGAGTGTGTTGAGTTTTTCTTGGTAGTCGTGTGTTTTGGGGTACTGAAGTGAGCCTATGGAGCATGTAGTTGAAAGCTGCATGTTTGTGTTGAGTTGGGTGGTTGGATGAATTATGTATGACCATGTCTGTTGTGGTGGGTTTTCTGTGTATTTTGTATGTGTGTGTGTTGTGTGTTTTGGTAATTGTAAGGTCCAGGAAGTTTATGCTATTGTTTTGTTCTAAATCTAGTGTGAATTTTAATTTATGGTGTATAGTGTTAATGTATTTGTGGAAATTTTCAATTTGTCTTTTGTTGCCGTTGTATAGGAGTAAAATGTCATCAACATATCTGCGCCAATATATGATTTTGTTGGTGTATTTGCTATTGTTTAATATGTGTTCTTGTTCTATGGTATGTACGAATATTTCCGCTAGTATCCCTGATATAGGGGAGCCCATGGGTAGTCCATCTGTTTGTGTGTAAATCATGTTATTGTGTGAGAAATAATTTTGTTCGGTGATAATTTTGGTGAGATGGATGATCTCTTTTATGTGTGTTTCTGGTGTGTTATTTAGTTTTAGTAAGTGTTCTAATATTGTTATAGTTTCTTTTATGGGTACATTGGTGTATAGGTTTGTTATATCAAAAGAAGCTAGTGTTGAATTGTGTGGAATGTGGACATGTTGAGTTTTATTCACCAGATCTAAATTATTTTTGACGGTGGTGTTGTTTGTTAAATTTATGTTGTTTCTGATTAATTTATCTAAGTGTCTAGCTAATTTGTGTGCGGGTGCTTGTGTGTTGTTTATAAGTGGTCTGATGGGGATATTAGGTTTGTGTATTTTTGGTAGTGCATTCAGTGTAGGGGGGTTTAGTGTTTGGATTTCGTTATTATGGTGTTTTTGTTCGTGTTGTTGTGTGTGTTGTAATTTGCGTTTTATGTCGTGTCGTATAGTATCTTGGTCGTTGTTACGCATGTGTTGTATGGCCGTTTCAGCATCTATGACTATGTCGCGTTAAAACCTTTTATTATTGTTGTTAATGGTTGTATTGTTTCTTAAATTGTGTTTTAGGCCTTTATCTAATAGGGTTATTTCTGCTTTACTGAAATTGGTCTTTGTTATATTTACTGTACGTGTGTGAAATTTGTGTGTCGGTGTAGGGACTGTTTCGTTTCTGCGTGTTAAGATGCTATTGATTTTCCTGTTTTGTCTTTCTTGTATTTTTGATTGGAGTTTCTCCACGGAACAACACAGAGAAACTCCAATCAAAAATACAAGAAAGACAAAACAGGAAAATCAATAGCATCTTAACACGCAGAAACGAAACAGTCCCTACACCAACACACAAATTTCACACACGTACAGTAAATATAACAAAGACCAATTTCACTAAAGCAGAAATAACCCTATTAGATAAAGGCCTAAAACACAATTTAAGAAACAATACAACCATTAACGACAATAGTAAAAGGTATATATGCGACATAGTCATAGATGCTGAAACGGCCATACAACACATGCATAACAACGACCAAGACACTATACGACACGACATAAAACGCAAATTACAACACACACAACAACACGAACAAAAACACCATAATAACGAAATCCAAACACTAAAAAATATAAAACGTAAATTACAAGAACACAACCTAACCATACTCAAAGCAGATAAAGGTAACATAAACATCATAATAGAAAAACAGGATCTAAATAACAAAATCGAAACATTTTTTATTGAAAACAACATAACCAAATTAAATAAAGACCCCACCACAAAATATCACAAACAAATAAATAAAATCACAAATAACACAAAACACATAATCACACCTGACAACATCAAATATCTGAAACAAATTAAACCAAACCCCCCTACACTGAATGCACTACCAAAAATACACAAACCTAATATCCCCATCAGACCACTTATAAACAACACACAAGCATCCACACACAAATTAGCTAGACACTTAGATAAATTGATCAGAAACAACATAAATTTAACAAACAACACCACTGTCAAAAATAATTTAGATCTGGTGAATAAAACTCAACATGTCCACATTCCACACAATTCAACACTAGCTTCTTTTGATATAACAAACCTATACACCAGTGTACCCATAAAAGAAACTATAACAATATTAGAACACTTACTAAAACTAAATAACACACCAGAAACACACATAAAAGAGATCATCCATCTCACCAAAATTATCACCGAACAAAATTATTTCTCACACAATAACATGATTTACACACAAACAGATGGGCTACCCATGGGCTCCCCTATATCAGGGATACTAGCAGAAATATTCATACATACCATAGAACAAGAACACATATTAAACAATAACAAATACACCAACAAAATCATATATTGGCACAGATATGTTGATGACATTTTACTCCTATACAACGACAACAAAAGACAAATTGAAAATTTCCACAAATACATTAACACTATACACCATAAATTAAAATTCACACTAGATTTAGAACAAAACAATAGCATAAACTTCCTGGACCTTACAATTACCAAAACAAACAACACACACACACACAAAATACACAGAAAACCCACCACAACAGACATGGTCATACATAATTCATCCAACCACCCAACTCAACACAAACATGCAGCTTTCAACTACATGCTCCATAGGCTCACTTCAATACCCCAAAACACACATGACTACCAAGAAGAACTCAACACAATCAAATATATAGCAGTCAAAAATGGATACAATCCCGATTTAATAAACAAACTACACAAACGCATCCTAAACACAAAAAGTAAAACACATAAAACCAACAGTACACAACCCAGTAAATACATCACACTCACATACTACAATTCCAACACACACAAAATTGCTAACACATTCAGGAAACACAATTATAAAGTAGCATACAGGACTAACAACACCATCAAGAAACACATAAATAATACTAACAAAGACACAGACACATACAGCAAAACAGGTTTTTACAAATTAAACTGCAGTGATTGTAACCAGTTCTACATCGGCCAGACAGGAAGATCTTTTTCCTCAAGATACTCTGAACATTTAAAAGCCCTCACCACAGACTACATACACTCCACATTCACCACACATTTACAAAATGAAAACCATGGTTACACAAACATAGAACACAACATGGAAATACTACACTACTTACCTAAAAGTAGAAAACTAAACACAGCAGAACAATATGAAATATAACTACACCCAAACAACATATTAAATGACCAATTACACTATAGATCACATATACTGTTTGATACACTTGTTCAAACACACACTTTGAATCCCAGCGCCAATTCCCTCCCACTAGCAACCCCCACCACACACACCTACAACCCATAACGGTTACTTTGTACTGACACTCTGTATTTCAAATCCCACTGAGGAAGACGGACACCACGTCGAAACGTTTGGGACATAAAACCAAAAGTAAGTGTTCACTAGTGAAAGTTTGAGTATATAATAATATTGATTTTAATATGTTTTTTATTATTATCCCGTAACATAGTTATACATACCCGTACATACGCACTTACCATATGCCTACGTATATTCTCGCACCACTTCACAACACTACTTGTTTTTTTTTTTACTGTTGACTTAAACTAACTTTAACATGTATCTTATTGTCTATTATACAATGTCCGAACCTGCCAGTCTTTACTTAGACAAATTTTCATTGCAACATGCTATCTTACACTTGGAGTTAAATTATAATTTCACATGCGAATTCCACCTATTGCAATATATATAAATTTATTAATTTTACCAGTATAAAAAATCCTCCGCTCAACAGTCCGTTAAAGACCAAGGCGTACCGCGCGGCTTTTTGTGTTTGTGTCACGGTGTATGGCTAGTACTACGTGTCACCAGCCGCTAGTTGCGGTATTCACAGCCAGGAGGCGGCGCTGTTATCTCAGTGCCTACTCAGTTTGCCTCACGACGCTGAGTGCACGCCGTACGGAACCTCCGCCGGGAATTGAACCCGGGACCACGAGCGCATCAATCGCTCGCGTTAGCCACTAGACCACCTGGAGGCTCTTACCAGTATAAAGATAGTAAATTTTAAGTCGTTTCAGTTTCTGCTGTTTTCAATTATCCACGTAATGCATGAAGAAACTGAACAATATGTACACTGTTCAAAACAGCTGATAATTCATAGTTAGCAATAGAGTAGAATTCTATTCAAAGTTAGGAAACATAAAAATGCAAATAAAATTAAAAATTCAGAGCGATGCAAATTAAAATTTTGAGTCACCACCTGATAAGAAATGAAGTGTAATGTTTAATGTTAATAACCCAAACATGTAGTATTTGACTCATACATACAAATAGGTGATAAAAATTATCAGTGGCATAATTACAGGAATGATCAATCCCCCCCCGAGGTATGAACCTTCATCCTTTGTAACATGTTAACGTATGCATATTGTAACCCAGTTGCATGTATTAAATGTGTATTCATGAAGGCTCATGTATAACTGTAGAAATAAAAGGAAATTACAATGTTTGTAAATTAATAAAATAAAGTTAGAGGTTTCTCAGTAATTACAATTACTCAACATTTAGTAAATAATGTACATTTTTGCAAGTGTAAAAAACAATTATCATGCACAAAAATACGAAGACAGAGCCAATTATTTTACCTTACTTTTTCAAGTTTATCTTTCCCATATAAATTTGTCAATGTTATGACTCCTCCACTCTAATATCTCTGTGGTTTGATCCATCATGTTAGCCCATGCAAATTAGCAGTTTCTTGACTTTAATTTAGAAGAATTAGAAGATTTTTTGCTGGTGTACAATAAAAGTAACGTATTTCAGCATGCACTGAAAGTTGCTTGAAGTATTCTTGGAACAACATCCTTAACTTAAAAGTTCAAAGGGATTAAAAAAAATATAGTATTTAAAAATGTATTCAGAAATATTAATTTTTGCTATATTTATTAAGAAATACAACTATTTCATTAACGACTCGGAACACAAAGTTTTTTATGAGTAAAAACATAAAGTTTTACCTTACAACCTGAACCGGTTTTCACTTTTAAAAAGCTTCTTCAGAGGTTGCCGCTGGTAGCGCTGTCCGTCCTGTTGTGGGGTGAGATATGTTCGAATAATGCGTGTGATTTGAATTGTATCTGTTCATTTAGGATGTTGTTTTTATGTATTTTCGTGTGTTTGTATATTTCCAATTGTTCTAGGGTATCTAGTTTTCGGCCTTTTGTGTGTACGTGTAGAATGTCATGTTATTGTCGATGTTCTTGTATGTGTGGTTTGCTTCAATGAGGTGGTTTGCAAAGGTGGATTCTGTAGTGGAGTGGAGTGCCTTTGTGTGTTCAATGTATCTCTGTTTGAAGCTACGTCCTGTCTGGCCTATGTAGAATTTGTTGCAATTTGAGCAATTTAGTTTGTAAACACCAGGTAGATCGAATTTGTTTTGTGCTTTGTGTGTGTGTTTTGATAGTGTGTGTTCTGTTTTGTTAGTAGTTTTGTAAGCGATTCTGTATCCTGCTTTTTTGAATTTGTGGGCTATTTTTTCAGTTTGTTTGTTGATGTATGTTAGTGTTATGAATTTGTTGTTTTCTGTCTTTGTCTGTTGTTTGTTTTGTCTTTTGTGTAGGAGTTTATTGACTATTGTTCTGTCGTATCCGTTAGATTCTGCTAGATATTTTATCGTGTTTAGTTCGTCTTTGTAGTCTTTTTCATCTAGGGGGATGTTGTTAAGTCTATGTATCATGGTTCTGAAGGCAGCTAATTGTATTGTATTTGGTGATTGGAGGAGTTGTGTACTAGTGTGTTAGTTGTAGTTGGTTTTCTGTATATACTGAATTTGTGCCTGTGTTCAAGTTTTGTGAAGGAGAGGTCTAAGAAGTTTATGGTATTGTTGTGTTCGTATTCAGCAGTAAAGGTTATGTTTTTATGTATTTTGTTTATGTGCGTTAGTAACTGTTCACATTGTCTTTTGTTTCCCCTGTATAGTATTAGAATGTCATCAACGTATCTGTGCCAATATAGTATTTTATGTGAGTGCCTGCTATTGTTTGTGAGTATTTTTGTTTTTCCTAAGTGTTGGAGGAAGACTTCTGCTTGAATGCTGGATATGGGGGAGCCCATGGGTAGACCATTATTGTGTGTGTAATATTTATTGTTATAAGTAAAGTAGTTTTGTTTTGTGATAATGTTCAGAGTTTCTGATAATTTTGTCTAGATGTTTTGTGAGTTTGTATGCAAGGGCATTACGGTAGTTGACAATGGGGCGGATCGGAATATCTTCTTTATGGATTTTGGGAAGCGCTTGGAGGGTAGGGGCTGATGGTCGGATTTGTTTCATGTAGGGCTTTTGTTTGTGTGTCATTATGTGTTTGGCTTTGTTGACTAGTTGTTTTACTGTGTTTTGGTATCTGTCGGTGGGGTCGTGTTTTAGTTCTGTGATGTTGTTCTGTTCCATGAAGTTTTGTACTTTGTTGTGTAGGTTGTCTGTGGAGATGATTACAGTCGTGTTGTCTTTGTCTGCTTTTACAAATGTGATGTTGTGTTTGTGTGCCTTTTCCCTCAGTTTGATGGCTGTGTGTATTTCTGAGTTGTGGTTGTTGTTGTCTGGTGTTTTATGTGCTCCTATTATATTGTTTATACAGTAGAAGCCCGATATAGCGCGGTCCGATATACCGCGGATTCGGATATAACGCGGTGAAGAGTATGTCGCCCGTTATTAGCGAAAACTCTTACTTGTAGAGAGTGAGTAAATTATGAAGTGTTTATCGTGACTTCCGTAGCCACATTGGAATGCGTTGCGTTTATTGTAAACAAATGCTTGTTGTTGGAAACAGCGTTGTAAACAACAGCCAGAATTGCCAGTTCAAGTGTACCTGTAGACATAAACAATTGCCCCGTATTTAGAGTCTCTACGTTTCTAAGAATTCATGCCAAGGCAAGCAGCCAACTAAATCCCTTCTCTCCCTCATACTCTGATATTATCTTATCAAAGTGTATAGTCTTTGTCATAAATTCGCATAGTGTAGAGTTTTGTGATGTCGCAGAAAAGAAAAGCATATTCTTTGAGTGATAAACTCATGAAGGAAGAAGATAAACTTAAAAGTTTTGTGAACACAGTTGAAAGTGAAGTGGGGTTGCAAAGAAAAAAGACTAAAGTAGGTAAGGATAGTGAACTAGATGAGTGTCTGTACAGGTGGTTTTTAATAAAACGAAGTGAAGGTGTGCCACTGTCAGGACCAGTTATTAGAGCTCAAGCTGTGAAATTCCATAGTGATTTACATGGCAACAGTGACTTTAATGCATCTGATGGGTGGTTTTCGCGATGGAAATCTCATCATGGTATAAGCCAGATAAGCATTGAAGGGGAAGCACGATCATGTGACAGTGAAGCTGCAGCACTTTTTCCTCAGGCATTAAACAAATAATGATCGATAACGATTTAAATGACCATCAAGTGTATAACTGTGATGAAACTGCTCTGTATTTTCGAATGCTTCCTACCAGAACTCTGGATGTGAATAATTCAATAAATAAATCTGGATTAAAAATAAATAAGGATAGAGTTACCCTCCTGTTTGCCACAAATAAATCAGGCAGCCACAAAGTTAAACCTCTCTGTATAGGGAAAAGCCGAAATCCTAGATGCTTTCAACATGTTAAACATGACGTCATTACCCATCACATATCGTAATACAAAAAATGCTTGGATGACAAGTGATATTTTCGGTAAATAGTAAATGGTTCCATGAAGAATTTGTCCATCTGTGAGAAGCCACCTGCGGTCACTCAACCTCGAAGAAAAAGCTGTACTGACCCTTGACCACTGTCCAGCACATCCACCTGCTGATATGCTACAGTCAAGAGATGGGAAAATCGGAGTCATGTTCTTGCCGAAAAACACTACAGCACTGATCCAGCCATTAGATCAAGGCATCATAAAAGCGTTTAAAGTGCATTACCTCCGTGAACTTCTGAGCGCTATAGTGAATTCTGATGAGGAAATGGAAATTTACCTTAAGTCAATAAACCTGAAAACAGTTGCGTATTCAATAGGTCTTGCATGGGAAAGTATTAGTACGGCTACGATTCAGAATTGCTGGAAGAAATGTTTCTTTGAACAAAACATCGCCGATGGAAATTGCTCTGTTGCCGATTCACTAATAGTGATGTACAGTCTGCGAGTAGTGCTCTGCATTGCAACTTCACTCTAGATGACTTGAATGACTGGGCAGAAGTTGACAACGGTGAGCCTGTTACAGAATGTATAGGAGATAAAGATATCATCGATGCAGTCCGAAATGCAAATTGCGAAGAAAAAGAAGACGATGACGATGATGGAAATGAAAATGGGGTGGAAGTGAAAGAAGTTATTCCAAATGTTAGTGAAGTGATAATACAGATAAACAAAGTAATTTCGTGGATGGAGAGGCAAAGTGAATCTAATAATGTTCATCTGCTGCACCTCGCGTTTATAAAACAATACGCGGAAAAGAAACGCTGTGCATTATCCCGTCAAACAACAATTACGGACTTTTTTAAGACCAACAATTAGGCCTACAGTAGGTCGAGTGAGCAATGTATAAATAGTGTATTTTATATTCCATTGGATTAAAATAGATTAAAATATTGGATTAAAATACAGTTTTCTTATTTTTTATTTCTACATTTGGTGACGTAATTTACGTACAGTATATAGTAGTGCATTATGCTGTAGCCTTTTTCCTGGTCCTCCCTCCCCATCATTTGTCACTGTACAGGTCACCTTCTGATATACCGCGGTTACGCCTATAACGCGGGGGAAAGTATGTCACCCGACAACCCCGCTATATCGGGCTTCTACTGTATTATGTCTTAGTGTGTCTTGATGTTCTGGTGCTGTGTTTTGTATATTTGTTTCAGTGTCAACATGAGTTTTGTTAGTGTTTGGTTGTTTTGTTTGTAATGTATGTTATGTTTTAGGCCTTTATCAAGGAGTGTTTGTTCGTTTTTAATGATTGTGACGTTCGTGAGGTTTACTGTACGTGGGTAGAATTTGTGTGAAGGGATTATATTTGTGCTGATTGGTGTCAGGTTTTCATTTGTATGTTAGTGTTATGAATTTGCTGTTTTCTGTTGTTTGTTTTGTGTAGGAGTTTATTGACTATTGTTCTGTTGTATCTGTTGGATTCTGCAAGATATTTTATCATGTTTAGTTCGTCTTTGTAGTCTTTTTCATCTAGTGGGATGTTGTTAAGTCTATGTATCATAGATAAAATAAACACGATAAAATATCTAGCTGAATCCAACGGATACAACAGAACAATAGTCAATAAACTCCCACACAAAACAAACAACAGACAAACACAGAAAACAGCAAATTCATAACACTAACATACATCAATAACCAAACTAAAAAAATAGCCCACAAATTCAAAAAAACAGGATACAGAATCGCATACAAAACTACAAACGAAACAGAACATACACTATCAAAACACACACACAAAGCACAAAACAAATTCAATCTACCTGGTGTTTACAAGCTAAACTGCTCAGATTGCAACAAATTCTACATAGGCCAGACAGGACATAGCTTCAAACAAAGATACACTGAACACACAAAGGCACTACACTCCACTACAGAATCCACCTTTGCAAACCACCTCATTGAAGCAAACCACACATACAAAAACATCGACAATAACATGGACATTCTACACGTACACACAAAAGGCCAAAAACTAGACACTCTTGAACAATTGGAAATATACAAACACACAAAAACACATAAAAACGACATCCTAAATGAACAGACACAATTCAAACCACACGCATTATTCGAGAACATATCACACCCCACACACACAACATCGATCCTTCGAAAATCGATACCGTTGCCAAGAACAAGACGGACAGTGCTCCTAGAGGCAGCCTCTGAAGAAGCTTTTTAAAAGCGAAAACTGGTTCAGGCTATAAGTTAAAACTTTTACGTCTTTACCCATACAAGACTTTGTGTTCCGAGTCTGTAATGATTTAATTATATTTAGTTAAGTAACGGACACGTCATGGACAACAAAATCCAAGAATTTAACACAATTAATATTTCATTGCTATCTGAAAAAATCAAAATAGACTAAACATTTGTTTGAATGTCTTATTAAGGAATATATAAAGAGAGTCATATTCTAACTTTTAGAATTGATCATAATACATCTGCTGTTATATAGACAGAATACATCATGGTAATAGCTGTATTTGTGGCAGTGGTAATGATTTTGTGGGAAAACCTCAGTATTCAGATACCTTGAATAATATTTATCCAAATTAAATGTGACACTACTCAGATTATCCAAAGTTACCTCAGTTTCAAATTCACATGTTTTATACATTTTTATAAAGCTTTGAATATATGGGATTGCAACCCTATCTAACCCATATTTTGGATTGTGACAAAATGTTTTTGCTGAAATTTTAATAAAACAAAATTCATTACTTTTAATATATTCCTAGAATAAAACTTTCTATTCCATTTTATTTCAATCATCTCTAAATTACCTGGACTGTAAGTCACATTTCTTATTGGAAAGTACAAACACTTAGACCTTGCGTAGACCTGATATACCTGATTATAGATTTTGAACAGTGGCTTATAAAATTCAAGTTTTTCAACAATTATATGGAAAGATTCCTGAATTTTCTGTTTGTCATGTGGGAAATGAAGGGTCCAACCTTGAGCTATTCCCCCCCCCCCCCCCAAGGAGCAAGTCTTAGTTACACCATGGGTGGTGATTATTAATTAAACAAATCAAAAATGTTACTTAGCAGAAAGACTTAGTTGAGTAACTAGGATGTACTGTTCAATAATTTCTTAGTACAAATTGCCCTTGTATACAGACTTCAAACATAATAAACAATTTTCATATTGCATTGTAAGTCCCAAGCTCTAATTATGATACTTGATCCAAAATTCAAATAAAATCTATTGTAAATGCAAATAATATAATTATGGGTGTAAACCTACAATTAAGGGATTAAACATACCATTTATCTGGTAGACTGATAGCTAAGTATTAATAGAAGCAGCAGCAGCAGTAGTAGTAGTAGTAGCAGTAATAGTAGTAGTAGTTATTACAGTGGTAGAGTTGTAGATATAAGACTAATATAGCAATAGCAGATAATTAGATTAACATAGCAACGCAGTAACCAAATGTGGGCAACACAATACCAATACATTGTTGCAATATATGTGATGATTTTTGGTGCTAATTGTGCTAGACTAATAAGTTCATAATTGTCATTAGAATAAGAAAATTCTTAAATAATAAACATCCAAACCACAATATTTAATATGTAGCTCTGTACATTTAATGTTTTGTAGATTACTGTGCCATTTACTAGTTATCAATAATTTATTATACATTATTTTCTAACTGCTCTTATATGAATTAATTGTATAGTATGAATAGTTTTCCACTAGTAAGTAGCAGTTGGTAATAAAAAACGATTGACAGATAAGTATTATCTATAAATAAAAGTAATTTATTGCTGATTTCTGAAACTCGGAGTAATATAGACAGAATTTGTAAAAGAAAGCCCATTGCCTCGTACAAATTGACTCTATTTGTCCTGATGGTCACAATAATTATCATTCTAAGCAATTGATCATTGAAAAATTGAAGCTGAATATCTTAGATAGTAAATCCGTCCCTGTAATTTAACTAATCCGAAATCCATGAATACGGTACTCAAATTCCTTAATTGTAGAAACAAGTAACCTTTAGCTATAAGAATTAATACATGTTAAAGTAATATAAATTTTATTCAAAATATTTTATTGTACCATATGAAACAAAAATACATGGAATTATGGTTAATATGTTCCTGTCATTATACAAAAGACGTAACAGTATTAGAAGTTTAAAAAGTGTTAGTTTGTAAGAACTATAAAATGTTAGCAGACATATTATAATAATCAGTTTGTTTAATAGAATTAAAGCAATGTACGTTATTGTTATAATGACAACATAATATTAATAAATAAGAACAAGATAATGTGTGGTCAAGATAAATCCATCTACGTCTGTATTCTGTATTAACAGAAGAACTTTATATATCAATCATATTTTTAGATTCTGTAATACTAATATTATATTGTTCAGGCACTTCAATAAGGATTGTAAATTGTGTTTTTTTTTTTTATCAAACTTTATAACAATATATTGTGTAGGTATAAACAATTCATTGTATAGGTAGATAAAAACACAAAACAGTTCAGTGTCAGAGTATAGTGGTGACTTTTTAATTGTTAATATTGTGTACTGACAATAATGCAAAATTGAACAATTTTATACCTAGTTAATGAAATTTGTTGATTTCAGATACAGAAAACTACATAATTTGTTTCAGCATTATACTGTTCTTTAAGTTTTATAGTATTATTATGTGATTTAATTAATAAATAGGTATTAAATATTCAGATGTAAATTGTAATAATCACTCTGTGTGTGCATGTTCGTGCAAATGTTATTCAGTAATTGAAGTTTTTCAACCTTTTGTAGAAAACGTCTATAACTCGGAAAGCTCCTGTGGTTGCTGACAAAGATGTGCCACATAATATGGGGAAAAAAGACATTATACGTGCTTCTGATTTCAATTTCTTAATGGTGCTTGGTAAAGGAAGTTTTGGGAAGGTAAACTAAAACTGCATTATACAAGCTTTTCATTTTTGAATACTATTACTATTATGCTACAATGTTAATTAAAGGGAAGGGTGTACTATCTGAAAGTTTTTTTTTTAAATGTAAAATCAAAACGTTAACAAATAGAAATTTGCTTCTCAGCAACAGTTTTATTTCACATATTATACATTCATGTACGTACATTGTGTGTGTATTGAGAAGTGGTTTACTTTCTTTGTCCTTTAACATGCATTTCTGTTCATTTTTCTCTCAAATTTAGTTGTTCCTTTTATTATTATGTTTTAAACGTATTTAGGGGGGGGCATGTTTAATATTTCTGAAAAGTTTTATTTTATTAAATTCTCCAACCACTTATTGTGACACTTATTAAGTTCTGAAAATATGAGGTAATTTTAAGAGACTGTGGACTATGTGGTAATATACCATGGAAGTATTGTGATGACGTCAAAAAATTGTTTTAAAGATAATAGATTTGTGTGTTAATTTTCTTAATGTTTAAGTAGTTTTCTGACTGGTGGCAGTGGTGTGTGTGTGTGTGTGTGTGTGCACGCACGCGCGTGCGTGTGAAATTAAAAGCTGCGTCTTGGAAGTAGATAAGTGGTAAGTGGGTAGTTGGAATTGAAATTTTATTTTCACATCTTGTTTCTATTTAATTTGGAATAAACACATTTCCCTTTAATTGCTAATCAAATGTGTAAACATTGAATGGTTAAAGATAAATCTATTAGAAACTCTCTCCCATTGGTGAACAAATGGAGGGGGAAGAGGGGATCTTAAATTGAGGGGGGCTATATAAGTTCCAATAGAGCTTCAGTAGAATCCTTTGTCTCCATATTATATCCAATAATTGTAAAGGTTTTATTCACTTTTAACCTATACGCTGTCCAGGCAGTGAAGGCGGCTGGAGGGTTAGGAGACCCTTGGCTCACGCACGCACACTGGCAGGCCGCCTAACAATAGACGGGGGACGGCACTTGACCTGTGCTTCTGTCTTTTTAAATACAGTTTACTATAATAAATTAAATTTTGTTATTCTGCTTAATCTTATAGTTTTGGTCGTTCCATTTAATTCAGACTGTGATTTCATTTAAAATAAGTCCAAACACGAAGTTTGTACGACGATTTTCAAATGTTTTACTCTTATTTGTTTATTTTGAAATGTTGTGATTGCTAAACTTCTGAGAATTATTTACGCGACTGTTATTAAAAAAATGTTATTATTAAAAACTAAGATTCTGATCATTTAATTTACTTTTCAACTATTTTTCTGATACACTCCCTTTGGATGCCAGAAGCCGGTTAAATGGCACTATGGTTCATTGTTGGAACTGCTAGCGGCCGATTAAATCGGCCCGTCAAATGACACTGAGAACTGCCAGCGGCCGATCTCGCTGGCTTTTTGTATATTCATCGTAGCGGATGCATTACTTTTAGTATATTTTTATACTACACGTCAAATTAATTCTAAATAGTTAGGCTACTTTACTTTTTTTATACAAGGCTTTAAACTCGAGCTCAAAATTCAACTAAGTATATACTCGGAATTTTAAAATTAACTTTCTCTCTGCGTTCAAAACTCTGATGCTTATTTTGCAGGCTTGAGACTGCCGATGGCCGCATTAAAAGTTATATACAAGTTTATCAATATTTGCAAATTTACAACAATTAAAAATCAAAATTCTAATAAAATATTTACAAAATGTAGCAATTTTGTTGTTTTGCTAAATGTAGCTTGGGTTGAGTGCAACTTTATACTATAGGTGCACAACCAAAATCGTCTTCATCAGTGGTGTCATCATATTCATCCTCATCGGAGTCATCAGGTGCTAAGTTTACAATCAGTTCCTGAACACTTGCTTCATTTAACCCCTCGTTCCTCCAGTCTTCATCAATCAACTTCTGTACATGGTCGACGTATTTAGTCCACATGTCGGAAGTAAAGTTGACAACAGCTTCTCTAAATAGGTTTTCAATATCTGCCAGTTTAAAGGTTGTATTCCTAACCTTTACGTAATTTTTTAGATTCGCCCAAACCATTTCAATAGGGTTGTAATGACAGTGATAGGGCGGTAGACGAATTACTTTGAAACCCAACTCAGATGCTTTTTTATCGATCACATAGGTAGGCGTTGATGGCTTATGTAATCGAACTAACGCATATAGTTCCACCTTAAGAAGGTTATCTGGGAAAGGGACACCTCGAGCTTTCAACCAGCTGATCATTTCCGCTTTTGTTGATGATGATGTCGGTGGTTTGTTTAGAATCCTGGAATGATACGGAGCATTGTCCATAACAATAGTTGCTCCTTGAGGAATGGATGGCAGTAATGTATCGAAGAACCATGATTCAAAAACAGTCGCATTCATGTCTTCATGGTAATCTCCTGTCTTCTTAGATTGGAACACAAAAGGGGGAGCGCTAATCCATCCGTTGGAACCACCAGCATGACAGATGATCAATCGTTTGCCTTTACCCAAAGGGCCGCCGAGAGTTCCTTGGATAGTGCCATCAGTCCAACCAGTGTCCTTTCTCGTGTTTTCATTGATCCAGGTCTCGTCCAAAAATATAGTGTTTTTAATATTTACTTCAAGCATTTTTCTTAAGAAACGACACCTTAACAGGGCCACTGACGGCTTTTCCATGAGGATTTTTCTGCTGTTAAATTTCTTGTACTGAAATCCCATGTCTGATAATAGCGAGCTCAGTGAAGATTTTCCTCCCATATACAGTCCAGCTTCTTGAAGTGACACACAAAGTTGTCTGAGGGTAGGCGCTTCTTTTCGAGCATAGTAGCTCAATATGTGACGTCGAATAGCTCCTTTGTCGAAGTCATCCATGTCTGTTACTGGCCGCTTTCTCTTCAAACTTTTCTTCCGAGGAGTATGAATAATAATATTTTCCCTTTTGGTGCTGTTTAAGGTGTTATCTTGTTGATCGTCCTCAGCTGTGATTAAATCAATATCTTCAACTACACAGGGATCTTCTTGATTTTCCAAACTTTTTTTAATCTCTGCATTGATACGTTGTATTGTTCTCAACGAAATGCCACAAGCATCTGCTGTTCTCTGCATTACTTTATTAGTATCAAGTAAAGGACCTCCGTTATACTTCTCTTTCTCAAAATAGAACAGAACAGAAGCAATCATTGTTCTGCATTGAGTATGTAAAACGTGGTGTTTTTTACAAGAACTCATAATCACAAATCAACTATACACTAACCACAAATGAACTGATTCACTCACAATATACGCGACAGATCGGCTCTCTGACAAGACTGGCTGGTCTCACTACCCCGTGCAAGCTATTTAACGACTAAAAAAAGTCGGCGGGTAATCAGTGACTCACTCGGGGTACCCGGTACACGAGCAATGACCTCTACTGTTTGTTGGTTTGAGGGTGAATCACCCTCTCTACCTGGAAAAATGACTATAGCGACCAAGTGTAAACCAAGTAAGGAAGGGACGTCTCTCTTGCATGTTACTGAAATCTGTAATACCGGTAATTATTTTCCAAATTACGTGATACAATAATACACATTTAATTCCTGACGCGCTACCTCGTCCTCTCAAGTTATAGTTAAAGTTTAATAACATGGACAGTAAATTTTTAATATATTTACATAGATACATATCACATTTCATTTTGTGTGTCTGTAAAACAATAATATATAATATTTTTATAATAAATAACATTTTTAAAAGTTCGTGCTAGTAAAAAGACAAACAATTATTTCGATAACGTATAACAACTATTATTTCATATATTGTTTATTTGAAATAAAAATATGAGGTTTGAAAATAATCTTTATATCTATATATTAAAATCTGTTACATATGTTGATTAATTTTTTCAGTATTATAACAATAAAGAGGTGGGTCGTCAATCTGCTCTTTATCGAGTATCACAATTGGTGAATCGGAAAAAAAAATTAAAGGGAGTGTCACAGAAAAATAGTTGAAAAATAAATAAGATGATCAGTAACTTAGTTTTTAATAATCATCATTTTTAATAATAGTCGCTTAGATGGTGTTCTAAAGTTTAACAATAATTAACAATAGTTTAAAATAAACAAATAAATGTAAAACATTTGAATATCGCCATAAAAACTTCGTGTTTGGACTTATTTTAAATTAAATTACAGTCTGAATTCAATGGAACAATCAAAATTAAAAGTTTAAGCACGACAATAAAATTTAATTTATTGTAGTGGACTGTAACTAAAAAGACAGCAGCGCAGGTCAAAGGCCTGTCCCTGTCTATTGTTAGGCGGCCTGTCAGTGTGTGTGTGTGTGTGTGTGTGTGTGTGTGTGTGTGTGTGTGTGTGTGTGTGTGTGTGTGTTTGTGTTTGTGTGTGTGTGTGTGTGTGTGTGTGTGTGTGTGTGTGTGTGTGTGTGTGAGGGTCTCCTAACCCTCCAGCCGCCTTCATTGCCTGGACAGCGTATAGAGAATAGTTACTTGAAACTAGGAAATGATTCCGAATTGATTTAGTAATGTACAATCAAAATTCTTGACGAAAGCTTCTGATAATGATTTATAATTGACATTCAAAATGCTCACCATTGTATTGGTTTGATCAATAACTACGCAGAATTTTTGTTTTGCTCAAAAAATCTTTATTTATTGATCAATATTAATTTTGTCCCCTTCAAAGTGTAGTCCCCATCAGATATAATACACTTGTGTCAGCGCTTTTTCAACTCTTCAAAGGACTTCTGGAACACAATTTTTGGTACAGCGTTTAGCTCCTTTAGTGATTCTGTCTTTTATCTCCTCAGTGTTGGCAAAATGTCCTCCTATCATGTTTTTTTTTTCATCTTTGGGAATAGGAAGAAGTCGCAGTGGGCCATGTCCGACGAATAAGGAGGCCGAGGCATCATAACGGTGTTGTTTTTGACCAAAAATTCATGAAGAAGCAGTGAATTGTGAGCAGGTGCATTATTGCAGTGCAATTGCCATGAGTTGTTTCGCCACAAATCCAGGCATTTTCTTACGATTGCTTCAAGCAAACAGCGTAGAACTTCCAGGTAGTACTCCTTATTGACACATGGTACAAGAACCTGGTTGCAAGAACTCATGGTACACTATGCCATTTAAATCAAGAAAACAGTGAGCAGCACCTTCACATTCGATCAGACTTGACGAACTTTATTTGGTCTTGGCTCTTCAGGAAGCATCCATTGGGATGATTGGGCCTTAGTTTTGATGTCATATCTGTACACCCATGTTTCATCACCAGTTATGACCCGTTTGAGCAGTTCTGGATCGTCATTGACTTCATTCAGCAACTCCTAAGCATTTTTTATATGCTGGGGTGTCCAGGGTGCTCGTCATCTTCAACGCCTTCACGGCCCTCTTGGGAATATTTGTACCACTTGTAAATGCTTGTTTTATTCATAGAAGACTCACCAAAAGCAACATTCAACATTTCCAATATGGTGCTGCACTATATTCCATTCTTAAAGCAAAATTTAATGCTGGCCTCGTGTGTTGGCTTGAACCAGTAAAAAATTTACCTTATGTTAACGATGAGTGAGGAAAGACTGAAAACATGACCATTTGTCTATAGAAAGGACAAAGCTGTAAGTAAGTGAATAAAGCTGTAATTTTCTTGTTTTACAAGGTATGTCTGAAAAGTATCCAACCATTTATTATTAAAAGATAAGTAATGTACATAATACTTCAAAGTTCACTGCAAAGTAGTCCTCCCTGGACCACACACACTTATTCCAGCGTCTCTTCCAATTTTCAAAAAATTCTGCAAAAAGTCCACTTTTGGGATTGCCATCAGCTGCCTTTCCTTGATTTTGTCTGCAACATAAAATCGAATTCCTTTCAAAAGTGATTTAACTTCAGAAAAAAAAGTCAAAGGGAGCCAAGTCTGGGGTATAGGGTAGGGATCTACTTAAGCAATGTTGCACCAAAAAACCTTGTATAAGCCATGAAGAATGGGGTGGCACAATGTCATGATGAAGCAGACAGTCACCAATTGCCTACATCTGCGACTACTTTATCTCCCAGCTGCGAAGAACTGTGATATAATAATTCTTTTTTGCTGCCTAACTGGAGGAACACACTTGTGATAGCTAACAGCTTCATGATCAAAACACACCTGAAACGGGGCGAAAAAGGGGTATTTTATTTTATTCAATTTTATTAAATATATAGGTGATCAACGCAGAAAATCCCAGCCGAAGAACGGTTTTAGTCAAACAACGAACGCAGTAACATAGCTGTGTGAGCGAGGTGTGACAATAGAACACAATATTATTCCCAGAATTTCAGTGTTGTGTTACACACACAAACGCGCGAACAACAGCATGTGCGCAGAAGGGACGCTAACAAGATGTCGAAGCTGTAGAAATTTCTATCACCACATGCTTGATGCTGGCGGAAGTCTAGGTAAGACCCCGCCAACCTTAGACTCGTGACCCGTGGCAGTGAGATATCGTCGTCATCTTGGGAACATTGATAGCCCGTGTTCCATGTGCAGCGATGAACGTTTGGTCATAAGCAGGCTGTGGTTTCCCGTTTTGAACAACCGTGGTAGGGAGGCACGTTGGTAACGTTCTGCCCAGTCGACTTCACCTATAGGCCGCAGCCGGATGAATACAACCGGCTAGCGAGCCTGAAAATATATACCGACCGATCCAGTATCTAAAAATATGTAAACAGTGTGGAACTTCAATTTAATCCAGTTCAACAAGTGAAAGTTTTATAAAAGTGAAAGAACACGCTTCAGGACTATATAGTGAGAAACATTATAGGACGCGCCACGTGGTCGACGAGGACTCCGCTACAACAAGTAACCGTATTTAATCGAAATTATATTTTTGTAAAAAAGGCGTAAAGTAAATTAATGGGGGGTAAAATTGTATGAGTGTTGAGTATGGGTAAACTGGGTTGTTTTCATTTAAATAAGTATTAGGATAAGTTTAGAATGTAGAAATTCATGTTTTGCTTAATTTAATTTTTGAAAAAACCATAACTTTTGAGGGGAGATAAAAGTTGGATTTTAAAAGAGTATAAAATGCAATAAAATGTGAGTTATGTTACATAAAAGAGAGTTGAGTATTTTGATGGTATAACCCTAAGTCACGCTTAGCATTCACAGGTTCGTGCGACGTAACCCGGGACTCAAATCAAGGTAGGTGAGAAATGAATTATTATTTTATTATTGTGTATTAAATATAATAGCACAAATGGCGCCTGAACAGGGACCAGTTTTTATAAATTAAAATTTACATATAAAAACCGCACCTACAGTGAATGTGAGCGTGATTTGGAGGTTGGGTAAATATGTAAATTACAAACAGGTTAAGCAATGTGTAGTATAGTTAAGTAAGACATACAATATGAAAGAATATTGAATATATGCAAGATTGAAATTGTGTTATGATTAATTAAATTAATTAGATTAAATTAACAAATCGTATAAAGAATAAATAATGGCTACTAACAAAAATGAAATTGAGGTAATTGTAGGCAATGAAGCCGAATGTAAATTGATGCATGAAAGCAAAGAAAATATGTTAACTGAATCGGCTGACAAAAGCGATTCAGGTATTCAAACAGAGTCACTGTCAATAAGTGACAGTAATGTAGACGAATCTGTAATAATTAGTAAAGCAAAAGCAGAGTCTACTCCTGTAGTAAGTAAAGTAAAAGAATTGTCATTGGACGATATATATAATTTCATGAGAACAATGAATAGTAATATTAACATAAAATTTGATGTTCAAAATAGCGAAATCAATGAAATCAAAAGTAATTTTAATTTCAAATTTGATGTTGAAAATAGTAATTTCAATGATAAATTTAATGAATTAAAACAACAAAATAACGAATTAAAAAACGATATTAATGAAATCAATAAGCATTTAGAAAATACCAATGAAATATTTGAAAATAACTTTAACAAATTAGAATAGAACATTCAGAGAATGGGAGTGTGGGGAATAAATATAGGTAAGAACAACACAAACGAAAGTGACGGAAATATATGTATTAATGGTAATGGTATTAGTTTAGATGCAAAACAGGTGGCGGTAGACGAGGTGAGTAATAAAGATAATTATAACAATGAGTTAATGAGTGATAACAGTGGTGTAATTCAAAACGTGATGTTAGAGAGTAAAGTGGTGAGCAGAGAAAGTGTGGATGAAATGGGGTGTGTGTGTGTGTGTGTGTGTGTGTGTGTGTGTGTGTGTGTGTGTGTGTGTGTGTGTGTGTGTGTGTGTGTGTGTGTGTGTGTGTAGAGAGGTTAGATGGGCAAAGGGCAAGTTTTCCCCTAGTTTATGGTGAAACAGAGGTTTCGCAGGTGTTTTATGAGGACAGAGTTTCCTCCGGTGGTGGTGTGGAAGACGAGGTGTCTTCAAAGGGTCCCTTTTTTTTGTGATGGTCTTGGAAGTGCCAAGACGTATAGTAAGTTTGTTGTGCCCTTTGCATGGTATGAAATAGGTGAGTGGGGTTATGAGAGGTATTGGGATGAGAGAAATAGAGATTTTTGAGGTTAATAGAGGTTATGAAATGTTAGTGCAGGTTTTAGATATTGAGAGAGGTGAAAAAAGTGACTTACGTTGTGAAATAGAGATAGATGAATGATAGATTTTGATGATACTGTTGTAAATGATAAAAACTTACCTGATGTAATGAATGTAGTGGAGGAGTATAATGATAAAATAACTTACCTTATGTTGAACAAAAATACTGATGGAGACAGAAATAGAATCACCAATGTAGACGGGCTTTATGAATTAATGGTAGACAAAAATGTAGTTAATTATTGTGTTAAGGTAATTAACGAAAGTAATCAGTACAATAATAATAATAGTGTAACAAGTGTGAGTAAGGACGATAATTATTATATAAAAATAAGACTATTACATGATGACGGAGGGTAAATATAAAATCAGAGAATGAACATTTTAAATATTTTAGTTTGTGGTTATGACATGGCTAGATTATGAAATGAAGTGTGGTAAACAGAAAATAATGACAAGAATTTGTAAATAAATGTATAGTGAAATTAATTGTGTTTGTATGGTAAAATGTATTTAATGTAAACAATGTGTATGTGGTAGAAATTGATGTAATAATAATTATAATAATATTATTTTGGCAGACTAAATAAATAACGAGAAATAATTATGAAGGTAATAAATGAATTGTAATTGTTTTGGAGTAAAGTAATTAAAATATGTTGTGTTTTTAATAATTGATGGAATTAAATAATTTGAGATGTTTAAATATTTTTGATTGATTTAAAATGTTTTATAAAGAGATTGTGATGATGAATTTAAATGATTTTAGGAGATTGGAATTTGATAATAAATAAATAAATGTGAAATGTATTTAGTTTGTGGAGTAACATGGTTGTTAAAATGTTTCAGAAGATGCATGGAGTTATGTACATTATTTGGTGTTTATATTTTGTGTCTATGACAGTATGTGAGTGATGTAATGTAAGTATGAATTTTACAATGCAATTTAAAGAAAGTTAAATGTTTGATGTTTACAAGTTAAAGATGTATATGAATCTTAGAGATGTTAAACGTGAAAAAATTCAATTAATAAATAACCAAACATACAAGAGTTGACCTTCCGTGAATTGTAGTAACGGTGTCAGTGTGAGCCTTATATGTCTTTTGGTAGTTTCCCCACATTTCGGGCGGTCACAGTTTCACCAAACTCTGGCCGTGGAATTATGTAAGCAGATACTAAATTGGTGAACATAGAAATTGACTGGGGGGTAACACAGGGGAAACTACATAACTATGGAACAGCAGCTATCGTCGAAGGTGGCGATAGTGCCGTTTTAAGGGTGTGTGAATCATTATAGTAGGATTACTGGTGTCTTCGGACATCAGTAATACCGAATTTTATATAATGCTGAACCAACAACGGTATAGGCAGCGTCTATACCTTATATATGTAACTTCAGTTCTTGGGGATGCAAATGGACGCCACAGTCCACCCTCAGGAAACAATAGTGTGTGCGGAAAAGGAGCTGGCCGTTACAAGCCAGGGGCACAGATAACGCATCTGTGCACAAGGCAACCGCTCGATCCGGTTCATCCGGCGGGTGGTTACCTAATTGTAACTGGGTATAAAGGGGAACTTTAAGAAATTGATGAAGTAGAAGGGTAGCTGAAAATTTAGTGAGAGGGTGACGACCTCTGTAAACAGCGGGCGGTCAACTTATACGGCTCTATAGAGAGAGTTGGGGGTTGACAATCCAGAGAGCTGTTCAGTAACTGTTGCTATAGCTATGACTCAATGATTAGTGATGTATTTCACGCATGAGAGCAAACAATTTTAAGTGATAGGGTCAATTTTAATGATTTTATGTTGATTCAAGAAATAATATTGGAATAGATGGTTGTTTAGAAGTAAGTGATTTAAATGTGTCATGCTCTGTGTAATAATTTTATAAAGGACTTTACTTATTTTGAAAAGATTATTCCAAGTGAAGAAGATGTTTATCATATGTGGTTTATTATGTCTTATTGTGTTATTATTGTATTATGTTAGAATATAAGGATTGTAAACATATGATGTATTTCACACGGTATAATGGTTTGAAACATATTTAGAGTAAGGTCAGTCACCTGACCAGGAACATCAGCTGATTACTGGTGTTATATATGTAATACTTCACTAATTTGCAGAGTTTTCAAGGTAATTAAATATTTGAAGAATAGATTTTCAATGTGTTTAAGAGATTTTAAATTAAATGGTGAAATGGATTTGAGATAGTTTTGAATTTTCAATGGTTAATGTAATGTAAAATGTGATAAATGTTAGAATTTGGGTGACAAACATAAAGAAGGCATTTGAATTAATCAATCCAAGTTAAGTTTAAAGGGGTGTTAAACAAAATAAGAGTCTTGGGAGTAAAAGTAATGTAGAATTGAGAATTAATAGCGACGCAGTAGTGATAGTGGGTATATGTAGAATATGAAAGGAAGGTAATGGGAGAGTAATTAGTTGATAGAGGAATTTTGTAAAGGAGGTGTGATAAGGAGTCCTCAACGAAAAGCATTGTGGCAGGAGGTGAATAGTTTTAAATAGGGTTTGGCGGGGTTGCCTAGGGGAAGTCCAGGAACCAATAAGGGGATGAGCATAGGGTGGGAACACACGTCCTTAATACAAAGAGGGTAGAGAGTATTTTGTTATAAAGTTAGAATGATGTGAATGGAGTTAGAAAATTACTGGTAAATATTTTGAGAGAGTGGTGTCAAGACTAGGTAAAGCTGTTAAGTGAGTATTAGAGTCAGAAGGGGGGTAAGATTATATGTAAATGCCAAGATAGTAAATCAAATCATTCTGAATAATTGAGAGTCACCCAAACTAATTGAGAATGGAAATGTTAGAGAAAATCAGAGTTAAAATGAAATAATAAATGAAAGCAGTAAAAGATTGAGTAGAACTGGAAAGTCAAATAGAGCGGTAAAATGTGTAATTTTTGGTCAATTTAAATGTAAATTTTATTGTTTATTGTAAGATAATAATAACCATGTTAATTTTAAATGTTCTATTTTATTATGTTGTATTATGCTTGAAGGTAAAAAATTATAACCATGTCCCATGTATTTTATGGTGTGGCTTTGTGTAGTGTATATATGTCAAGGTCATTCACTTGACCCAGAGAGATCAGCTGATGACTGATGTTAGAGACAGAACCATTTTCTGATAATTAATTCACACAATGGTGTTACTTAATTAAATTAAATGATTTTACTTTTTTGAGATTGATAAAAGAGATATTTTGGTAAATTAAAATTTTTTGAAAAAAAAAAATTTTATTTTTTATGCCTGCCGTATAGATGGTGTTTTGAGGTTCAGAATATTTTGTGGATTATATGTTAATGTGTTAAATGATTTATGTTATTCATATTGTATGTATTGTAAACAAAGGTAATCATAAGTGAATTTATGTTTTAATAAGATGTTCAGTTTATGATTGTGAGTAGTTAGTGAAGGAGAATGGTAGATTCATATAAAAGATTTTGGTATTTTGATGAAATTAATGGTAATATAACATTTTGATATTGGAATTAGATTGTTTTCTTTGAATTAACAGAATTTAAATGATTTAAGGGGATTTGCTTAATTACTTTGAGTTGAAATTGTAACGTCTAATCGATGAAATACTAAGAGAAAAGTAAAGTTCAAGTATGATATGTTTTTATAAATTTTAAAGCAACAAAGTAGTGTAGAAAGGTTATATGCAGTAATAATAAGTATGTGTACGCACCCAGTACTTGCCAAAGGCAACCCAGTATGCATGGAAGGGGGAACATATCGGTTGAGGATCTGGTATGGTATAAAGCCAGGGTTTTGATTTTGGGGTGGAATGATAGAAGGTTAGGTGTACTATGGCGAGTATCTGTCAGAGTTTATGGTGTTGGGATCTCGAACAGAGAAGTCCAGTAATCTCGTTCAGGTGCAGCCGTAGTCGCCAAACTAGGGGTGTAGTTTACCCATGATGCGTTAAGAAATAATGGGGGGTTGTTGGCACCATATCCTCACCGATCCTCTTAGGGGTTTAGCAATGAGAGTTCTTCTGTTTCGACAGAAGACCTCTCATTGGGGGGGGTCTTGTAACGGGGCGAAAAAGGGGTATTTTATTTTATTCAATTTTATTAAATATATAGGTGATCAACGCAGAAAATCCCAGCCGAAGAACGGTTTTAGTCAAACAACGAACGCAGTAACACAGCTGTGTGAGCGAGGTGTGACAATAGAACGCAATATTATTCCCAGAATTTCAGTGTTGTGTTACGCACACAAACGCACAAAGAACAGCATGCACGCAGAAGGGACGCTAACAAGATGTCGAAGCTGTAGAAATTTCTATCACCACGTGCTTGATGCTGGCGGAAGTCTAGGTAAGACCCCGCCCACCTTAGACTCGTGACCCGTGGCAGTGAGATATCGTCATCATCTTGGGAGCATTGATAGCCCGTGTTCCATGTGCAGCGATGAACGTTTGGTCATAAGCAGGCTGTGGTTTCCCGTTTTGAACAACCGTGGTAGGGAGGCACGTTGGTAACGTTCTGCCCAGTCGACTTCACCTATAGGCCGCAGCCGGATGAATACAACCAGCTAGCGAGCCTGAAAATATATACCGACTGATCCAGTATCTAAAAATATATAAACAGTGTGGAACTTCAATTTAATCCAGTTCAACAAGTGAAAGTTTTATAAAAGTGAAAGAACACGCTTCAGGACTATCAAGTGAGAAACATTATAGGACGCGAGTGAATTATTATTTTATTATTGTGTATTAAATATAATAGCACACACCATTAATATGGCCTTCACATTGCACTGACTTTGCTGTGCCTTTTTCGAAGATAGTGACCAGGCATCTCCCAAAAGGAAGATTGGGCTTCTGTTTCAGTGTCATAGTCTTAAACCGATGACTAATCTTCAGTTGTGATTTCTTTTAGGAAAGCTGGTTCCCTGTTAGCAGTATCAATCAGATCTTGTGCAACTTCAGCAAAGAATTCTGTTTGTCCTTGTGATAGCAGTTGTGGCAAGGATTTTGCTACCACGTGTTTCATTCCAAAATCTTCCATGAAAATCTCTAAAACACAAGTCCATGAAATCCTCAAACATTCTTCCAATTTTCACACTCTCAGCTGTCAATTTTCATTGTGTTCACCATTTTTTGGTATTCTGCTGGTTAAAGGCCTTCCAAAACATAGATCATTTTCAGCATATTCCCAGCCATCTTTAAAGTATTTGTACGATAATTTTATCCATGCATCACTCATTGGGTTCCCTCCAAAAGCCTTCTCTTTCTGATAGCTTCTAGGGATGTTCAAGTTTGCTAATTTAATACAAAATTAAATACAAATGTGTTATCTAGTCGTTTACATTATTATGAATATGACAGTCACAGACAACTCATGTTTACACAACAGAGTCTCACAACTAACTGAATAGTCCAATAAGTTAGTTAATGTTCAATCCAGTTGTATATCTGGTTCCTATAATATTCAAAATGGTCAGATACTTTCCAACCAGACCTCGAATATGTCTTCTTTCTGCTGTTTCATTAAAATCTATAAGCCTGGGTTACCCTTTATCCGCCCCCTCTTTCTCCCATCTACTTCTCACTAGTCGATGATAATTTCTAATGTCTGAAAAAATAACTATGCAAATGACACTTTTTTTAATTGTTAGTTAGTTTATAGATACTGCCTACAGTTTTTATGAAAACATTCCAGTTTTTTAAGTGTTCTTAAAATACAGAAATGTCAGTTACATGGAAGGTTTTGGTCCTATTACTTCACTCCATTTCATCACCAAGTTTCGAGTCTAGACCACGTATTATCTTTTTTTAAGTTAAATGTATTATACTGTCAAGAATGTGTAAACATAATTAAATCCCATTGTGTGTGTGTGTGTGTGTGTGTGTGTGTGTGTGTGTGTGTGTGTGTGTGTGTGTGTGTGTGTGTGTGTGTGTGTGTGTGTGTGTGTGTGTGTGTGTGTGTGTGTGTGTGTGTGTGTGTGTGCATGTGTGTGTGTGTGTGTGTGTGTGTGTGTGTGTGTGTGTGTGTGTGTGTGTGATAACAATCTTGATGGTATTTTGTGTATTATCAAGTAAAAAGTTAACATATCATTAAATTTAAATATTATAGAAATAGTTCTGATACTAACCAACGTTGCATTGCATCATGTAAGTTATTAAAGTACAGTAAAACCTCTCTTAGGTGGTCACCTGTGGTTCTCAATAAAACATGTCCTCTTAGCCATGTGGCCTTTTAATTTAGATGTTAGTGGGGACAGTAATATGCAGATATTCAGTATGAACTTCAATTGGTTTCCTATATACAGCACATTTACAATGAAAACATGTATATTACAATGCTTTGGTGAAAAAAGTTATAGTTTTGAAAAGTAGTGTTTTAATATTGTTTGTTTAGCAGTACCAATAATTGTTTTCTTTTAACTGCACAATCCTTGTAAAAGATAGTAATACACCTTTCAAACTTATCAACAGTTAATTTCTTCTTCTTTACTTTGTATGTCATTGTCAGCTGTTTCTGCAAAGGTAGAAAAAAATTAAGCATTGTAAACTTGTAAGTGTCCTGGTGAAGTATAGATTTGGATCGGTCATTAAAATAAACCTCATTTATACAGTTTTTTTTTTTTTTACATTTGTACAGTAAATACAGTATTTGTTTTAACTTACCTTAATATCTCCCTATAGTCAAGCCTCCCACTTGCCCTCCATTTTGTCACAACACTGTAGACTCTCCATTTCTATGTTATCATCATATTACATTCCAGCAGCTATAACAAGAGTTTATACTTCTCATGAAATTTCATGTAATTGTTGCACTTGCTGCTCAGTTTCACTAATTTAAACACCACATTTTGTAAAAAACTTATTAATGGTGGCAATCTCATTTCAGGCTGTCTTGATCCAGGATATACATTGAGGACTGTGATTTTCTTCATCAGGTCAAATGCTGAATTACTGTCATCCATATGTGACACAAGTGACCACAGAACACAATTTTTAGCAAAAAATGTTAACTGTTCGAATAATTTCTTGGTCCGATGGTTGAAGATGAAATGCATGTTTGACATTGATGCGTGATGTTGCACGTTATCTAATAATAAAATTAAGCCAACACTACTGTTTTTTACTTTTTATCAAATTCTTCTAACCAATCTTCAATGATGCTGGACATCATCCTTGTTTTTTTTTTGTTAGTACACCAATTAGTACCCAATTAGTAATATGAAACTCCTCAGTTTTAATTTTATTTACCTATAACTAATCTTTTTTGCTAGCAGCATTACAACATAACATAGTGGTTAGCATCTTTACATGTTTTGTTTTGTTAATGATTTATTACATATTGCTCTAAATATAATCTAGTCTCACCAACATTATAAATGTCACTTATGGTTACCAGATATTCTGCCAGAATATCTGGTAATCTATCTTTCTAGCTACTAACTTCATTAACAGCTACATCTTCACCTTTAACTGAAACAATATGTTGTGTCTCTTTAAAATACATCCGTCACCTATTGCTTGCCACAAAATGTTTAACATTATTTTCAGCAGGAATTTCTAGTACTTTCTCGTGTCACATGCTTGCACTAACTGGGAACTATTTGGACCAAGTATGTTTGAACCACTTACAGAGAATTTCATTCACTTGTCCATTCTTCTTTGATTCTTTTTTTTTTAATTTTCCTGTTCATATTTGCTTCCCACTCTTCTCATTTTTGTCTATTTGCATTACTGTATAGTTAAAAAACTACACTCTGAATTACAAGAGGCGCTTGAGCACCTGAAAATTGTTTGTGATGAATTCAGCGGTATAAACGTTTCAGTGCTATGGAAGCTTTAACAGTAAGAGTTTATACTGTACAACTTATTTAGACACTTATAATAAAATAATTATATTACAAATTACAAAATCATTTGAAAACCTGTGGACTGCTTACAGTCAAATGCTACAACTGCTTCAACATTACAGAAACTAACCGTACAACTTGTTCTTAAACTGAAAAAGCATACAACCCAGCATATATAGTTGGGTCATTTAGCTCTTTGTTCTGTTAGGCCAAGTATAAATACCACTTGAGTAGTTTTTTTTTAGAAATTTGTGTTGTTAAACTATTCTGGATATACAGTATTAAATTCCAGATGATTGACCATCCAAAAGTGGTGGTAGGTGAACACACCCATTATGGTTACTGGCAGGGGAGAAGGTGACCATTTAATGAAGAGGAAATTTATATTGCTTGTATGGAATATAAAATCCATTCCACAGAAAAGTGGCCATTTGAAAGGTGTCCACTAAAGAAAAGTGGCCATCATACTATATATACTGTATTATACAGTTTATGATTATAACTTATAACAAAAAATATATTTTACATATAGCAATTTACACAGAATTTGTTTTTAACTTAACAGAATTGGTATTATTATTGTCATTGCATTTTTTCTTATATTTTGCAATCACTGTGGAAGCACAAAATGAATTATCAAGCATGTTTCTGATCGAAAACATGACTCTTCACTTTACAATATATGCATAAATAAACAAAATATTCAATCGTCATCTATTATAAATAAGAATGGACCAGCATATTAGTGAATCTTTTGATATACTTTTAATCTTCATTTACATAACAGATGATGTTTGTTGTTCCTAAATTATCAGCATTTGCCTGCAGTTTTATGATTGATGATTGGTAGCAAATGGTTTTACATTGATTAGTGCACATCATAATTAACAGGTGTTTACTTGTTAAATTACCATAAATCATGTTGTACTCTTTTTTTTAGAAAAATGAATAATAGATTTATTATAGTTACATATGGCACTTGAATTGTAACACTGAATCTTATACAAGTGTTAATAAAATATGTGAGTGTTGATCAAGTGACACCAAAATGAGTATGCTAATAGTAAAATAAATTGTAATCATTTATGTTACAGGTTATGCTAGCAGAAAGAAAAGGTACTGACGAATTGTATGCTATCAAAATATTAAAGAAGGATATTATTATCCAAGATGATGATGTAGAGTGCACTATGGTAGAAAAACGAGTACTTGCTTTATCCGGCAAGCCTCCGTTCCTAGTTCAGCTTCATTCATGCTTTCAGACCATGGTACATGTACATCATGAACTTTGTTCTATCTAAATATTATAGTCTGTATATTATTATTGTTTATATTTGTACAATATATTATTCTTAAAATATGTAATATTTATTTAATATTTATAACTATTGTGTGTGCATACATGAGGTGTGTGTGTGTGTGTGCGCGCGCGCGCGTGTGCGTGCATGTGTTGACTTTCTGGCATGACGGTAAAAAAAAAATAATACCATTAATAGTATGTTAAGATTTGTTTATCAGTACAAAGCATGAAAAGACATAATTTATTGAAAGTAATGTAAAAGCAAGTCTTACACACACGTTTATCTATTATTTTTAAATATGTCCTGTGCAGGATCGGCTATACTTTGTGATGGAGTATGTTAATGGTGGAGATCTTATGTTCCAAATTCAACAGTGTGGTAAATTCAAAGAGCCTGTTGCAGTGTAAGTTTATAAATGAATATTGAGATACATTAAGTATAAGCTTTCTATCTTTCTCAAATAATATGCTAACTGTTTAATATCCCATTAATTTTCTTAATTGTGTAAGTCAACCTTTATTATTATTATCATCATCATCATCATCATCATTATTATTAATATTATTATTAAAGATACAGAGAACATCAAAACAATCGCATAAATTTTTTCTAGCTTTTTTTTGTGTAAAGTTGAAATTATGACCATAAAGTAGAACTTTTCTTATAAATACTAAATGATGTTCTCATTATAACAAATTAGCCATTATTAATAACTTTAGGTATATGCAAAAAGATTGCAAATTTTTTTTTTGAAGGCTTATTTGTATGTTGTTGAGCTTTATCTCCTGAGTACTCTTTTTGTTGGTTAGTGCAAGTGGCCCAATGCTGCTTTTTCTTAATTGGTATTCCTGCATGTTTAGGCACTGAGAAGGTGTTCTGAAACTTTTTTGTGGTGGGGTGAAGCAAACATCTGTTTTTTTTTTTTTTTTGCAAATCTTCCCATGATTGCATATCTTTGTTGTTTCATTAGGTATTCAACTTTGCAAGTAGTAAATTAGTCTCTACAGGTGAGGTGAGAAAGATGAAGAAGCAGTCATGTTGATTTTGTGCATAAGTCATGAATTGGTTACAAAGTGTAAGTTGGAAGAATGCAGTATCAAGAGTCTTTTCATATTTCAAACAACTTCTCAGGGATAATGCCATCACTTTCAAGTAATCACTTTGCTTACCTCTCTTGCAAAATTTGAGTGGACTATCCTCTAAACACTGGAGAAAAGTATTAGCATGACTAAAGTATGACCTGACTTCACAAGTTTTTTCCAGCCATAGTAAAAATCATGTACCAGTGTCATACCTATTACATCCACGTTAACACCGATTACGATTTAATGAACATTATGTCAGTCACTCAACTAAAAGTTCCCTTACAGATCATGTAGTACTCATGGTCTCAAATGGGCTGTAGTGTGATGCATTTCACATTATTCTATCATGAATTAACTGAGACATAACAATCTTATGTTGTTTCTTGAGCATTCATCCACAGAATGAAAGATTTTATAGCCTTTTCACAGGTGTGCATTAACATTTGATATTTATTTAGGTCATCTATGTTCACTTGATATTGAAGGTCTTCATAGGACTACTTCTGATTACTAGTAATCTGCCTAAACCAGCCATGGAACTAGGTTTAATTTAATCACTGATCACTATAAACATTTATCATTGTTGTTTCTGTAATAGTTCAACACAGACATTGATACTGACATGCTATTTGCTGATTTCAGCTACTTTTATGAACAGATCTTGCATAAAAACATATATCGTGTGTCATGCAAACATGGCATTAAAACAAAAAATTACAAAATTGTGTTTACAACACACACACACACACACACACACACACACACACACGGTGCCACACTTTGCAGGTATGGAGCTGGGTGTGAATTTTGGACACTCATCACATTCTGTATAACAAATATGTAAACATGCTAACATATTAACAGATGGGCCAAGTCTAGAATTTTTTGATTCTGAAATTTGAAGTCTCAGTTCTCAATCTGTACTTGATTTTCATTCATATGAAATAATTAGTGATAGGCAAAATTGAGGGCTAAATATTAGTAGTGCAGAATGTAGCAAACAATGTATCCAAGGAATATGATTTGGAGAAAGGCTGATTAGGCTTACTGCTTTCGTAAAAACTATAAAATAAGCTGCTTTCACTTACCATAGTTTGTGCTGCTGAGCTGATGAAGATGGAAAAACCACAGGCTGGTTCACTGGTATTGCTCTCTCTTTCTCATTTCAGCTTCATGCAAAAGCTTTGATTTTGCAGCATTAAGGTTCTCTTCATACACTGCCTTTTAAATGAGGCTTATGAAGCATTACCAATGCTTATCTATAATCTTTTCGACTTTAGGGTCTCTGGAACTCAATGGTGTCAGTAATTCATTAACAAAACTTGATTCTGTGGGTAGATTTTTCAGTTTAAAGTTCCTTCAGGACACTGGGATCATGAAAATGAGATGGCTGTTTGCGATAAACTGACACTGACTTTCTATTCACATACAAATATACAAATTTTATTTTATTTTCCACCTACCTGTTTCGCTTTCCGCCAGGGTCCGCACCACGAACATTAAAATGCAAATATGATTATAGGTTATCGTAAAAACTTACGCAACGCATTTTTATAAAGAAGTTAATTAAAAGTTTATTTTTTACTTTAAAATATCCTTCAAGTATTAAATTGGTTATTTATTAGGCCTCTTGGCTCAAATCATGGAAAATGCATAAAACCCTTACTGATAGTTACATGATGGTATTACACTTATACTTACAGAATTATAATAAACACCTTACCTTAATTAGACAGCCCAAATCTGCTATTTACTCTCACATTCACACCTTTACAAAACCAACTACCATTATTTAATTAACATGTTTGCACAAAAAACCCTTTATACAAATTTGTTGAAAATACGGTTACTGGTTACCCGACGGCTCACTGCTTTCGTTGCCACGTGACTCTTATGTTTATTAATCTTTATTAATAATTGCCCGAAAGTGTATTGTTCACTTGATTTTGGCCCGCTCACTTCACTAACTCTGCTTTGTAATTTTATATCTTGGTTACCACTCTTTACCTGATGAAACTGAACTGTTGTGTGCACACGGTTTTTCACGCACCCGGCCGGGCTGAGAATTTTGTTCAAATGGCCGCCGCCGCCTCACCACAACACCACTGCTGCTTTTTGCTCTGTAATTTAGGTGAAATTTTAGTCCAGTCGGCGGACGCACTACTATTCGCGTCCGGCAGGTTAGGATGTTACTTTCCGACTTGAATAAATGGGAATGTAATGGGTCAAATGGGAAGGTTTTTTATTTTATTGATTTTGGTCTCGATTTCATAAAGATTTTAAATTCACTTCATGTATGTAAGCTACCCCAGTTTAATTTTATATTAATACAAATCACCCATTCAACCACTTTCAAATTGCCAGACTTCACCTGTAAGGAGCCTCCAGTACAGCAATGCACATTGTTAGCCAAAACAATTGCCAGACGCATTGCGTAACCGCCTAGCAGCAGCCTTGTGACACAGTCTCCAGTTTGCAGTTTGGTATCAGAGAGTAAGCAGCACCAGACAATAAAGTTGTGAATTTAAAACAGTGGCCTCGGGTTTACAAGAAAGGCCGTTAAAACAAATTCGGTCTATCTTAGAACGTGTGAAAACAGTTATTAAAAGTATTAACAGTGTACAGACAAAAAGTTTGCCGCAGTCGACTAATTACCATGGCCGCAGCTGGCTAAATACAACCGGCTAGCGGGCCGAAAATTCCCTCCGACCGTAACAGCATGCCTAAAGAACAAAAATATAAATCAAAAGTAAAGTGATATTCCAGTGATTCAGTGTAACTTTCAAAAATCAATGAAACAATAACATTTTTTTTCGGGAAAGACATTGTGTGTGTGACGCGCCATGAGGTGGAAGGAGACGCCATGGTAACGGTAATTGTATCTAACCCAAAATTGTGGTGATCATGTGTAAAAGGGGGTTTTGAAGTAATTATACATATAAAGAGGGGTTTCGTATGAATGAGTGGATGGGCAATCTGGGTCGCACTTTAATAGATTTCTAAATATATTAGAATAAGAAAATGGTTAAGTAAAATGTGTATGTAGTATCTGTTTTTTTTTTAAAAAAAGGAGAAAAAGGAGCTGTAATATGTGAATTGAGGTAGAAGGAGGAGTAAGTGTGTATTTTAAAAGAAAATAACCAATGCAATTAAATTAGATTTGTTTCAAATGAAAAGCGAGTCGAGTATGTTATTCAGATAACCTGAAGGTCATATTTGTATTTCGCAGTTTCGTGCAACGGACCTTGGCATAAGAGGTGAGTTTTAAAATGAATAAAAGTTTAATAATTAAATGTATTAAAATAAGATAGTACAATTGACGCTGCGAACAGAGACTCGATTTGTAAAATAATTATAAATCGGCACCTAAAAGCGAATACAAGTATGGTTGAAGGTTGAATAACGATACGGAAAAAATGGCGTAAAGTACGCAAGACAATGAGGCAAGATTAGAGTAAATATAAGATGTTGTAGAAATAAGTCTAAGAGCAGTATATGTAAATTAAGAAAAGTAGTAAGTTGACAATATAAAAATGGCAGACAATAATGAAGCCAGTTTGTCTGATAGTCTAACAGAGAGTCAAATAAATACTGACTCAGATATCCAAACAGAGTCACTACCAATAGATGACCATAATGTAGAAAAATCTGTAATTAGTACGCCGGGAGCGATTTCTACTCCCGTAATAATTAAAACAAGAGAAAAAGAGTTGTCAATAAATGACATATTTAACCTGATACAAACCATGTCTGAAAACATGGTAAAAAATAGTCATTTCAATAACAAATTAGATGAACAAAAAAACGAAATGCTCAATAAATTTGATGCAAAGTTAGATGAACAGAAAAACGAGATGCAAGAATTTAAAAGCAGTATAAATGAGAAGTTAGATATACAGAATATTCAGATTCAACAGAGTATTAGCGTAAAATTTCATGAACTTAAAACTGAAATTAATAAAGTACAAATCAGTTGTGAGAGTAACTTTATCAAATTGACAAATGAATTAAACGTTGAGTCACTCATTGAATAGTAGTAATAATAAAATTGACAAAATAGAGAGTAATGTGGTGGAAAAATTTGATAAACAAAGACAAAAGGTAACTGAAAATTTTGAATGTAAAACAGATAACAATTATAATGATATGGGTAAAAACGTAGTAGTAGAGAGTAAGATAAGTGACAACAATAATGTTGAAAATAATGAGAATAATAATATTGAGTTTGAAGAATTAGTATCGGAGACGGATACGGTAAAAATAAAGAATGAGAGTACTGATGAGTTGGTGGAATGTAATGATAATGAAATGTTAATGTGTATTGATGAAGTAGAGAGAGAGCGAAAAAATAATGTTGTGGTCGAGTGGGGACAGAGGGCAAATTTTCCCCTTATTGTTTATAATGTTTATGATGAATATTTAATGAATCCACAAATGTTGTTTTTGAAGGGCAAGAGACCCGTATTAGTAGAAGAGTTGAGTTGTTCAGTGATGTTGTATAATGTTGTACCCTCTGTCTGTAATAATGATGTTGAAAGTATGATTTGGTATTGTGATGAGAGAGAGTTAAACAGAGAAGTGTATGTGGCGAAAGTAACAGAATTATATAACTTGAATAGAAAGTATGAAGAATGGAATGAAAGTTTAAAAGTATACTTGAATAATAATGACTATAATGATTTGACCAAAATAATTAACCCAATAATGAGTGAATTTACCGATGGAGACGTAACAAAAATGCCTAATGTAGACTGGTTTAATGAGTATTTGAGTAAGATGAATGAATTTCGTTTGTATGGCTACAACACACAAAACAGTCATTTGTGTGGTAATAAAATTGAAAAATGTTACATAACACCAAGACTTATCTGGGACGATGGAGGATAAACTATTAAAACAATAAAAGACAGTTTGTAAACATTATGTTTATTGGTTCAGACCTCGCAACCTTGGACAATGATTGCTGAAGAGTTGTAAATACATGTTTAGTGAAATTAATTGTATGTATTATAAAATGTTAGATAAACAATGTATGCATGTGGTAGAAATTGTTGTGATGATAACAATAATATTAACATTTTGCAGCTTAAATAAATAACAAAAATAATTTGGAGGAAGATAACGAATGAGGTGTAGTTAGTGCAATGGGTGAAAGTAATAAAAAATGTTGTTTTCAATAATTGAGCTAATTAAAATAATTTGAAATGTTTAAATATTTCGCTTGATGGTTGAATTTTTCTAATGAGTGTAAATTGTTTTATGAGATTTGATATTAATGAATAAATGTTAAATTGTTTGTATAAAATAACATTGTTGTTTAATGTTTCAGAGGTTACACGGAGATATTGGTGTGTGTGTGGTGTGTATTTTGTGTTCAGGTCAATATGTGGATAATGTACTGTAAGTATAAAGTTTATAATACCAATCAGATAGAATAAAATGCTTACAGGTGTGAAAAGAGTGTAATAATAATAATAATGGTATTGAGATAATAGTATTAAATAGAAACTGTAATTAAAAGGTAATAATAACTGAAAGGTGAATTAAAATAATATTTGGCTTAAATTGTAAGAAATAGCCATTGATAAATATGTTATCTAAAAGATTTATAAAAAATTTGAAAAGTGCAGCAAGCAGATATGTCAGTATATGATGTAACCAGAATGTTTAGACTATGTGAGTGTTGAGACCGAGAGTGTTTATGAAAACAAGCCTGGCACACAAGTGTTTATATAAACGGGTAGGTTGTGTGACCAATGTTTACAGCCAGATGTGTTGAAGCTGATAACTGTTGTAGCTTGATGAATCAGTATCTTGAGCAAAACCCTATTGTGACATAAAAGAATTAAAGTAAATTTTTTTTATAAAATAATAATGAGGTAATTGTTGTAACTTAGAGTTTGAGAAATAAAATACAATCAAATTAATTTGATAATTAAATAATTGAAAAGATGATTTTAATAATAAATTTAAATTTATTCTGATTCAAACTTCAAATGTAATTGTAAAACAAATGAAATATGTACTTTACTTAAATGGGAAACTGAAGGAAATTTTGGGCAAATGCTGTAAAAGGGATTTAAAAGGGGGGTAGGAAAAAAAAAGAAAAAAGAAGAAAAAAAAAGAAAAATAAATATATATATATCTATACACACTAACTATACACATATATGAAGTGAATTTAAAATCTTTATAAAATCGAGACCAAAATCAATAAAATAAAAACCTTCTAATTCGACCCATTACAATACCCCCCCAATGAGAAGTCTTCTGTCGAAGCAGAAGAATTCTCATTGCTAAAATCCCTAAGAGGACCGGTGAGGAACTGGTACCAACAACCCCCCATTTGTTCTTATACCTCATGGGTAAACGACCCCCCTGGCTCGGTGACTATGGACGCATCTGAACGAGATCACTGGACTTCTCTGTGCGAGATCCCAACACCGAAAAATCGAACAGACACGCACCACCGTGCACCTAGCCTTCTAACATGCCTCCCCAAACTCCAAATCCCTGGCTTAGATCATGCCAGATCCTCAACCAATATGTTCCCCCTTATATGCAAACTGGGCTGCCTTTAGCAGATACTGGGCGCACACACACACCTATAATAAATTTTTAACAAACTCCTCATCTAAAATAAGTTCAAAATCAGATTGTATCAAAACAAAAAATCTCTTATCTGGATAGATTAATTCTCTTCGTTATTATTACTGATAAAAAAGAAAACAAATAAATTGAATATTTTAACTAAAACATGGACTGCCTTATCCTAACATTTGATTATACATATATCCTATACCATATAATTCAATAATACTATTGATACATATAAACAATAATACAACCAAAAATGCAAAACATCAATTTAATGGCAGACACAAAAAGTATATACAAATATATATATATTTCTTTTTTCTCTCTACTACCCCCCTTTTAATACCTTAACCCCTGATACCCGTTACATATTAATGTGTTCTGCGCGAGGCTTCTTGGCCTTTTTCAGCCTCATCCTCGCCGTAAACCACATCTCCCTCATGACCTGTAACTGGGTCACCGCCCATCCACACTCACTATTACCCCCCCCCTAGACTGTAGCGTCTAGTTGCTTTCACAAGGACTGATGCGGAAGGGGTGGACATTTTTTTCTTTTATTCCACCCCCATCCTTGCTTCGGCGTTACAATAAAATTCGGTATTATACCTACTAGTTGTTATTTATACACCCCTAATGGACTACCACCCTTATCTGGGTGAAAATAGACCTGTTCCAAAATTAAGTAGATTCCCCCAAAAATAACCCCCCTACTAAGTCTAACAAACCACCGGGTTAACAAAATAAAACAAACCACAAGCCGGTTATGTCGAGTAAAATTCATGATTTGCCACAATTAACTACTTTCACGGTCATGGTCTGGTGAGGTCATGACCGCACTTAGGTGGGGAATCTACAGTTAAAACATAAAACATGGATTGACATTTAACAAGAGTTACAGTAATATACACATCTTAAGTTCCCACACATTATCTTAGCCTATACGTTTTTTCATCAGTTGTCAGCGTTGAATGAATATTTTAACCATTATTTACTTCAATTAGCATTTACTTTATAATTCCAGTTTACATTCAAATGAAAATATACTTAAGTTCCTTATTAAAAATCATCTTCTCAATTACTTTAATTACCAAATTAATTTAATTGTATTTAATTTACTTTAATTAATTTAATTAATCTCTAAAGTTACAGTAATGGCCTCATTATTATTTGGTCTGTAAAGAAAAAAATTAACTTCAATTCTTTTATGTCACAATAGGGTTATGCTCAGGATACTGATTCATCAAGCTACAACAGTTATCAGCTTCAACACATCTGGCTGTAAACATTGGTCACACAACCTACCCGTTTATATAAACACTTGTGTGCCAGACTTGTTTTCATAAACACTCTCGGTCTCAACACTCACATAGTCTAAACATTCTGGTTACATCATACTAACACCTGTACTTCACTTTTCAATTTTTTACAAATCTTTTAGTTAACATATTTAACCAAGTCTCTTTATTATAGTTCAAACCAAAATTAATTTTAATTCGCCTTTCAATTATTATTTCTCTTTTAATTACAGTTTCTATTTAATACTATTATCTCAATACCATTATTATTATTGTTACACTCTTTTCACACCGGTAAGCATTTTATTCTATCTGGTCGGTATTATAAACTTTATACTTACAGTACATTATCCACCTATTGACATGAATACAAAATACACACCACACACACACACACCCACCAATATCTCCGCATAATCTCTGAAACATTTAACAACAATGTTATTTCATACAAACGATTTAACATTAATTCATTAATATCACATCTCATAAAACAATTTAAACTCATTAGAAAAATTCAACCATATAACGTTTAAGTCAAACTAAATATTTAAACATTTCAAATTATTTTAATTAGATCAATTATTGAAAACACAACATTTTAATTACTTTCACCCATTGCAATAACTACAACTCATTCATTATCTTCTTCCAAATTATTTTTGTTATTTATTTAAGCTGCAAAATATTAATATTATTATTATCATCACAACAATTTCTGCTACATACATACATTGTTACATTTTACAACACACACAAATAAATTTACTAAACATGTATTTACAATTCTTCAGCAATAACTATTCAGTTATATCACACTTCAATGTCCAATGTTGCGAGGTCTGAACCAATAAACAAACTATTTAAAAGTGTTCATTTGTGAATTTAAGGCTCAACCTCCATCGTCATAGATAAGTCTTTGTTCTATATAGCATTGTTCAATTTCATTAACACACAAATTACTGTTTTGTGTGTCGGCACCATAAAAACCAAATTCATTCATTTTACCAAAATAGTCATAAAACAAGTCAACATTATTTGTTTCTGTCCAGTCTCCATTAGTAATTATATTCCTTATCAAGTCAGTTAATTTTTCATCATAAGGTAAATTATTATTATTTAAACACGTATCATCAAAACAATTCTCACTCTCTATTTTAACAGGTAAGTACTTCAAATCATTTAGCATCTCTTTCAACTCATTATAGTCTCTCTTTAATTTATATAATTCTGTCTCTCTATCAACACACAACTCTCCATCTAAATCTCTCTCATCATAACACCATATCATACTTTCTCTCTCATTCCATGCAGAGGGTACAAAATTATTCAACAAAAATAAACAACTCAAATCTTTCACTAATAAGGGTCTCTTGCCCTCCAATAATAACATTTTTGAACACTCTGGTTCATCACGAATAAGGGGAAAATTTACCCTCTGCCCTACACATTCATCTACTCTTTCTTTCCATTCTTTTTCTAATTCAACAACACTAATTATTACTTCATTACAACTTATAACTTTCTCTCTCTCACTCACTATTTCACTATCTAGTTTCAACGTTTCACTCTCCGATACCACCTTTTCAATTACATTACCACTTTCAATATCATTATTACTATTTGTTATCTTACTCTCTACTACTACGTTTTTACACATATCATTATAATTGTCATCTGTTTTACATTCAAAATTTTCCATTACCTTTTGTCTTTGTTTATCAATTTTTTCCACCACATTACTCTCTATTTTGTCAATTCTGTTATTCATATTTTTTAATGAACGACTCAACGTTTCATTTAATTCATATTTCAATTTGTTACAGTTACTCTCACAGTTGATTTGTACTTTATTAACATCAGTTTTAAGTTCATCAAATTTTACGCTAATACTCTGCTGAAACTGAATATTCTGTATATCTAATTTCTCATTGACACTACTTTTAAAATCTTGCATCTCGTTTTTCTGTTCATGAATGTCCATTGATATGGTTCTTAATATACTCATTATATCATCATCTAATTTATTACATTTTGTTGAGGTGGGGGTTAACTGTACCCCTGAATCCTCCGTAATATTTGTTTCATCTGAATTGTTTTTTGTTTTATTTTCCTGACTCACGTTTGGAGTCGAGTGGATTTCAAAATTACTCATACTATTTGATTCATTATAGTTTTCGACACTAGTCGTTTCATGTATATTACTCTCATTCTTTCCTGCCATTTTTATAAATTTATTAATCAAAATTTACTTACAAAAACATCTACCACTTAACTCTTAAACTCTAAACATTGATGTACTAGTTTGTATGTGCTGCGTAATTTTTTACGTATTGTTACTCAACCCTCAAATCGAACTTGCATTTATCGTAGGTGTGGAATTTTAATTATTCAAATTCAAGTCCCTGTTTGGGCGCCAAATGTGACTTTCTATTCACATACAAATATACAAATTTTATTTTATTTTCCACCTACCTGTTTCGCTTTCCCCCAGGGTCCGCACCACGAACATCAAAATGCAAATATGATTATAGGTTATCGTAAAAACTTACGCAACGCATTTTTATAAAGAAATTAATTAAAAGTTTATTTTTTACTTTAAAATATCCTTCAAGTATTAAATTGGTTATTTATTTGGCCTCTTGGCTCAAATCATGGAAAATGCATAAAACCCTTACTGATAGTTACATGATGGTATTACACTTATACTTACAGAATTATAATAAACACCTTACCTTAATTAGACAGCCCAAATCTGCTATTTACTCTCACATTCACACATTTACAAAACCAACTACCATTATTTACTTAACATGTTTGCACAAAAAACCCTTTATAAAAATTTGTTGAAAATACGGTTACTGGTTACCCGACGGCTCACTGCTTTCGTTGCCACGTGACTCGTATGTTTATTAATCTTTATTAATAATTGCCCGAAAGTGTATTGTTCACTTGATTTTGGCCCGCTCACTTCACTAACTCTGCTTTGTAATTTTATATCTTGGTTACCACTCTTTACCTGATGAAACTGAACTGTTGTGTGCACACGGTTTTTCACGCACCCGGCCGGGCTGAGAATTTTGTTCAAATGGCCGCCGCCGCCTCACCACAACACCACTGCTGCTTTTTGCTCTGTAATTTAGGTGAAGTTTTAGTCCAGTCGGCGGACGCACTACTATTCGCGTCCGGCAGGTTAGGATGTTACTTTCCGACTTGAATAAATGGGAATGTAATGGGTCAAATGGGAAGGTTTTTTATTTTATTGATTTTGGTCTCGATTTCATAAAGATTTTAAATTCACTTCATGTATGTAAGCTACCCCAGTTTAATTTTATATTAATACAAATCACCCATTCAACCACTTTCAAATTGCCAGACTTCACCTGTAAGGAGCCTCCAGTACAGCAATGCACATTGTTAGCCAAAACAATTGCCAGACGCATTGCGTAACCGCCTAGCAGCAGCCTTGTGACACAGTCTCCAGTTTGCAGTTTGGTATCAGAGAGTAAGCAGCACCAGACAATAAAGTTGTGAATTTAAAACAGTGGCCTCGGGTTTACAAAATAGGCCGTTAAAACAAATTCGGTCTATCTTAGAACGTGTGAAAACAGTTATTAAAAGTATTAACAGTGTACAGACAAAAAGTTTGCCGCAGTCGACTAATTACCATGGCCGCAGCTGGCTAAATACAACCGGCTAGCGGGCCGAAAATTCCCTCCGACCGTAACAGCATGCCTAAAGAACAAAAATATAAATCAAAAGTAAAGTGATATTCCAGTGATTCAGTGTAACTTTCAAAAATCAATGAAACAATAACATTTTTTTTCGGGAAAGACATTGTGTGTGTGACGCGCCATGAGGTGGCAGGAGACGCCATGGTAACGGTAATTGTATCTAACCCAAAATTGTGGTGATCATGTGTAAAAGGGGGTTTTGAAGTAATTATACATATAAAGAGGGGTTTCGTATGAATGAGTGGATGGGCAATCTGGGTCGCACTTTAATAGATTTCTAAATATATTAGAATAAGAAAATGGTTAAGTAAAATGTGTATGTAGTATCTGTTTTTTTTTTTAAAAAAGGGGAAAAAGGAGCTGTAATATGTGAATTGAGGTAGAAGGAGGAGTAAGTGTGTATTTTAAAAGAAAATAACCAATGCAATTAAATTAGATTTGTTTCAAATGAAAAGCGAGTCGAGTATGTTATTCAGATAACCTGAAGGTCATATTTGTATTTCGCAGTTTCGTGCAACGGACCTTGGCGTAAGAGGTGAGTTTTAAAATGAATAAAAGTTTAATAATTAAAATAAGATAGTACAATTGACGCTGCGAACAGAGACTCGATTTGTAAAATAATTATAAATCGGCACCTAAAAGCGAATACAAGTATGGTTGAAGGTTGAATAACGATACGGAAAAAATGGCGTAAAGTACGCAAGACAATGAGGCAAGATTAGAGTAAATATAAGATGTTGTAGAAATAAGTCTAAGAGCAGTATATGTAAATTAAGAAAAGTAGTAAGTTGACAATATAAAAATGGCAGACAATAATGAAGCCAGTTTGTCTGATAGTCTAACAGAGAGTCAAATAAATACTGACTCAGATATCCAAACAGAGTCACTACCAATAGATGACCGTAATGTAGAAAAATCTGTAATTAGTACGCCGGGAGCGATTTCTACTCCCGTAATAATTAAAACAAGAGAAAAAGAGTTGTCAATAAATGACATATTTAACCTGATACAAACCATGTCTGAAAACATGGTAAAAAATAGTCATTTCAATAACAAATTAGATGAACAAAAAAACGAAATGCTCAATAAATTTGATGCAAAGTTAGATGAACAGAAAAACGAGATGCAAGAATTTAAAAGCAGTATAAATGAGAAGTTAGATATACAGAATATTCAGTTTCAACAGAGTATTAGCGTAAAATTTGATGAACTTAAAACTGAAATTAATAAAGTACAAATCAGTTGTGAGAGTAACTTTATCAAATTGACAAATGAATTAAAAGAAACGTTGAGTCACTCATTGAATAGTAGGAATAATAAAATTGACAAAATAGAGAGTAATGTGGTGGAAAAATTTGATAAACAAAGACAAAAGGTAACTGAAAATTTTGAATGTAAAACAGATAACAATTATAATGATATGGGTAAAAACGTAGTAGTAGAGAGTAAGATAAGTGACAACAATAATGTTGAAAATAATGAGAATAATAATATTGAGTTTGAAGAATTAGTATCGGAGACGGATACGGTAAAAATAAAGAATGAGAGTACTGATGAGTTGGTGGAATGTAATGATAATGAAATGTTAATGTGTATTGATGAAGTAGAGAGAGAGCGAAAAAATAATGTTGTGGTCGAGTGGGGACAGAGGGCAAATTTTCCCCTTATTGTTTATAATGTTTATGATGAATATTTAATGAATCCACAAATGTTGTTTTTGAAGGGCAAGAGACCCGTATTAGTAGAAGAGTTGAGTTGTTCAGTGATGTTGTATAATGTTGTACCCTCTGTCTGTAATAATGATGTTGAAAGTATGATTTGGTATTGTGATGAGAGAGAGTTAAACAGAGAAGTGTATGTGGCGAAAGTAACAGAATTATATAACTTGAATAGAAAGTATGAAGAATGGAATGAAAGTTTAAAAGTATACTTGAATAATAATGACTATAATGATTTGACCAAAATAATTAACCCAATAATGAGTGAATTTACCGATGGAGACGTAACAAAAATGCCTAATGTAGACTGGTTTAATGAGTATTTGAGTAAGATGAATGAATTTCGTTTGTATGGCTACAACACACAAAACAGTCATTTGTGTGGTAATAAAATTGAAAAATGTTACATAACACCAAGACTTATCTGGGACGATGGAGGATAAACTATTAAAACAATAAAAGACAGTTTGTAAACATTATGTTTATTGGTTCAGACCTCGCAACCTTGGACAATGATTGCTGAAGAGTTGTAAATACATGTTTAGTGAAATTAATTGTATGTATTATAAAATGTTAGATAAACAATGTATGCATGTGGTAGAAATTGTTGTGATGATAACAATAATATTAACATTTTGCAGCTTAAATAAATAACAAAAATAATTTGGAGGAAGATAACGAATGAGGTGTAGTTAGTGCAATGGGTGAAAGTAATAAAAAATGTTGTTTTCAATAATTGAGCTAATTAAAATAATTTGAAATGTTTAAATATTTCGCTTGATGGTTGAATTTTTCTAATGAGTGTAAATTGTTTTATGAGATTTGATATTAATGAATAAATGTTAAATTGTTTGTATAAAATAACATTGTTGTTTAATGTTTCAGAGGTTACACGGAGATATTGGTGTGTGTGTGGTGTGTATTTTGTGTTCAGGTCAATATGTGGATAATGTACTGTAAGTATAAAGTTTATAATACCAATCAGATAGAATAAAATGCTTACAGGTGTGAAAAGAGTGTAATAATAATAATAATGGTATTGAGATAATAGTATTAAATAGAAACTGTAATTAAAAGGTAATAATAACTGAAAGGTGAATTAAAATAATATTTGGCTTAAATTGTAAGAAATAGCCATTGATAAATATGTTATCTAAAAGATTTATAAAAAATTTGAAAAGTGCAGCAAGCAGATATGTCAGTATATGATGTAACCAGAATGTTTAGACTATGTGAGTGTTGAGACCGAGAGTGTTTATGAAAACAAGCCTGGCACACAAGTGTTTATATAAACGGGTAGGTTGTGTGACCAATGTTTACAGCCAGATGTGTTGAAGCTGATAACTGTTGTAGCTTGATGAATCAGTATCTTGAGCAAAACCCTATTGTGACATAAAAGAATTAAAGTAAATTTTTTTTATAAAATAATAATGAGGTAATTGTTGTAACTTAGAGTTTGAGAAATAAAATACAATCAAATTAATTTGATAATTAAATAATTGAAAAGATGATTTTAATAATAAATTTAAATTTATTCTGATTCAAACTTCAAATGTAATTGTAAAACAAATGAAATATGTACTTTACTTAAATGGGAAACTGAAGGAAATTTTGGGCAAATGCTGTAAAAGGGATTTAAAAGGGGGGTAGGAAAAAAAAAGAAAAAAGAAGAAAAAAAAAGAAAAATAAATATATATATATCTATACACACTAACTATACACATATATGAAGTGAATTTAAAATCTTTATAAAATCGAGACCAAAATCAATAAAATAAAAACCTTCTAATTCGACCCATTACAATACCCCCCCAATGAGAAGTCTTCTGTCGAAGCAGAAGAATTCTCATTGCTAAAATCCCTAAGAGGACCGGTGAGGAACTGGTACCAACAACCCCCCATTTGTTCTTATACCTCATGGGTAAACGACCCCCCTGGCTCGGTGACTATGGACGCATCTGAACGAGATCACTGGACTTCTCTGTGCGAGATCCCAACACCGAAAAATCGAACAGACACGCACCACCGTGCACCTAGCCTTCTAACATGCCTCCCCAAACTCCAAATCCCTGGCTTAGATCATGCCAGATCCTCAACCAATATGTTCCCCCTTATATGCAAACTGGGCTGCCTTTAGCAGATACTGGGCGCACACACACACCTATAATAAATTTTTAACAAACTCCTCATCTAAAATAAGTTCAAAATCAGATTGTATCAAAACAAAAAATCTCTTATCTGGATAGATTAATTCTCTTCGTTATTATTACTGATAAAAAAGAAAACAAATAAATTGAATATTTTAACTAAAACATGGACTGCCTTATCCTAACATTTGATTATACATATATCCTATACCATATAATTCAATAATACTATTGATACATATAAACAATAATACAACCAAAAATGCAAAACATCAATTTAATGGCAGACACAAAAAGTATATACAAATATATATATATTTCTTTTTTCTCTCTACTACCCCCCTTTTAATACCTTAACCCCTGATACCCGTTACATATTAATGTGTTCTGCGCGAGGCTTCTTGGCCTTTTTCAGCCTCATCCTCGCCGTAAACCACATCTCCCTCATGACCTGTAACTGGGTCACCGCCCATCCACACTCACTATTACCCCCCCCCCTAGACTGTAGCGTCTAGTTGCTTTCACAAGGACTGATGCGGAAGGGGTGGACATTTTTTTCTTTTATTCCACCCCCATCCTTGCTTCGGCGTTACAATAAAATTCGGTATTATACCTACTAGTTGTTATTTATACACCCCTAATGGACTACCACCCTTATCTGGGTGAAAATAGACCTGTTCCAAAATTAAGTAGATTCCCCCAAAAATAACCCCCCTACTAAGTCTAACAAACCACCGGGTTAACAAAATAAAACAAACCACAAGCCGGTTATGTCGAGTAAAATTCATGATTTGCCACAATTAACTACTTTCACGGTCATGGTCTGGTGAGGTCATGACCGCACTTAGGTGGGGAATCTACAGTTAAAACATAAAACATGGATTGACATTTAACAAGAGTTACAGTAATATACACATCTTAAGTTCCCACACATTATCTTAGCCTATACGTTTTTTCATCAGTTGTCAGTGTTGAATGAATATTTTAACCATTATTTACTTCAATTAGCATTTACTTTATAATTCCAGTTTACATTCAAATGAAAATATACTTAAGTTCCTTATTAAAAATCATCTTCTCAATTACTTTAATTACCAAATTAATTTAATTGTATTTAATTTACTTTAATTAATTTAATTAATCTCTAAAGTTACAGTAATGGCCTCATTATTATTTGGTCTGTAAAGAAAAAAATTAACTTCAATTCTTTTATGTCACAATAGGGTTATGCTCAGGATACTGATTCATCAAGCTACAACAGTTATCAGCTTCAACACATCTGGCTGTAAACATTGGTCACACAACCTACCCGTTTATATAAACACTTGTGTGCCAGACTTGTTTTCATAAACACTCTCGGTCTCAACACTCACATAGTCTAAACATTCTGGTTACATCATACTAACACCTGTACTTCACTTTTCAATTTTTTACAAATCTTTTAGTTAACATATTTAACCAAGTCTCTTTATTATAGTTCAAACCAAAATTAATTTTAATTCGCCTTTCAATTATTATTTCTCTTTTAATTACAGTTTCTATTTAATACTATTATCTCAATACCATTATTATTATTGTTACACTCTTTTCACACCGGTAAGCATTTTATTCTATCTGGTCGGTATTATAAACTTTATACTTACAGTACATTATCCACCTATTGACATGAATACAAAATACACACCACACACACACACACCCACCAATATCTCCGCATAATCTCTGAAACATTTAACAACAATGTTATTTCATACAAACGATTTAACATTAATTCATTAATATCACATCTCATAAAACAATTTAAACTCATTAGAAAAATTCAACCATATAACGTTTAAGTCAAACTAAATATTTAAACATTTCAAATTATTTTAATTAGATCAATTATTGAAAACACAACATTTTAATTACTTTCACCCATTGCAATAACTACAACTCATTCATTATCTTCTTCCAAATTATTTTTGTTATTTATTTAAGCTGCAAAATATTAATATTATTATTATCATCACAACAATTTCTGCTACATACATACATTGTTACATTTTACAACACACACAAATAAATTTACTAAACATGTATTTACAATTCTTCAGCAATAACTATTCAGTTATATCACACTTCAATGTCCAATGTTGCGAGGTCTGAACCAATAAACAAACTATTTAAAAGTGTTCATTTGTGAATTTAAGGCTCAACCTCCATCGTCATAGATAAGTCTTTGTTCTATATAGCATTGTTCAATTTCATTAACACACAAATTACTGTTTTGTGTGTCGGCACCATAAAAACCAAATTCATTCATTTTACCAAAATAGTCATAAAACAAGTCAACATTATTTGTTTCTGTCCAGTCTCCATTAGTAATTATATTCCTTATCAAGTCAGTTAATTTTTCATCATAAGGTAAATTATTATTATTTAAACACGTATCATCAAAACAATTCTCACTCTCTATTTTAACAGGTAAGTACTTCAAATCATTTAGCATCTCTTTCAACTCATTATAGTCTCTCTTTAATTTATATAATTCTGTCTCTCTATCAACACACAACTCTCCATCTAAATCTCTCTCATCATAACACCATATCATACTTTCTCTCTCATTCCATGCAGAGGGTACAAAATTATTCAACAAAAATAAACAACTCAAATCTTTCACTAATAAGGGTCTCTTGCCCTCCAATAATAACATTTTTGAACACTCTGGTTCATCACGAATAAGGGGAAAATTTACCCTCTGCCCTACACATTCATCTACTCTTTCTTTCCATTCTTTTTCTAATTCAACAACACTAATTATTACTTCATTACAACTTATAACTTTCTCTCTCTCACTCACTATTTCACTATCTAGTTTCAACGTTTCACTCTCCGATACCACCTTTTCAATTACATTACCACTTTCAATATCATTATTACTATTTGTTATCTTACTCTCTACTACTACGTTTTTACACATATCATTATAATTGTCATCTGTTTTACATTCAAAATTTTCCATTACCTTTTGTCTTTGTTTATCAATTTTTTCCACCACATTACTCTCTATTTTGTCAATTCTGTTATTCATATTTTTTAATGAACGACTCAACGTTTCATTTAATTCATATTTCAATTTGTTACAGTTACTCTCACAGTTGATTTGTACTTTATTAACATCAGTTTTAAGTTCATCAAATTTTACGCTAATACTCTGCTGAAACTGAATATTCTGTATATCTAATTTCTCATTGACACTACTTTTAAAATCTTGCATCTCGTTTTTCTGTTCATGAATGTCCATTGATATGGTTCTTAATATACTCATTATATCATCATCTAATTTATTACATTTTGTTGAGGTGGGGGTTAACTGTACCCCTGAATCCTCCGTAATATTTGTTTCATCTGAATTGTTTTTTGTTTTATTTTCCTGACTCACGTTTGGAGTCGAGTGGATTTCAAAATTACTCATACTATTTGATTCATTATAGTTTTCGACACTAGTCGTTTCATGTATATTACTCTCATTCTTTCCTGCCATTTTTATAAATTTATTAATCAAAATTTACTTACAAAAACATCTACCACTTAACTCTTAAACTCTAAACATTGATGTACTAGTTTGTATGTGCTGCGTAATTTTTTACGTATTGTTACTCAACCCTCAAATCGAACTTGCATTTATCGTAGGTGTGGAATTTTAATTATTCAAATTCAAGTCCCTGTTTGGGCGCCAAATGTGACTTTCTATTCACATACAAATATACAAATTTTATTTTATTTTCCACCTACCTGTTTCGCTTTCCCCCAGGGTCCGCACCACGAACATCAAAATGCAAATATGATTATAGGTTATCGTAAAAACTTACGCAACGCATTTTTATAAAGAAATTAATTAAAAGTTTATTTTTTACTTTAAAATATCCTTCAAGTATTAAATTGGTTATTTATTTGGCCTCTTGGCTCAAATCATGGAAAATGCATAAAACCCTTACTGATAGTTACATGATGGTATTACACTTATACTTACAGAATTATAATAAACACCTTACCTTAATTAGACAGCCCAAATCTGCTATTTACTCTCACATTCACACATTTACAAAACCAACTACCATTATTTACTTAACATGTTTGCACAAAAAACCCTTTATAAAAATTTGTTGAAAATACGGTTACTGGTTACCCGACGGCTCACTGCTTTCGTTGCCACGTGACTCGTATGTTTATTAATCTTTATTAATAATTGCCCGAAAGTGTATTGTTCACTTGATTTTGGCCCGCTCACTTCACTAACTCTGCTTTGTAATTTTATATCTTGGTTACCACTCTTTACCTGATGAAACTGAACTGTTGTGTGCACACGGTTTTTCACGCACCCGGCCGGGCTGAGAATTTTGTTCAAATGGCCGCCGCCGCCTCACCACAACACCACTGCTGCTTTTTGCTCTGTAATTTAGGTGAAGTTTTAGTCCAGTCGGCGGACGCACTACTATTCGCGTCCGGCAGGTTAGGATGTTACTTTCCGACTTGAATAAATGGGAATGTAATGGGTCAAATGGGAAGGTTTTTTATTTTATTGATTTTGGTCTCGATTTCATAAAGATTTTAAATTCACTTCATGTATGTAAGCTACCCCAGTTTAATTTTATATTAATACAAATCACCCATTCAACCACTTTCAAATTGCCAGACTTCACCTGTAAGGAGCCTCCAGTACAGCAATGCACATTGTTAGCCAAAACAATTGCCAGACGCATTGCGTAACCGCCTAGCAGCAGCCTTGTGACACAGTCTCCAGTTTGCAGTTTGGTATCAGAGAGTAAGCAGCACCAGACAATAAAGTTGTGAATTTAAAACAGTGGCCTCGGGTTTACAAGATAGGCCGTTAAAACAAATTCGGTCTATCTTAGAACGTGTGAAAACAGTTATTAAAAGTATTAACAGTGTACAGACAAAAAGTTTGCCGCAGTCGACTAATTACCATGGCCGCAGCTGGCTAAATACAACCGGCTAGCGGGCCGAAAATTCCCTCCGACCGTAACAGCATGCCTAAAGAACAAAAATATAAATCAAAAGTAAAGTGATATTCCAGTGATTCAGTGTAACTTTCAAAAATCAATGAAACAATAACATTTTTTTTCGGGAAAGACATTGTGTGTGTGACGCGCCATGAGGTGGCAGGAGACGCCATGGTAACGGTAATTGTATCTAACCCAAAATTGTGGTGATCATGTGTAAAAGGGGGTTTTGAAGTAATTATACATATAAAGAGGGGTTTCGTATGAATGAGTGGATGGGCAATCTGGGTCGCACTTTAATAGATTTCTAAATATATTAGAATAAGAAAATGGTTAAGTAAAATGTGTATGTAGTATCTGTTTTTTTTTTTAAAAAAGGGGAAAAAGGAGCTGTAATATGTGAATTGAGGTAGAAGGAGGAGTAAGTGTGTATTTTAAAAGAAAATAACCAATGCAATTAAATTAGATTTGTTTCAAATGAAAAGCGAGTCGAGTATGTTATTCAGATAACCTGAAGGTCATATTTGTATTTCGCAGTTTCGTGCAACGGACCTTGGCGTAAGAGGTGAGTTTTAAAATGAATAAAAGTTTAATAATTAAAATAAGATAGTACAATTGACGCTGCGAACAGAGACTCGATTTGTAAAATAATTATAAATCGGCACCTAAAAGCGAATACAAGTATGGTTGAAGGTTGAATAACGATACGGAAAAAATGGCGTAAAGTACGCAAGACAATGAGGCAAGATTAGAGTAAATATAAGATGTTGTAGAAATAAGTCTAAGAGCAGTATATGTAAATTAAGAAAAGTAGTAAGTTGACAATATAAAAATGGCAGACAATAATGAAGCCAGTTTGTCTGATAGTCTAACAGAGAGTCAAATAAATACTGACTCAGATATCCAAACAGAGTCACTACCAATAGATGACCGTAATGTAGAAAAATCTGTAATTAGTACGCCGGGAGCGATTTCTACTCCCGTAATAATTAAAACAAGAGAAAAAGAGTTGTCAATAAATGACATATTTAACCTGATACAAACCATGTCTGAAAACATGGTAAAAAATAGTCATTTCAATAACAAATTAGATGAACAAAAAAACGAAATGCTCAATAAATTTGATGCAAAGTTAGATGAACAGAAAAACGAGATGCAAGAATTTAAAAGCAGTATAAATGAGAAGTTAGATATACAGAATATTCAGTTTCAACAGAGTATTAGCGTAAAATTTGATGAACTTAAAACTGAAATTAATAAAGTACAAATCAGTTGTGAGAGTAACTTTATCAAATTGACAAATGAATTAAAAGAAACGTTGAGTCACTCATTGAATAGTAGGAATAATAAAATTGACAAAATAGAGAGTAATGTGGTGGAAAAATTTGATAAACAAAGACAAAAGGTAACTGAAAATTTTGAATGTAAAACAGATAACAATTATAATGATATGGGTAAAAACGTAGTAGTAGAGAGTAAGATAAGTGACAACAAGAATGTTGAAAATAATGAGAATAATAATATTGAGTTTGAAGAATTAGTATCGGAGACGGATACGGTAAAAATAAAGAATGAGAGTACTGATGAGTTGGTGGAATGTAGTGATAATGAAATGTTAATGTGTATTGATGAAGTAGAGAGAGAGCGAAAAAATAATGTTATGGTCGAGTGGGGACAGAGGGCAAATTTTCCCCTTATTGTTTATAATGTTTATGATGAATATTTAATGAATCCACAAATGTTGTTTTTGAAGGGCAAGAGACCCGTATTAGTAGAAGAGTTGAGTTGTTCAGTGATGTTGTATAATGTTGTACCCTCTGTCTGTAATAATGATGTTGAAAGTATGATTTGGTATTGTGATGAGAGAGAGTTAAACAGAGAAGTGTATGTGGCGAAAGTAACAGAATTATATAACTTGAATAGAAAGTATGAAGAATGGAATGAAAGTTTAAAAGTATACTTGAATAATAATGACTATAATGATTTGACCAAAATAATTAACCCAATAATGAGTGAATTTACCGATGGAGACGTAACAAAAATGCCTAATGTAGACTGGTTTAATGAGTATTTGAGTAAGATGAATGAATTTCGTTTGTATGGCTACAACACACAAAACAGTCATTTTTGTGGTAATAAAATTGAAAAATGTTACATAACACCAAGACTTATCTGGGACGATGGAGGATAAACTACTAAAACAATAAAAGACAGTTTGTAAACATTATGTTTATTGGTTCAGACCTCGCAACCTTGGACAATGATTGCTGAAGAGTTGTAAATACATGTTTAGTGAAATTAATTGTATGTATTATAAAATGTTAGATAAACAATGTATGCATGTGGTAGAAATTGTTGTGATGATAACAATAATATTAACATTTTGCAGCTTAAATAAATAACAAAAATAATTTGGAGGAAGATAACGAATGAGGTGTAGTTAGTGCAATGGGTGAAAGTAATAAAAAGTGTTGTTTTCAATAATTGATCTAATTAAAATAATTTGAAATGTTTAAATATTTCGCTTGATGGTTGAATTTTTCTAATGAGTGTAAATTGTTTTATGAGATTTGATATTAATGAATAAATGTTAAATTGTTTGTATAAAATAACATTGTTGTTAAATGTTTCAGAGGTTACACGGAGATATTGGTGTGTGTGTGGTGTGTATTTTGTGTTCAGGTCAATATGTGGATAATGTACTGTAAGTATAAAGTTTATAATACCAATCAGATAGAATAAAATGCTTACAGGTGTGAAAAGAGTGTAATAATAATAATAATGGTATTGAGATAATAGTATTAAATAGAAACTGTAATTAAAAGGTAATAATAACTGAAAGGTGAATTAAAATAATATTTGGCTTAAATTGTAAGAAATAGCCATTGATAAATATGTTATCTAAAAGATTTATAAAAAATTTGAAAAGTGCAGCAAGCAGATATGTCAGTATATGATGTAACCAGAATGTTTAGACTATGTGAGTGTTGAGACCGAGAGTGTTTATGAAAACAAGCCTGGCACACAAGTGTTTATATAAACGGGTAGGTTGTGTGACCAATGTTTACAGCCAGATGTGTTGAAGCTGATAACTGTTGTAGCTTGATGAATCAGTATCTTGAGCAAAACCCTATTGTGACATAAAAGAATTAAAGTAAATTTTTTTTATAAAATAATAATGAGGTAATTGTTGTAACTTAGAGTTTGAGAAATAAAATACAATCAAATTAATTTGATAATTAAATAATTGAAAAGATGATTTTAATAATAAATTTAAATTTATTCTGATTCAAACTTCAAATGTAATTGTAAAACAAATGAAATATGTACTTTACTTAAATGGGAAACTGAAGGAAATTTTGGGCAAATGCTGTAAAAGGGATTTAAAAGGGGGGTAGGAAAAAAAAAATAAAAAAAGAAGAAAAAAAAAAGAAAAATAAATATATATATATATATCTATACACACTAACTATACACATATATGAAGTGAATTTAAAATCTTTATAAAATCGAGACCAAAATCAATAAAATAAAAACCTTCTAATTCGACCCATTACAATACCCCCCCCCCCAATGAGAAGTCTTCTGTCGAAGCAGAAGAATTCTCATTGCTAAAACCCCTAAGAGGACCGGTGAGGAACTGGTGCCAACAACCCCCCATTTGTTCTTATACCTCATGGGTAAACGACCCCCCTGGCTCGGTGACTATGGACGCATCTGAACGAGATCACTGGACTTCTCTGTGCGAGATCCCAACACCGAAAAATCGAACAGACACGCACCACCGTGCACCTAGCCTTCTAACATGCCTCCCCAAACTCCAAATCCCTGGCTTAGATCATGCCAGATCCTCAACCGATATGTTCCCCCTTATATGCAAACTGGGCTGCCTTTAGCAGATACTGGGCGCACACACACACCTATAATAAATTTTTAACAAACTCCTCATCTAAAATAAGTTCAAAATCAGATTGTATCAAAACAAAAAATCTCTTATCTGGATAGATTAATTCTCTTCGTTATTATTACTGATAAAAAAGAAAACAAATAAATTGAATATTTTAACTAAAACATGGACTGCCTTATCCTAACATTTGATTATACATATATCCTATACCATATAATTCAATAATACTATTGATACATATAAACAATAATACAACCAAAAATGCAAAACATCAATTTAATGGCAGACACAAAAAGTATATACAAATATATATATATATTTCTTTTTTCTCTCTACTACCCCCCTTTTAATCCCTTAACCCCCGATACCCGTTACATATTAATGTGTTCTGCGTGAGGCTTCTTGGCCTTTTTCAGCCTCATCCTCGCCGTAAACCACGTCTCCCTCATGACCTGTAACTGGGTCACCACCCATCCACACTCACTATTACCCCCCCTAGACTGTAGCGTCTAGTTGCTTTCACAAGGACTGATGCGGAAGGGGTGGACATTTTTTTCTTTTATTCCACCCCATCCTTGCTTCGGCGTTACAATAAAATTCGGTATTATACCTACTAGTTGTTATTTATACACCCCTAATGGACTACCACCCCTATCTGGGTGAAAATAGACCTGTTCCAAAATTAAGTAGATTCCCCCAAAAATAACCCCCCTACTAAGTCTAACAAACCACCGGGTTAACAAAATAAAACAAACCACAAGCCGGTTATGTCGAGTAAAATTCATGATTTGCCACAATTAACTACTTTCACGGTCATGGTCTGGTGAGGTCATGACCGCACTTAGGTGGGGAATCTACAGTTAAAACATAAAACATGGATTGACATTTAACAAGAGTTACAGTAATATACACATCTTAAGTTCCCACACATTATCTTAGCCTATACGTTTTTTCATCAGTTGTCAGTGTTGAATGAATATTTTAACCATTATTTACTTCAATTAGCATTTACTTTATAATTCCAGTTTACATTCAAATGAAAATATACTTAAGTTCCTTATTAAAAATCATCTTCTCAATTACTTTAATTACCAAATTAATTTAATTGTATTTAATTTACTTTAATTAATTTAATTAATCTCTAAAGTTACAGTAATGGCCTCATTATTATTTGGTCTGTAAAGAAAAAAATTAACTTCAATTCTTTTATGTCACAATAGGGTTATGCTCAGGATACTGATTCATCAAGCTACAACAGTTATCAGCTTCAACACATCTGGCTGTAAACATTGGTCACACAACCTACCCGTTTATATAAACACTTGTGTGCCAGACTTGTTTTCATAAACACTCTCGGTCTCAACACTCACATAGTCTAAACATTCTGGTTACATCATACTAACACCTGTACTTCACTTTTCAATTTTTTACAAATCTTTTAGTTAACATATTTAACCAAGTCTCTTTATTATAGTTCAAACCAAAATTAATTTTAATTCGCCTTTCAATTATTATTTCTCTTTTAATTACAGTTTCTATTTAATACTATTATTTCAATACCATTATTATTATTGTTACACTCTTTTCACACTGGTAAGCATTTTATTCTATCTGGTCGGTATTATAAACTTTATACTTACAGTACATTATCCACCTATTGACATGAATACAAAATACACACCACACACACACACCCACCAATATCTCCGCATAATCTCTGAAACATTTAACAACAATGTTATTTCATACAAACGATTTAACATTTATTCATTAATATCACATCTCATAAAACAATTTAAACTCATTAGAAAAATTCAACCATATAACGTTTAAGTCAAACTAAATATTTAAACATTTCAAATTATTTTAATTAGATCAATTATTGAAAACACAACATTTTAATTACTTTCACCCATTGCAATAACTACAACTCATTCATTATCTTCTTCCAAATTATTTTTGTTATTTATTTAAGCTGCAAAATATTAATATTATTATTATCATCACAACAATTTCTGCTACATACATACATTGTTACATTTTACAACACACACAAATAAATTTACTAAACATGTATTTACAATTCTTCAGCAATAACTATTCAGTTATATCACACTTCAATGTCCAAGGTTGTGAGGTCTGAACCAATAAACAAACTATTTAAAAGTGTTCATTTGTGAATTTAAGGCTCAACCTCCATCGTCATAGATAAGTCTTTGTTCTATATAGCATTGTTCAATTTCATTAACACACAAATTACTGTTTTGTGTGTCGGCACCATAAAAACCAAATTCATTCATTTTACCAAAATAGTCATAAAACAAGTCAACATTATTTGTTTCTGTCCAGTCTCCATTAGTAATTATATTCCTTATCAAGTCAGTTAATTTTTCATCATAAGGTAAATTATTATTATTTAAACACGTATCATCAAAACAATTCTCACTCTCTATTTTAACAGGTAAGTACTTCAAATCATTTAGCATCTCTTTCAACTCATTATAGTCTCTCTTTAATTTATATAATTCTGTCTCTCTATCAACACACAACTCTCCATCTAAATCTCTCTCATCATAACACCATATCATACTTTCTCTCTCATTCCATGCAGAGGGTATAAAATTATTCAACAAAAATAAACAACTCAAATCTTTCACTAATAAGGGTCTCTTGCCCTCCAATAATAACATTTTTGAACACTCTGGTTCATCACGAATAAGGGGAAAATTTACGCTCTGCCCTACACATTCATCTACTCTTTCTTTCCATTCTTTTTCTAATTCAACAACACTAATTATTACTTCATTACAACTTATAACTTTCTCTCTCTCACTCACTATTTCACTATCTAGTTTCAACGTTTCACTCTCCGATACCACCTTTTCAATTACATTACCACTTTCAATATCATTATTACTATTTGTTATCTTACTCTCTACTACTACGTTTTTACACCTATCATTATAATTGTCATCTGTTTTACATTCAAAATTTTCCATTACCTTTTTGTCTTTGTTTATCAATTTTTTCCACCACATTACTCTCTATTTTGTCAATTCTGTTATTCATATTTTTTAATGAACGACTCAACGTTTCATTTAATTCATATTTCAATTCGTTACAGTTACTCTCACAGTTGATTTGTACTTTATTAACATCAGTTTTAAGTTCATCAAATTTTACGCTAATACTCTGCTGAAACTGAATATTCTGTATATCTAATTTCTCATTGACACTACTTTTAAAATCTTGCATCTCGTTTTTCTGTTCATGAATGTCCATTGATATGGTTCTTAATATACTCATTATATCATCATCTAATTTATTACATTTTGTTGAGGTGGGGGTTAACTGTACCCCTGAATCCTCCGTAATATTTGTTTCATCTGAATTGTTTTTTGTTTTATTTTCCTGACTCACGTTTGGAGTCGAGTGGATTTCAAAATTACTCATACTATTTGATTCATTATAGTTTTCGACACTAGTCGTTTCATGTATATTACTCTCATTCTTTCCTGCCATTTTTATAAATTTATTAATCAAAATTTACTTACAAAAACATCTACCACTTAACTCTTAAACTCTAAACATTGATGTACTAGTTTGTATGTGCTGCGTAATTTTTTACGTATTGTTACTCAACCCTCAAATCGAACTTGCATTTATCGTAGGTGTGGAATTTTAATTATTCAAATTCAAGTCCCTGTTTGGGCGCCAAATGTGACTTTCTATTCACATACAAATATACAAATTTTATTTTATTTTCCACCTACCTGTTTCGCTTTCCGCCAGGGTCCGCACCACGAACATCAAAATGCAAATATGATTATAGGTTATCGTAAAAACTTACGCAACGCATTTTTATAAAGAAATTAATTAAAAGTTTATTTTTTACTTTAAAATATCCTTCAAGTATTAAATTGGTTATTTATTTGGCCTCTTGGCTCAAATCATGGAAAATGCATAAAACCCTTACTGATAGTTACATGATGGTATTACACTTATACTTACAGAATTATAATAAACACCTTACCTTAATTAGACAGCCCAAATCTGCTATTTACTCTCACATTCACACATTTACAAAACCAACTACCATTATTTAATTAACATGTTTGCACAAAAAACCCTTTATAAAAATTTGTTGAAAATACGGTTACTGGTTACCCGACGGCTCACTGCTTTCGTTGCCACGTGACTCGTATGTTTATTAATCTTTATTAATAATTGCCCGAAAGTGTATTGTTCACTTGATTTTGGCCCGCTCACTTCACTAACTCTGCTTTGTAATTTTATATCTTGGTTACCACTCTTTACCTGATGAAACTGAACTGTTGTGTGCACACGGTTTTTCACGCACCCGGCCGGGCTGAGAATTTTGTTCAAATGGCCGCCGCCACCTCACCACAACACCACTGCTGCTTTTTGCTCTGTAATTTAGGTGAAGTTTTAGTCCAGTCGGCGGACGCACTACTATTCGCGTCCGGCAGGTTAGGATGTTACTTTCCAACTTGAATAAATGGGAATGTAATGGGTCAAATGGGAAGGTTTTTTATTTTATTGATTTTGGTCTCGATTTCATAAAGATTTTAAATTCACTTCATGTATGTAAGCTACCCCAGTTTAATTTTATATTAATACAAATCACCCATTCAACCACTTTCAAATTGCCAGACTTCACCTGTAAGGAGCCTCCAGTACAGCAATGCACATTGTTAGCCAAAACAATTGCCAGACGCATTGCGTAACCGCCTAGCAGCAGCCTTGTGACACAGTCTCCAGTTTGCAGTTTGGTATCAGAGAGTAAGCAGCACCAGACAATAAAGTTGTGAATTTAAAACAGTGGCCTCGGGTTTACAAGATAGGCCGTTAAAACAAATTCGGTCTATCTTAGAACGTGTGAAAACAGTTATTAAAAGTATTAACAGTGTACAGGCAAAAAGTTTGCCGCAGTCGACTAATTACCGTGGCCGCAGCTGGCTAAATACAACCGGCTAGCGGGCCAAAAATTCCCTCCGACCGTAACAGCATGCCTAAAGAACAAAAATATAAATCAAAAGTAAAGTGATATTCCAGTGATTCAGTGTAACTTTCAAAAATCAATGAAACAATAACATTTTTTTTCGGGAAAGACATTGTGTGTGTGACGCGCCATGAGGTGGCAGGAGACGCCATGGTAACGGTAATTGTATCTAACCCAAAATTGTGGTGATCATGTGTAAAAGGGGGTTTTGAAGTAATTATACATATAAAGAGGGGTTTCGTATGAATGAGTGGATGGGCAATCTGGGTCGCACTTTAATAGATTTCTAAATATATTAGAATAAGAAAATGGTTAAGTAAAATGTGTATGTAGTATCTGTTTTTTTTAAAAAAAAAGGGGAAAAAGGAGCTGTAATATGTGAATTGAGGTAGAAGGAGGAGTAAGTGTGTATTTTAAAAGAAAATAACCAATGCAATTAAATTAGATTTGTTTCAAATGAAAAGCGAGTCGAGTATGTTATTCAGATAACCTGAAGGTCATATTTGTATTTCGCAGTTTCGTGCAACGGACCTTGGCGTAAGAGGTGAGTTTTAAAATGAATAAAAGTTTAATAATTAAAATAAGATAGTACAATTGACGCTGCGAACAGAGACTCGATTTGTAAAATAATTATAAATCGGCACCTAAAAGCGAATACAAGTATGGTTGAAGGTTGAATAACGATACGGAAAAAATGGCGTAAAGTACGCAAGACAATGAGGCAAGATTAGAGTAAATATAAGATGTTGTAGAAATAAGTCTAAGAGCAGTATATGTAAATTAAGAAAAGTAGTAAGTTGACAATATAAAAATGGCAGACAATAATGAAGCCAGTTTGTCTGATAGTCTAACAGAGAGTCAAATAAATACTGACTCAGATATCCAAACAGAGTCACTACCAATAGATGACCGTAATGTAGAAAAATCTGTAATTAGTACGCCGGGAGCGATTTCTACTCCCGTAATAATTAAAACAAGAGAAAAAGAGTTGTCAATAAATGACATATTTAACCTGATACAAACCATGTCTGAAAACATGGTAAAAAATAGTCATTTCAATAACAAATTAGATGAACAAAAAAACGAAATGCTCAATAAATTTGATGCAAAGTTAGATGAACAGAAAAACGAGATGCAAGAATTTAAAAGCAGTATAAATGAGAAGTTAGATATACAGAATATTCAGTTTCAACAGAGTATTAGCGTAAAATTTGATGAACTTAAAACTGAAATTAATAAAGTACAAATCAGTTGTGAGAGTAACTTTATCAAATTGACAAATGAATTAAAAGAAACGTTGAGTCACTCATTGAATAGTAGGAATAATAAAATTGACAAAATAGAGAGTAATGTGGTGGAAAAATTTGATAAACAAAGACAAAAGGTAACTGAAAATTTTGAATGTAAAACAGATAACAATTATAATGATATGGGTAAAAACGTAGTAGTAGAGAGTAAGATAAGTGACAACAATAATGTTGAAAATAATGAGAATAATAATATTGAGTTTGAAGAATTAGTATCGGAGACGGATACGGTAAAAATAAAGAATGAGAGTACTGTTGAGTTGGTGGAATGTAGTGATAATGAAATGTTAATGTGTATTGATGAAGTAGAGAGAGCGAAAAAATAATGTTGTGGTCGAGTGGGGACAGAGGGCAAATTTTCCCCTTATTGTTTATAATGTTTATGATGAATATTTAATGAATCCACAAATGTTGTTTTTGAAGGGCAAGAGACCCGTATTAGTAGAAGAGTTGAGTTGTTCAGTGATGTTGTATAATGTTGTACCCTCTGTCTGTAATAATGATGTTGAAAGTATGATTTGGTATTGTGATGAGAGAGAGTTAAACAGAGAAGTGTATGTGGCGAAAGTAACAGAATTATATAACTTGAATAGAAAGTATGAAGAATGGAATGAAAGTTTAAAAGTATACTTGAATAATAATGACTATAATGATTTGACCAAAATAATTAACCCAATGATGAGTGAATTTACAGATGGAGACGTAACAAAAATGCCCAATGTAGACTGGTTTAATGAGTATTTGAGTAAGATGAATGAATTTCGTTTGTATGGCTACAACACACAAAACAGTCATTTGTGTGGTAATAAAATTGAAAAATGTTACATAACACCAAGACTTATCTGGGACGATGGAGGATAAACTATTAAAACAATAAAAGACAGTTTGTAAACATTATGTTTATTGGTTCAGACCTCGCAACCTTGGACAATGATTGCTGAAGAGTTGTAAATACATGTTTAGTGAAATTAATTGTATGTATTATAAAATGTTAGATAAACAATGTATGCATGTGGTAGAAATTGTTGTGATGATAACAATAATATTAACATTTTGCAGCTTAAATAAATAACAAAAATAATTTGGAGGAAGATAACGAATGAGGTGTAGTTAGTGCAATGGGTGAAAGTAATAAAAAATGTTGTTTTCAATAATTGATCTAATTAAAATAATTTGAAATGTTTAAATATTTCGCTTGATGGTTGAATTTTTCTAATGAGTGTCAATTGTTTTATGAGATTTGATATTAATGAATAAATGTTAAATTGTTTGTATAAAATAACATTGTTGTTAAATGTTTCAGAGGTTACACGGAGATATTGGTGTGTGTGTGGTGTGTATTTTGTGTTCAGGTCAATATGTGGATAATGTACTGTAAGTATAAAGTTTATAATACCAATCAGATAGAATAAAATGCTTACAGGTGTGAAAAGAGTGTAATAATAATAATAATGGTATTGAGATAATAGTATTAAATAGAAACTGTAATTAAAAGGTAATAATAACTGAAAGGTGAATTAAAATAATATTTGGCTTAAATTGTAAGAAATAGCCATTGATAAATATGTTATCTAAAAGATTTATAAAAAATTTGAAAAGTGCAGCAAGCAGATATGTCAGTATATGATGTAACCAGAATGTTTAGACTATGTGAGTGTTGAGACCGAGAGTGTTTATGAAAACAAGCCTGGCACACAAGTGTTTATATAAACGGGTAGGTTGTGTGACCAATGTTTACAGCCAGATGTGTTGAAGCTGATAACTGTTGTAGCTTGATGAATCAGTATCTTGAGCAAAACCCTATTGTGACATAAAAGAATTAAAGTAAATTTTTTTTATAAAATAATAATGAGGTAATTGTTGTAACTTAGAGTTTGAGAAATAAAATACAATCAAATTAATTTGATAATTAAATAATTGAAAAGATGATTTTAATAATAAATTTAAATTTATTCTGATTCAAACTTCAAATGTAATTGTAAAACAAATGAAATATGTACTTTACTTAAATGGGAAACTGAAGGAAATTTTGGCCAAATGCTGTAAAAGGGATTTAAAAGGGGGGTAGGAAAAAAAAAGAAAAAAGAAGAAAAAAAAAGAAAAATAAATATATATATATCTATACACACTAACTATACACATATATGAAGTGAATTTAAAATCTTTATAAAATCGAGACCAAAATCAATAAAATAAAAACCTTCTAATTCGACCCATTACAATACCCCCCCCAATGAGAAGTCTTCTGTCGAAGCAGAAGAATTCTCATTGCTAAAACCCCTAAGAGGACCGGTGAGGAACTGGTGCCAACAACCCCCCATTTGTTCTTATACCTCATGGGTAAACGACCCCCCTGGCTCGGTGACTATGGACGCATCTGAACGAGATCACTGGACTTCTCTGTGCGAGATCCCAACACCGAAAAATCGAACAGACACGCACCACCGTGCACCTAGCCTTCTAACATGCCTCCCCAAACTCCAAATCCCTGGCTTAGATCATGCCAGATCCTCAACCGATATGTTCCCCCTTATATGCAAACTGGGCTGCCTTTAGCAGATACTGGGCGCACACACACACCTATAATAAATTTTTAACAAACTCCTCATCTAAAATAAGTTCAAAATCAGATTGTATCAAAACAAAAAATCTCTTATCTGGATAGATTAATTCTCTTCGTTATTATTACTGATAAAAAAGAAAACAAATAAATTGAATATTTTAACTAAAACATGGACTGCCTTATCCTAACATTTGATTATACATATATCCTATACCATATAATTCAATAATACTATTGATACATATAAACAATAATACAACCAAAAATGCAAAACATCAATTTAATGGCAGACACAAAAAGTATATACAAATATATATATATATTTCTTTTTTCTCTCTACTACCCCCCTTTTAATCCCTTAACCCCCGATACCCGTTACATATTAATGTGTTCTGTGTGAGGCTTCTTGGCCTTTTTCAGCCTCATCCTCGCCGTAAACCACATCTCCCTCATGACCTGTAACTGGGTCACCACCCATCCACACTCACTATTACCCCCCCTAGACTGTAGCGTCTAGTTGCTTTCACAAGGACTGATGCGGAAGGGGTGGACATTTTTTTCTTTTATTCCACCCCATCCTTGCTTCGGCGTTACAATAAAATTCGGTATTATACCTACTAGTTGTTATTTATACACCCCTAATGGACTACCACCCCTATCTGGGTGAAAATAGACCTGTTCCAAAATTAAGTAGATTCCCCCAAAAATAACCCCCCTACTAAGTCTAACAAACCACCGGGTTAACAAAATAAAACAAACCACAAGCCGGTTATGTCGAGTAAAATTCATGATTTGCCACAATTAACTACTTTCACGGTCATGGTCTGGTGAGGTCATGACCGCACTTAGGTGGGGAATCTACAGTTAAAACATAAAACATGGATTGACATTTAACAAGAGTTACAGTAATATACACATCTTAAGTTCCCACACATTATCTTAGCCTATACGTTTTTTCATCAGTTGTCAGTGTTGAATGAATATTTTAACCATTATTTACTTCAATTAGCATTTACTTTATAATTCCAGTTTACATTCAAATGAAAATATACTTAAGTTCCTTATTAAAAATCATCTTCTCAATTACTTTAATTACCAAATTAATTTAATTGTATTTAATTTACTTTAATTAATTTAATTAATCTCTAAAGTTACAGTAATGGCCTCATTATTATTTGGTCTGTAAAGAAAAAAATTAACTTCAATTCTTTTATGTCACAATAGGGTTATGCTCAGGATACTGATTCATCAAGCTACAACAGTTATCAGCTTCAACACATCTGGCTGTAAACATTGGTCACACAACCTACCCGTTTATATAAACACTTGTGTGCCAGACTTGTTTTCATAAACACTCTCGGTCTCAACACTCACATAGTCTAAACATTCTGGTTACATCATACTAACACCTGTACTTCACTTTTCAATTTTTTACAAATCTTTTAGTTAACATATTTAACCAAGTCTCTTTATTATAGTTCAAACCAAAATTAATTTTAATTCGCCTTTCAATTATTATTTCTCTTTTAATTACAGTTTCTATTTAATACTATTATCTCAATACCATTATTATTATTGTTACACTCTTTTCACACCGGTAAGCATTTTATTCTATCTGGTCGGTATTATAAACTTTATACTTACAGTACATTATCCACCTATTGACATGAATACAAAATACACACCACACACACACACACCCACCAATATCTCCGCATAATCTCTGAAACATTTAACAACAATGTTATTTCATACAAACGATTTAACATTTATTCATTAATATCACATCTCATAAAACAATTTAAACTCATTGGAAAAATTCAACCATATAACGTTTAAGTCAAACTAAATATTTAAACATTTCAAATTATTTTAATTAGATCAATTATTGAAAACACAACATTTTAATTACTTTCACCCATTGCAATAACTACAACTCATTCATTATCTTCTTCCAAATTATTTTTGTTATTTATTTAAGCTGCAAAATATTAATATTATTATTATCATCACAACAATTTCTGCTACATACATACATTGTTACATTTTACAACACACACAAATAAATTTACTAAACATGTATTTACAATTCTTCAGCAATAACTATTCAGTTATATCACACTTCAATGTCCAAGGTTGTGAGGTCTGAACCAATAAACAAACTATTTAAAAGTGTTCATTTGTGAATTTAAGGCTCAACCTCCATCGTCATAGATAAGTCTTTGTTCTATATAGCATTGTTCAATTTCATTAACACACAAATTACTGTTTTGTGTGTCGGCACCATAAAAACCAAATTCATTCATTTTACCAAAATAGTCATAAAACAAGTCAACATTATTTGTTTCTGTCCAGTCTCCATTAGTAATTATATTCCTTATCAAGTCAGTTAATTTTTCATCATAAGGTAAATTATTATTATTTAAACACGTATCATCAAAACAATTCTCACTCTCTATTTTAACAGGTAAGTACTTCAAATCATTTAGCATCTCTTTCAACTCATTATAGTCTCTCTTTAATTTATATAATTCTGTCTCTCTATCAACACACAACTCTCCATCTAAATCTCTCTCATCATAACACCATATCATACTTTCTCTCTCATTCCATGCAGAGGGTACAAAATTATTCAACAAAAATAAACAACTCAAATCTTTCACTAATAAGGGTCTCTTGCCCTCCAATAATAACATTTTTGAACACTCTGGTTCATCACGAATAAGGGGAAAATTTACCCTCTGCCCTACACATTCATCTACTCTTTCTTTCCATTCTTTTTCTAATTCAACAACACTAATTATTACTTCATTACAACTTATAACTTTCTCTCTCTCACTCACTATTTCACTATCTAGTTTCAACGTTTCACTCTCCGATACCACCTTTTCAATTACATTACCACTTTCAATATCATTATTACTATTTGTTATCTTACTCTCTACTACTACGTTTTTACACATATCATTATAATTGTCATCTGTTTTACATTCAAAATTTTCCATTACCTTTTTGTCTTTGTTTATCAATTTTTTCCACCACATTACTCTCTATTTTGTCAATTCTGTTATTCATAATTTTTTATGAACGACTCAACGTTTCATTTAATTCATATTTCAATTCGTTACATTTACTCTCACAGTTGATTTGTACTTTATTAACATCAGTTTTAAGTTCATCAAATTTTACGCTAATACTCTGCTGAAACTGAATATTCTGTATATCTAATTTCTCATTGACACTACTTTTAAAATCTTGCATCTCGTTTTTCTGTTCATGAATGTCCATTGATATGGTTCTTAATATACTCATTATATCATCATCTAATTTATTATATTTTGTTGAGGTGGGGGTTAACTGTACCCCTGAATCCTCCGTAATATTTGTTTCATCTGAATTGTTTTTTGTTTTATTTTCCTGACTCACGTTTGGAGTCGAGTGGATTTCAAAATTACTCATACTATTTGATTCATTATAGTTTTCGACACTAGTCGTTTCATGTATATTACTCTCATTCTTTCCTGCCATTTTTATAAATTTATTAATCAAAATTTACTTACAAAAACATCTACCACTTAACTCTTAAACTCTAAACATTGATGTACTAGTTTGTATGTGCTGCGTAATTTTTTATGTATTGTTACTCAACCCTCAAATCGAACTTGCATTTATCGTAGGTGTGGAATTTTAATTATTCAAATTCAAGTCCCTGTTTGGGCACCAAATGTGACTTTCTATTCACATACAAATATACAAATTTTATTTTATTTTCCACCTACCTGTTTCGCTTTCTGCCAGGGTCCGCACCACGAACATCAAAATGCAAATATGATTATAGGTTATCGTAAAAACTTACGCAACGCATTTTTATAAAGAAATTAATTAAAAGTTTATTTTTTACTTTAAAATATCCTTCAAGTATTAAATTGGTTATTTATTTGGCCTCTTGGCTCAAATCATGGAAAATGCATAAAACCCTTACTGATAGTTACATGATGGTATTACACTTATACTTACAGAATTATAATAAACACCTTACCTTAATTAGACAGCCCAAATCTGCTATTTACTCTCACATTCACACATTTACAAAACCAACTACCATTATTTAATTAACATGTTTGCACAAAAAACCCTTTATAAAAATTTGTTGAAAATACGGTTACTGGTTACCCGACGGCTCACTGCTTTCGTTGCCACGTGACTCGTATGTTTATTAATCTTTATTAATAATTGCCCGAAAGTGTATTGTTCACTTGATTTTGGCCCGCTCACTTCACTAACTCTGCTTTGTAATTTTATATCTTGGTTACCACTCTTTACCTGATGAAACTGAACTGTTGTGTGCACACGGTTTTTCACGCACCCGGCCGGGCTGAGAATTTTGTTCAAATGGCCGCCGCCACCTCACCACAACACCACTGCTGCTTTTTGCTCTGTAATTTAGGTGAAGTTTTAGTCCAGTCGGCGGACGCACTACTATTCGCGTCCGGCAGGTTAGGATGTTACTTTCCGACTTGAATAAATGGGAATGTAATGGGTCAAATGGGAAGGTTTTTTATTTTATTGATTTTGGTCTCGATTTCATAAAGATTTTAAATTCACTTCATGTATGTAAGCTACCCCAGTTTAATTTTATATTAATACAAATCACCCATTCAACCACTTTCAAATTGCCAGACTTCACCTGTAAGGAGCCTCCAGTACAGCAATGCACATTGTTAGCCAAAACAATTGCCAGACGCATTGCGTAACCGCCTAGCAGCAGCCTTGTGACACAGTCTCCAGTTTGCAGTTTGGTATCAGAGAGTAAGCAGCACCAGACAATAAAGTTGTGAATTTAAAACAGTGGCCTCGGGTTTACAAGATAGGCCGTTAAAACAAATTCGGTCTATCTTAGAACGTGTGAAAACAGTTATTAAAAGTATTAACAGTGTACAGGCAAAAAGTTTGCCGCAGTCGACTAATTACCGTGGCCGCAGCTGGCTAAATACAACCGGCTAGCGGGCCGAAAATTCCCTCCGACCGTAACAGCATGCCTAAAGAACAAAAATATAAATCAAAAGTAAAGTGATATTCCAGTGATTCAGTGTAACTTTCAAAAATCAATGAAACAATAACATTTTTTTTCGGGAAAGACATTGTGTGTGTGACGCGCCATGAGGTGGCAGGAGACGCCATGGTAACGGTAATTGTATCTAACCCAAAATTGTGGTGATCATGTGTAAAAGGGGGTTTTGAAGTAATTATACATATAAAGAGGGGTTTCGTATGAATGAGTGGATGGGCAATCTGGGTCGCACTTTAATAGATTTCTAAATATATTGGAATAAGAAAATGGTTAAGTAAAATGTGTATGTAGTATCTGTTTTTTTTTTAAAAAAAGGGGAAAAAGGAGCTGTAATATGTGAATTGAGGTAGAAGGAGGAGTAAGTGTGTATTTTAAAAGAAAATAACCAATGCAATTAAATTAGATTTGTTTCAAATGAAAAGCGAGTCGAGTATGTTATTCAGATAACCTGAAGGTCATATTTGTATTTCGCAGTTTCGTGCAACGGACCTTGGCGTAAGAGGTGAGTTTTAAAATGAATAGAAGTTTAATAATTAAAATAAGATAGTACAATTGACGCTGCGAACAGAGACTCGATTTGTAAAATAATTATAAATCGGCACCTAAAAGCGAATACAAGTATGGTTGAAGGTTGAATAACGATACGGAAAAAATGGCGTAAAGTACGCAAGACAATGAGGCAAGATTAGAGTAAATATAAGATGTTGTAGAAATAAGTCTAAGAGCAGTATATGTAAATTAAGAAAAGTAGTAAGTTGACAATATAAAAATGGCAGACAATAATGAAGCCAGTTTGTCTGATAGTCTAACAGAGAGTCAAATAAATACTGACTCAGATATCCAAACAGAGTCACTACCAATAGATGACCGTAATGTAGAAAAATCTGTAATTAGTACGCCGGGAGCGATTTCTACTCCCGTAATAATTAAAACAAGAGAAAAAGAGTTGTCAATAAATGACATATTTAACCTGATACAAACCATGTCTGAAAACATGGTAAAAAATAGTCATTTCAATAACAAATTAGATGAACAAAAAAACGAAATGCTCAATAAATTTGATGCAAAGTTAGATGAACAGAAAAACGAGATGCAAGAATTTAAAAGCAGTATAAATGAGAAGTTAGATATACAGAATATTCAGTTTCAACAGAGTATTAGCGTAAAATTTGATGAACTTAAAACTGAAATTAATAAAGTACAAATCAGTTGTGAGAGTAACTTTATCAAATTGACAAATGAATTAAAAGAAACGTTGAGTCACTCATTGAATAGTAGGAATAATAAAATTGACAAAATAGAGAGTAATGTGGTGGAAAAATTTGATAAACAAAGACAAAAGGTAACTGAAAATTTTGAATGTAAAACAGATAACAATTATAATGATATGGGTAAAAACGTAGTAGTAGAGAGTAAGATAAGTGACAACAATAATGTTGAAAATAATGAGAATAATAATATTGAGTTTGAAGAATTAGTATCGGAGACGGATACGGTAAAAATAAAGAATGAGAGTACTGTTGAGTTGGTGGAATGTAGTGATAATGAAATGTTAATGTGTATTGATGAAGTAGAGAGAGCGAAAAAATAATGTTGTGGTCGAGTGGGGACAGAGGGCAAATTTTCCCCTTATTGTTTATAATGTTTATGATGAATATTTAATGAATCCACAAATGTTGTTTTTGAAGGGCAAGAGACCCGTATTAGTAGAAGAGTTGAGTTGTTCAGTGATGTTGTATAATGTTGTACCCTCTGTCTGTAATAATGATGTTGAAAGTATGATTTGGTATTGTGATGAGAGAGAGTTAAACAGAGAAGTGTATGTGGCGAAAGTAACAGAATTATATAACTTGAATAGAAAGTATGAAGAATGGAATGAAAGTTTAAAAGTATACTTGAATAATAATGACTATAATGATTTGACCAAAATAATTAACCCAATAATGAGTGAATTTACAGATGGAGACGTAACAAAAATGCCTAATGTAGACTGGTTTAATGAGTATTTGAGTAAGATGAATGAATTTCGTTTGTATGGCTACAACACACAAAACAGTCATTTGTGTGGTAATAAAATTGAAAAATGTTACATAACACCAAGACTTATCTGGGACGATGGAGGATAAACTATTAAAACAATAAAAGACAGTTTGTAAACATTATGTTTATTGGTTCAGACCTCGCAACCTTGGACAATGATTGCTGAAGAGTTGTAAATACATGTTTAGTGAAATTAATTGTATGTATTATAAAATGTTAGATAAACAATGTATGCATGTGGTAGAAATTGTTGTGATGATAACAATAATATTAACATTTTGCAGCTTAAATAAATAACAAAAATAATTTGGAGGAAGATAACGAATGAGGTGTAGTTAGTGCAATGGGTGAAAGTAATAAAAAATGTTGTTTTCAATAATTGATCTAATTAAAATAATTTGAAATGTTTAAATATTTCGCTTGATGGTTGAATTTTTCTAATGAGTGTAAATTGTTTTATGAGATTTGATATTAATGAATAAATGTTAAATTGTTTGTATAAAATAACATTGTTGTTAAATGTTTCAGAGGTTACACGGAGATATTGGTGTGTGTGTGGTGTGTATTTTGTGTTCAGGTCAATATGTGGATAATGTACTGTAAGTATAAAGTTTATAATACCAATCAGATAGAATAAAATGCTTACAGGTGTGAAAAGAGTGTAATAATAATAATAATGGTATTGAGATAATAGTATTAAATAGAAACTGTAATTAAAAGGTAATAATAACTGAAAGGTGAATTAAAATAATATTTGGCTTAAATTGTAAGAAATAGCCATTGATAAATATGTTATCTAAAAGATTTATAAAAAATTTGAAAAGTGCAGCAAGCAGATATGTCAGTATATGATGTAACCAGAATGTTTAGACTATGTGAGTGTTGAGACCGAGAGTGTTTATGAAAACAAGCCTGGCACACAAGTGTTTATATAAACGGGTAGGTTGTGTGACCAATGTTTACAGCCAGATGTGTTGAAGCTGATAACTGTTGTAGCTTGATGAATCAGTATCTTGAGCAAAACCCTATTGTGACATAAAAGAATTAAAGTAAATTTTTTTTATAAAATAATAATGAGGTAATTGTTGTAACTTAGAGTTTGAGAAATAAAATACAATCAAATTAATTTGATAATTAAATAATTGAAAAGATGATTTTAATAATAAATTTAAATTTATTCTGATTCAAACTTCAAATGTAATTGTAAAACAAATGAAATATGTACTTTACTTAAATGGGAAACTGAAGGAAATTTTGGGCAAATGCTGTAAAAGGGATTTAAAAGGGGGGTAGGAAAAAAAAAGAAAAAAGAAGAAAAAAAAAGAAAAATAAATATATATATATCTATACACACTAACTATACACATATATGAAGTGAATTTAAAATCTTTATAAAATCGAGACCAAAATCAATAAAATAAAAACCTTCTAATTCGACCCATTACAATACCCCCCCCCCAATGAGAAGTCTTCTGTCGAAGCAGAAGAATTCTCATTGCTAAAACCCCTAAGAGGACCGGTGAGGAACTGGTGCCAACAACCCCCCATTTGTTCTTATACCTCATGGGTAAACGACCCCCCTGGCTCGGTGACTATGGACGCATCTGAACGAGATCACTGGACTTCTCTGTGCGAGATCCCAACACCGAAAAATCGAACAGACACGCACCACCGTGCACCTAGCCTTCTAACATGCCTCCCCAAACTCCAAATCCCTGGCTTAGATCATGCCAGATCCTCAACCGATATGTTCCCCCTTATATGCAAACTGGGCTGCCTTTAGCAGATACTGGGCGCACACACACACCTATAATAAATTTTTAACAAACTCCTCATCTAAAATAAGTTCAAAATCAGATTGTATCAAAACAAAAAATCTCTTATCTGGATAGATTAATTCTCTTCGTTATTATTACTGATAAAAAAGAAAACAAATAAATTGAATATTTTAACTAAAACATGGACTGCCTTATCCTAACATTTGATTATACATATATCCTATACCATATAATTCAATAATACTATTGATACATATAAACAATAATACAACCAAAAATGCAAAACATCAATTTAATGGCAGACACAAAAAGTATATACAAATATATATATATTTCTTTTTTCTCTCTACTACCCCCCTTTTAATCCCTTAACCCCCGATACCCGTTACATATTAATGTGTTCTGCGTGAGGCTTCTTGGCCTTTTTCAGCCTCGTCCTCGCCGTAAACCACATCTCCCTCATGACCTGTAACTGGGTCACCACCCATCCACACTCACTATTACCCCCCCTAGACTGTAGCGTCTAGTTGCTTTCACAAGGACTGATGCGGAAGGGGTGGACATTTTTTTCTTTTATTCCACCCCATCCTTGCTTCGGCGTTACAATAAAATTCGGTATTATACCTACTAGTTGTTATTTATACACCCCTAATGGACTACCACCCCTATCTGGATGAAAATAGACCTGTTCCAAAATTAAGTAGATTCCCCCAAAAATAACCCCCCTACTAAGTCTAACAAACCACCGGGTTAACAAAATAAAACAAACCACAAGCCGGTTATGTCGAGTAAAATTCATGATTTGCCACAATTAACTACTTTCACGGTCATGGTCTGGTGAGGTCATGACCGCACTTAGGTGGGGAATCTACAGTTAAAACATAAAACATGGATTGACATTTAACAAGAGTTACAGTAATATACACATCTTAAGTTCCCACACATTATCTTAGCCTATACGTTTTTTCATCAGTTGTCAGTGTTGAATGAATATTTTAACCATTATTTACTTCAATTAGCATTTACTTTATAATTCCAGTTTACATTCAAATGAAAATATACTTAAGTTCCTTATTAAAAATCATCTTCTCAATTACTTTAATTACCAAATTAATTTAATTGTATTTAATTTACTTTAATTAATTTAATTAATCTCAAAAGTTACAGTAATGGCCTCATTATTATTTGGTCTGTAAAGAAAAAAATTAACTTCAATTCTTTTATGTCACAATAGGGTTATGCTCAGGATACTGATTCATCAAGCTACAACAGTTATCAGCTTCAACACATCTGGCTGTAAACATTGGTCACACAACCTACCCGTTTATATAAACACTTGTGTGCCAGACTTGTTTTCATAAACACTCTCGGTCTCAACACTCACATAGTCTAAACATTCTGGTTACATCATACTAACACCTGTACTTCACTTTTCAATTTTTTACAAATCTTTTAGTTAACATATTTAACCAAGTCTCTTTATTATAGTTCAAACCAAAATTAATTTTAATTCGCCTTTCAATTATTATTTCTCTTTTAATTACAGTTTCTATTTAATACTATTATTTCAATACCATTATTATTATTGTTACACTCTTTTCACACTGGTAAGCATTTTATTCTATCTGGTCGGTATTATAAACTTTATACTTACAGTACATTATCCACCTATTGACATGAATACAAAATACACACCACACACACACACACCCACCAATATCTCCGCATAATCTCTGAAACATTTAACAACAATGTTATTTCATACAAACGATTTAACATTTATTCATTAATATCACATCTCATAAAACAATTTAAACTCATTAGAAAAATTCAACCATATAACGTTTAAGTCAAACTAAATATTTAAACATTTCAAATTATTTTAATTAGATCAATTATTGAAAACACAACATTTTAATTACTTTCACCCATTGCAATAACTACAACTCATTCATTATCTTCTTCCAAATTATTTTTGTTATTTATTTAAGCTGCAAAATATTAATATTATTATTATCATCACAACAATTTCTGCTACATACATACATTGTTACATTTTACAACACACACAAATAAATTTACTAAACATGTATTTACAATTCTTCAGCAATAACTATTCAGTTATATCACACTTCAATGTCCAAGGTTGTGAGGTCTGAACCAATAAACAAACTATTTAAAAGTGTTCATTTGTGAATTTAAGGCTCAACCTCCATCATCATAGATAAGTCTTTGTTCTATATAGCATTGTTCAATTTCATTAACACACAAATTACTGTTTTGTGTGTCGGCACCATAAAAACCAAATTCATTCATTTTACCAAAATAGTCATAAAACAAGTCAACATTATTTGTTTCTGTCCAGTCTCCATTAGTAATTATATTCCTTATCAAGTCAGTTAATTTTTCATCATAAGGTAAATTATTATTATTTAAACACGTATCATCAAAACAATTCTCACTCTCTATTTTAACAGGTAAGTACTTCAAATCATTTAGCATCTCTTTCAACTCATTATAGTCTCTCTTTAATTTATATAATTCTGTCTCTCTATCAACACACAACTCTCCATCTAAATCTCTCTCATCATAACACCATATCATACTTTCTCTCTCATTCCATGCAGAGGGTACAAAATTATTCAACAAAAATAAACAACTCAAATCTTTCACTAATAAGGGTCTCTTGCCCTCCAATAATAACATTTTTGAACACTCTGGTTCATCACGAATAAGGGGAAAATTTACCCTCTGCCCTACACATTCATCTACTCTTTCTTTCCATTCTTTTTCTAATTCAACAACACTAATTATTACTTCATTACAACTTATAACTTTCTCTCTCTCACTCACTATTTCACTATCTAGTTTCAACGTTTCACTCTCCGATACCACCTTTTCAATTACATTACCACTTTCAATATCATTATTACTATTTGTTATCTTACTCTCTACTACTACGTTTTTACACATATCATTATAATTGTCATCTGTTTTACATTCAAAATTTTCCATTACCTTTTTGTCTTTGTTTATCAATTTTTTCCACCACATTACTCTCTATTTTGTCAATTCTGTTATTCATATTTTTTAATGAACGACTCAACGTTTCATTTAATTCATATTTCAATTCGTTACATTTACTCTCACAGTTGATTTGTACTTTATTAACATCAGTTTTAAGTTCATCAAATTTTACGCTAATACTCTGCTGAAACTGAATATTCTGTATATCTAATTTCTCATTGACACTACTTTTAAAATCTTGCATCTCGTTTTTCTGTTCATGAATGTCCATTGATATGGTTCTTAATATACTCATTATATCATCATCTAATTTATTACATTTTGTTGAGGTGGGGGTTAACTGTACCCCTGAATCCTCCGTAATATTTGTTTCATCTGAATTGTTTTTTGTTTTATTTTCCTGACTCACGTTTGGAGTCGAGTGGATTTCAAAATTACTCATACTATTTGATTCATTATAGTTTTCGACACTAGTCGTTTCATGTATATTACTCTCATTCTTTCCTGCCATTTTTATAAATTTATTAATCAAAATTTACTTACAAAAACATCTACCACTTAACTCTTAAACTCTAAACATTGATGTACTAGTTTGTATGTGCTGCGTAATTTTTGACGTATTGTTACTCAACCCTCAAATCGAACTTGCATTTATCGTAGGTGTGGAATTTTAATTATTCAAATTCAAGTCCCTGTTTGGGCGCCAAATGTGACTTTCTATTCACATACAAATATACAAATTTTATTTTATTTTCCACCTACCTGTTTTGCTTTCTGCCAGGGTCCGCACCACGAACATCAAAATGCAAATATGATTATAGGTTATCGTAAAAACTTACGCAACGCATTTTTATAAAGAAATTAATTAAAAGTTTATTTTTTACTTTAAAATATCCTTCAAGTATTAAATTGGTTATTTATTTGGCCTCTTGGCTCAAATCATGGAAAATGCATAAAACCCTTACTGATAGTTACATGATGGTATTACACTTATACTTACAGAATTATAATAAACACCTTACCTTAATTAGACAGCCCAAATCTGCTATTTACTCTCACATTCACACATTTACAAAACCAACTACCATTATTTAATTAACATGTTTGCACAAAAAACCCTTTATAAAAATTTGTTGAAAATACGGTTACTGGTTACCCGACGGCTCACTGCTTTCGTTGCCACGTGACTCGTATGTTTATTAATCTTTATTAATAATTGCCCGAAAGTGTATTGTTCACTTGATTTTGGCCCGCTCACTTCACTAACTCTGCTTTGTAATTTTATATCTTGGTTACCACTCTTTACCTGATGAAACTGAACTGTTGTGTGCACACGGTTTTTCACGCACCCGGCCGGGCTGAGAATTTTGTTCAAATGGCCGCCGCCACCTCACCACAACACCACTGCTGCTTTTTGCTCTGTAATTTAGGTGAAGTTTTAGTCCAGTTGGCGGACGCACTACTATTCGCGTCCGGCAGGTTAGGATGTTACTTTCCGACTTGAATAAATGGGAATGTAATGGGTCAAATGGGAAGGTTTTTTATTTTATTGATTTTGGTCTCGATTTCATAAAGATTTTAAATTCACTTCATGTATGTAAGCTACCCCAGTTTAATTTTATATTAATACAAATCACCCATTCAACCACTTTCAAATTGCCAGACTTCACCTGTAAGGAGCCTCCAGTACAGCAATGCACATTGTTAGCCAAAACAATTGCCAGACGCATTGCGTAACCGCCTAGCAGCAGCCTTGTGACACAGTCTCCAGTTTGCAGTTTGGTATCAGAGAGTAAGCAGCACCAGACAATAAAGTTGTGAATTTAAAACAGTGGCCTCGGGTTTACAAGATAGGCCGTTAAAACAAATTCGGTCTATCTTAGAACGTGTGAAAACAGTTATTAAAAGTATTAACAGTGTACAGACAAAAAGTTTGCCGCAGTCGACTAATTACCATGGCCGCAGCTGGCTAAATACAACCGGCTAGCGGGCCGAAAATTCCCTCCGACCGTAACAGCATGCCTAAAGAACAAAAATATAAATCAAAAGTAAAGTGATATTCCAGTGATTCAGTGTAACTTTCAAAAATCAATGAAACAATAACATTTTTTTTCGGGAAAGACATTGTGTGTGTGACGCGCCATGAAGTGGCAGGAGACGCCATGGTAACGGTAATTGTATCTAACCCAAAATTGTGGTGATCATGTGTAAAAGGGGGTTTTGAAGTAATTATACATATAAAGAGGGGTTTCGTATGAATGAGTGGATGGGCAATCTGGGTCGCACTTTAATAGATTTCTAAATATATTAGAATAAGAAAATGGTTAAGTAAAATGTGTATGTAGTATCTGTTTTTTTTTAAAAAAAAAGGGGAAAAAGGAGCTGTAATATGTGAATTGAGGTAGAAGGAGGAGTAAGTGTGTATTTTAAAAGAAAATAACCAATGCAATTAAATTAGATTTGTTTCAAATGAAAAGCGAGTCGAGTATGTTATTCAGATAACCTGAAGGTCATATTTGTATTTCGCAGTTTCGTGCAATGGACCTTGGCGTAAGAGGTGAGTTTTAAAATGAATAAAAGTTTAATAATTAAAATAAGATAGTACAATTGACGCTGCGAACAGAGACTCGATTTGTAAAATAATTATAAATCGGCACCTAAAAGCGAATACAAGTATGGTTGAAGGTTGAATAACGATACGGAAAAAATGGCGTAAAGTACGCAAGACAATGAGGCAAGATTAGAGTAAATATAAGATGTTGTAGAAATAAGTCTAAGAGCAGTATATGTAAATTAAGAAAAGTAGTAAGTTGACAATATAAAAATGGCAGACAATAATGAAGCCAGTTTGTCTGATAGTCTAACAGAGAGTCAAATAAATACTGACTCAGATATCCAAACAGAGTCACTACCAATAGATGACCGTAATGTAGAAAAATCTGTAATTAGTACGCCGGGAGCGATTTCTACTCCCGTAATAATTAAAACAAGAGAAAAAGAGTTGTCAATAAATGACATATTTAACCTGATACAAACCATGTCTGAAAACATGGTAAAAAATAGTCATTTCAATAACAAATTAGATGAACAAAAAAACGAAATGCTCAATAAATTTGATGCAAAGTTAGATGAACAGAAAAACGAGATGCAAGAATTTAAAAGCAGTATAAATGAGAAGTTAGATATACAGAATATTCAGTTTCAACAGAGTATTAGCGTAAAATTTGATGAACTTAAAACTGAAATTAATAAAGTACAAATCAGTTGTGAGAGTAACTTTATCAAATTGACAAATGAATTAAAAGAAACGTTGAGTCACTCATTGAATAGTAGGAATAATAAAATTGACAAAATAGAGAGTAATGTGGTGGAAAAATTTGATAAACAAAGACAAAAGGTAACTGAAAATTTTGAATGTAAAACAGATAACAATTATAATGATATGGGTAAAAACGTAGTAGTAGAGAGTAAGATAAGTGACAACAATAATGTTGAAAATAATGAGAATAATAATATTGAGTTTGAAGAATTAGTATCGGAGACGGATACGGTAAAAATAAAGAATGAGAGTACTGTTGAGTTGGTGGAATGTAGTGATAATGAAATGTTAATGTGTATTGATGAAGTAGAGAGAGCGAAAAAATAATGTTGTGGTCGAGTGGGGACAGAGGGCAAATTTTCCCCTTATTGTTTATAATGTTTATGATGAATATTTAATGAATCCACAAATGTTGTTTTTGAAGGGCAAGAGACCCGTATTAGTAGAAGAGTTGAGTTGTTCAGTGATGTTGTATAATGTTGTACCCTCTGTCTGTAATAATGATGTTGAAAGTATGATTTGGTATTGTGATGAGAGAGAGTTAAACAGAGAAGTGTATGTGGCGAAAGTAACAGAATTATATAACTTGAATAGAAAGTATGAAGAATGGAATGAAAGTTTAAAAGTATACTTGAATAATAATGACTATAATGATTTGACCAAAATAATTAACCCAATAATGAGTGAATTTACAGATGGAGACGTAACAAAAATGCCTAATGTAGACTGGTTTAATGAGTATTTGAGTAAGATGAATGAATTTCGTTTGTATGGCTACAACACACAAAACAGTCATTTGTGTGGTAATAAAATTGAAAAATGTTACATAACACCAAGACTTATCTGGGACGATGGAGGATAAACTATTAAAACAATAAAAGACAGTTTGTAAACATTATGTTTATTGGTTCAGACCTCGCAACCTTGGACAATGATTGCTGAAGAGTTGTAAATACATGTTTAGTGAAATTAATTGTATGTATTATAAAATGTTAGATAAACAATGTATGCATGTGGTAGAAATTGTTGTGATGATAACAATAATATTAACATTTTGCAGCTTAAATAAATAACAAAAATAATTTGGAGGAAGATAACGAATGAGGTGTAGTTAGTGCAATGGGTGAAAGTAATAAAAAATGTTGTTTTCAATAATTTATCTAATTAAAATAATTTGAAATGTTTAAATATTTCGCTTGATGGTTGAATTTTTCTAATGAGTGTAAATTGTTTTATGAGATTTGATATTAATGAATAAATGTTAAATTGTTTGTATAAAATAACATTGTTGTTAAATGTTTCAGAGGTTACACGGAGATATTGGTGTGTGTGTGGTGTGTATTTTGTGTTCAGGTCAATATGTGGATAATGTACTGTAAGTATAAAGTTTATAATACCAATCAGATAGAATACAATGCTTACAGGTGTGAAAAGAGTGTAATAATAATAATAATGGTATTGAGATAATAGTATTAAATAGAAACTGTAATTAAAAGGTAATAATAACTGAAAGGTGAATTAAAATAATATTTGGCTTAAATTGTAAGAAATAGCCATTGATAAATATGTTATCTAAAAGATTTATAAAAAATTTGAAAAGTGCAGCAAGCAGATATGTCAGTATATGATGTAACCAGAATGTTTAGACTATGTGAGTGTTGAGACCGAGAGTGTTTATGAAAACAAGCCTGGCACACAAGTGTTTATATAAACGGGTAGGTTGTGTGACCAATGTTTACAGCCAGATGTGTTGAAGCTGATAACTGTTGTAGCTTGATGAATCAGTATCTTGAGCAAAACCCTATTGTGACATAAAAGAATTAAAGTAAATTTTTTTTATAAAATAATAATGAGGTAATTGTTGTAACTTAGAGTTTGAGAAATAAAATACAATCAAATTAATTTGATAATTAAATAATTGAAAAGATGATTTTAATAATAAATTTAAATTTATTCTGATTCAAACTTCAAATGTAATTGTAAAACAAATGAAATATGTACTTTACTTAAATGGGAAACTGAAGGAAATTTTGGGCAAATGCTGTAAAAGGGATTTAAAAGGGGGGTAGGAAAAAAAAAGAAAAAAGAAGAAAAAAAAAGAAAAATAAATATATATATATCTATACACATATATGAAGTGAATTTAAAATCTTTATAAAATCGAGACCAAAATCAATAAAATAAAAACCTTCTAATTCGACCCATTACAATACCCCCCCCCCCAATGAGAAGTCTTCTGTCGAAGCAGAAGAATTCTCATTGCTAAAACCCCTAAGAGGACCGGTGAGGAACTGGTGCCAACAACCCCCCATTTGTTCTTATACCTCATGGGTAAACGACCCCCCTGGCTCGGTGACTATGGACGCATCTGAACGAGATCACTGGACTTCTCTGTGCGAGATCCCAACACCGAAAAATCGAACAGACACGCACCACCGTGCACCTAGCCTTCTAACATGCCTCCCCAAACTCCAAATCCCTGGCTTAGATCATGCCAGATCCTCAACCGATATGTTCCCCCTTATATGCAAACTGGGCTGCCTTTAGCAGATACTGGGCGCACACACACACCTATAATAAATTTTTAACAAACTCCTCATCTAAAATAAGTTCAAAATCAGATTGTATCAAAACAAAAAATCTCTTATCTGGATAGATTAATTCTCTTCGTTATTATTACTGATAAAAAAGAAAACAAATAAATTGAATATTTTAACTAAAACATGGACTGCCTTATCCTAACATTTGATTATACATATATCCTATACCATATAATTCAATAATACTATTGATACATATAAACAATAATACAACCAAAAATGCAAAACATCAATTTAATGGCAGACACAAAAAGTATATACAAATATATATATATTTCTTTTTTCTCTCTACTACCCCCCTTTTAATCCCTTAACCCCCGATACCCGTTACATATTAATGTGTTCTGCGTGAGGCTTCTTGGCCTTTTTCAGCCTCATCCTCGCCGTAAACCACATCTCCCTCATGACCTGTAACTGGGTCACCACCCATCCACACTCACTATTACCCCCCCTAGACTGTAGCGTCTAGTTGCTTTCACAAGGACTGATGCGGAAGGGGTGGACATTTTTTTCTTTTATTCCACCCCATCCTTGCTTCGGCGTTACAATAAAATTCGGTATTATACCTACTAGTTGTTATTTATACACCCCTAATGGACTACCACCCCTATCTGGGTGAAAATAGACCTGTTCCAAAATTAAGTAGATTCCCCCAAAAATAACCCCCCTACTAAGTCTAACAAACCACCGGGTTAACAAAATAAAACAAACCACAAGCCGGTTATGTCGAGTAAAATTCATGATTTGCCACAATTAACTACTTTCACGGTCATGGTCTGGTGAGGTCATGACCGCACTTAGGTGGGGAATCTACAGTTAAAACATAAAACATGGATTGACATTTAACAAGAGTTACAGTAATATACACATCTTAAGTTCCCACACATTATCTTAGCCTATACGTTTTTTCATCAGTTGTCAGTGTTGAATGAATATTTTAACCATTATTTACTTCAATTAGCATTTACTTTATAATTCCAGTTTACATTCAAATGAAAATATACTTAAGTTCCTTATTAAAAATCATCTTCTCAATTACTTTAATTACCAAATTAATTTAATTGTATTTAATTTACTTTAATTAATTTAATTAATCTCAAAAGTTACAGTAATGGCCTCATTATTATTTGGTCTGTAAAGAAAAAAATTAACTTCAATTCTTTTATGTCACAATAGGGTTATGCTCAGGATACTGATTCATCAAGCTACAACAGTTATCAGCTTCAACACATCTGGCTGTAAACATTGGTCACACAACCTACCCGTTTATATAAACACTTGTGTGCCAGACTTGTTTTCATAAACACTCTCGGTCTCAACACTCACATAGTCTAAACATTCTGGTTACATCATACTAACACCTGTACTTCACTTTTCAATTTTTTACAAATCTTTTAGTTAACATATTTAACCAAGTCTCTTTATTATAGTTCAAACCAAAATTAATTTTAATTCGCCTTTCAATTATTATTTCTCTTTTAATTACAGTTTCTATTTAATACTATTATCTCAATACCATTATTATTATTGTTACACTCTTTTCACACCGGTAAGCATTTTATTCTATCTGGTCGGTATTATAAACTTTATACTTACAGTACATTATCCACCTATTGACATGAATACAAAATACACACCACACACACACACACCCACCAATATCTCCGCATAATCTCTGAAACATTTAACAACAATGTTATTTCATACAAACGATTTAACATTTATTCATTAATATCACATCTCATAAAACAATTTAAACTCATTGGAAAAATTCAACCATATAACGTTTAAGTCAAACTAAATATTTAAACATTTCAAATTATTTTAATTAGATCAATTATTGAAAACACAACATTTTAATTACTTTCACCCATTGCAATAACTACAACTCATTCATTATCTTCTTCCAAATTATTTTTGTTATTTATTTAAGCTGCAAAATATTAATATTATTATTATCATCACAACAATTTCTGCTACATACATACATTGTTACATTTTACAACACACACAAATAAATTTACTAAACATGTATTTACAATTCTTCAGCAATAACTATTCAGTTATATCACACTTCAATGTCCAAGGTTGCGAGGTCTGAACCAATAAACAAACTATTTAAAAGTGTTCATTTGTGAATTTAAGGCTCAACCTCCATCGTCATAGATAAGTCTTTGTTCTATATAGCATTGTTCAATTTCATTAACACACAAATTACTGTTTTGTGTGTCGGCACCATAAAAACCAAATTCATTCATTTTACCAAAATAGTCATAAAACAAGTCAACATTATTTGTTTCTGTCCAGTCTCCATTAGTAATTATATTCCTTATCAAGTCAGTTAATTTTTCATCATAAGGTAAATTATTATTATTTAAACACGTATCATCAAAACAATTCTCACTCTCTATTTTAACAGGTAAGTACTTCAAATCATTTAGCACCTCTTTCAACTCATTATAGTCTCTCTTTAATTTATATAATTCTGTCTCTCTATCAACACACAACTCTCCATCTAAATCTCTCTCATCATAACACCATATCATACTTTCTCTCTCATTCCATGCAGAGGGTACAAAATTATTCAACAAAAATAAACAACTCAAATCTTTCACTAATAAGGGTCTCTTGCCCTCCAATAATAACATTTTTGAACACTCTGGTTCATCACGAATAAGGGGAAAATTTACCCTCTGCCCTACACATTCATCTACTCTTTCTTTCCATTCTTTTTCTAATTCAACAACACTAATTATTACTTCATTACAACTTATAACTTTCTCTCTCTCACTCACTATTTCACTATCTAGTTTCAACGTTTCACTCTCCGATACCACCTTTTCAATTACATTACCACTTTCAATATCATTATTACTATTTGTTATCTTACTCTCTACTACTACGTTTTTACACATATCATTATAATTGTCATCTGTTTTACATTCAAAATTTTCCATTACCTTTTGTCTTTGTTTATCAATTTTTTCCACCACATTACTCTCTATTTTGTCAATTCTGTTATTCATATTTTTTAATGAACGACTCAACGTTTCATTTAATTCATATTTCAATTTGTTACAGTTACTCTCACAGTTGATTTGTACTTTATTAACATCAGTTTTAAGTTCATCAAATTTTACGCTAATACTCTGCTGAAACTGAATATTCTGTATATCTAATTTCTCATTGACACTACTTTTAAAATCTTGCATCTCGTTTTTCTGTTCATGAATGTCCATTGATATGGTTCTTAATATACTCATTATATCATCATCTAATTTATTACATTTTGTTGAGGTGGGGGTTAACTGTACCCCTGAATCCTCCGTAATATTTGTTTCATCTGAATTGTTTTTTGTTTTATTTTCCTGACTCACGTTTGGAGTCGAGTGGATTTCAAAATCACTCATACTATTTGATTCATTATAGTTTTCGACACTAGTCGTTTCATGTATATTACTCTCATACTTTCCTGCCATTTTTATAAATTTATTAATCAAAATTTACTTACAAAAACATCTACCACTTAACTCTTAAACTCTAAACATTGATGTACTAGTTTGTATGTGCTGCGTAATTTTTTACGTATTGTTACTCAACCCTCAAATCGAACTTGCATTTATCGTAGGTGTGGAATTTTAATTATTCAAATTCAAGTCCCTGTTTGGGCGCCAAATGTGACTTTCTATTCACATACAAATATACAAATTTTATTTTATTTTCCACCTACCTGTTTCGCTTTCCGCCAGGGTCCGCACCACGAACATCAAAATGCAAATATGATTATAGGTTATCGTAAAAACTTACGCAACGCATTTTTATAAAGAAATTAATTAAAAGTTTATTTTTTACTTTAAAATATCCTTCAAGTATTAAATTGGTTATTTATTTGGCCTCTTGGCTCAAATCATGGAAAATGCATAAAACCCTTACTGATAGTTACATGATAGTATTACACTTATACTTACAGAATTATAATAAACACCTTACCTTAATTAGACAGCCCAAATCTGCTATTTACTCTCACATTCACACCTTTACAAAACCAACTACCATTATTTAATTAACATGTTTGCACAAAAAACCCTTTATAAAAATTTGTTGAAAATACGGTTACTGGTTACCCGACGGCTCACTGCTTTCGTTGCCACGTGACTCGTATGTTTATTAATCTTTATTTATAATTGCCCGAAAGTGTATTGTTCACTTGATTTTGGCCCGCTCACTTCACTAACTCTGCTTTGTAATTTTATATCTTGGTTACCACTCTTTACCTGATGAAACTGAACTGTTGTGTGCACACGGTTTTTCATGCACCCGGCCGGGCTGAGAATTTTGTTCAAATGGCCGCCGCCGCCTCACCACAACACCACTGCTGCTTTTTGCTCTGTAATTTAGGTGAAGTTTTAGTCCAGTCGGCGGACGCACTACTATTCGCGTCCGGCAGGTTAGGATGTTACTTTCCGACTTGAATAAATGGGAATGTAATGGGTCAAATGGGAAGGTTTTTTATTTTATTGATTTTGGTCTCGATTTCATAAAGATTTTAAATTCACTTCATGTATGTAAGCTACCCCAGTTTAATTTTATATTAATACAAATCACCCATTCAACCACTTTCAAATTGCCAGACTTCACCTGTAAGGAGCCTCCAGTACAGCAATGCACATTGTTAGCCAAAACAATTGCCAGACGCATTGCGTAACCGCCTAGCAGCAGCCTTGTGACACAGTCTCCAGTTTGCAGTTTGGTATCAGAGAGTAAGCAGCACCAGACAATAAAGTTGTGAATTTAAAACAGTGGCCTCGGGTTTACAAGATAGGCCATTAAAACAAATTCGGTCTATCTTAGAACGTGTGAAAACAGTTATTAAAAGTATTAACAGTGTACAGACAAAAAGTTTGCCGCAGTCGACTAATTACCATGGCCGCAGCTGGCTAAATACAACTGGCTAGCGGGCCGAAAATTCCCTCCGACCGTAACAGCATGCCTAAAGAACAAAAATATAAATCAAAAGTAAAGTGATATTCCAGTGATTCAGTGTAACTTTCAAAAATCAATGAAACAATAACATTTTTTCAGGAAAGACATTGTGTGTGTGACGCGCCATGAGGTGGCAGGAGACGCCATGGTAACGGTAATTGTATCTAACCCAAAATTGTGGTGATCATGTGTAAAAGGGGGTTTTGAAGTAATTATACATATAAAGAGGGTTTTCGTATGAATGAGTGGATGGGCAATCTGGGTCGCACTTTAATAGATTTCTAAATATATTAGAATAAGAAAATGGTTAAGTAAAATGTGTATGTAGTATCTGTTTTTTTTTTTAAAAAAAGGGGAAAAAGGAGCTGTAATATGTGAATTGAGGTAGAAGGAGGAGTAAGTGTGTATTTTAAAAGAAAATAACCAATGCAATTAAATTAGATTTGTTTCAAATGAAAAGCGAGTCGAGTATGTTATTCAGATAACTTGAAGGTCATATTTGTATTTCGCAGTTTCGTGAGTATTAATAATTTCGTACTTGGCATAAGAGGTGAGTTTTAAAATGAATAAAAGTTTAATAATTAAATGTATTAAAATAAGATAGTACAATTGACGCTGTGAACAGAGACTCGATTTGTAAAATAATTATAAATCTGCACCTAAAAGCGTATACAAGTATGGTTGAAGGTTGAATAATGATACGGAAAAAATGACGTAAAGTACGCAAGACAATGAGGCAAGATTAGAGTAAATATAAGATGTTGTAGAAATAAGTCTAAGAGCAGTATATGTAAATTAAGAAAAGTAGTAAGTTGACAATATAAAAATGGCAGACAATAATGAAGCCAGTTTGTCTGATAGTCTAACAGAGAGTCAAATAAATACTGACTCAGATATCCAAACAGAGTCACTACCAATAGATGACCGTAATGTAGAAAAATCTGTAATTAGTACGCCGGGAGCGATTTCTACTCCCGTAATAATTAAAACAAGAGAAAAAGAGTTGTCAATAAATGACATATTTAACCTGATACAAACCATGTCTGAAAACATGGTAAAAAATAGTCATTTCAATAACAAATTAGATGAACAAAAAAACGAAATGCTCAATAAATTTGATGCAAAGTTAGATGAACAGAAAAACGAGATGCAAGAATTTAAAAGCAGTATAAATGAGAAGTTAGATATACAGAATATTCAGTTTCAACAGAGTATTAGCGTAAAATTTGATGAACTTAAAACTGAAATTAATAAAGTACAAATCAGTTGTGAGAGTAACTTTATCAAATTGACAAATGAATTAAAAGAAACGTTGAGTCACTCATTGAATAGTAGGAATAATAAAATTGACAAAATAGAGAGTAATGTGGTGGAAAAATTTGATAAACAAAGACAAAAGGTAACTGAAAATTTTGAATGTAAAACAGATAACAATTATAATGATATGGGTAAAAACGTAGTAGTAGAGAGTAAGATAAGTGACAACAATAATGTTGAAAATAATGAGAATAATAATATTGAGTTTGAAGAATTAGTATCGGAGACGGATACGGTAAAAATAAAGAATGAGAGTACTGATGAGTTGGTGGAATGTAGTGATAATGAAATGTTAATGTGTATTGATGAAGTAGAGAGAGCGAAAAAATAATGTTGTGGTCGAGTGGGGACAGAGGGCAAATTTTCCCCTTATTGTTTATAATGTTTATGATGAATATTTAATGAATCCACAAATGTTGTTTTTGAAGGGCAAGAGACCCGTATTAGTAGAAGAGTTGAGTTGTTCAGTGATGTTGTATAATGTTGTACCCTCTGTCTGTAATAATGATGTTGAAAGTATGATTTGGTATTGTGATGAGAGAGAGTTAAACAGAGAAGTGTATGTGGCGAAAGTAACAGAATTATATAACTTGAATAGAAAGTATGAAGAATGGAATGAAAGTTTAAAAGTATACTTGAATAATAATGACTATAATGATTTGACCAAAATAATTAACCCAATAATGAGTGAATTTACAGATGGAGACGTAACAAAAATGCCTAATGTAGACTGGTTTAATGAGTATTTGAGTAAGATGAATGAATTTCGTTTGTATGGCTACAACACACAAAACAGTCATTTGTGTGGTAATAAAATTGAAAAATGTTACATAACACCAAGACTTATCTGGGACGATGGAGGATAAACTATTAAAACAATAAAAGACAGTTTGTAAACATTATGTTTATTGGTTCAGACCTCGCAACCTTGGACAATGATTGCTGAAGAGTTGTAAATACATGTTTAGTGAAATTAATTGTATGTATTATAAAATGTTAGATAAACAATGTATGCATGTGGTAGAAATTGTTGTGATGATAACAATAATATTAACATTTTGCAGCTTAAATAAATAACAAAAATAATTTGGAGGAAGATAACGAATGAGGTGTAGTTAGTGCAATGGGTGAAAGTAATAAAAAATGTTGTTTTCAATAATTGATCTAATTAAAATAATTTGAAATGTTTAAATATTTTGCTTGATGGTTGAATTTTTCTAATGAGTGTAAATTGTTTTATGAGATTTGATATTAATGAATAAATGTTAAATTGTTTGTATAAAATAACATTGTTGTTAAATGTTTCAGAGGTTACACGGAGATATTGGTGTGTGTGTGTGGTGTGTATTTTGTGTTCAGGTCAATATGTGGATAATGTACTGTAAGTATAAAGTTTATAATACCAATCAGATAGAATAAAATGCTTACAGGTGTGAAAAGAGTGTAATAATAATAATAATGGTATTGAGATAATAGTATTAAATAGAAACTGTAATTAAAAGGTAATAATAACTGAAAGGTGAATTAAAATAATATTTGGCTTAAATTGTAAGAAATAGCCATTGATAAATATGTTATCTAAAAGATTTGTAAAAAATTTGAAAAGTGCAGCAAGCAGATATGTCAGTATATGATGTAACCAGAATGTTTAGACTATGTGAGTGTTGAGACCGAGAGTGTTTATGAAAACAAGTCTGGCACACAAGTGTTTATATAAACGGGTAGGTTGTGTGACCAATGTTTACAGCCAGATGTGTTGAAGCTGATAACTGTTGTAGCTTGATGAATCAGTATCTTGAGCAAAACCCTATTGTGACATAAAAGAATTAAAGTAAATTTTTTTTATAAAATAATAATGAGGTAATTGTTGTAACTTAGAGTTTGAGAAATAAAATACAATCAAATTAATTTGATAATTAAATAATTGAAAAGATGATTTTAATAATAAATTTAAATTTATTCTGATTCAAACTTCAAATGTAATTGTAAAACAAATGAAATATGTACTTTACTTAAATGGGAAACTGAAGGAAATTTTGGGCAAATGCTGTAAAAGGGATTTAAAAGAAGGTAGGAAAAAAAAAGAAAAAAAATATATATATATATATCTATACACACTAACTATACACATATATGAAGTGAATTTAAAATCTTTATAAAATCGAGACCAAAATCAATAAAATAAAAACCTTCTAATTCGACCCATTACAATACCCCCCCAATGAGAAGTCTTCTGTCGAAGCAGAAGAATTCTCATTGCTAAAACCCCTAAGAGGACCGGTGAGGAACTGGTGCCAACAACCCCCCATTTGTTCTTATACCTCATGGGTAAACGACCCCCCTGGCTCGGTGACTATGGACGCATCTGAACGAGATCACTGGACTTCTCTGTGCGAGATCCCAACACCGAAAAATCGAACAGACACGCACCACCGTGCACCTAGCCTTCTAACATGCCTCCCCAAACTCCAAATCCCTGGCTTAGATCATGCCAGATCCTCAACCGATATGTTCCCCCTTATATGCAAACTGGGCTGCCTTTAGCAGATACTGGGCGCACACACACACACCTATAATAAATTTTTAACAAACTCCTCATCTAAAATAAGTTCAAAATCAGATTGTATCAAAACAAAAAATCTCTTATCTGGATAGATTAATTCTCTTCGTTATTATTACTGATAAAAAAGAAAACAAATAAATTGAATATTTTAACTAAAACATGGACTGCCTTATCCTAACATTTGATTATACATATATCCTATACCATATAATTCAATAATACTATTGATACATATAAACAATAATACAACCAAAAATGCAAAACATCAATTTAATGGCAGACACAAAAAGTATATACAAATATATATATATATTTCTTTTTTCTCTCTACTACCCCCCTTTTAATCCCTTAACCCCCGATACCCGTTACATATTAATGTGTTCTGTGCGAGGCTTCTTGGCCTTTTTCAGCCTCATCCTCGCCGTAAACCACATCTCCCTCGTGACCTGTAACTGGGTCACCGCCCATCCACACTCACTATTACCCCCCCTAGACTGTAGCGTCTAGTTGCTTTCACAAGGACTGATGCGGAAGGGGTGGACATTTTTTCTTTTATTCCACCCCATCCTTGCTTCGGCGTTACAATAAAATTCGGTATTATACCTACTAGTTGTTATTTATACACCCCTAATGGACTACCACCCCTATCTGGGTGAAAATAGACCTGTTCCAAAATTAAGTAGATTCCCCCAAAAATAACCCCCCTACTAAGTCTAACAAACCACCGGGTTAACAAAATAAAACAAACCACAAGCCGGTTATGTCGAGTAAAATTCATGATTTGCCACAATTAACTACTTTCACGGTCATGGTCTGGTGAGGTCATGACCGCACTTAGGTGGGGAATCTACAGTTAAAACATAAAACATGGATTGACATTTAACAAGAGTTACAGTAATATACACATCTTAAGTTCCCACACATTATCTTAGCCTATACGTTTTTTCATCAGTTGTCAGTGTTGAATGAATATTTTAACCATTATTTACTTCAATTAGCATTTACTTTATAATTCCAGTTTACATTCAAATGAAAATATAGTTAAGTTCCTTATTAAAAATCATCTTCTCAATTTCTTTAATTACCAAATTAATTTAATTGTATTTAATTTACTTTAATTAATTTAATTAATCTCAAAAGTTACAGTAATGGCCTCATTATTATTTGGTCTGTAAAGAAAAAAATTAACTTCAATTCTTTTATGTCACAATAGGGTTATGCTCAGGATACTGATTCATCAAGCTACAACAGTTATCAGCTTCAACACATCTGGCTGTAAACATTGGTCACACAACCTACCCGTTTATATAAACACTTGTGTGCCAGACTTGTTTTCATAAACACTCTCGGTCTCAACACTCACATAGTCTAAACATTCTGGTTACATCATACTAACACCTGTACTTCACTTTTCAATTTTTTACAAATCTTTTAGTTAACATATTTAACCAAGTCTCTTTATTATAGTTCAAACCAAAATTAATTTTAATTCGCCTTTCAATTATTATTTCTCTTTTAATTACAGTTTCTATTTAATACTATTATCTCAATACCATTATTATTATTGTTACACTCTTTTCACACCGGTAAGCATTTTATTCTATCTGGTCGGTATTATAAACTTTATACTTACAGTACATTATCCACCTATTGACATGAATACAAAATACACACCACACACACACACACCCACCAATATCTCCGCATAATCTCTGAAACATTTAACAACAATGTTATTTCATACAAACGATTTAACATTTATTCATTAATATCACATCTCATAAAACAATTTAAACTCATTAGAAAAATTCAACCATATAACGTTTAAGTCAAACTAAATATTTAAACATTTCAAATTATTTTAATTAGATCAATTATTGAAAACACAACATTTTAATTACTTTCACCCATTGCAATAACTACAACTCATTCATTATCTTCTTCCAAATTATTTTTGTTATTTATTTAAGCTGCAAAATATTAATATTATTATTATCATCACAACAATTTCTGCTACATACATACATTGTTACATTTTACAACACACACAAATAAATTTACTAAACATGTATTTACAATTCTTCAGCAATAACTATTCAGTTATATCACACTTCAATGTCCAAGGTTGCGAGGTCTGAACCAATAAACAAACTATTTAAAAGTGTTCATTTGTGAATTTAAGGCTCAATCTCCATCGTCATAGATAAGTCTTTGTTCTATATAGCATTGTTCAATTTCATTAACACACAAATTACTGTTTCGTGTGTCGGCACCATAAAAACCAAATTCATTCATTTTACCAAAATAGTCATAAAACAAGTCAACATTATTTGTTTCTGTCCAGTCTCCATTAGTAATTATATTCCTTATCAAGTCAGTTAATTTTTCATCATAAGGTAAATTATTATTATTTAAACACGTATCATCAAAACAATTCTCACTCTCTATTTTAACAGGTAAGTACTTCAAATCATTTAGCATCTCTTTCAACTCATTATAGTCTCTCTTTAATTTATATAATTCTGTCTCTCTATCAACACACAACTCTCCATCTAAATCTCTCTCATCATAACACCATATCATACTTTCTCTCTCATTCCATGCAGAGGGTACAAAATTATTCAACAAAAATAAACAACTCAAATCTTTCACTAATAAGGGTCTCTTGCCCTCCAATAATAACATTTTTGAACACTCTGGTTCATCACGAATAAGGGGAAAATTTACCCTCTGCCCTACACATTCATCTACTCTTTCTTTCCATTCTTTTTCTAATTCAACAACACTAATTATTACTTCATTACAACTTATAACTTTCTCTCTCTCACTCACTATTTCACTATCTAGTTTCAACGTTTCACTCTCCGATACCACCTTTTCAATTACATTACCACTTTCAATATCATTATTACTATTTGTTATCTTACTCTCTACTACTACGTTTTTACACATATCATTATAATTGTCATCTGTTTTACATTCAAAATTTTCCATTACCTTTTGTCTTTGTTTATCAATTTTTTCCACCACATTACTCTCTATTTTGTCAATTCTGTTATTCATATTTTTTAATGAATGACTCAACGTTTCATTTAATTCATATTTCAATTTGTTACAGTTACTCTCACAGTTGATTTGTACTTTATTAACATCAGTTTTAAGTTCATCAAATTTTACGCTAATACTCTGCTGAAACTGAATATTCTGTATATCTAATTTCTCATTGACACTACTTTTAAAATCTTGCATCTCGTTTTTCTGTTCATGAATGTCCATTGATATGGTTCTTAATATACTCATTATATCATCATCTAATTTATTACATTTTGTTGAGGTGGGGGTTAACTGTACCCCTGAATCCTCCGTAATATTTGTTTCATCTGAATTGTTTTTTGTTTTATTTTCCTGACTCACGTTTGGAGTCGAGTGGATTTCAAAATCACTCATACTATTTGATTCATTATAGTTTTCGACACTAGTCATTTCATGTATATTACTCTCATTCTTTCCTGCCATTTTTATAAATTTATTAATCAAAATTTACTTACAAAAACATCTACCACTTAACTCTTAAACTCTAAACATTGATGTACTAGTTTGTATGTGCTGCGTAATTTTTTACGTATTGTTACTCAACCCTCAAATCGAACTTGCATTTATCGTAGGTGTGGAATTTTAATTATTCAAATTCAAGTCCCTGTTTGGGCGCCAAATGTGACTTTCTATTCACATACAAATATACAAATTTTATTTTATTTTCCACCTACCTGTTTCGCTTTCCGCCAGGGTCCGCACCACGAACATTAAAATGCAAATATGATTATAGGTTATCGTAAAAACTTACGCAACGCATTTTTATAAAGAAATTAATTAAAAGTTTATTTTTTACTTTAAAATATCCTTCAAGTATTAAATTGCTTATTTATTTGGCCTCTTGGCTCAAATCATGGAAAATGCATAAAACCCTTACTGATAGTTACATGATGGTATTACACTTATACTTACAGAATTATAATAAACACCTTACCTTAATTAGACAGCCCAAATCTGCTATTTACTCTCACATTCACACCTTTACAAAACCAACTACCATTATTTAATTAACATGTTTGCACAAAAAACCCTTTATAAAAATTTGTTGAAAATACGGTTACTGGTTACCCGACAGCTCACTGCTTTCGTTGCCACGTGACTCGTATGTTTATTAATCTTTATTAATAATTGCCCGAAAGTGTATTGTTCACTTGATTTTGGCCCGCTCACTTCACTAACTCTGCTTTGTAATTTTATATCTTGGTTACCACTCTTTACCTGATGAAACTGAACTGTTGTGTGCACACGGTTTTTCACGCACCCGGCCGGGCTGAAAATTTTGTTCAAATGGCCGCCGCCGCCTCACCACAACACCACTGCTGCTTTTTGCTCTGTAATTTAGGTGAAATTTTAGTCCAGTCGGCGGACGCACTACTATTCGCGTCTGGCAGGTTAGGATGTTACTTTCCGACTTGAATAGATAGGCCGACTAATTATTACGGCCTATCTTACACTCCCGAGGCCACAGTTTTACTGTTTCCAGCACTTTATGCTGCTGCTGGCTATCTGTTCACTCTCTGCTGGCAAACTGCAGACTGTAGAGTGTGTCACAAGGCTGCTGCTGGGCGGTTACGCAATACGTCTGTACAATTGTTTTGGCTAACACTGTGCATTGCTGTACTGAGGCTCCCTACGGGTGCAGTTAACAATTTGATACTGGATGGAATTGATGATTTGAATTTATATAAAATTAAACTGGGGTAGCTCACATATATGAAGTAAATTTAAAATCTTTATAAAATCGAGACCAAAATCAATAAAATAAAAACCTTCTAATTAGAGGTTGCATTATCAAAACTTTATTAAGCCTAATAAATTTTCCTTTAAATCCCAGTCCACACTTGAGTTCAGTAGGAATATTCAAATCCAGTGCTGCAGCTGTGGTAGTCTGCTTCTGTTCAAGCAAACAATTTATTGTGTATTTAGTCATATTCCAATGAGTTGGTTCATTCTGATTCAGTTTGTGTTCTGGCAAATCTGGAGTTTTTCTGCAAGTTTTAATACTTTGTATGTTTGTGATGAATGTTTGTAATGACCAGTAATTCTTCTACGGGCTGTTGAAAAGATCAAAATATTTCTCTGATGAAGGATCTTATACTTTACAACAAGTAGTAGAGAATGGGCAAGTAGTAAAATACCAGTAAAGTATCAGTAAAATTATTCTAAACAATATTCCTCCCATTTCCTTGTACTGTCACATGATTTGTTATGCCCCATTTCTCAAGCATACTGTTGAGGAACTTACAGATTGCCTCAGTAGTGTGGCTCATTTCAGTGAAAGAATAATTTCAAGGCACACATTCTGCCATTCATATTCTTCATTGGAAAAAAATGGCCAGTGAGGACTAAATAATCATAAAAACACTTGGTAAGTTTCACCAATTTTTTAATTAACTCTGACAGCTGTTTTAACTAACTAAGCCATTGTCAAAGAGGCGAATGAATGAAAATTACTAAACAGGATGTGAGTGGAGTGTAGGTCGTGAACATCTGTTTAGGGCGTATCTGGAACATCTGTGTTGTGATGGCGAGGGGGGGTGCAAGAGACAAGGGAAGGTCAGGTGTCTTTAAAAACTAAATCCAATCATGAATGCAAAAAAGAAAAATGAAAAGACTGAATTTTGTGTATCTCCTTTATTAAAATCTGTTATTTAGTTTAGTTTATTTTATATTATTTTGAATGTTCATCATTATTTTAAATTTTGCATTCAGTTTATATTTAGTTTAGTTAATTTTATATTTTGCATTCATGATTGTATTTAGTTTTTAAAGACACCTGACCTTCCCTCGTCTCTTGCACCCCCCCTTGCCATCTTAACACAGATGTTCCAGATACGCCCTAAACAGACGTTCACCGCCTACACTCCACTCACATCCTGTTGTTTAGTAATTTTCATTCATTCACCTCTTTGACAATGGCTTAGTTAGTCAAAACAGCTGTCAGAGTTAATTAAAAAATTTGTGAAACTTACCAAGTGTTTTTATATATTTTACAAAACCTTTGTATTAATATGTTTCACCAAGTGCCCAACGAGTCATCAATTAATATCCTTAATAATCATCATTGGCAGAGACATCCGTATATCAGTGGTTATGATCACATGTTGGCCTTTTTTATCATTCCCATCACAGTTGCCTTAGTTTTTTTTATATGGTTTATCACTGTGGTGCACTACTATTTTTCAGGCATTTTAAACACTTTGGCTCTAAGTAATTGAATAGTCTATTAAATACTCTATTTAATCTCCATCTTCTATAATACTCAGCCAGAAGTTGGAGGGATCCGTATCAAGATTGTAAGGTGGTTGGTTAGCGTGTGTGATATAATGTCTCACAGAGAAATCCTGTACTACTCTCCAATCACCAGTCACCACTTATCAACAGCTGCTTCCATTTTCTTGCCACTCATTTAATTTTCTCTCACCTTGCAAAGAATTTCTATATGCTGCTTCTACTGTTAGAATTCCTATGATGTATCATACCTTCTTGGTTAAAAACAGTAGCCATCACCTTGATGTTGCTCCAACTCTGCAGTTCCTTCTTTCTTTGGACAAAGAGAGAGACTTAGGCAACTTCCATTGGGAAGGCTCGGCTTTCGTTTCTGGGTCGTATCTATAGACCCATGACTCATCTCCAGTTACAAACTTTTTAGAAAATCCACATCATTTGTGGATCGGACTAAGTCCCCTACAACTGCAGCATGAAATTCCTCCTTCCCGTAAAACAAGACCATGAAACAAATTTTCAGCCATGTGCACCATATCAAAATGTTCTGATAAAAACCTATTTACAATAGTCTGTTAACAAACGTCTTACTTTATTTTTTATTTTTCACTGACTTACCTTTTGTAGTCTTGTTAACCTTTGCACTTTGTTTACCATGCTGATTCACCATGTGGTGTTGTTGCCAACATAATATTTTTTACGTTCGGGTTCCAGGATTCTTTTTAAACGAGCTAGAGACGGAATGGTTGTATGGAAATAATATACTCTGATTTCATTGTTAAAACTTGTGTTTTAATTGTCTGAAATTTTCAATCTTTCAATAATAAAACAGAAAAAACAAGATGGAGTCGTACTCCTTTGGTTAAATCCAAATACAAAATGGCTGCGATATATTTTCGTTTCATCTGCCTTTAGGTATGATACTTTACACTTTATATACTTTAATCCCAATTTATTCTGATTACCTATTTAAATAAATCTCTGCCATTACTGCAGTTTTAACTTCAAGTTATTACTTATATTAATCACGTAACGTTAACCAATGCTTGTGATTATTTATATATAGATATACCGGTATACACGCACACATGCTCACACACAAACTAATTTTAACGGTACATTTTTTGACATTTTAATTGAACTCAATGAATATGTTTCTTTAATTTAACTTTTTGTGAAAGGTTTACTTTCCTGCTGTTGTTGACCGAAGATCTTGTCTGGCGTCCCTCATGGTTCATCGGTTGTTCAGCCGAAATATTAAATGTTTCTCTCCTTTTTTACTGCACCCACTGACTCTAAGTTACATTTTTATACTGTTAGTTCTCCAATAGTTTGAATTTTCACATTTTTGTTACATTTTGAATACTTTTGAATACTTGCTGGCCAGCAATTTATGTAGCGTGCAGTTCGCACGGAAGATCTTTTTCGACTGAGAACGACAATATGGCGCTTATTTCCCTAGTGGAAGGGTTGTCGCGTCATCGATTCTATTGTTTTCGTTGATGACGTCTTTGTTTTTTAAGGTGCAGCGATTATGTCTGGCATACTTTTGATTATGTATTTTAGGAGTGGCCGGTTGTTGTTACCAAAATCGCTGTCGTTTGGTCATGTACGCCACTGACCTTGACACCAACTCGTCCTGGCTTACTGCGTTGTATCAAATTTTTTGGAAAACTTTACTCTCACACATTTTAATATTGGATTTATAATAAAATTTATCTGTTATGTACCCAAAATTCCTATACGGACCTATTGTACCGTTACAAACCCCCCCTCAATGAGAGGATTTATGACATAGCATAAAAACTCTCATTGACACATTCATACTTCCTAAAGGGATCAGCTAGGATATGTCGCCACAACCCCCTGTATTGTTTATACAAAAAGAATATCAATCACTTACCCCTTGGTCCAATGATGGTGACAGCACCTGCATGACCTTACTGGACTTCTCTTTCGAGATCCCAACACGCAAGGCCAGTCAGGCACTTGACGTTCCTGCTCTGACGCGCTGGCCAGCTCAAGATCGCCGCCACAGCATCACCAAACTCTGAAACATTGAAATAAAAAATCAAATAATGGCCTTGTATAATGCAATATCCCCAACTGATCTGTTTCCCCCTACCTATATTGGTTTACGTTAATAAGCATTGGTTTTCCTTAACTCCTAATATCTCTAATACATAGATGAAAACAAGATTTATGATAGATGTATCCTTCTCTTATTTCATTCCTACATATTTAGCAAAATTTTGACTCCAATCGATAATATTTTAACTCTTTTCCATTTCAACAGAAGAAATATAATATAAATCTTTACACTAATGCAATACTATTTAAAACAACTAATTAAGTTTAATAGAATCAACAAAGCAATCTATCTATATAATTCTTACATATAACAAAACACAAGTTCACTACTTCAGAATACCCTATCTATTTAAATTATTGTTCATTTTTCATGATCCGAATCCTTTAAAACAAAATCATAATTATTTTCGTGACCAACATCGTCATTATACATGTTTAATGTTTCTTATCCATTAAACATTACTACCCAGTCTAGTAACCTCCTTCCACACACACTATGGCCCCCCACTGGACTGTAGCGCCCAGTTGCTTCCACAAGGACTGAATTTGGGGAGGAATTTTGGCATCTCCTGTCCTTGCTTCGGCTTTACATTTTAAACTGCCAGATATCATAATATCTGAATTTATATAGTTATAACCTTAAAACGGGTCTATCACCTTTTTTGCTGTTCCTACTCGAACAAGGTGATAGCCGCTGTTCCATAGTTCCGGGGATTTCCCCTAAGTTGCCCCCCATTAATTTCAATTTTCACCAATTTCAAGGGCAACCAACCATGGTCAGTTTTACAATTTCTGCCCACATCTGGTTGTCGTCCAAAACCACGATTAGTGCTGGTAAGACAGTAATCGCCCGAAAAGGCGGGGAAGTCTTCTCTCCTTCGCATGTTTCACTTCATCAATATGAACACTGCACGGTATCAATTAACATATAATATAAAATTATATAAGTGGTTGTGCAGTGTATATACGCCCTCTTGAGGCCACCGATGGTGGTAATGTACCGTGACGTTACCACCAACACTCACCGCTATCTGCAGTGGCACATGCCGCCACTGCAATAGCATAACTAATAGCTAACTTATGTCCTTCTACATGTACTGTCACTACATTCCACAATTGATTTTCTCTTCTATTTGCACCAAACAACCCCCCAAAATCACCCATTAATTTTGCATAATAACAAGTTCTTTCTATTTTCATACAAAATTTTTATATAGACACATTTTGGAAGTTCCAACTTTCACTTCTCACTAATACCTTCTTTATAACAGGATAATAAGTACAACAATGGGTCATCTTACAAGTTTACATTACATGAATTACAGTTCTGTTTTCTGAAAGAAAATAACTCCTTGATGAGTTAATCATTTAAGTTACAAAATTTTGGGCGTTTCATTTCACAATTCATAAAACAAAATTAGTGTTGTTCGTGGAAAAATACTACTACTATCAAATCTCTCTTTTTTTTTAAATATATATATATATATATATATATATAGGTATATGACTCTACCTTACCTTTCCACGAAACTAGGGGTCCCCCTCCCCATTCTTGTAAGCAAAGAACTTCCACTGACACCGATTTGTGGAGTAAGACCATCGTTGCTTTCACCCCCTTGCTGAGGCTACCGCCAACCACCTCCAGATTGCCAAAATCCACGATCAGAGGTGGTGGTGAGTCTGTGATCGCCCGAAAATGGGGGAGAGTCCCTTCTGGAAACATATAACCTCAAATTAAAATTTCATACATACATTAATATTTATAACAAGCACTAAAACTCTTACGATGACCAATACAATTTAAAATTTGTTGCATTGTGTGTCCCTACTATCTCCCTTGTCTCTCTGTTCTGTAATACATATGAATTCTTCATCTTCACTTCTATTACCTCATAAGGTCCTTCATAGAGTAAGAAAAACTTCTTGATCTCCTTTTCCTGAGCGCTGGACAGGTCGTGTCTCCTCACCAATACCAACTGTCCTACTTCATACTTCATCCACTTACCTTTTGCGTCGTGTCTACATTTACGTCGTTCACCTTTACTTAATAAATTTTCATTAGCCAACCTGATTTTAATACTCACATCCGTTTGCTTGCTCTCAGGTGGGTAGTCAAATAACTGTTCTAAAATCCTCGGGGGGCGTGTTCCCTTAACTAACTGGTGAGGTGTAAATCCTGTGGACTCGTGGGTGGTACTGTTCAGCCAATTTTCTACCCTTTTCACGTATAACGGCCATTCGCTGTGTTTGGCGTGACAATAGGCTCTAAAAATCCTGCCTATCTCTCTCATGACACGCTCCGCCTGGTTGGACTGAGGATGGTAGACAGCCGTGTGCTTCGGGATGATTCCTTCCCATCCTAGGGTCTGGCGCCATCTCCCACTGATGAACTGTGGCCCATGGTCCGACAAAATCACCTTTGGCTTACCCACATGGATCATATAGTCTTTTGTCACCTTCTCACTCAGCACATGACTGGTAGCCCTCTTCACACTATATAACTTTACATATTTAGAAAAAGTGTCTAACATCACAAAAATATACATAACTCCGCCTCTAGCCTTCGGCAATGGTCCATACAAATCTACCGCAACTAAATCAAATGGCCTTTCTACTTTTATAAAATTCATCTCCCCTTCAACCCTATAGTTCACTACCTTAGACTTCTGACACAAATCACAACCCCTTAACAACTTTCTAACCCGTCTTTCCATATTCTTAAAAACACATGACTCTTTCAAAACATTAACAACTTTTTCACCCCAAAATGACCATATCTCAAATGACAATCCCAAATGATTTTATCTGCTAACCCATCTGGCACTACTAACCTCCAATCACGCTCACCCCCTTCTACCTTCTTAAATAGCAACCCTTGATAGATTTGAAAATGTTGATTGTACACTGACCCCGCTAACTCAGTGTCTAAACTATCTTATGATTTTACTGGATTTACCATCTGCTCTTTGCATGGTTCTAATGTCTCGCAACTCTTCCCCAAAAATTCTATCTTCACGGCTTATCTGAAAAATCTCAATTTCTTTCAAATCTCTACCCGTTTTATTATTTAACATATCTACCCTTGAAAGAGTGTCAGGTATTTTATTATCTGTTCCCTTGATATACTCCCATGCAAAATTGTACTCTTGTAATATAAGTACCCACCTGGTTAGACGGCTGTGAGCAAGCTTGCAGGTATTCAAAAAGGATAATGCCTTGTGGTCCGTTCATATTACAGTTTTGTTTCCCAGGATGTATGTCCGGAACTTCCCCACGGCGAACACAATGCTTAAAAGTTCTTTCTCAGTGGTTGTATAATTTTTCTCCACAGACAGAAGTGACCTACTGGCGAAGGCGATAGTCAGATGCTCCTTATCACTGTCTTCCTGGTAGAGCTCCGCCCGTAACGCTACGTTGCTCGCATCTGTCTGTAAATAAAAGGTTTTATTAAAATCAGGGTGATTCATCATAATCATGTGTCTAAACGTCCTCTTAATTTCATTGAATGCACTTCGTTCCACTTCTCCCCATCTCCACTGTTTATTCTTCTGGAGTACTGCACTTAGTTTCGCTGTTGTGTGCGCATAATTCTTCTGGAACTTACGATAGAAATTACAAAGTCCTAGAACGCTCTGTAGTTGCTTTATATTCTTTGGCTCAGGGAAGCACATAATGGAGTCCACCTTGTCTGGATTAGCTGAGATTCCCTCTTGTGTAATAATAAATCCTAGAAAATTGATTTTAGTTTGCAAAAATTTGGATTTCTCCCAATTTACGGTGAGTCCTCCTTCTAATTTATTTAAAACATATTCCAAATGCTCCAAGTGTTCCTGAAAAGTTCTGGAAGCAATTAAAATATCATCCACATACAATGTAAAAAAGTCTAAGTCCTTTGGTTTCAAAATCTGGTCTAAACATTTAATAAAGCTCGCTACACTAGTATGTAACCCAAATGGTAAGCGTCTAAACTGGTAATTATTCCCATTAAACAAGAATGCTGTATATTTTCTACTTACTTCTGCCAATGGTACCTGCCAATACCCTGCTGTTAAATCGAGCGACATCGTGTATCGCACCCCATTAAACTTTTGAAAAATCTCATTTATAGATTCTGGTGATTCACGGTCGGGTATTATTATTTGGTTAATTCTTCTAGCATCTAAACATAATCTAACCCTACCATCCTTTTTTATGACAATTACTAATGGATTTGAGTAATGTGATACTGACCTTTCTATAATGCCTCCCTCTGTCATTCTGTCTAACTCTTCTTGCACCGCTCTTCTTTTGGAATAAGGCACTGGATAACTCCGCTGCATGAAAGGTGTGTGTTCCCGTACCTGCAATACACATTCATAGCCTTTTGCCCTTCCCGGAATATTGGCAAACACTCCTCGAAACTGCTCAATCACCTGCAACAACGACGCACGTTGATCACTCCTTACCACCTCACCCTCACTACAAAATTTATCTGCCCTTTCTTCCCACACTTCTTCACAACTTTCACCCAACTCTCCTTCAAAACTCTCGATATACTCTCCCTCTCTACATGAATTTACTCTAGCTTCAGTGTCAATCTCGCCTACCCGTTTCTGTAGTATCTTTACCCCCGTTACTCTAACCTTATCTAACACCTGTTCAAAATTAACCCTGATCGACCGATCACCCTCATCTAACTCTACTACTTTCTCTTTAAAATTTATGACAGCTTTATTTCTCTGTAGAAAATCATTACCTAAAATTATATCTAGACTTAGCCCTTTTACCACTAAAAATGTATTTTCAAATTCTGTATTATTTATCAGGAAACTTAAATGTATTTGTTTGGTTACTCGCTTACTACGTACTCCTGTAACTCCCACTACTGTAACCCCTACTACTGGCAAAATCGGAATATTCTTATTGGTCTCCCTTAATTCTCCCAAAATGTTTTCAGCAATTACCGAAATCTCACTACCTGTATCTATAAGTGTTCTGTAACTCTTACGTGCTATGGTTACCTGTACTTCGGTTAATCCAGTTCTCATCTCGATCGTTGTATGATCCTCCTTCTCCAATAAATCCATCACGATGTCTGCTTTAATTACGTTGCTCTGAAAATCCTCCGTTGGTTGGACCTCATTCGCTTCCCTGGACAGTGGTCTGGTCCGTGCTACCACTGTCGTCTCTAGTTTTCTGCTTGGTTTCTATTATTACTGGTAGTTGGTCCATTGTGACCCCTTGGTGGTTCCTGGTTATTCCCAGGTGTTCCTCTGGTGCTTGGTATTCCTCTCTGCTGCTGGATGTGCTGCGTTGGTCCTCCTCTCCTCCTTGTATCATCTCTCGCCTGGCTGCATCTGAAACATTTCTGACGGCTTGCATAATTTTCGCACCTACATTTGGAACATGTCCAATCCTCTGGGTTGTTGGAATTATTTATCCGTGTCCCTACATATCCGCTGGGATTACCTCTATGATTATTATGTTCATAATTATTATTATTATTCGGTTGTTGGGGTCGCCTACCCACTTCTCTGTCTTGAATACTTTGTAATACGTCTAAAATTCTTTCCAATTCATTCATATCATTTATTTCTTTAGTCATTAAGGTGATTTGAACTTCACGAGGCAGATGTTTGCTTACGTGTCTTACAAATGATTTAAAAGGTATTGGTGTGTGCCGATTGATTAAAATCAGCGCTTATACGGCATTTAACGAACACGCTAAAGAAAAATACTATACTGTATTTAGCGGTGGCGTTCTCCCGTACTGTAATACGGTAATAATGCTGCGCCTGATTGGTGCTGCACTCTGGCGGTCGCTGCTGATCGTGAGTTGAAAAAGGCCAGAATAAACGATTGTAATCTTGTCTGAATTGCTGGTTGAACCAAACACCACGCCTCGCTCTCCGACAGAGAGAAGTTTTTTTAATTTTACCATCTTCAACCTATGGCAGGCTAGATTAAAACAGATCTGCGGTAAGTAAGTGCAGTATACTTATATATATATATATATTAATTTGAAGTCATGTAAAAGGAGTTTTGTTTAATAAGTACAGGAATGAATGAAATTGTGTAACCTATTACACTCACGCCACGTGGCGAATTAGAGTATGTGTAAATTGTATTAATTGTATAGCAATTGTATAACAAAATGAGTTAATTGTATAACTGTAATTGAAGTCTTAACTAAGGCCCCGTAATTGAATTAGAGTACGCAAAATAATATGTAATTTAGCCAAACTTAATGTTTTCCAAGATAGGGCCATATGCCCGTATAACCTGTTGCAGAGTGTGTCAAACTTTCATTTCAAGTAGGCCTAAAGCAGTGTTTAGAATTATAAATGGATTTTGGTGCGTGTGAGGGTCCTGGGGGAAATAGTGTTGTAGCTTCTCGCTGATAATATTTGTATGCTTAGGGTCCCTCGTTTCACGTCGAGGAACAGCCCCAACCTGAACAAATGAACATCTAGACTCTCAACTTCATCTGCCGGAGGAGAACAGCGAGGACAGGCCACACCAACACTAATATGCGTTAGACCAGGACGTCAAACTTCACACCAGAATAAATCAGGTGACACCAAACCAATATTACTTTACACACAAGGGAATGTAATCCACTAGAACTCGTGGGCATATAGCTACACACCATACAATGACTTTAAACTTTACACCTTTTAATTGGGTCCCCGGCTAACGGGACAGAATAGTGCGCGGACTTGGGGGGGAATCTTTTGTACATTTTGTAACACTGTTTATATTAAATGTGAGCCCAGAGGTTGGCATGTATCTGTGGCTGATTACCATTCAGGCATGTAAATTTCTTCATAGTTTTCAGTAAAAGGGTTACCTTAGTGCTAGTAATTCTATCATTCATCATGTAATTTCACAAGTTAAAATTTAGTTTTCTATTGATTCATTAATTCACATATTTATATTCAGTTTGGGTCCTATAATGGATAGGAGTTTCTTTTGTTAGTTTCAGTCGGGTCCCCAGTTTAATCCTGTATAGGCGGATTTTCATGCAGACTTGAACATGCTCCTGGGACAGGTTTAGTTATGCACGATCTTGCCTAGGAACATGTCGGCCTTTGGGCCAAATTAATTCTTAAAGGTTATAAAGCATCATGACACATTACAGTTTTTAATATTTCACAAAATTTATCATGATTAAATTCTTTTTAATATTATTATGGTCACTTGTATTTTGACTGAATTATAATTATATTTACTCCAAGTCTAAGTGCTCAGTGTGGGAGCACTTTATAGTAGTATCAGGCATTATGCCAACCCCTGAATTTTAGTATGCCCTGGGGGCACTGGTGTTACACACATATATATAGGTTATTATGTATTAAGACCTTGCAATAGGTGTTGCGTGCAATAATATTTATGAATTGTAAATTATGTACCTCCTGGGGTGAAGGAGGTGTGGCAAGATTTTAATGTTGAAAGTTGTAATTGTCCTGTGATGTGCAACATGTGTATGTGTTGTAGTTGTAGACATATATATGTTTATATGTCCATTTATATGTGTTGTATATTCAAGTGTATTTCTGGGGGTTAGGTATAGGGCTAAGTGGGGAAAAGTAACCCCAATTGGAAAAGAAAATCTATATATTCATTTCGTTTAAATTTTATATTTATTTTTCAAGCAAAAATATTTTAAAGGAGAATACAATGATTTTGTTGGGAGATAGAGATTTAAAGTTTGTTTATAATAAAAATTTATTGGTTGTTAATTTTGTGAGTTTTAATTGCAAGTCCCGTCTCACTGGATCCAGCGCATTTTTGGCTTCTCTAGGCTTTTGGCCTAGTTTTAATTATCTTGTGGCCCCCAAAAAAAAAAAAAAAAAAAAATTATAAGTCAATAAAAAACTTAAAGAGGGGTTACAGGTGGCTCTAAATACTTGGTCTCGTTATACAATTTCGTGACATATATCGTGATATTATTGTTTTGGTTCCCTACAAAATTACCTGTGCCCATTATACGGCTCCATAAAATCTCTTGGTCGTCCTCCGCCCAATATTTCCCCTTAAACACCCTCTCAGATTCGTCATAACCGCCCCATTCTAAACGATGTGCTTCTGCCCATATACCAGAACTCCCTTTAAAACATTTAACAATTTTCATCAACTGTACTTCCCAACTACTGTTGCTAAAGCGGTGATATTCTCTGGTTTGACTAATAAATCGCATCGGGTGTACCGCCCTGTTCTCATAACTAAATGTTTCTAATTCGATCTCATTATGTAAGTCGCGTGTGATTATTACCCTCTCGGTTACCCCGGTCAGTTTTTTATTAATCTCCCCCCGTAATTCATCTTTCACACAGCTTAAATTATCTTCAATTGAAGTACACTTATCATATATATCATTGTTAGTTTGAACATTGAAATCATTTATTTCTTTAATTTTATTTTGTATGATATACTTATTTCACTACTAGTATTCATTTCATGTTCTGAAATAGCTTTATCGATTATTTCAATATTCTTTGTCATATTTATTACATTAAATTCACATTTCTCTATTTGATTTTGTAAAATCTCTGTCTTAATGTCCATTTGCTTATCAACTTCAAATTTTGTTTAATTTCTATTTGCTTATCAACTGCATCTAAACATTTACTCTCTATTTCTTTACTTTTCATTACAATTTGACTTTGAACTTTCTCAACTATTGTTTCATCTACTTTACTTATTTTGTTTTCTAAACTGTTTATTTGAGTATCAAACTTTTCGCTAACTGATTCTATGATTTGTTCTTGCATATTCTCACAATGTTCATGAATTTCATTCATTTGTTTATTAAAATTTTGTTGTTTAATCTCCCCTCTCATCAACTTGATCTCATTATTTTGCATCTCAAATTATCATTCATTTTAGTATCACTAACGTCAAAACGACGGTTCACTTCATCAAATTTGGCGTTTAAGTTACTCATTTTAATATCACTAACGTCAAATCTAGCATTTAAGTTATCATTTTGCTCCTTCATAAGGAATTTCATCATATTTATTATGTCACTATTCTCTCTCTTTTGTTTTCATGACGAGTTGAGATGGGTGTTACTTGCATTGCGTCTAATTCAACAGACTCGGTGGCGCTAGACTTACTTGTCTGGCTAACGGGTTGAGTGAACCCCCATCTCACTTGTAAATGTTTTGTCAGTCACGCTGACATCTACTTTTTTGTCTGCTATCTCAAAATATTTTAAATATATTTCTTTTCAAAATATTACTATATATCTAACATATACTACGTATAGTTACATATCACAACATAACCTTATTATTTACGTATTAATTACATACCCATTTCCAACAACCATTCTGTTTCTGTACGCAGGTTTATTTATATAAAATTTATTTATATAAAGTCCCTCCGTAAGGGCGCCATTTGTTAACAAACTTCTTACTTTATTTTTTATTTTTCACTGACTTAGCTTTTGTAATCTTGTTAACCTTTGCACTTTGTTTACCATGCTGATTCACCATGTGGTGTTGTTGCCAACATAATATTTTTTGCGTTCGGGTTCCAGGATTCTTTTTAAACGAGCTAGAGACGGAATGGTTGTATGGAAATAATATACTCTGATTTCATTGTTAAAACTTGTGTTTTAATTGTCTGAAATTTTCAATCTTTCAATAATAAAACAGAAAAAACAAGATGGAGTCCTACTCCTTTGGTTAAATCCAAATACAAAATGGCTGCGATATATTTTCGCTTCATCTGCCTTTAGGTATGATACTTTACACTTTATATACTTTAATCCCAATTGATTCTGATTACCTATTTAAATAAATCTCTGCCATTACTGCAGTTTTAACTTCAAGTTATTACTTACATTAATCACGTAACGTCAACCAGTGCTTGTGATTATTTATATATAGATATACCGGTATACACGCACACATGCTCACACACAAACTAATTTTAACGGTACATTTTTTGACATTTTAATTGAGCTCAATGAATATGTTTCTTTAATTTAACTTTTTGTGAAAGGTTTACTTTCCTGCTGTTGTTGACCGAAGATCTTGTTCGGCGTCCCTCATGGTTCATCGGTTGTTCGGCCAAAATATTAAATGTTTCTCTCCACTGACTCTAAGTTACATTTTTATACTGTTAGTTCTCCAATAGTTTGAATTTTCACATTTTGAATACTTTTGAACACTTTTGAATACTTGCTGGCCAGCAATTTATGTAGCGTGCAGTTCGCACGGAAGATTTTTTCGACTGAGAACGACAATATGGTGCTTATTTCCCAAGTGGAAGGGTTGTCGCGTCATCGATTCTATTGTTTTCGTCGATGACGTCTTTGTTTTTTAAGGTGCAGCGATTATGTCTGGCATACTTTTGATGACATATTTTAGGAGTGGCCGGTTGTTGTTAGCAAAATTGCTGTCGTTTGGTCACGTGCGCCACTGACCTTGAGGCCAACTCGTCCTGGCTTACTGCGTTGTATCACATGTTTTGGAAAACTTTACTCTCACACATTTTAATATTGGATTTATAATAAAATTTATCTGTTATGTACCCAAAATTCCTATACGGACCTATTGTACCGTTACAAGTCCATGGAATCCCAAAATCTACTAACTCTCACATTATTGATTTTCATGCAGCTCAAACATGATTGACATTTTATGAGATTCTAGAAAGGTTTTCTAGAATTTGAATCCCTTTCTGTAGATTCCTGGCCATCTTGTAAGCATTGATCCCACACTTTAATTTGACAACACGCATGGAATCCTTTGTGAAGGCCTTGTTAATCATTTGAATGGTTTTCATTATAAATGTTCAAGTTTGAAACAAAGGTTGATGCAGATCTCCTCACTAGGCACTCCAACTATGCCAGTCACACAAAACACAAGCTTATTTAATGGTATATCACTTTTTACTGGGTTCGACAGAAGTCTCACTATGCATGCATCCATGGTAATGGTATCCTCTACTCAGATTTCTTCCATCATAATATTTTTCTCTCTTGAGGATTGAGTAGAGGATTTACCTGTAAGAAATCATCCATTGTATAGAAGTTTAAAATAATGAATGGTAAGATCTCCTGTGACTGGCTGTGCGAATTCATGAAGGTCGTTTGGCACATTATTGGGATTCAAAATGATTGGATACTTTCCAGACAGATCTTGCAGTTTGTTCAAGAAAATTGGTTGACCACAATCTTAAGCTTAAATTGGCTAGTTAAAAAGACTAAGAGATTGTAAATAATACTAATATACAAAACCTTACTCCTGCTAACCAATAGTATACCTGAATAGATTCATATTTATTTAAAAAACGGTACCATGAAGATTTTGTTTCAAACATTAACTAGTTTCAGATGAAAACAATTTCCAACATAAGGTAATGTTCAGTTTCAACAGTGTACTTAGTCATCTGAATGAAAATGAGCTAGTTGTAGCCATACTTTTTTTATACCACACATATAACAACTCTTATTCAACCACTTGATCAGAGTTAAACATGAAACATCTGCAACAACATTTAGAGAATTGCCAAACTATAGTTCAGAGCCTAAAAAAAAATAATTTATAAGATGTAATTTATTGGCTGTGCAGAATCTAGGGAGAATATTAAGGAATTAATGCATGTGAAAGTTGGAATTATATTTCTGTTAAGCCAAAGGAAACTACCAATATGCGAAACCAGTAATTAAGAATCTTAATGTTCCAAATAGTCTACCAGTTACTGAGGATCTAATTGAGAAAGACAGTAATGAGTGAATGAAACAACAAATAATTTATACTTTGTTACAAACATATGACAGTTATGAAGACAATGTTGTGTTTAAATTTAATAAAGTGACTTGGTTTAGTTCTACAAACATTTTTGTATTAGTCCTGACAATTGTTTCACCAATTACGGTAGCTTCAGATGTAGATTTGAACTGAGAGAATGGCCTGCTTGGATCAACAGCGTGTTATGAGGGGGTGGGGTAGAGGTGTTGTATGTCAAAGGGAACAATACGAAAAGCTCAAGTAAACAGTTAGTACCATCTTCAGTTTGCATCATAACAAAGTACAGTTACAGTTACTAAATAATTATAAATAAATAATTTATAGTAAGTTTTCCCTCTAAGCCAATTTACTGTCAGCAATTTACAAGTCAAACCATGTATAAATAATAAAAACAGTGGACAATGGTGTAGAACATGCATTTCAGAATAATTTGTTTTTGTTACCTTTTCCATTTTGTTTTAACTTCAGTGTGACAAAACAATTCGTGTTAAAATGTAACTACAATACACATTTTTATTCTCTAAACCATTGTACAGATTAGCTTTGTAATAAATTATGTGTTGTAAAAATAATTGAAAATTAATACTTTTCATTGTTTTTATGTAACCCTAAGTTTATTAATGTATAAAAAGAGCCTTAAAACTCATACCATATAATGTAAATTTGTGTATATTTTGTATCTGTAATTTTTAATCCAAACAGCCACAACCATCTGTTAAGTCAAGTTTTCATTTATCCAAAGTAGCAACAGTCCACATTGCCTCAGATAATTGGGATCATAGTGAATTACTTTTTTATCCAAAAATTTAATTTTTTTATTATAACATTATGTATATCAGAATATATGTTCCATCATCAGGTGTATATTATTCTTGTAAAGTCCTGTCAAAACATTAAGCTATCATCATACTTACAAGCATGCACAAAACTATAAAACACTACACAATAGTCTGATGTGTTTGATGCTAATGCTAGTTATTATGACAACATTAAACAAATACTATTGGTTCTTCACTATCATTGATCATACATTATTTATGCCACAGACCTGCAATTTTGGTAAAAATTTATCAAGTTTGTTTTTGTTTGACTTGAGCTTATGTATGTTTATGATAATAAAAATCCAATAACAGCAGCCAAATTATATGGTGTTTAAAGAATTTTATATTTAATCTAATATAAAACTTGTCATAATCAAAGTCCATAATTAACAATTTTTGGAAGTTTTTTTACATAAGAAAAGTGATAGCAACAAAAGTGTAAATAATTGCAGTACTAATTGTCATAGTTTTACTAAAGTTATAGAAATTGCATACAGTATTGTTACACTCACAGTTAAGAAAATTTGTGATGCATGCAGAGAGCATTTATGCAACTATCTGTATGCTTGACAAAAAATTTACCTTTTTTTTTAGAAATTTAATGATGGGTAATGGATTCAAATGATTTTGTTAATATCTCATACCATGGACTCATTTTTAGGTTTAATTACCAAAGGTGTGTGTGTGTGTGTGTGTGTGTGTGTGTGTGTGTGTGTGTGTGTGTGTGTGTGTGTGTGTGTGTGTGTGTGTGTGTGTGTGTGTGTGTGTGTGTGTGTGTGTGTGTGTGTGTGTGTGTGTGTGTGTGTGTGTGTGTGTGTGTGTGTGTGTGTGTGTGTGTGTGTGTGTGTGTGTGTGTGTGTGTGTGTGTGTGTGTGTGTGTGTGTGTGTGTGTGTGTGTGTGTGTGTGTGTGTGTGTGTGTGTGTGTGTGTGTGTGTGTGTGTGTGTGTGTGTGTGTGTGTGTGTGTGTGTGTGTGTGTGTGATTACTAGATCATATGGGATTTCTGTATATTAGTTACAAAATTAATTCTGTCACTTTGCAACATCAAGTTAGTACAATTGTTTTGCTTTTTGTGGGCATAATAATTAGTTAAATATTTGTACGTTGCTTTAGAAAAATTCATTTAATATGCAGGAAAATTATGCAGAATCTTTGTTTTTCACTCCAAAAAGAACAGTTATCTGCATTCTTATTATATCTTCACATTTATCATAAAAATTCATGAACTCTGTTTTATATTTGTTGTGAAAGCGAAGTATACTGGTTGTAAAAATTTGTATTGAAATATAATTCAATTCTGAACTGATATAATATAGTCATAACTAAAGTTTTGTACTGATGTAATATAAAAAGTCCAGAGTTTTGTGAGGGATAACAGAATCCAAAATAATCATTACAATGAATATTAGAGCAGTGATACATCCAGATTACCTCCCCAAATTCCTGTAATGTAAATTCATTGTGTATCATGAAATTACACTCACCTACAGATTAGCCCTCTCCCTATTATGAAACCCTGATTGTTCCTACTACACGTTCCTCTCCGACAAGGGAAAATCAATCATTTTTCTATACCTCTCACTCCCCCCCTCTCTCTCTCTCTCTCTCTCTCTCTCTCTCTCTCTCTCTCTCTCTCTCTCTCTCTCTCTCTCTCTCTCTCTCTCTCTCACACACACACACACACACACACACACACACACTAATAACTCCATTGGTAACTAAACCTAAATCAGTTACTAAAATTAGCAAATATGATTTTACTCAGATTTTTACATAATATGAATACTATATACATGTTTCCACATCATTTGAGGAAATTTCTATATTCAGAAAGCTATTCATGTATCCTTCCATACCTATGGTAATGATGGTTAGTACACCTTAAAAACTAATAACACTTCAGGGCAGGAAGTTAATACAAAGTTTGTATATATTGAGTACTGTTAGTTCAAGCACTAAGACAAAAGCAGTCTTGTGCAAATTTTAGGAGTGCAAAATTGTAAATCAGTGAATATTGGGAAACTTGATTAGCAATATGTTTTTTTTTTCAGTTAATGACATTTAAATTTATAAGCATTTGTACATACATCCTTTAACAACTTACAGGTTTTATTCAGCTGAAATAGCTATTGGATTATTCTTCCTTCATTGCCGAGGAATTGTGTACAGGGATTTAAAGCTGGACAATATCTTACTGGACCAAGATGGACACATTAAAATTGCAGACTTTGGGATGTGCAAAGAGGGTATAACTGGAGACAAAACTACAAAAACGTTTTGTGGAACACCTGATTATATTGCTCCAGAAGTATGTGGTATTTTAAATTATCTGTTGATAATTCTGATAATAATGAAGTATTACCAATAGCATTTATAAAGTGCAATCCTCCTTTATAAATGCAAATATTTATTAAGAACTAATAACCACCATTCAGATGCAGAAAACTAGCATTTGGGATTTGGATGCAATTCTGTACCCTGATTTTTTGAATCTGTGGGCTATTTTTTCAGTGTGGTTATTGATATATGTGAGTGGTATGAATTTGTTGTTTTCTGTAATTATCTGTTGTTTGTTACATGTCTTGCATAGGAGTTTGCTAATTATTATTCTGTCATACTTGCTGGCTTCTGATAAACATTTAACTGAATTTAATGCATCCTGATAGACTCTCTGTTCTAGTGGAATACTGTTTAGTCTGCATATCATAGATCTGAAAATTGATACTTTCAGAGGAGGTGTAAGGCTCCCGCAGACCTCATGCAACATGGGTCCTAGGATTAATGTAGGCACATTCTTTTAAATATAAAAAAGGAATTTTTTACTAATACTGAAAAACTACATCATTTGACAACTATGCAAAAATGCCCTTTATTCATATAAGAAATTTATTATCATAGCTAATCTTTTCTTAATGTCTTTTTGTGAAAGACAAAACATATGTTTATTTGATTTTGTCTTGTTTGTTCATCATCTTTTTTCACAGCACTACACTTTATATAATAATGAAACTTTCTCTTGTGAACTTACTTGACTTTTTCCGTCGAACGCGTTTCGGCATCGTATTCGCCTTCGTCGGCTTAGAAACAGAAGTCTGTTTATTTGATGCTCCAAGATGGTGAACTCATGATAGAAAAGCTTTAGGCAGTTTTTTCATAATGTTAATGTATGCTTGTGCCTAGTTAGTTTCCTTTGTGCTAAAACTCATTGCATGTTTTTAAAATTACTTTTAAAAATTAAAATAAAGATGGCTCTCTTTTGGATCTCATTTCCTGATCTTTGTTAGCTGCAAACCAGGCCACCACTCCATTTGTGCAAGGTAATACCACCATGTATATTATTTGTTATCATTACCAGAGCAGCTACTACATTTGAGTCATCTCTTTGTCTCTGCAATGTGAAGTGAGGGTGGGAAGGGGTATAAAAGAGCATGATTGTGTGACTGTAAGAGTACATTACATTCATAAAAGGCAGTGAGTCATGCCTGTAATCCGCTCTTATCTCAGGACCTGTTTATAGTGCATACCAATATCTGCTCACACATGCAATAAGACATTCCACACTCTTCAGACTTACAGTAAAATTCACTAGACATGAATCAACCGTTTTCGTGCTAACGGCGCAGGTTATGTAATGCGCATGCGTCAGCAGAGAAACACACTTCAGTTTTCTCCTAGATGCTGTGGAGATGATTGTGTGCGTACTGTTCAAAAACATCAGTGTTCATCAAAAGTGAAGTGTTTAGTTTCATTTCACTTGAATAAGAACAGCATAATAATAATAGACAATGCCTCCTACCACAATGTACAAATAAATCCACCTCCATCATTAACAAAAAAGGCAGACATGATTAACTGGTTAGAGAACCATGACATTCCTTATAGTCCATCTATGTTAAAACCTGAGCTCTATGCAGTAATTAAACAAAATAAACCAATATACAAAACTTTTAAAAAAGACGCTATTTTGGCAAACCATGGATATTCCGTTTTACGACTTCCAACCTATCACCCGGATCTTAATCCTATTGAACTGTATTGGGCAACCGTGAAGGAACGTGTTAAACGAAAAAACGTGCATTTTTCTGTAGACAGTGTCATGAACTTAGCGAAAAAGGAATTTTATTGTATTTCTCCCGCAGACTGGAGACCAAGATGTGACCACGTCATGAAAATTGAAAATGACTACGTGAGATCGGACCGAATAATGGATACTGTAACAGATAATTTAGAAATTAATATAGAATGGGATAGCAGCAGTGAAGACGATATGAGTAATAGTGATAGTCGGCTAACAGTGATAACAGTGACGGAAATATTAAAAATATTAGTGGGGTGGAAGAACTGACCTAAATAATTGTAACTGCATGTAGGTAAATGTGCTCTCTATTACTTAAATAGTTTTAATCTAATTGTTGCATTAATATTGTCTCTCCTGTTCTTTATGGATAGTTTACATTTGTCTCTCCTGTTCTTTATGGATAGTTTACATCTGCTTGTTTTTTTAAACACACACACACACACACACAATCATTTCACATGCGAGGCCGTTATTGATGTTACTTATTCAAACAAATTAAATGCCAGAGCAATGTGGATCATATATTACTACATTTTTTGTGAATCGGAACATGTACACAAAGTGTTACACACTCCAAAATATACAAGCAGTGGTAGCTCTAGCGTAGGTCACATGGGTGGGCCTAACCTTGAGTTTGCTGGTATAAATTTAGAGTTTAAAATAGTTTTATCAATGACAGAGAGCCAAATTTGGACTGTAGTTCTGATTGAATTTATATGTTTGTGTTGTGTGAATGTAGTTACTGTATATATTTATGTATATGTGTATATTCTTTGTACAAAATGACAATATCTTAACTGTACAATGTTTAAATCAGTGCTGACAATAAAGATGATAATTGATAGGCCAAAACTGAATAGCTGAAATATTAAGCAAAATAAAATACTATGAATGCAAAATAGTAAACAGGTTTTTACTTACTTTTAAAACAGATTAATTCTTCAATTGTTGTGATTAACGGCAAAATCATCAACGGCTCTTTTCAAGTCAATGTTCATGGTCAAAGTCCTTTCTATTGCAAGCACAGACAAATAGCTAAGACGTTCATCAGACATCGAATTTTGTAAATAACTCTTAACACGTTGCATACATGAAAATGTTCTCTCACATGATGCAAAAGAAGCTGGAATAGTCACTGCTATTTGAGTCAATTTGTACAAGTCATTGAACGCTAGTTTGTATTGCTCTAACAACTTGTGCAAGTAGATTCACAGTCTCCACTCCGGTTTGTTATTCATGCCTTAGGATGAGATTTTTTAATATTTTTATTTCTGTGTCCAACGAATCAGTGTTGCATGAATAATTTTGTGCCAACTGCATTAACATTTCTTTATTCAGGAACATTTTACTTTTGGGATTCAGACAAGTGATTCCTTTAATTATTGCAGAGTTTGAAATAAAACATCTCTCAAGTTTGCTATCTATGATATGTAGAATTTCATCAAATACTAGAGGCTTGAAATCAGTTGGGTGTACAGGTTTCAAGCTGTCTTTATTTGTCTTGATTATTCATCTCTTCTTTCACAGCACTAACACTTAACTAAAAATGTACTTTTTCATGTGAAAACTTACTGATTTTGTTGGACGCGTTTCGGCTTACGTATCCGCCTTCTTCAGCTTTGATACAGACTGCCAGCATTTTGTAACGGTTGTGTGGAAGGTGTAGTGGGGGTGGTGTGTGGAGGAAGGGGATTGGCGCGGGGATTCAACTTACTGTTTGTTTTCTGTATAATTGTGTCAAAAAGTGTATGTGATTTATATTGTAATTGATCGTTGATTATGTTGTTGTTATCACCACACAACACAACCAAACAACATACTCAACGATCAATTACAATATAAATCACATACACTTTTTGACACAATTATACAGAAAACAAACAGTAAGTTGAATCCCCGCGCCAATCCCCTTCCTCCACACACCACCCCCACTACACCTTCCACACAACCGTTACAAAATGCTGGCAGTCTGTATCAAAGCTGAAGAAGGCGGATACGTAAGCCGAAACGCGTCCAACAAAATCAGTAAGTTTTCACATGAAAAAGTACATTTTTAGTTAAGTAGTTAAGTGTCTTTATTTGTCATATCACAAACATATTCCACAAGATGTTTTGGTAACTTTCGAATTCTGCCAAGAGTAGAATCTGTGGGAATATCAGCGCATATTTTTGATGCTACATTAACACTTTCTTTCCACACAGAAGTGAAACCTGTATCAGATTCACGCATTTGGTTGAAAAGATCCCTTGTAGTTTCGACCAAATTGATCTCAGCAACAATATCACAATCTTTGCCCTGGAGGAAATCAGACAGTGACTTGCATTCTTTCAACAAACGTGTGAACAGGCATAAATGAAAAATAAAATAAAAGTTCAACTTGGCACTGAATCCTGACGCTTCTGCAGCTCGTTCTGAATTTTCACTCTGGATTTTCACTAGTGTTACAATAATAGCTTCAATTGTCTTCTTCACAGCCAAACATGTAGTGTACTGACAGGCCCATCGGTGTCACTTAACTTTTTCAATTCCTATTTTCCTATCTTCATTTTCATTTGTGTCTATAAAACATTTGATGGACTGCCGACCCACTCATGAAAACATACAGTCCCTGCAGTGTCATAAAAAATCTGTAGCTGACTTGATCCCTCTACATGTTGCCACTATAACAAGATTCAATTTATGGTTCATACAGTGTGTGAAGATGGCTTGTGGAAATTCCCTGCTTAAAAGAGCTTGAACACCTGCACAAGAGCCACTCATGACTGCAGCTCCATCATACGTTTGTGCAACACAGTAGTTTAAATCAACTCCACAGTTTGCTAGTTTTGTTTAATACAAATTAATAAAGCAGAAGCATCCAATTTTTTTGCAGGTTCAAAGCCTAGAAATCTTTCATATATATTCCCATCTAAATAGTAACGAATCATTATTGATAATTGCTCAGTTTTTGAACAATCTTTTGACTCGTCAACCATTAGAGCAAAATACTGAGCTTTTTTTACTTCATCTGTTATATGTTCTAGCACAATATTGCTCATGGTGCTAAGAACTTCATTTTGAATACCATGATGAGTATATTTTTCTCTTATATATTCAAGCTTTTTTTTAACAGTTGGATCTTTTTTCCCTATAAGTTCCATTAATTCTAAAATATTTCCCTTGTTTTCACTCTGTTTCGATTCATCATGACCTCTTTGAGCTATTCCTTGTAGGGCTGTGAATCAAAGTACATCAGCTGTTGTTTCAATGTATCCTCTATTTTCTTGAACTTCAAGAGCATACGTTTCATCTAGCAGAGCAGCAATTGATGTTTCCTCCCCAAACTTACTTTTTAAATGTTTGAAAGACTCCCAAGCAACTAAAGAATGTTTGTGGGATGAGCTGTTCTCATGCTGCTTAAAACCGGAATTATATTCTGTTGCTCTTTTCCAATTAGTGTAACCTTTATTCATAAAACTAAGCAATTCACTTTTTGTGTCTTGAATTTGGGGACGAAAAAATCGACAGGCAAAACAAAATGCAGCATCATTTATAATACTGTATTCAAGCCATGGGTGGATTTTGTACCAACCTGGCTGGAAATTCCTTTTTCTATCTCCAAACTGGCGAAAAGGAAAATGTTGTAATAGTGGTTGTTTTGGTTCATCAGTAGGTTTTGTAGCTATATCACTAATTGAACCAGATGGATTAGTGCTGCTGGTGCTACTGCTAGGAATAGAAAATAAATCAGTACCTTTATTTTCACAGAGTTCTTCTTCATTTTCTGACTGTTTTCCTTCTTTCCCTACTTCCATATCATCATCATCGAACACAATTTTTTCAGGTTCAGTTTTGGGCAGTGATGTTAGACGTACCAACTTCTTGGTATACGTACCATTTTTTAGGGTCCCGTACCATATACCAAGTAAATATTATCCTGGTACGCAAAAATACCAACTTTCTGACATCGAGCATAAATTAATTTTTATTTTTTTATTTTCAAGAATGGAATTTCAGTAATTGTTATAATTAAAAACTTCAGCATCGATTAAGGTTATTATTTACTGTTTACAATAATAGTTATTCGTAAGCCCTCAAGTTATTTCATTCATATTCATTTTCAAGCAATTGCATGTGCTGGCCGTGTTTTAAGGTGAGAGATTTGTCATGAGTTAGATTGAGGTTCGCGTCCCGCTGTCACTAATTTTTTTTTTCAACTTCCCGCTAATAAAATTGAAAATTATCAAAAAATAGGGAAGTTATTGTTTTCAGTCTGATTTTCGAAAATCGAGTTTTCAACAGATGTTGCCATTTTGAGGTCCTAAGAAGATATACTAACTAGATATTAGTAGTTTTATTATTTTTTATTTTCATAAATTATTTCATGAATTTCATAGTTTTATTATCGTAATTTCATAGTTTTATTTAAAACGAGATGATCTCAATTAGTTACTATTATGTTCTTAAACACATGCTAGCAATAATTTTTCTATGATTATTGTTATATTATTTTTTCTCTTTAAATAATTTTAATTATTTATTCTTGATATTACTATTATATTTATTTTCAAATTACTTTAAATAGTATAAGTTCTGTTTCGTAATTCAAATTCAAATTCAAATTCACGCGCTGTTAGGAGATAATGTTGTAAATAGATTTTGCCAGGATGCTGAAAATAATGATGAGCGAGTGCACTGTAATTTAATACATTTATTGATATTTACTGATACAATTAAGTTTGCATTGCAAGGTCAGCTAAGACTGATATGCATTTTAAATTTTGAAAACCACGTTAGCTAAAAAATGTTACATCGTAAATTGAGGCGCAAGTATGCAACACTCAAATCTACAGTAATGAGTACTGTAGGGCCTAAGGCCTACATAAATGTCGACAACAAAGAAAAATGAATGAATGACAGGCCGAAGCAGCAACGCGATTACGTCTGCTGCCCACGGACGTACGTAGCACTGTGTTTTAGCCTGTTCGCTAGCGAGCGCGAGGCCTGAGCGTACAGATTAGCCAACCTTTGATTATGAAATTTCCACATTACTGTCCATAGCTGCCCGCAAAAAATCAAACGATTTTTTAATACATTTTAATAATTTATTATAAGAAAACACAATGTAGGTTCTTAATAATAGACATCAACCTCAGTAAGTTGTATTGAACATTGAGATTGAAATGTTAGATAACAGTTATAACATTAAACTGCTCCGAGATAAACCCTCAATAATGATGATAACAGTTGAACAGGCCACAGTTGGCTTACAAACTGATTTATACATGAATATAAATGCATGAATTAGCAAAGTGTATACAATATAAGACAATATAAAACATGAATAATGAATAGTTTGACAATGTTTGATGATGAATAATCGGTGACTCATCACATGATGGGCCCGATACAAATTGCAAATATTTTATGCAAGTCATGATTGACAGCCTAGACCAGTCAAGGCCACTTGACTTATACATAATAGTATTGAGTATAAAATGAATAGACAAAAATTATTACAAAATTATGCATGTAAAAACATAGATTCAGCATAACGCTGTAATATAATAATTAAATGGTGCATGCTATACCTGGCAGTTGCAGGAATGCACAATAAATTGACATGTGAAAACAGATTATACATTGTTGAATAGTTGCAAGTACATAAGTGTAATGACATGTATGTCATAATTAAAGCATGAATAATAATAATATATGTGCAATACGTGATCGCAAAATACAAATACAAAATATAAAAATATGTGCGTGGCGCATAATCATAGACAGTAAATTCGGGTAGAATACTGTGTTTTACATAGATACAAGGTTATATAATACAATAGAAATATGTTTGGATAATTACAAATACATGAGTACAAGGCATGATAGCATAAGTGACAAGTACAGCAAACGTGTTTATACAAAATGTAATGCATGTGTTGAACAATTGCAAGTAACACATAAATTCATAGAGTAATAAAATAGCAATGCACACATATTAACAAAAAATGTGCAGGAAAGATGCATACATGGTTTGTACAGCTCCAAATCCATGTGAATATTATATAACAAAATTTATGACATAGAACAAATACCACCATAGACATAATACATAATCAAATGTTGTATACAAGAAAATACAAAAAATAATTGAAGCTTTGCATATTAAACAAATTGACTCTTGCTCAAGTAAAAGACGCAATTTCTGAAATGAAAATATACAAATTAAAGCTTATGCTAAAAATAAAAGTGCTTATAACTAACACAATCTTCTTAGAACATTTGATTTAACGCATGTTTGACAAATACATACATTTAATTTTAAAAGGAAAATAAATGACATCTTTATGGTTTATAAAGAAAATATCCTCTTATTTACTGTTCGTCCCTCGCTGGCACCAAACATAACTTATGAATTGGTCTGCAATAGGTGCCAGTAGGCGTACGAACGTCAACTACTCTGATTAAATTGTCTGGTCCGGGAAATGTGGCTGTAATTACACCAAATTTCTATGTTAATGGAGGCAAGTTATCCTCGATTAGCAGTACGAGGTCACCAATGGAAACGTTTTCCCATGCGAATTTCCATTTGTGACGTTGTTGCAGTTGGTGTAGGTAGTCGCGAGACCATGATTTCCAAATAGCTTGGACAAACTTCTGGAGAAGTTCCCAACGTCCAATACGAGAGATGGGAACGTGTGATAAGTCAGGATCGGGTATTGCCATTAATGGTGCACAAATTAAAAAATGGCCAGGGGTAAGTGGCACTGGATCGTTTACATCCGATGAAACGGCAAATAATGGACGTGAGTTTAGACAGGCCTCTACCTGTGACACAACCGTAGTAAACTTCTCGAAAGTGAGTATGGACTTGCCGACAACGCAGCGCAAATGATACTTTAAACTTTTTATACCGCTCTCCCAAAGACCACCAAAATGAGGTGACGAGGGAGGAATAAATGACCACTTAATACCATGAGAAGTCGTAAAGGATTGGATTGATGAGGTGGCATCCTTTTTATGCCAAAGATTGTAAAGGTCATGCAAAACGTTGCGGGCCTTCCTAAAGTTCGTGCCATTGTCAGAATATAACTGGCTAGGTATGCCCCTACGGGCCATGAAGCGACGTAAGGCAGCTATAAACGCATTGGCCGTAAGGTCGGAAACCAATTCCAAATGAATGGCCCTGGTGGCTAAGCAAATGAATAAAGACACGTATGATTTTGACAGAGTCCTAGATCTCTGCCCGCCATGACGAATCATGAAGGGACCACCATAATCAACTGCGCAGAATAGAAACGGCCGCGAAGGAGTAACCCTAGGAGATGGCAAAATACCAAGCCTTTGAACCTGATATTTGGTGTTAAATCTGAGACATTTGACGCATCTACGAATGATGGAATGAATGACTATCTTGGCGTTAATGATCCACCAGCGTTGACGAAGTGAATGATGGACAAGTTGAGCACCAGCGTGGAGGAGACGAATATGCTTGCACTCGATTATAAGGCGAGTGATGTGAGCCGATGGATGCAAGACAGTAGGATGCTTATTGTCATAGGGTAGTTGCGACTGCTGTAAGCGTCCGCCGACACGTATGACGCCAAACTCATCAAGAAACGGGTCCAGAGAAGACAGCTTACTCCTAATAGAGACATAAGCCCCATTACGAAGGCAATTAAGCTCAGCAGCGAAGTGGATGGACTGGGATTGCTTTATGAAGAAATTAAGAGTAGAATGAATTTCGGTGGGGGTAAGAACACCCGAGAATTTCTCAGCCCTAGAGGGTCTAGTATTTTTGATGAATCGAAAGCAATAAGCGTACACGCGAGTCAGTCGGTGCAATGAGGAAAAGTCCTTTGAGAGATCAATAGGTAGGGTAGAAATTAGAGAAAGTTTGGGGGTTTGTTTCTCCTCAACAGAACATTCAGGAAACGGCACATTAGAAGGTGAGAAAGGTGAAAAAGGATTGGGTTCAGAAGATTGAGACAGACAAGCGGGACCATGCCACCAAAGCAAACAATCGCGAAAAACGTCGGGGTGACATCCCCTAGAAATAATGTCAGCAGGATTATGTTGCGAATTGATATGATGCCATGCGTAGGTTTCAGTGAGACGCTGAATCTCAGCAACACGATTAGCGACGTAGGTCTTCCACCTAGAAGACTGAGCATGAATCCAATAGAGAGATACCATGGAGTCGGAGTACAGGTGAATGCTATTGACAAAGGAATGAAGAGCAGGGGTGACTTTGAATAGAAGTCGCGATAACAACAAGCAAGCACAGAGTTCAATGCGGGGTAATGACACCTGTCGAAGTGGAGCCACGCGAGATTTGGAACACAAAAGGTGACAAGAGGCCGTTAAATCCTGATAAATGACTCTAACGTAAACACAACATCCATAGCCCTTTTCAGAGGCATCCGCAAAACCATGTAATTCAACTATCTTTGCCTTGGACTTGCTGCGAATAGAGCGTGGGACAATAATTTTACCAATTAAATACAACTTATCGCATAATGAACGCCAATACAAATATAATTGCTCAGAAATTGGCTCATCCCAACCAAGATTGCACAGCCACAGTTGCTGCATAAACTGTTTATAAAGAAAAACAATTGGACCGACGAGTCCCAATGGGTCGTAGATACCCGCTATAATTGACAGGATTTTCCTCTTAGAGATGCTTGACTCAACTGGAAATGACTTGATGTCAAACAAGAATGAATCTGTAGAGTTGTTCCAAAGAATGCCCAACGTACGCACATTGCCTTGTTTGTTTAATGGAAGTGATAAATTATTATGCTTTGTGACCACATTTGGTTCATTTGATGCCCATTTATGTAGAGTAAAGCCATATTGACTCAACAACGTACCCAGGTCAGATTTCAACTTGGTCAGATTAGAAATGGTGTCTGCACCGGTTAACAAATCATCGACATAAAAATCATTAATTATAGCTGAAGCAGTGTCAGGAAAAGAAGCTTCATGATCCTTACCAATCTGAATAAGGCAGCGAGTAGCCAAAAACGAAGCACTAGCAGTACCATATGTTACAGTTCGCAGCACAAAATGTTTAAACTGTTCAAGCGGAGAATTACGTCACAGAATACGTTGGTAATGATAATCGTTATCAGACACTAGAATTTGTCGATACATCTTCTCGATGTCGGCGATCAGAACATAGTTGTGTATGCGAAATCGCAAAAGAATAGAGAAAAGATCTTGTTGGACATTTGGGCCTACTAACAAAATATCATTGAGAGAAACACCATTGGTAGTTTTGGCCGAGCCATCAAAAACGACGCGAAGTTTTGTCGTGGAACTAGAATGTTTAAAAACGGCATGGTGAGGCAAATAATAGGCATTTGAAACCCTGGAATTAACAGAACAATCGTCGACCAGCGCCATGTGGCCAAGATCCGTATATTCTTGAATAAAGTTTGCGTATTCACGCGCAAGCTCAGAATCATGCTTAAACCGGCGTTCTAAACTTAAAAATCTCACTTCAGCGGTAGCATAGGACTCACCCAACTGGGGACTATCAGACCTGAATGGTAATGAGACAACGAACCTACCCTCATCATTGCGATGAGTGGACTTAACAAAATGTTCCTCGCAAACTGAATCGTTAATAAGGGGTGCATTATCAAGGATGGTTTCAGTCTCCCAAAATTTCTCAAGAGACGCTAAAATTTGACTATCGTTGTTTCTTGCCAAGAACGAAACAGCAGGACCCTTAGAATGACAATGTTTGGGCAGATTGCCTGCTAGAATGTAGCCTAACTTTGTTTCTTGTATAATAGGAAAGTTAGGACCACGTACATATTTGTTAGCTAGAATCAAATCTAAATAAAACTGCGCTCCTAAAAGTATATCTATGTCAGCTGATACATTGAAATGTGGGTCAGCAAGGAAAATGTTATCTGGGATATTAAAATGATTTATGTCGAAAGATTGTGCTGGAAGTTTATGAGTCAAGGCAGATAAGACCGCACACGGAGCGTTAAAGCTGAACCTTTGATAGCGAGAAACAATACGAATTGATGCCAAATTAGTGGCACAACATGTCGCATTATTAATACCTGATATTGGTATATTAGATTCAGTCAAGTTAAGTTGCAATTTTTTAGCAAATGATTCAGTACAAAAGTTTACTTGTGACCCTGCGTCTAACAAAATTCGTGCAAGTTGTCTGTTACCAGCACGGTCGATGACGAACACAACTGCTGTAGACAAAATAACAGTGTTTGCTGATTGAAGCTTAAATGAACAATAATTACTGCTGCTGGCAGAACCTTGTTTTGACACATTATTTATGTGCAGCAATGTATGGTGTCGCCTGGAACAGATCTTACATGATTGTTTGACCTTACAATTAGGTGAAAAATGATCTGGTCTTAAACAATTAGTGCAGCATTTATGCTTTAATATAAATTGCCCTCGTTCCGATATGCTTAATTCACGAAATTTGTCACACATGTAAATTGGGTGACTGGCCTTGCAGCATGGGCATAAATAATTATTTGAAGTTGAATGATAACTTTTAAATGCAGTGCTGCCAGCAGAGTTTCGTAATTTATGTTTTTCAGACTTATTATTAAATTTTAAAGTTGGCTTGTTAAGCTGCTGTCCAGCGTCTATCGGTAATGTATTTTCTAATAATTGTCTACGGGCGTTTAAAAACTGTGTAAAGCTCTGAAAGTTAGGAAGATTTTCGGGATCTATAGACTCCTTCCATAATTTAAATGTGGAATGGTCAAGTTTTGCTGACAATAGTTGTACAGTAATGAGTTCAAATGAATCCACTGACAATTGCATAGCTGCCAGCGAATTGACAGAAGACGTTATTGTATTTATAAATTCTGCTAAACTCTGTACAGAGTCCTTGATTGTAGACTACACTTCTAGTAAATTTTGAATGTAATATTTCGCTAATATGAATTTGTTATCATATCTAGCGGACAGCAAACTTAACGCTATTGAATAATTCTCATTACAAATAGGTAAGGCCTTAATTAGATCTAATGGCTCATTTTTGAGAGATGAATATAAGTAATGTAGTTTTTGCACTGAAGTTAAATCAGATCTGGCATGTACCAAGTCCAGAAATATTGAATAAAAGTGCTGCCATTCTAGAATGTTGCCTGTGAAGCAGGGCAAACTTATAGGTTTTAATTGCATATTACTGGTTAATACTTGAGATTCAGTCTGAATGTTGAAAGTTTCTATTAATTGCAGGATGTTAGCTTCGGTTGAATATAAAAGTTCTTCAACCTCGATTCTGTCCTCTTGGGCAGCGTTTATGTCCTTAGAAATTAATTCAATTTCAGACTGTACCTCATCATATTTTGTTGCTAAAGTCTTTAGACTTTCCAATCTAACAGTTAAAAAATGTTTAGTGTTACTGTTTTTGTCAAAATTAATTATTGCGGAATTGATTTGCACTACGGCAGACTTTAAGCCGCCTCTCTTTCTGACCAACACTCTTAGGCCTTCTTCCGCCATTTTACCCACCTTTTACTGATGTGGTTGATGTCGTACCTTCTGTGAGATGTCCTGGAGCATTGAGGCCATGGAATAGATGGCAGACACGCACGGACTGGATAGATGACTGCTCTCAACTTAGAATTGCTCAATCTGGTGTGTAGGCATTAACACATGGATGGTCTTGTAGTGGTGTTGTCACGAGGCTCAATGGCGACGAAAGAAATGCTGAATAACTCCTGACACGGTCAGATCAGCGAACATACTGAGTCGCCCGTGATGGCCAGAAATTGAAGTGGAAAAAATGATGAAAGCCGCTCTGGTATAAGTTGAAAGAAGGTAAAAAATGATGAATCCAGGCGTGGAGCGACCAAAAAAATGTTAGGAGATAATGTTGTAAATAGATTTTGCCAGGATGCTGAAAATAATGATGAGAGAGTGGACTGTAATTTAATACATTTATTGATATTTACTGATACAATTAAGTTTGCATTGCAAGGTCAGCTAAGTCTGATACGCATTTTAAATTTTGAAAAACCACGTTAGGTAAAAAATGTTACATCGTAAATTGAGGCGCAAGTACGCAACACTCAAATCTACAGTAATGAGTACTGTAGGGCCTAAGGCCTACATAAATGTCGACAACAAAGAAAAATGAATGAATGACAGGCCGAAGCAGCAACGCGATTACGTCTGCTGCCCACGGACGTACGTAGCACTGTGTTTTAGCCTGTTCGCTAGCGAGCGCGAGGCCTGAGCGTACAGATAAGCCAACCTTTGATTATGAAATTCCCACATTACTGTCCACGCGCCAATCAGATGAAATAAAAATTGCCAACCTATTCATATTGTGTTATTATTTATTTATTTACAAGTGTGGTAGTAATCCTTAATGCTTAGATGTCTAAATACGTATATAATTATTTTCACATATACGCATGTGACCATAGTCTGTATCGTATTAGAGCGGCATCATATACTATATCCATAGAACACATACTATTGTATTCATGCTATTACATAAGTATACCAGTTTTTTATTTAAAATACCTACTTTTAGCGACATCTGTACCAGGATCATCAGGCCACTTTCTAACAACACTGGTTTCGGGATCCTGAAAACTAACCTCAGCAGTTACAGGTGTAAACATTGTAGGCATTGTAATGTCCTCTTCATTTGGTTTAACAATTTTTTGTTGCAGAATGAAGAAGTCCGAAATGCTAGGATTGCCATTTTTATTGTCACTTTTCCACATTCACTTTCAATAAGACGCACAATATTCTACACAAACAGTCAAACACGAAACACAGATTACTGTCATGAGACCTGTTATTGTTTATGTGCAAATTAACCTCAAACGTATTGAAACGTACATAACATAAAAACCGAAAGAATGAATCGAACATGAGACAAACTGCTGTCCATATTTAAATAAAATTGGCAGTTAAACACGTTAACTCTATATAATATAGAATATAGAACTTTCACTTGTGAAAACTTACTTGTTTTTCTTTCCGAACGCGTTTCGGCGTAGTGTTCGCCTTCGTCAGCAGTTTGAGACAGACTGGCCAGTAACGTGTAACGGTTTTTGTTTGGAAGGTTTAGTGGGGGTGGTGTGTGGAGGAAGGGGATTGGCACGGGGATCCAAATTATTGTTAGTTTTATGTATAATTGTGTCAAACAGTGTGTGTGATTTATAGTTTAATTAATTGGTCGTTAAGTATGTTTGGTTGTGTTTTGTAGTGTTTGTATATTTCATATTGTTCTGCTGTGTTAAGTTTTTGACTTTTGGGTAAGTAGTGTAATATCTCAAGATTAGTATCTATGTTGGTGTAGCTGTGGTTTTTTGTGTGTAAGTGTGTGGCAAATGCAGAATGTATATTGTTGTTGGATAACAACGTTAACTCTGCTTATGCAGACCACAAAACCACAGACACAAAAATAAAATCGTTGACTTAACGAAAACGAAAGTACGGCCACAGACCAAGAAACCAAGACTTATTTATTGTTTATATGCAAATTAACCTCAAACATATTGAAACGTACATAACATAAAAACCGAAAGAATGAATCGAACATGAGACAAACTGCTGTCCATATTTCAATAAAATTGGCAGTTAAACACGTTTAACTCTGCTTATGCAAACCACAAAACCACAGACACAAAAATAAAATCATTGACTTAACGAAAACGAAAGTACGACTGCAGACCGAGAAACCAAGATTGACCGACCGACAGTTTGTGTACATTTTGACGTTTGTTTGTTTCATGTTTCTGTTCTAAAGATCTTTTAGATTCGTTCTAAATATTGTCTCTTTCTGTTGTGTCTGACGCTTGTTTCGTCTTACAAAATGTTCATGTTGACCTGTTTGGTTGTGTCTGATCGAAATGAAAACTTACCTACACCCAAAGTTTAGTAACTTAGTAAAAAAATTAGTGAATTAAATATAAAACGTACTAAAATGTAAAAACCTTCCAAACAATTAAAAAAAATAACAAAACGATTTTAAAATTATAAAAATAGGTTAGTAAAAAGTTAGGTAAGTTAGTAAAACAGTTGCATGTGTGTGTGTGTGTGTGTGTGTGTGTGTGTGTGTGTGTGTGTGTGTGTGTGTGTGTGTGTGTGTGTGTGTGTGTGTGTGTGTGTGTGTGTGTGTTCGTAGTGCTGTAAAACGTAATTTGCTAAAATATTTAGTAATATAGTTAAAAATGTACCTAATGAAATGTAGAAAATATTAAATACGGTACAAAAAAAACGTTAAAAAATAAAACAATTAAAAACATTATAAGATTGCATAGACAATAGAAAATTAAGTAAATAAATTATAAAAACAATAAAAAGAAAATAATTGTGAATCGACAAGACAGTATAACTGCTTTATTTCAGCTGTCATTACAAGCGATATCAGTTTTTAAATTTGAGTACTTTTACAGGGAAAAACGTAAATTTTACTATTTTCTTTCATCGTTAATTAAAGAAGCGTAACTTCGACAAACTAGGTATAAAAAGTTAATCCACCTCAAAATAAATTACTCATCTCATACGCGCGTCTTATTCACAATTCAGAGAGTAGGCTAATATTTTCAACTGTGTTAGTAGACAGTTTCCTCTCTTGTGGCTAACACGCCTTCTCCCCACTATAACCTGCGCACTGCTTCATGTCTGTTTAATTTTACAGTACTAACAGTATTGTGTTTGGGTAATGCTGTATATTGAATCGGTCTCTCTCAGCCACATTCTGCTTTCACATGCATAGTTTGTTTGCACTTTTCAACGTTTCACATTTCTTTTCTTTCAGGCCAAAGAGTCCAGTCCAGTCACAAGCGACTTGCACGTTTATGTGCAGTATTTTTTTTTTCGGTTCTTATATCTTGTTGTACTTTGCTTGATTATTAAAAATCTGATAACTAAGGAACTCCTGCATTCACTATTCGCGGTTATGTTTAATGATTTTCCTTTAACACTCATTTTACAGACTAAATCCGTAGCATCAGATGTTTCAGTTTGAACTCATATTGTGTGATAGACATTATTTGGGAATATGATTATAAAAAAAGGAAAATATTATTGACCTGATGGATACATTTGCTAATAAGATAACTGACACCATGTAACTATCATAAATATTTGCATATACAAAGTTAGGCCTACATTTGTTTTCAGTAGATGGTTTGCCTATTTATTAATTAACTATAGAATCCACATAATCACACATTCGGTGTAGCTAACCAAATAAAAGTATTGTGCTATATGTTATGCTCAATTAAAAAACCTACGTCCTATGTGACAGATTTAAGTGTCTCTTTTAAACGTGTGTGTGTTTAGCAAGTAAATTTATACATTTCAGCCACATTACTAATTCATACCAATTTTTGTTTTGTTCCAGATAATTTTATATCAGCCATATGGAAAATCAGTAGACTGGTGGGCTTTTGGTGTCTTACTGTATGAAATGCTAGTTGGTCAACCACCTTTTGATGGGGAAGATGAAGAAGAGCTTTTTGCAGCAATTACAGACCATAGCATTAGCTACCCCAAGTCACTTTCTAAAGAATCAAAAGAAATTTGTAAAGGGGTAAATTTGTATTTCTACCTTTTATTTTCTTGTGTGTGTGTGTGTGTGTGTGTGTGTGTGTGTGTGTGTGTGTGTGTGTGTGTGTGTGTGTGTGTGTGTGTGTGTGTGTGTGTGTGTGTGTGTGTGTGTGTGTGTGTGTGTGTGTGTGTGTGTGTGTGTGTGTGTGTGTGTGTGTGTGTGTGTGTGTGTGTGTGTGTGTGTGTGTGTGTGTGTGTGTGTGTGTGTGTGTGTGTGTGTGTGTGTGTGTGTGTGTGTGTGTGTGTGTGTGTTCACCTCATTACTTTTGTGAATTTTGCCTATTGGAATTGTAAATTTTCCAATATATTATATTTTGTGAAATAATAGTAGCTCATTTTAGCTGTCAAAGTACCTTTGGAATATCTAGTATGTTGCCAGGCTGCCTGCTTGAGCCTTACATCATTTAAAGAAGACAGCTTGGTTCTGCCTCTGTTATTACTCCAAAATGTTAAGCTAGATATTCATATTCACGGACTGTGTGAATGTGGGGCTGAAAAATGCACCTTGAAATGCTAGTCCTTCCCGGGAATTGAATCCACGACCTCATGGTTATTAGTAGCCAACCATTGTACCTAGTGGTGTACTAAGCCCTCTTTCATAATCATTTATGTATTTTTGTGCAAGAATTTAGTTCATTCTCAGCTCCTGTTAAGCTGCATGTTATACAAATTAAATAGTTATTTTGCAAGCACTATTTCACTTTCTGTCATTTCCATATCCTTAGTAACCTCAATGTCTTTTATCTAATCATGCTTTCTTGTCAATGCCTTCACTATACCCTTTAAATAATTGATCAGTTTTTCACTTCTTTGCCTCCTTTGCATATTTTATTTATGTGTATTCACTTATTTATTTCTTTTTTTTTACACCCTAAAACTTTTATCAAGATGTAACAACAAATACACCCTAGGCAACAATTCAATAATAACGATCTCACACCTTATATGTAAGGTTTTTTCAGTTCTCGCACTCTCCAAAGCACTGTTTCATTAGCTTCCCCCTTATAAAGAACCACATTAGGTACTACTGTGCCAACCTACCAGTTCTCTCACTTAATTGTACAGCCAGGATTTCCTTCTAGGGAAGTTTAGTTTTTTCTTAATAAAACTATACAAATTAAAAGGAAAAGAGCTCATTATTTGCTATTTATTCTGTTGTGACCAAGAAGGTAAGTGTAGTAACATGAAGATTACATTAATAGATTTCTAAATTTAACAAAGTCATGAAACAATAAAGATGACATCCTATATCTTATATTATAAATAAAATAAATGATATTATAAAACCTGCACAAATCTTCTACCTCTTCTTCAGATGCTAAGAAGAAGACTAATAAACATAGTGTCCTATGTTTTATACAAATTTTTCAGAAAAAAATTAATAAAATTGGTACTACAGGTCCTCAAAAACAAATTTTACAAAATCACACTATGGAGTGTACAAGTATCTGGTTGGCCACAAATTTAGTTAAACTCAAGATTCAAATTATATCACTTGTACAGTAGAAGCTATGGATGCATGTAAAGAGCGTCCTGAATGCCACGTTCAGTCTTAGGGTAATATATCTACAGAATAACAGGCATTTTTTAATATTTTAATTGTTCATTTGTTTTCAAAATGGTAGTGAAGCACTAAGTTAAGTTTAAAAACACAAAAAATGACTAAATATGGATTGAAAAACCTTGCACAATATAGGACCATCTGTAATAAGATTTGAATAACAAGCAAAAAACTGTAATATAAGAGCTATTCAGAAAGTAAGTTCCGAATAGGTGTTAAAGGAAACTAAGAATATGTTTACAAAACATTTTTATTGCTATTTGAAGTACACACCTTAAACTACATTTCTATATAGTTTTCATCATTTTTGAAACACTTTTCATAGCGAGGCACCTATATATATGTCAAACAAGCTGTTAATACATGGTTCAAATCACAGGCGGGATATTTTTATGATGAAGGTATACAACGTCATATATATATGTATAGATATATATATGTATAGATATATATATATATATATATATGACGTATATCTATACGTATATATATGACGTTGTATACCTTCATCATAAAAATATCCCGCCTGTGATTTGAACCATGTATTAACAGCTTGTTTGACATCGTTGGCCACTAAGGGAAGATTTCTCATTCTTGAAAAGGTGATATTCGCTTGGTGTAAGGTCTGGGTGGTAAGGCAGATGATCAAATTGTTGCCAGCCAAACTTTGTGAGGAAATATTGTGTTGCAGCAGCAGTGTGTTTTTAGTGCCATGATTCATCATAACAAATCTTCCATACAAAGCCACTCCTGTCATTTGAATCTTCCATATAATGCTGATATTTAACCTTATGTGTTAACATTTCATTATAGTTTATTAGCAATTCCAACAAGTAACATAATTTATACACTTGTATGTAGCCGACTTATAGTATTATCAAGTTTTCAAATTAAGGATAGGTGACATTAAAGTTGATCAATGAGAAGGAAACTAACAAACATTATTGAGTAGCTTACTGTTTCAGTTTGTGTGTACAGTCTTCAGTCAGTATAGAAAATAAATTCCTATCCAACTATAACCTAAACTAATTTAAGAAATGTATTATTTTCATACATGATAGTACTACTGTACAGGAAAGCATATTTTTTATGCTATAAAGTACTTTTTGTATGAATAAAACAAGAATTGAGGTGTTTTAAAACTAAATGGATAGGTTAAACATATTCAAAGAGAAAATGCCAGCTTTTAGAATAATGCAATTACAGTTGGCATTCTAGAGATGGTCTAAGTTTGAACTTATAGGCAAGTAGGCTACTGAAATGTCTAGTAGTCAAAGTGTTAACAAGCTGACATTGGTTAGTTGTCTCATACTATACATTAAAGTAAGTTAAAGATGTTCTCTGCATGGATATACCAAACAAATCAGTTATCCAATCTTAAGGCAACCATCTAATACACACCAGCAGACCCAACATCTTTCTCAATGTCAGTAGTATGAATATTATTTTTCCAAACAATTTCCATAAAGAATAAGCCAGTCACAAATCAATAAAATGAGAAAGCTAAATTATTTACTGCTGTACTATTTAAAGTTAAAAAGACTAATAATATGTGTGTATGCATGAAGTTGAAAATTTTATATGGTTCTTTTAAAATACATTGTGTAAGATATAAGTGAAGCTCTAATAAGACATACATTTATAGTTAATTTGCAACGCTTACTTTATACAAAAACCATGTGTATAGCCACTTAATAACATACAATTTGTACATCCCTTTAAAAGTTGCATAACAGTTTGAAATAATACATTTTTCTCGGAACACACTGTTACACACATGTGTAACTACTTTTGTATGGAAAAATTAATTTTAAATCAATAAAACAATTACAAATTTGTGAAGCCATGCTTGACTCTGCCATTCTTTTGTAGAAATAAATAATCTGTGATCACATTATTCCATCCAAACTTATTATTCACGTTAAAGACAATATCAGTTACTACATGTGCTTGTATCCAACACATACTTTTTTTACTCAAAACCAATGTGAATTTTAAGAGTGCGCTTTATAACGTCTCCCTTGTCAAGACATTATAAACATCGGGAACCAGTTCAATTGTTGGCTGTTAATTAAACTAGCTGCCGTTTTTAGTAAAATTTACTTACCAACAATTTATAACAAACTATATATCAGGAATTAGTCAAGGGTTACATAAATTTATTCACTCTCTGGGTATTAGCGAAAACATCTCTTTATTCTTATATTTTAACTAAGTATAAAAGTAATGGCTTTAATGGTCATCCTTTAATTTCTTACTAACCTTACTTTTTGTAAAAGAAAGATCTAATTTCTGCATTAAATATTCTTTAAATTAATATTCTTTACTCTTTTAATCTCAAAAATTTCAGCTATGTATTATTTCAAGTACCACGGATCCGGGTCTCAACTTTGCAATATTCTAATATATCACAACTTCGTCCAAACTATTTGAAGAATAGTCCGGTGTAAATTTTCAGAATTACTTTACCTCTAAACATCGTAAGGTTATTACTATATCATTACAGAGATTACAAATATTTATATGTTAATCTTTAAGTTATCTAAAAGTCTTTACAATAAAATTTACTGTTCTTTTGTTTCGTTTTGTTTAAAAACAAGTTATGCACAAATGTTATGATTTAATATCACCTGAATAGAACGTGAGTTTGCTGTGGGCATCCGTGATGGTCTTCTTCAGTAGTCCTCTTGGGTGTGATATGATGTTCCTCTTGATGGTCCATTTGGTTTATTGTTTCCGAATAGTAGTCTAGGTCATGACGATTGGCTTCTGCTAATAGAAGTTCATACTGTTGTTGTTGTAACTTTCTTCTTCTGGAGTCGGTTGTTCACATTTTACTTATTAATTGTTCTTATTTTAGCAGCACTAAAAGATGGTAAGGAACATATCTTACCACTTACGGTTTGTTAAGAGATGTGTCGGCTAAGTCTTGTTTTTTTTTAACATATTTACTAATATTTGCTTCACTCACTACATTACTAAGTGTTTAGTTATTTTGCAATGCTACATTGAGTCAAATCAAAATAACAACTGACGAGTGTTTGTATAGTAGTTCAGCGGTATACATCTAAATTTAACTGGACAACACATTTTTGACATCCTTACATGTCGAAGTTTCTCCAGCAAATGGGGTTTGTTTAGGGGCAAGAAGTCTGTAAGCTGGCGCGGTTTACGCGCTGAGAAAAGTAGTTCGTTCCTTTAGTATTATTAATTAATCATTAATTAACTAGTAATAATTTATACTACCTATTGTTATGTGTTAGGTATAATTCTTTATTATTAATACGTCTTTTATTTAATCAAAAGAATTATTATTTTTTTTTGCTTAATAACATCGTACTTTGCGTGTTCGTACTGGATAATTTGCACGTTGGTACAGGAATCTACGTACAGATAAGGGGTGAATAATACTCTTACTTGTTATAAGAACCAAAAATTTAATTTGTGCTATTTAAACAAAAATTTTTTTTTAAATCGTCACATCCTCCTGCACTTAACGATGAGGACAGGCCAATGGGGTAATAAAATGAAAATCTACAGTGATATCTTTGTCTTTCGTGAAGTTCCCTTTCTCTCGTTTCTTAACTACTACCTTAATATTATTTACACATAAATAAATATTCTTTATTTATCTATTTATTACTCTTAGTTTCCGTAACTTCACAATATCGTGGCCCGACTGATTACATTTGCATACTCTAACTATATTAGTTAGCTTTCTGCACTTTCCTTAACCCTTGTAAAGAACTCTTTCAGTGCGGCGCTGTTGTGACTGTGTTACGTATTTATCCCTATATCCCTTAATTCTACTACAGTAATCTAAAGTTGATCCCATACTCAACCTTAGATTCTTTCTTAATACTAATATCTTATTCTACTGAGACAAGCGGAATTTCACGAAGGGGTACATTTGTTTACTTTTAGACAATCAGCTGTTACAACGCAAGAGGGGTCAAACACTTTACACTAAACGCATTGTATTATACACTGGGGTGGTGTTTATTGTTTAGCGATGCTGCCATTTATAACAATAGGGGAAGGCTTACTACAATATTTCCTGCACGAACGAGTTTGTCTCTTACTGGCAAGCTGGGGAAATTATTTTTGAACAGGCCACGACCGGGCGTTTACACGATTCGAATGTACTTTTATTATTATTATTATTTTGCTTAGTTTACTACTACACTTTTCACTTTTATTACACTTTTTTTTTATTTAAGCTATTATTAAACCTTTTTTATTTAAAGTACTTATTATTTATTTTATTTCAAACACTTATAAAATTTGAATTCCTATAAACATACATATATATATCTAGTATTACACATAGAATCTTATATTAATTAATTATATTAAAATTATCTCAAATCAATTCAATTTTCTGTACTGCTAGATATTATCTGTCGAAACAAAGTGATAGTATTATTTTATAGTGGAGAGAAATTTCACACGCGAAGAGTTCATTGCCTTTATAATAGCACAAGGATCAGCTGTTTGGGGGGAGTCTTATTGTTTGCGTAGGGGTGGTTTAACAAAGGAGGGTGGTGCGGACAATCTCAAACACGATTATTTCCTGTTCTGAACTGTCTGTTATGTCTGCGAGGGAAGGTTTGTATGGGATTCCCTATACGTACAAAGGGGAGGGTACATTTCTCGACACGTATTTAACGTGAACCAACCTGTCAATACCGACAGGTTTAAAATGGAATATTTTTACCAGCAAGGACTTGTTTATTACGTTAATGTCCCAATACTAATATTATTATTTCTTAATTAAAACTTTACTTATTTATTTGTTCACAATTTCAGAGTGAATAAATTTATATATTCTACAGAGTTACTGTTAATTAATTATCACAATATATACAATATTTCTACACAAGCACAGTATTGCAATTTTATGTGTACCAACAATTCAATTCTTTTGTACAAAGCAGTGGCACAGTTTTATATGTCACCCTGTACGCAAAATTATTATTAATTAGACAACAGCACAATACACAATTATTCTTACAATAGCAGAGTGGCGCGATTTTATATATACGTCACGATGCTTACAAACCTTTTATATAAATAAGCAGAGTGACGCAATTTTATAATGTCTCCCTTGTCAAGACATTATAAACATCAGGAACCAGTTCAATTGTTGGCTGTTAATTAAACTAGCTGCCGTTTTTAGTAAAATTTACTTACCAACAATTTATAACAAAGTATATATCAGGAATTAGTCAAGGGTTACATACATTTATTCACTCTCTGGGTATTAGCGAAAACATCACTTTATTCTTATATTTTAACTAAGTATAAAAGTAATGGCTTTAATGGTCATCCTTTAATTTCTTACTAACCTTACTTTTTGTAAAAGAAAGATTCTAATTTCTGCATTAAATATTCTTTAAATTAATATTCTTTACTCTTTTAATCTCAAAAATTTCAGCTATGTATTATTTCAAGTACCACGGATCCGGCTCTCAACTTTGCAATATTCTAATATATCACAACTTCATCCAAACTATTTGAAGAATAGTCCGGTGTAAATTTTCAGAATTACTTTACCTCTAAACATCGTAAGGTTATTACTATATCATTACAGAGATTACAAATATTTATATGTTAATCTTTAAGTTATCTAAAAGTCTTTACAACAAAATTTACTGTTCTTTTGTTTCGTTTTGTTTAAAAACAAGTTGTGCACAAATGTTATGATTTAATATCACCTGAATGGAACGTGAGTTTGCTGTGGGCATCCGTGATGGTCTTCTTCAGTAGTCCTCTGTAACTTTTATATTTTTTTTTGGTAAAATTATTTTATTCAAATTAAATTAACCCTTCCACTTACCTTACGATTTTGATCTGGCCGGATCTCGTAGTGTAGGTAAACCCATTTCGTTCGACGAACTCTGACGATACATATAACGAAATAAGGCATTGAAAGAATTTAACTCTCAATTGTATGGAAGAGAAATCAGACTTTTTTATTACTCAGAAATGTTGAAATGTTAAATCTTCTTGTTACATGTTGTGCAACTTTTGCACCTTACAGACTATAGCTTACCTTATGTTTGACCAGACACAAATGCAAATATAAACACAAATATACTCAAAAGCCGCCCAGCTTTGCCACAACACCTCCAATCACCCAATACAACACAAACTAGCTGCTTTTAGAACCATGATACATAGACTTAACAACATCCCCTTAGATGAAATAGACTACAAAGACGAACTAAACACGATAAAATATCTAGCAGAATCTAACGGTTATGACAGAACAATAGTCAGTAAACTCCTACACAAAACACAAAACAAACAACAGACAAAGACAGAAAACAACAAATTCATAACACTAACATACATCAACAAACAAACAGAAAAAATTGCCCACAAATTCAAAAAAGCAGGATACAGAATCGCTTACAAAACTACTAACAAAACAGAACACACACTATCAAAACGCATGCCCAAAGCAAAAAACAAATTCGATCTACCCGGTGTATATAAACTAAATTGTTCAAATTGCAGTAAATTCTACATAGGCCAGATAGGACGTAGCTTCAAACAGAGATACATTGAACACACAAAAGCACTCCACACCACTACAGAATCTACCTTCGCAAACCACCTCATTGAAGCAAACCACACATATAAAAACATCGACAATAACATGAACATACTACACGTACACACAAAAGGCCGAAAACTAGACACTCTAGAACAATTAGAAATATACAAACACACAAAAACAAATAAAAACAACATCCTAAACGAACAGACACAATTCAAATCGCACGCATTATTCTAACACATCTCACCACACACACACAGCTTCAATCTTTCGAAACACTATCTCGTCGCCAACAACAAGACGAGCAGCGCTACTAACGACAGCCTCTGATGAAGCCTTCTATAGGTGAAAGCCGGTTTAGGCTGTAAGGTAAAACTTTACATTTTTACTTATAAAAAACTTAGTGTTCCGAGTCGTCAATATTATAGTGATATTTAGTAACTTTCTTCTTCTGGAGTCGGTTGTTCACATTTTACTTATTAATTGTTCTTATTTTAGCAGCACTAAAAGATGGTAAGGAACATATCTTACCACTTACGGTTTGTTAAGAGATGTGTCGGCTAAGTCTTGTTTTTTTTAACATATTTACTAATATTTGCTTCACTCACTACATTACTAAGTGTTTAGTTATTTTGCAACGCTACATTGAGTCAAATCAAAATAACAACTGACGAGTGTTTGTATAGTAGTTCAGCGGTATACATCTAAATTTAACTGGACAACACATTTTTGACATCCTTACATGTCGAAGTTTCTCCGGTGAATGGGGTTTGTTTAGGGGCAAGAAGTCTGTAAGCTGGCGCGGTTTACGCGCTGAGAAAAGTAGTTCGTTCCTTTAGTATTATTAATTAATTAACTAGTAATAATTTATACTACCTATTGTTATGTGTTAGGTATAATTCTTTATTATTAATACGTCTTTTATTTAATCAAAAGAATTTTTTTTTTTTTTTTTTTTTGCTTAATAACATCGTACTTTGCGTGTTCGTACTGGATAATTTGCACGTTGGTACAGGAATCTACGTACAGATAAGGGGTGAATAATACTCTTACTTGTTATAAGAACCAAAAATTTAATTTGTGCTATTTAAACAAAATTTTTTTTTTAAATCGTCACAGCTTGTTTAAGAAATTGTAATTGCTAATATATTTTCCTAGGTTCATACAGTTGAAAAAGTAAAAAAGATTTATTAATGTTTCAGTAGTACAAATTTCTCCCAGTACATGAATCAATAATATAAAACCCACTTTTATAATATAAATATTATTATTCCATTCACATATTATTTGTATAAGCCTGTTATTAATCATTTATGTAGAGAATTAAAATGTCTTATTATAATGTTTCAATTTCCTTTGGACTTAGGTCATCAGAAATACCCATGATTTATACAAAAAATAAACAACGTTCTCAAATTACTGCAAAAAGTAAATTTCTAAAAAGTGTTAAAAAAATATTTTTAATTACTATAATATCATGTGTGTATTCTGTAATACAAATATATGAATAATTTTACAGTTGTTGATGAAAAATCCAACAAAACGACTGGGTTGTGGAATGAGAGGAGAGGAAGATATCAGAAGTCATGCTTTCTTTAGGAGAATAGATTGGATTCGAATTGAAAATAGGGAAGTTCAACCACCGTTCAAACCAAAAATTGTAAGTTTACTTTTTTATACATTCGCTTTCTTTTCTTCAAATTTTAGGACAAACATTCCTATTTGAGACTAAAATAATCATCCATTTTTGTTTTTATGTTATCTGCTTCTAGTGGTCATGTAAGACTTAATCAAACTCTTGGATTTTGCTGTACATGACTTTTCCGTTGATTAACTAAATATAAGTATGTCACTACTGACTTGGAACACAAAGTTTTTTATTGGTAAAATCGTAAAAGTTTTACCTTATAGCCTGAACCAGTTTTCGCTTATTATAAGCTTCGTCAGAGCCTGCCACTGGGAGCGCTGTCAGTCTTGTTCTTGGCGACGGCACCATCTTTTGAAGGATCGACGTTGTGTGTGTGGGGTGTGACATGTTCAAATAATATGTGTGATTTGAATTGTGTCTGTTCGTTTAGGATGTCGTTTTTATGCGTTTTTGTGTGTTTGTATATTTCTAGTTGTTCAAGAGTGTCTAGTTTTCGGCCTTTTGTGTGTACATGCAGAATATCCATGTGGCTGTCAATGTTTGTGTATGTGTGGTTTGCTTCAATGAGGTGGTTTGCAAAGGTGGATTCGCCATTAGAGTGTAGTGCCTTTCAAGGTCAACTGCAGTTTACAGCCACCAACAAACCAGGGAGGGACAGACACTTAATTCCACCTTCCATGTCTTGAACTTTCACAAGACGGCACTGCCTGAGAACATATAATTGAAGACCATAGTTTTAATCGAAGAAACTGAAATTAGCAGAAATATATGCCAAACAGTTCTTTCTGTTTGATATCAATCTGTCCACATTAGGATAGAAGGATCAAACAGTCACACTCTCTGTATAGAGCATGCACAACACAGGCAACTTGTGTCAATTTTGGGAAGAACAGTGGGAAATTTAATTATTAGTGTGCTTAAAAATAACAAAACAATGCATACTTTCACTGAACAAGCTAGCAACTGTAATATGACTTTCTGCTGACATTTCTTTAAAAACATCAAAAATGAATGTTGAAACTGTTTTGTTATTTTTAAGCGCACTGATAATTAAATTTCCCACTGTTCTTCTGCTTGTCAAATCTGAAGTTTCATCAGGGCCTACTCATATTCTAATAAAACGAATGTCCGCAATATATCTGCAAGAGTGTAAACGTGTCAGAGTGTAACTTGTATAATGTGTCTTACCAATCCGTCCTCGCTCAGTAACGTAACTTACGATGCTTGAGTCCGTCGCGAATGTACGAATAACCAGGTATCGTAGTCCTTACCTGAGGTTCACTAGGAGTGTTTAAATCCCGGGTGGTGCCAAATTGTTTATTTAAAACAATTACAAAATTTATTATTATCAGCGGTTCCACTCAGGCGGTGTGGAGAATTCAACTTGTCCCGCCGCTTATCGATTTTTTCAATCAAGCCAGCAGTTTGCTGTATTCGCTGCTTGAGCGCTAGTCGCCAATTCATAGACGTCCGCTATAATGTACAATATTAATAATACACTTTCCTACTGAAAATAAAACACATTTGTTATACACAGTATTGATTTATTAATGAATGGTTATTACTGTTTTCATTGACACAAGTTATATTTGGTTTATTATATTATTTTGCACCAGTTATTTATCTATGAGTCAATCTCTCTCTGGGTTTGACAAATCGATTTTGAACGTAACAAATACACCATAATGGCGTTCTACCGAAGTAGTAAACAAATATTTTTGTTCAATCGTCTGGATTCTTTTGATCATGATAAAAGGATTAGATGCAATTACAATAATAAAAATACACAACCTTACAATATTTCTACTTAAATTTTATAACGTGTAGCTATAAGTGGTTTGTTGGAGTGTGGTAAAAGTGTTTTAAAGGTTCGTAAACTAACAATAGGTTAATTTTATAATTTGACAAATTTTCAGTGTGTTTGTATTTTTGATTAATCTTTGAATGAGAATAAATTCAGTTTAGTGATATTTCATAGTATAGTGAGAAATATTTAAAGTGCGTTATTTCGGGAATTTGGATAATTTATATGATACTTAACAACTTCATAGACTGGGGTTAATCAGTTGGTCTGGTACAAAGGACTAGCTGCAATAGTATTCACTTTTCAATTATTCGGGCTTCTGGCATCTTTTTCAATTTACTTGGATTAATTTATTCACTTCGTTTTGAAATAAAAAGGTCTTCGCCATCCGTTAATTGGTTTCAATCATAGTCTGCCTCCTTCTCGTTCAATTTTGGTAGTTTGGTCAACTGTTATAACATTTTAAATTAAAAAATTGGTTGTTCAAAATTTTGGCTTCTGTTTTCCAAGAGCGTCCCTTTTCGAGTAACGATATTCAACGGTAAATCCGTATTTAACTGTGGTTGCTATGGTAACTCAATAAAATCTGATTGGGTAATAAGGCATAAATCCATTGTTATCAAAATTTGAATTCTTTTCAAAATCCTCATATATCTTCTGACTTTCTTCATTCCATTATCTTTCTTCCTAAGTATTAATTATTAGCACGGTTATTTGTATTTTCTTCCAAAGATTATTTTGGTATCCCACAAGATTGGGTTATTTCATGTTTTATAAGTTTACAATTATTTTAATATTTCCTAATTACATTTCTCTGTTTATTTAACTCCTTATTTTAATATTTTGCTTTTAATAAGATTTATAATTTATCCTTGGTTGATTAGTCACCTTGGATTTGTTAATTACTTGGTTATTTTCGTACAATTAGTATTTGTTTGTGTTTGACAGTTAGGCCTTTCTCAAGTCTAAGTAGCCATTACTGATTTTTTATTATTTCATATACATTACATCTCATTTTAGCCTAGAGCTTTATTTTGTTCTTATAACTATGTTTATTATCTATTGATGTGTTTTGGTTCTGTTTTTGTGTGATTTGTATGTTACTACTATTTTATACATCATATATTGTTAACTATTTACTAATTGGTTTTCTCGTTTTCTAACTCAAACATTGCTTTCTTTTCTTACTTATTTACTCCGCCAGTGTCAACAATATGGCTATTAATTACTATTTTTTCATCACATAAAATACAACATTTAGGTCTATGGTTGGTATAATTACCTCTGCCATATCCTATTCATAAGTTTGTTTAAACAATTATTTAACACTTAATATCTAATGTTGGTGTACAATTCATTACCTTTGATTTATTTTTTGGGGTGATAAACAACCTCACCTCTATTGAACTTGCCTCAATAATCATCCCTTATAACATGGGTGTTTATTGAGTGTTTTAAACTTCTTATTATATAAATACTCTTTGCCTTCACTCCATGGTAACTCTATCTAATTACATTTTCTTGGGGTTCTCACCTTTAAATTCTACTTTATACTTTTACACTTTATAATAAGATTCTTTTCTAATCTATACAGTTAATATCACTCTTCAGTGTTCATTACTACTTAATTAATGGTTTATTTTAAATACTATTCTTAAAAACTTTCTTAAATATTATTGTTCACTATTAAACCTTTAGTGTTTGTTATTTTTACTAAGTGTTTATCTTGGCTTTCACTATTTTTCCTATTGCTATCATTGGCAATATTTTTATCTACTCATCACCTGCACTTTTTAAATTATCTTGTGTTTATTATAATTTACTTAGCGTTTCTTTTTCTATCATTTCACTTTAGGGTAATTTCACTTTCACTATGTTAACTTCCATTTACTTCTCACTATTTCAATATCTCTCTCTTTCTCTAAACATATTATCTATACTTATTAACATCATGTCTTTCTCTATTAATAACTTACATGTACTTCTAATTCTTTGGCTAGTGTATTTTTAGCTATCGTGTTTTATTAATGACTAATTACAATTGTCACTCAATCAATACTAACATTTATTCTTTATATTGGTTCTTTACCGGCTTCATTTTCTTTATTATATTTGATTGTATTATTTCTCCCTTCTCTATTCTCTATTCCTTGCCTGTGTTTTCTCGACTTGTTTCATTTTATTTTCTTCATCGTTGGTTTGTTCCCTCTTTGTTCTCATTTTTCTTCTCCTTCACTTCTCATCTTGTTTACTTTTATATTGGTTCTTATCTGGCCAATCTCTGGGGTTGGGTCAAAGTCGTTTGTCTGTCAGTCTAGTCTGTGAGTTTCTTTAATAATCACTTTTAGTTTATAATTCTTCCTCCTTCTTTCTTAATTACATTTTATATTTTTTATTCTCTTCATTATTTATTTATTAAAATGTATTATTTTATAGCATTGTTTTTACATACTTATAGTCATCAAATATGATCTGAATTTGGCGATGTTATAATATTTTCTCATTTTTACACACTCTGATATTTTCTATTGTTTCTTCATAGCTGTTTGGAAGTTTTGTTTTCTTAAAGTAGACTCATCTAGAGGATCTAAGTTAGTGTACTTCATGAGCAACTTTCTTCTAAGCACTGGATTGTTTACTTTATATAGAGGAATTTTTGCTGAAATGAAAGCTCAGCACAAATTTGAATAACATTCATGACACTTTGTAGGTCCCGAATGTATGGAGTGGACAGGTCCTGTTTTACCTAAACAGACTTGTCTCGAACTGGAACGTGAAGCTGTACCAATATGTTTGTTGTCGGATAGATGCTGTGTAACATGTGATCAGTGATCTGCATTTATGGATTTTTCACAAGGCTGGCAATATGGTATTTTCCTGTCTGAGCTGAATAATCTTTAATTACTGCTGTAGCCGGGCATTCTCACCACATTTTGCTTTAGATATTCTGGCGAGCACTATACACGACGTGACAAGAACATTATCATGTAATACAAGAACTGAAGTACAAGGACAACAAAGCTGGTAGTTAGCTGGTTTAGTGGTTGCAAAGTGAACAATCATCTCCCACCCTAAGTTGTGACTACAGAACTGTTTATAAAATAATTATTATTTAAGGTACTTTCACTTGTGAAACTTACTTGTTGATATTCCCTCAAACGCCGTTTCGGAGTTGTATTCTCCTTCTTCATTGAGGTTTTGACAGTGGAATGCGTCAAGTAGTCGGTAATTTGTAACGGTTTTTTAGGTGACTGGTTGTGTGTGTGGGTGTGGAGATGGAAGGGGGTTGGTGCGGGATTCTGAATTGTATGCGTTGTGTATTATTGTGTCGAATAGTGCGTTGGATTTAAATTGTAAATGTTCATTGAGTATGTTGTTTGGTTGTGTTTTGTTGTGTTTGTATATTTCGTATTGTTCTGCGGTGTTGAGTTTGCGACTTTTGGATATGTAGTGTAAAATTTCAAGATTGTTTTTTATATTGGTGTAACTGTGGTTTTCTGTCTGGATGTGTGTGGCAAATATAGATTGTATGTTGTTATTGGATAATGCTTTTGTGTGTTCAGAAAATCTGGAGGAAAAAGATCTTCCTGTCTGGCCTATATAGAATTTATTGCAATCGTTACAGTTTAATTTATATACGCCTGTTTTGTTGTATATGTCTATGTCTTTGTTTGTGCCATTAATGTGTCTCTTGATGGTATTGTTGATTCTGTATGCTATTTTGTAATTGTGTTTTCTGAATGTGTTGGCAATTTTGTGTGTGTTAGAGTTGTAGTATGTGAGTGTGATGTATTTGTTTTGTTGTGTGGTGTTTGTATTTTTTGTTGTTTTGTTGTTTTTGTATAGGATTTGTCTATATAATTTGTTTATTAACTCAGGGTTGTATCCGTTTTTTATTGCTATGTATTTTATTGTGTTAAGTTCTTCATTATAGTCTTGTTTATTTAGCGGTATTTTTGTGAGTCTATGTAGCATATGGTTGAAGGCTGCATGTTTATGTTGTGTTGGATGGTTGATGTGTTGTGTATGACCATGTCAGTTGTGGTTGGTTTTCTGTAGATTTTATATGTGTGCGTATTGTTTGTTTTGTTGATTGTTAAGTATAGAAAGTTTATACTGTTGTTTTTTTCTATTTCTATGGTGAATTTTAATTTTGGGTGTATCTTCTTTATGTATTTGTGGAAATTTTCTACTTGTCTTGTATTGCCATTGTATAATAATAATATGTCATCTACGTATCTGTGCCAATATATAATTTTGTTGGTATATTTGTTGTTATGTGTTATATGCTCTTGTTCTATGTGGTGTATGAATATTTCAGCTAGTATACCCGATATCGGGGAGCCCATGGTTAGTCCGTCTGTTTGTGTGTATATCTTGTTATTGTACGTGAAGTAATTTTGTTCTGTGATTATTGTAGTTGAGAACTTACAGATTAATAAGAAAATAATATTTAATAAATATACACAACTCCCTTACCTTTATCGGGTCTCAGAGTCTTCACGTGAACTCGTACCTATAAGTGATTTAGGGTTAAATTTCGTAATAATTACTCTCATTGCATTGGTTACTCATTCAAATTTTATTAAACATTTTTCATACTACTTTTGAATTTATTTGCCTTCCATTTTATGGCTCAAACTATTACTATTTCTGTTAATTACTTTTCTCTTTTATAATACACAAAAACAAAATATTTACTGTAACATTGTTGCACTTATTCTAATCATTAGTTTAAGTAAGACAACCCAGTATTTGCTCATTTATACCTTTATCCCCTAATTTAGAGCTCTTTTAATTTAAAATTTTTTAATAAGGAGTTTACATATAGTTACTCTGTTGGTGGTTTCCTGCCGAACACACGTTGCACTTCTTCCATGGTATTTCACGGTTGCGTCAAACTACGTCCTCACTAAATTTTGATCACTGCCGAACTGTTTGAGTTTAAATTCTTCCTTTTTCTGCTGGTCGTTCTACATTGTTAAGATTTAGTCGACCCACGCGCCGACGCAATCGCGTGGTTTATATGTTGTTAGTCGAACTGTCTTGGGCCTACATTCCCATTTTTATGTATGGGCAAGATGAAAACTGTGCCCAGCCGGCTGACGCACACAACTGCTTGCGTCCGTTGTCTTGAGATGTTATTTGCCGACTGCCTTTGTTCTCTGCACACCAAGCGCTAAGGAATTTATTCGAACGTGACATTTTTGTGAGAAACCTGGCCGACCGGTGCGCGCGCTTATTTGTGAATGCACACCCTCGATGAAAGTCTGCATTCCAGTGCCAGGTCACACCAGTCTCGCAGATACAGTCCATTCACAAAATGTGCTTGGGTTAAATAATATTGAAAAAAGATTTAAATTACAAATCCTCATAGGTTTGTACCGTTACATAGTGAGTGCGATGATTTCTTGTATGTGTGTTTCAGGTGTGTTGTTTTGTCTGAGTAAATGTTCAAGTGTTTGTATGGTGTCTTTGATGGGTACATTGGTGTATAAATTCGTTATGTCAAATGATGCTAATGTTGAGTTGTGTGGTATATGGATATGTTCTAATTTTTTGACAAGTTCTATGTTGTTTTTAACAGAAGTGTTGTTGGTTAGGTTTATATGTTTTCTGATTAGTTTACCTAGGTGTTTGGCGATTTTGTGGGATATATTGGGTTTGTGTATTTTCGGTAATGCGTTTAATTTTGGGGGGTTTGGTTTAATTTGTTTTAGGTATTTTATGTTTTCTTTTTGTATTATGTATTTTGCATTATTTATGAATTTGTTAATTTGTTTTTCGTATTTTATTGTGGGATCTTTGGTTATTTGTGTTATATTGTTTTCGGAGAAGAATTTCTCTGACTGTTCATTATGACTCTTATGTTCCGTTTGTCAGCTTTTAATATCGTTAGGTTATGTTCATTTAGTTTTTGTTGTATATTTTTTAGCATTTTATTTTCGTTATGTTCTTTTGGTTGTTGTTTTAGTATGTGTTTTAATCTTCGTTTTATGTCATGGCGTATGGGTTCATGGTCATTGTTGTGTGTGTGTTTTGTATGGCTGTTTCCGTGTCTATGATTACGTCAATTATATGTTTACTGTTGTTGTTTGGTTTATTGTGTTTTAAATTATGTTTGAGTCCTTTGTTTAATAAAGTTATTTCGTCGTCATTGAATCTGATGTCTGTTGTGTTTACCGTGCGTGTGTTGAATTTGTGTGTCGGCGTTGGGATTGTTTCTATCTTGCGTGTTATAATGTTTGTTAATTTTTGTTATGTCCATCTTTTATTCTCGTTTTGAGTTTGTCAATATTGTTTTGCGTGTGTTGTATTATGTTTTCGAGTTGTAACATTCGTATTAGTTGTACATGTAAATTACAGGCTTCCTTGTTGAGTGTGTCTTTCTTATGGTATAGATCGTTTATTATGTTACGTAAGTATATGTTTTCGGCTCTTTGTTTAGTTATAAATGATGCTTGTGTGGTTTGTTTTATTGTAATTTTTGCGTGTGGTGGTATTATGTTATGTTTTTGGCATGATTTGTTGAATGCTATTGTTAGGGAGGTTTTCATTACCTTTTCCTTGTTTATAAAAATTTGCAGAAGTGTTATTTTGACTTTCCAGTTGTGCTACATAATCTTTTCTGTGGTTATAGGGAAACAAATTCTTTTAATGTTTATACTTAAGCTTGAAAGTATATATTTACACTTTTTATATTTATACTTAAGCAAGAAAGTAAGTTTATACTTACTACAATAGCATAACCATAGCGAGTGTACCTATCAAGTGTTTAGTTTTACACCATAGTTACATGGGCAGAAGTATAAAATACTTGGAAATGCGTGCTTTATATATAACAGACATTTGACTGTATAAACTAAAATATAATGACCATCAATCTAAACTACTGGATCGCGCTTGTGTGGAGTGGAGGTACGGAGCAAACGGTCCACCTACTATCCCCACCATCTGGCTGTCCACTGCAACAAGTGTGCATACTCTGCATACCGCATACCATAGTGTCACAATTACGCATCGATGCAATTACGTGTGTTTTGCTTCGACATACTACTTCTTGTTCAGTGATTTAACTAAAAATATATTTTCAGTAGACTCTTAAAATATTAACCAACATCCCCGTCCATTGTGCAGCCTACAATTGTACGAAGAGACATCAGAAAAACAGCGAAGAAAATATTCTATAAATTCTATAACCAACATAAATTCTATAAAAATATTAAGTAATAGATTATTAAATGAACTCAGTTTTAGTTACATTCTAACGTATAAATTTTCCCAGGATCATTTAGAATTACTGTTCCCATGCATTCGAGCAAGAGGCGGACATAACAACAACCCCAATGTAAAGCAGTTTCAGTACGCGTTAAGAAAACTAATGTTCAGAAATAGTGTTCAACCATCAAAAAACACTAATTGTTTACAGTTTGATGCCCATCATCAGACCACCATAATGAGCTTTTCTGTGCCTGTTTTAAGTTTAGAAGAGGAAGATATTTCAGAGACTTGTGACTTTGAAAAGGTGCTTTGTGACTTGATAGGGAATCAGAGTTCTACAAATTACAAAGATAATATTTTATTTTATATAAGTGGATTTATTGTAAGAAAAATTGACAGCAAAATCAAGTGTTTGGAATGCAGTAATGCAGTTGGCCGACGTTTCAGATCTTAGTCCGCACACTCACTTTACAGATTTTATTTCAAAGGGCAAACTGGTGAGGGTATCTCATGATGTTCTAAAACTGATTAAGTACATGTATAATTTATATTTGTTTAATAACAACAAAGAAGTAAATACTTATAATTTATTAGCACAAACTTGTCATCAGTTCACAGGTTCTGTGTTTAAAAATCATAAATTTTGTAGTGACTTTGCAGACAGTCATGAAATTAAACTCATTAAACTTGTAATAGGTCAAATGTTTTTTAAAGTTATGTGTCATGCTTCTGCCAAAGAAAAAACTTTGGCAGCAAATATTTCTAAATTAGGTGTTCATCAAAAGTATAATAAACTTGTTTTGCAATATGTAACTGAGAAAGAAATATGTTAAGCACGTGTTTTTCTTATAAATGGAATTTTCCGATAATTTAAGAATTCTTTATAATAAATGCTCAAAATAGAGATATGAATATGACAGTTACCGTCATATGTAGGCCTATCATATGTATCACAAAAGCGAAATTAGAATCCCTATTGCACTGTTAAAAAGATAAGATAGATTACATACGTGGCACACAATTTGAGAATTCACTTTATAAATATTAGTTTGTGCAAATAATTTTGTAGATAATCTAGCATCAGCGCATTTAGTTGTAAGCTTATTTAATTGTAAGTTGTTAAGAATGTAATATACAAAAATTATATACTGTAATAACGTAATTACCAGTTACCAGCATATCATATGTATCACAAAAGCGAAATTAGAATCCCTATTCTATTGTTAAAAAGATCAGACAGATTACATACGCGGCGCACAGTTTGAGAATTCATATTATAAATATTAGTTTGTGCAAATAATTTTGTAGATAATCCAGCATCAGCGCATTTAGTTGTAAGTTTATTTATTTGTAAGTTGTAAATAGTTAATTGTAAGTTGTTAAGAATATAATATACAAAAATTATGTACTGTAGTAACGTAATTACCAGTTACCGGCATATGTAGGCCAATCATATGTAACACAAAAGCGAAATTAGAATGCCTATTGTATTGTTAAAAAGAGCAGACAGATTACATACGCGGCGCACAATTTGAGAATTCAGTTTATAAATATTAATTTGTGCAAATAATTTTGTAGATAATCTAGCATAAGCCCATTTAGTTTTAAGTTTATTTGAGTTAATTGTAAGTTGTTAAGAATGTAATATACAAAAATTATGTACTGTAGTAATGTAATTATAATGCAATGTCGAAATGCAAACATTATATGGTCAATAACATGTACATAATAAAAATTAAAAACACATTTAAATTAATAATTAGGAATTGTTTCTGCTGTATTTTTCATCATCCCGTTGGTAAAATTTCTTATCCTTATTCCTTAAGAAATGTATTCTTTTAGTACTTTTCCTTTAGTAGGGAAAGCGCAATGATAAAACAATTCAGTGTTGTGATGCGCTGCTCAAGTTCCAGCAGCGAGCGACGACAGCCAGGTGGTGGGGAGAGCTGAACGAGCAGGACCGTTTTTTTTAGCACGCACAGTGCGTTCCACTAGTTTAGATCGATGATAATGACTCATGAATTTCATAAACAAACACTTGGTAAGTTCTACAGATAATTTTATTCTCCTGACAGTTGTTCACCAGATATGGCAGCTGGTGAAACAGTTGTCAGGAAAATAAAATCATCTGAAGAGTACAGGGGAAAAAAGATGAGGGTCCATTTTTTCTCATTATGAGTTTTGAATTCAGTCTTATGTATTTTTTGAAGTAGAATTCATTTTTGTACATAAAAATTGAAAAAGAGATGAGGGTACCAAGTTATTGCTATATTAAAAAAGCTATACAGGGGAAAAAAGATGAAGGTGCCAGTTAATTCAAGGAAAAAGGATGAGGGTCCAATGCATTCAGTACAGTACAGATGTGTGGTTGCACTGCTCAATCAACTGTTCTTTGTTTAATGCTTTTGTAAGGTTATGTGGTATATCCTTAGTTTGTGTTATGTTATTCGGTGGTTTTTGTTTTTTTAAGTGTTATATTAAAAATATTCATAATATTTATATGTGAAGTTTAGTGGATTATTAAAAATGGAAGAAGCTGAAAGTGATACACCAACAAATTTTCTAAAAAAGAAAGTCGTTATGTATTTCACACTGGGAAATGGCTGAAGGAAATAAAAGTAATTTTTCCAATTCGAAGGCACTTATATCTTGAGTGCGACCATAACATGGGGCTAGTGAATCAAAAAGCCTTTGTAGAGTTGCCGAGTGAATGGAATAATGTGCTACAGTCTGCTAGAGTATAGTCAACTGCATTTAAATTAATTTCCTCTAAAAATCGATTAACTTTTTAATCCTGGACCAATTTTTTAAATGAAATATATTTTAATAAGTGCCCTTTTCACACTAGAAAATAAAAAAACTAACTATAACTTATCACCATCCTCGAGTGATTATTCAGAGCTTCTTACAATGAAACTACCAATGAGAGTGTCGTTATTACAAAAAAAAAAGAATCTTTCCTTTCATGATTGCCTGAATTAGCATACAGTGGGTTTATTACCAATATCAAAAGCCAAACATGATGACTTGCAAAAATTGAAAAGATTTTGTTCACAAAAAGCACATGAATTGTATGAAAATTTACCATTTAAATGATTTTGTGTTCTTCCAGTTTTCTGTAATGTTTTTAATCTTATTTTAGTTTTCTATGTTACGATAGTTTTGAGTATTGTGTGTTTTTTCCATTAATATTAATGGTATACCGGTACCATAAATGAGTTAATTTGCTTTTCTCATAAAATAGTAGATTAAATGAATTTTACTTTCCTAAACAATTTTGATTTGAATATGAGATATAAAATGTGTAGAAGTACAGTGAAACTTCGCTAATTCAGACTAATGCAGACCAAGCTCAGTCCGAATTGCTGAAAGTCCGAATTATAGAACATTACGAACTGATCGCGAGTTTTTGTGTGTCTATCAGGTACCGATAGCAGACAATATAAAAGAAATCATTCTGAAACCCAATTTGAATCTACAAGAGGTCTACTGCATGTTCTTGTTAAAAATACTGTATTTAATACTCTATTAATTAGTAGTAGGAAGAGGTATAAAATAAGAAATAACGTAATAACGTACAGTACCTGTTTGTGATGTTTACTAAAACAATTCGATTCAGTTTTATACTGTAGTACGTAACTTACATACAAAACAAAACTTAAATACAGTACTTAAATACAAAACACTCTGTTTTCACTGCACAGTATGTATTCTAGCAAGCCTACAACTTCTTAAAAAAGTCACTAACTTTTCTGCGTGTATTTTGTTTTTAGCTGTTTCCTCACAAAATCCTGTTTCATTTCACTTAAAACAAAAAAAATATTTGCTTAAGTCAGAGTTTGCAGGCATTTCTACGAACTTCAACAAGGATTGATCGTTTTCTTCCTCATCGTCATCATCATCGCTATTTTGATCGTCTGTCATCAGTCCCTTAGTTTGGCGACCTTCTATAGTAGCAGCTATTTCTTCTTCTGACTGCACAACGTACCCTATCTCACCAGCATCTTCATCCAGCAACTCTCTAATATTTTTCGTGTTTGTCTCATGTTCTCCTGCATTTTCTAAAATATTTCTGTAATCATCTTCTTCAATTCCATTAAAACCCTCTTCGTTATCTTCAGGGTTAAGAAGTTTTTTCCAAGAATTAGCAATCGTCGTGGCTTTCACCTCCTTCCAACTTGAAGCCCAGTTAAATAAAGCATTTTTTATGTTGTAATTTTTCATATTGATTAAAGTCTGTTCACCTAAACTGGTAATGCAACCCTCTTCATCTTCAAAAAATACGAGACAGTGTTGTAGCTGTTTCTTTCTGTACAGCCGTTTGCAACTATAGATTACTTCTTAGTCCATTGGTTGTATTAGTGCCAATGTATTAGGAGGCATGAATAGACATTTTATTTTTTCATTATCACTTCGTAAAATGTCCTCTGCAGGATGCACTGGAGCATTGTCCAATAACAACACTGCTTTAACTTCTTCCCTAGCAACATTTTTTTCTTCCATCTGAAATGTTGTGACTGATGGAATAAAATTGTTATGAAACCAAGAACTGAAAATTTCACAGCTGAACCACGCGTTTCTGTGAGCTTTATAAATCACAGGAAGATCAGTCTCGTTTATGTTCTTCATTGCTCTTGGGTTTTTAGATTTTCCTACAACGACAGATTTTAATTTATGCGTACCATCGGAATTGGCACACAGTAATGCTGACAGCCTCATTTTATTTATTTTATGTCCAGGTGTATGGGTTTCTTTTTTACTCGATTGTGTATTTTTTGGCATTGCCTTCCAAAACAATCCCATCTCATCAGCATTGTAGATTTGCCACGGTTCAAGTTCATTATCATTAATAATCTTTTGTAATTTATCCTTATATGGTTGAACAGCTTCATGATCTGCACTTAAAAGTTCTCCACAAATCGATCGGTTTGCTATGCCATGTCGATTTCTAAATCTAAACAACCACCCTTTACTTGCCTTAAAATCTTGGTTTTGAAATCGAGTAGCAAAACGTTCAGCAGCAGTCTGCAATTCTATCCCACGGATCGGTACACCAGCAGCTCGTTGTTGTTTATACCACATCCAAACAGCTTCGTCAATGTCAGACGTTTTGGCAGGAGTCATCCGTTTTCACTTAATTTCACTGGCACTATCAAAGTCTCTATTCAATGAAAAATTTGTAATTGCTGATCTGCTTTTTTTAATATCGTAAAATGTCGATTTACTGATACCGAAATCGCGTAAAACACTCTGAACTGAATCACCTTTGTCAATAAATTTTAAAACTTCTATCTTTTGTTCTATCGTGAGTGATTTATACGAACCACATTTACTCATTTTTGAACACAGTAAAAGGTACGAACACTATGGAGTCAAAATGTAAAGTATGGGACGAACGTTCACAATGATGACAAATAATGTGAAAGTCTGTATGAGTCATATCCGTTGTTATGAATTGTACATTACTGTTCAGAATTTCCAGGAAATGTATACGACACTGCTTTTCGTTATCGCTGACCTACCAATTAATAATCCCAGTTCATGGAAATACACTATGTACAGTATTTCCGGCCTTTCTCTTCTCAAGTAGGCTAAATCTACACTTGATTTTGAATTTTTACATATGTACGTATAAATTACAGTACTGAGAACCCCAGTCCGAATTATAGAAATTCCGAATTAGTGAAGTCCGAATTAGCGAAGTTTCACTGTACTGTTATTGGTGTTGTCAATGTTTGGCGGAACAAGCACAAAATATGGACTCTCATCCTTTTTCAACACACTTTATGGACTCTCATCTTTATTGAACTTTTTGTTGTGATGCTTAAACAAAATTTAATTTTTTTTAAATCATCTATTAAAGGTAAGAAAATAAAAATGAATTAAAAAATAAGTTCTTTTAGTACTTGCCTTACTGATAAAATATTAGAGTTAAAATATAATATTTGAGCATTGTTATTAGTCTTCAAAGTTTTGTTTCCATTTATCTCAAAAAGCTGTTCTATGAGCCTCATCTTTTTCCCCTGTGCTCTTCATCTGTAGACCTTACCAAGTGTTTGTTTATTAAATTCATTAGTAAAATGTTCTACCAAGTGCCGAGCGACCAGTCAATCAGTGTAATAATGACTCATTCTTTTGCCAAAATGAATCACATAGAAGTTACACCATTATTATGAAACACTGTGTACGGCACATGGACGTTATTCCAAAAAAAACTTTTCCCCTCTCTTCCCTCTTTGGTTTGCAAATGTGGACACAAAAATTGAACGCAATAAAGGGAAAAATCAATGCATTGCACTGTGAAATGTTAAAAATATGTGTTAATAACGTACTTATAAAAAATATTTAATTATTGACATAAATATGAAACATATGTTATGTTATATCTTCGGAAGACGGGGGGGGGGGATATTTTGAATCATTATACTGTCTTAGATCAGTCGAAGTAACTCTTACTCCTTCTGGCCAAATAAAATCAAGTTGTGTACATAGACATTGGCCAACCAGTGAATCAAAAGTTCCAAGAAATCACAGTTTTTTCATTGCAAGTCAGTGTCTATGAGGCAGTAGATAAGAAATTTTATCTGAACAGAAATCGATGTAGCCAAAAATAGTGGACAAGAACAGTGCAGTAACTGAGACCACTCCTTGTCGTCTCAAATATCATTGCTAAAAAAAAAATCTAATGAAGACGAAATGGTAAAAAAAATATTTTACACACTATTTCATAACTTTGACCATAAAAGTGAGATAATTTGTGCCATAAAATCTATGCAGATTTCTGCCTATGAAATAGATTGAAGTGTTATTTTAGAAATAGAAACAGAGTTATGTAACTACAATTAGTGTTCATTTTAACTAAACAAATCTGCTTGCTATGTTGATACTTCTAATTTTGTTTTTCCTGTAAGAATGATTTTCATTAATTTTAAGGTGGAAGAAGTTGCACCTTAAAACTTAATACTTATTTCTCATGAGGAGAGGCTCATATTTCCAAAATAAAAACGTACCTTCTCATTTAAAATGGTGGGATTAACATCAGATGTAATCCTAGCTATTTTTCTAATAAGTTTGCTAAATGAAGGAATTTCCAGTATAATGCTGTAGATTGGAAGCTTTTCTCAATTCATATCTTATACCTCTATTAGCCACAAACAAACATTACATAGAAAATTTTTGTAAGTAAATGACATTATGAATCAATGAACTTATGCAAATATGTATAGTTGCAATATATGCAATTATGTAAGTCCACTACACAAACAAAATTCCATTAACAGAATCCGTGCCAAATTTCTTAGTTTTCTTTGATCAAAGACGCTGATTTCGTAAAAATATAGCTCTATATTTGCATTGTGTGCTGTAATAGCGAACAAAAACAATTATTGTTAAAGCATTTTTAATTACAGTCTACGTTTTCATTGTTGAAATGTTTTCCACTCCCCATGTATAAACAATTTGTCAAATTCTCAGACTGGACAATTTGACAATTATATTCATCATTTTTCTGGACAAAAATTGTATCTTAAAAAGAGGACATGTCCAGAAAAAAGAAGACGAATGGTAATCCTCGTTTAAAATTTTAATGTTAGTTAAAAAATGGTCAGTTAGGAAGAAAATTAACAAAGGTTCATGAAACGGAAAGGTACACTGAAGTGCACAAAATTGCTAAAAGTTCTCTATTATAGATCTGTATTGCGTTTTAAGTTGCCTACAAAAATTAAAAAAATGTTGGAGTATTACATTTTCCTGTTTATAATGTTTTCTAGTATCACTAATAGGTAATTCACTATTTTTGACTATGGAATACTTATTTGCACTCGTAGATTAAATACCAGATACACCTTCTGACACATGTTGTCAGATTGTCTACAAATAAATATGAGAAGGATAGTAAAACTGACAGAATTCTGGATAGTTTTATCTAATGTAAAGGTGGTAGTAATGAAATCAATCTGATGGAAGCAGGTAAAGTGGTGGAGGCTGAGCTTGTCAGGTATTTTCATGAATCAAAAAAATTGAAGACGTGAGCCCTCTGCTCAAGAGATTACTTTTAATATAAAATTGAAGACGTGAGCCCTCTGCTCAAGAGATTACTTTTAATGTATAAAATTGAAGACATGAACCCTCTGCTCAAGAGATTACTTTTAATGTAAAAAAACCAGTTTCCCCACTGCGAAAGGCTGTTCAGTGGTGCTGGACTCATTTTAGGGGACAGGCAAGGAAAATGACCAAAATTTTAAAATACAGCTTTTGTTAAAATTGAGTAAGTTTTTGCAGAAATAACTGTAAAGTTAAGAATAATTAAAGTTGTCTATAAAATTGTTAATTCGTTAATTACTTATTTTAATCTGATTTCAGTTATTTCAGAAACCAAAGTAGTTTGCTCAGTAACAATAATACAACAGAAAAACAAAAATGTTGTAACTTTAACTTTAATCAGTTAATTTTATTTTAACTTTAACTTTAATCAGTTAGTTTTTGTAAGCATTAACTTTAACATTAACTTAGTTAGTTTTGGGGGATATTAACTATACTTTAATCAGTTAAAAATTTGTATTAACTTTCCCAAGTCTGATTGTGTATCATGCATAAATTATACAACTCTAACATTGTATGTTTCAGAAACATCGTAAGGATGTCAGCAACTTTGACAGGCAGTTCACTTCAGAAAAGACAGATCTTACACCAACTGACAAGTTGTTTATGATGAATCTTGACCAGACAGAGTTCATGGGTTTTTCCTTCCTCAATCCAGAATTCATACAACATGTGTAAAGCTCTTCAAATACCTTACTAGGGCAGCCACATTGCTCATTGAGACAATCGATAATTCGATATACCATAGCTGATGTATCCTTTCTAATATATAAAAACTTTATTCATATTACAAAATGTTTTAGATATATGAATTGAATGAATTGTACAATCTTTAAAAATTTAACTGTGTGTTATTAAGATATACATTAATTTTTTTTAATTTGTAATGTAATAATTAATTATAATCTGTATATTAGTATGTTATAATTTATTAGTGTTGTGAAACTTCAGTATTATTCTGAGTAATATATTTTTAATTCCTTGTTGAAAACCTGTATGAGTGTGTGTTTTGGGTATCTGTATGTATTATAAGAAAGCAACTAATGAAGTGTGACCAAAAAGTTCTGTGATTGTAGTTAAACATACTATCCAAAAGATTAAATCTAAAAGAAAGTCAGAATTCGTCTGGATATGGTTAGTGATAGTAAGGTGTGCATATAAGGATGTTTATTATCTATTAGTCTCTTGTGTCTTCTCCAGGAAGGGTAAATGTGTTTGATAGTCTAATAGAATTTATCTTTTTAAAATACTTGGATTATGAGCATAACAGAATTTATATTAGTACATAAGATTGTTACATAAATGTCTGAATTGTAATTATAATTTTATATAATATTGTTAATTACAGGACATAATATTATCATACCTTCCATTAAAAAATATATAAATCTGCAGCTTTAATTATTATAAATATTAAGAACTTAGATGTAGTAGTATGTACTGTTTTATTATTGTACTGAAACAGAGTATTTCTTATTAATCTCAGAGTATTAATAAGCAGGGCTTATATATGTAAGTATAATATAATTTAAAAAATTATCCATAATGCTTTAGTAATGTACATATAAATGATATTATTTATATTATTGAACTATGTGTGAAGTTAGATATTTTATAGAATATAAACATCAGTATTCGTTGAGTTTTTTATTTGTTTATTATTTATTACTGTTGTATTGCTATAATGTGTAGCAAGCCTTCGTAATTACTTAAAACTGGTGCATATGTTACCAAACCATTCACTCACATACATATACCTTAACTGCATTTGCATGAGTGTCCGTTATTATATCTTTATATAGGTAGATTTTGCATTTTGGGCCAGCCTTAATCTTCACTTTTGTTTAGAAGTTTGTAGGTATAAGGCTGTATATCATATCTCTATCATTCTTCAACCAGACATGTAGGAAGAATGGCATGTTATAAAGCTCCACGGCCTTATGCATAGAAATCTGCAAACAAAATTTTTCAAGTCATATCTTTAGATTTTTTTTGTACTAACTTTTTGAAAAGGCACATTTTTGCATTATCTTAACAAATTAGTATGTCCCAAAAAAATTCTCAGTATTCTGTGCCCAATTTTAATAGCTTTAATGTGGTTACATTATTGTATACTGCCTCGTATGTTGATATTTAAAGTACATTCATAAATGAATGTCTGGAGTCTTTGAATCTATTTTTATTAGATTATATCATTAGCATAACCATCATAACCAAATTCCTTTTAAAATATTTGATTTAATACTTACAAGTTTTATAATAATTTTTGTGTTAGAGGTACAAATATCTGTACAATAGAAGACTGTACTATTAAATGTTTACCTGCACCAATGCTCATATATGTGTGAGTGAGTACACACACACACAGAGTGATAATTTACACTCATACAAACCGATAAATTATTTTAAACACAAGACTGTACTACTGTACACATATATTTTATAGGTTACTTACTCAGGTTACTTTTTTTGTTCATCCACTTGTCTTTAGTTCAGCCATGAACAGATGTTTCACTTAGGTATTAAATCTATTAATTTCTTTTTATTTCTTATTGATAGTTCAATTTATGATGAAAGTGGGACAACAAGCTGGTACTGTGACAGGGCAGTTATTTGCTGAGATTGGTACGAGTCCCAACCACCTCACTCCTAACTGCCCCTGTTTTGTCACAATCACTCTACACAACCTTAGCTGTTTTAATGTCGTATATTAATGTCTCATATTTTCCTATTTTAATATCTCTGATACTTCATGTATTCATAATATAATTAAAATAATAATACATCAGCTTTATTGATATTAATGTAATTAGTGCGTGTAGAGTGATAATGACTCAAGATTAATCAGCAAGTTCGATCAGGTACAATCTTGCTTATATGCATGTGTACAGTTCTAAATAAAATTCGGTATTAAAATGTGTTTTATTCAACTGCATCTCTATGAATTTATTTGGAGTGAAACATATACGTTAATACATTCACTAATATTGATTTAAATAAACAAGTAAGTGTAGAATCAAAGTTTAATTTCCACAAATCATACTGTGTGTGTGTGCGCGCGCGCGTGCGTGCATGCATGCGCATTCACTCGTCTGAACCGTGTAAAAACATCTGCTATAATATGTATTTGTAAAAACAACTTTGTAAATTTGGTAATAGTTTTTAGAATTACTGTTACTTTTAAAATGAATTTTTATGGTACTGCTGTTAACATATTAATCATACACACACTTCAGGTGTGTGTGTGGTAGGAAGATAATTCATGTGAGTGATTGGTTAATATTTGAACAATTCCAAAATATGTTGAAATGTAATGAAGGCTATGTATATTTTATTTATTGTTAAATATATTTGTTGAAATGTTTTATACTATCATACTATTCTATTAAATTATATAAAAAATATGTGACCAGAAAATTGTTTTAGTAACATTGTACCTGTACAGTAGAAAGAGTAGACAAATTGCATGTAATATTATTACATTGAAATTACATTTTCAGCTACTTATATTGTACATATTAATGTCATCTAATGTCAATAATTGAATTAGTTTGTAAATTAATATCCGAATATGATTATTAGTAAATCAAAATTAGAACATTTCTTTAAAGATATGTCTCTTCGTATCATTGTATCATGGAATTAACATAAACATTCACTGTTAAATTCATACATTATACACACATCTGTGTGTGGGTGTGGGGGGAGGGGGGTTAAAGCTAGTAAATATACATTTTGGTTTGTAATGTAGGTACTTATTTGTTTACATTAGTGTTTGTGAATTCAGGTATATCTGTATATATATAGTTTTAGATTTCCTAATGTGAACTGTCTTTTAAACTTTATACATTTTTAATGATTTAATTATTTAGTGGTCACTGGTTAATGCTACAAAAATAATTACATATTTGTTAATAGGAATGTGTAATTGTAGGTACAGAAATATATACAAAAAGGTGCAAGTTGCAAGGAAAACATTTGGTTATAAATAAATTGTGCGTGCGTGCGTGCGTGCGTGCGTGCGTGTGTGCGTGCGTGCGTGCGTGCGTGCGTGCGTGCGTGTGTGTGTGTGTGTGTGTGTGTGTGTGTGTGTGTGTGTGTGTGTGTGTGATAGGAAGGGGGTTTGTTTACATCAAATAGAATATTTGTCATATGCTTGTCTAAATGTTAAAAGAGTGTACCTTAAAGTTACCTACAAAGTAAGCTTAATAACTGATGTAAAATTAAAATAGTGCAAGGTGCAATGAAAATATAATCCAACATAAACCATATTTAAACCAGTGTAAGGTGTGACCACATAACACATACTCAAACCTTCCATAATTTTATAGTTGACAATGAATTAATTTTTGGATTCATTTCTGAGAAGTCATAATCAACAAAAAATTAAATGTAATGTAATATAGAGTAAGTAACAAGTTTTCTTCATTACAATTTCATGACTGAAAATTGTGTATATTCTATTACTTAACATGCTGCAATATGATTTCTGCTTATGTTGTTCATATGAATATGCAGTTTGTATTAAATACTAAATTAATTTTTATTTACCAAATTGTTGGTCAGTTCAGTTAAATAAATTTATATTAGGGTTTACTACCCCCAAACTTTGTGAATGAGCTTTTTTTAATTATTGATCATTTTATTTATTGTTCTCCACTTTTTCAGCAGTGTGAAGTTTAATACATAAGTAGAACTAGATTTTAGATCTCAAAAAACATATATAATGTTTAAGAATTAATATATTTATTTAAAATAATTTTGTAATATACGTGTATTGCTATCAAAGCATTTTATAAATAAATTAATGAGTAATAATCAACATTTACTTCAAGTATTTCTTCTTCCACAAATAAATATTTTTTTAATCAGTGCCAAATGTGTATGAATAAATATTGTTTAAGATATTTGTACATTATGTAAAACTTATTTTGTGTAGAGGTTGTTATATTCAGTTGTAAATAACTAATAATGGTGATAGCAGTTGAATAAGTTTTGTTTTAAAAATTTCTCATTCCATTTACTCATACTAGTTAATTGATATTTTAATTAAATATAATTTGTATGTATATAATGTGGATTATGAAATTCATCAATTTTACTGTTTTGTTTGTTTTAGTACATTTCCCAACTAAGTTAAGTTTTATTGAATGCTTAACATATCATTCATAAAATAAAGTGTTTTGACTTGCTTTAATTGTTATGTATCATGAGTTGTATATAGTATTAATTTATTAGTAAACTTTTCCTATTAATTGAGCATTATTTTGTCAGCTTCATTGCGACCTTAATCCTCGGAGAACTAGTTACATTTAATTGATGGTGTGACTGGTTGTTTTAAAAAAATAATTTATTGTGCTACTTAACTAAGACTAGAAAAACTAGAGCTAGAAATGTATCAATATTTCTTACAAAGTTACACGAAACATGATACAAAAGTTAATATCACCATAAAATTATTAGACACCAGTGACACTGGATGAAATACAATGATGATGGTCTTTGTATGTCTACCAACAAAAATGCACTTAAAATATTGTTGGTCGCATGGCAGATGGTGGAGTAGGTACCTCATCATTGTCCTGATATCCCAATAGAACACACTAGCTGTCCTTGCCCAATTCTAAGCTGGAGCTTCTTTTGCTGAGTTAAGAGGAGAAAACTTAGAACTCTTCCACAAAATTATGACATTCATACGTTAATAACTCTTAATTTAAATAGTCCGGGAATGGAGAGTCAAATTGATGTAGATGGAAGTTTTCAAGGAAAATGTAGACCAGCAACAGCTGATAGCCAACAAACTTAGTTTAGATTATCTGTCTTTCTCATGACCCTGTAAGTGGATGTACTTCTAACAAGTACATGTCCTGGGCATTTCCAGCGACTTTCCCGATAGAAAGTAGTAATCTGTTACAAAATAGAATGTAAAAATATTTGACATAGTATCAATGGCGGCCGGTGAGTCCTGAGGAAGGGAAGCTGCAGAACAGACATCTGAGAGCCACGCTCAGTCATAACATTCCCCCCCACCACCACCTCCACTCATTATTTCACTGTTAAGTATAGAAGAGCTGTCTGCTTTTTACAACATACATGTCTTATTAGAATTATACATGGATCTTTAACAAATGCTAAAAAATAATTATTAGACTTTATAACGAAAACTTACATTTTTTGTTCCAGCAAGGAACTAAACTGCTGAGTAGAAATATGTTTGTATGCTGTGTTGAATTTACTTATATAGCAAAGTCACTTGACAGTCCTTCTTCCCAAAAATGTCAAATATCATCATGCTATGTACGTTCATCATGCCATCACTGCCAAGGGCAGTAAGACGAACTGAAGTCGTGTTTTTCCTCAAGTAGACTTTGATTTCTAAAGACAAGAAAAGCTTCTCTCTATAATTGAATTACAAGTAGGAATTGTTGCAATATGAGTAAATAATTTATATGCTTCATGAAGAATTTCATTTTGAGAAATTACCGATTATTTGAACTTAATATTTTATAAAACAATACATACAAAATCACAATTCCCTTACCTGTATCGGGCCAGAGTCTTCACGTGAACTCGTACCTACAAGTGATTTGGGGTTGTGTTCTTTAATAAATTACACTCTCAATTTCGGCATTATATAGTTATATTTTATTCAACAATTCTTTTTAAATTTTACTGGCTTTTCATTTATTTATACTCAAAACTATCATTGACCTTTTTAGTTACTTTCCAAAAAATACCAACAAAACATAGTAATTTACTTATTCTGATATCTACTTCAAATATTCTTTATTACTTTTGAGTTGTTTTTTTTTTCTTGGAGTTATACTCCAAACAATATTTAAGTCAAATACACCTACGACACATACTATCAAAGTTCACTTCCTACTGAATAAAATAATGGTTAACTTAATCTATAACAAAGGTGACCCAGCATTGCACACGCTCACACTCATTCAGTTATTATATTTAAATTTTCCCCTGTTTACTTTAAATTTAGTGCTTTATAAAATTTTTACATAATTATGGCAAGAATTAGGAAGAAAGTGGCACTGTTACTTCTCTGTACTTCCTGGTCGACTACGTGTTGTACTCGGTGGGTTTATTCACTCAACTGTCCGAAAGTAGTTCTCACGTTATTTTTTATTTCACTTTATATTATGAATTTGGCCACATTTTAAAACTTTAAAATTACAAACTGAAGTTTTAGGCTGACATGCCTATATGTTCACCCGGCCGGGGAAAGGTTTCTTCGTTGACTGGGGAGAGAGTGCCCACAAGACTCCACACTATAGCTTGTTGCTGAAAAGGGAAGGCACTGCCTTCAGGCTACGATTTTTTCGTCATCGTACACGAAGTATGGACTGTGTATGTGCCAAATGAGCTAACGATGTTAAGCGGTGACGATATAAGTGGCTTAGGTGGGTGGAGCCTCTAATTGATTTCCTCCGTCTCCAGAGCACATGGCAAGACAATCTTTCTGCTTCGCCATTTTCGTAGCGTCGGTTCCGCTTGTTGTGCGTAGATGCTGCGCCCGGGTCTGTGTACGCGCACAGTCGTACGTGACAAACATTCAGTTCACAAATAAGTATTGCGTTCTTTGACAACACCCAGTCCAAAAAGTTATGTTAGCGTTCATTGTTTGAATCCAACGCTATTTCATATGGGACTTGCCATGATGATACAAAATAAATTTAAATAAATTTAATGAAAAATAAAAACTCCCTTTTTGACACATTACAAACCCCCCCCCCCCAATGAGAGGTTTTCTGCCGAAACAGAAAAACTCTCATTGCTAAACCCTAAGAGGATCAGTGAGGATATGGCGCCAACAAACCCCCTTTAATTCTTAACACATCATGGGTAAACTACCCCTCTAGCTAGGCGACTATGGCTGCACCCGAACGAGATTACTGGACTTCTCTGTGCGAGATCCCAACACCATAAAATCGGACAGATACTCACCATAGTACCACCCAACCTCAACTCATTCCATCAAAAAAATTCAAAAACTGGCCTTATACCATACCAGATCCTCAACCGATATGTTCCCCCTTACATACATACTGGGTTGCCTTTAGCAAATACTGGGTGCGTACACATACTCATTATTACATTAAATACACATTTACACTCTACTTCTTGATATCAAATTTCAAAAATATTTTCTATTTTATTTTCAATTTCATTTATCAATTTAATTGGTTTGACGTAACGGTCTCAAATCAACTCAATTATGTAAATTTTGTTCGATAAAGCAATAAACCCAAATCCCTTATCAAAGATTCCCCTTTTAAAATGATTCATTTTAGTTACTTTAATTAATGAATTTAATCATAAATTTTTAAAATTCTTCAAATGCCTTTATTTTATATCTACTCTTACTAACTAGATGCTCACAATCATAATAAACAAATAAAAATACACAACTTATTTCTACCATAAATTCAAAAATAGCTACACTTGATTACAAATATAACCTAAAATACACATCATGAATCAGCTGACCTCTTCTCTACTCATATTGAAACGTAAAATTTAACATTAAATTCTTTACTGCCAAGAATAGAAACTTTTTTTTTTCAAAAAAACTTTAATTTCCAAAAATATTTCTTTTATCAATTTCCCACACAACAAAATTATTCAATTACATTAACTGACAAAAGAATCCATGACTCAATTACTAGAAACATATCATGTCTCTGACATCAGTCATCAGCTGATCTCTCTGGGTCAGGTGAATGACTTTACCCTAGATACACTACACAAATCTATACCATCAAAAATACATAACATATGTTTATAACTCTTACATTCTAACATAGTAAAATAATAACATAATAGAACATACTAAACAAAATATGATAAACATCTTCTCTACTTGAAATAATCTTTTCAAAATCAGTAAAGTCCTTTATAAAATTATTATACAGAGCATAACACATTTAAAGCAATTATTTCTTCTCTGCTGTAATCATCTCTTGAATCGAAATAAAATTATTTAATTAGCTTATCAGCTAGTCAGCATCATTAAGTTTCAAATTTTAGTTCGTTACTCCCCTGAGTAACCTCCTTGCCACCACACTATGACTCCCCACTGAACTGTGGCGTCCAGCTGCTTCCACAAGAACGGAAGTTTGTTAGGGGTAGACGCTGCCTACCCCGTTCTTGCTTCAGCGTTATATAAAAATTCGGAATTACTGATGTCCGAGGACACCAGTAATCCTACTATAATGATTCACACACCCTTAATACGGCACTACCACCACCTTTGATGATAGCTGCTGTTCCATAGTTATGTAGGTTCCCCTGAGTTACCCCCCGGTTAATTTCTACGTTCACCAATTTAGAATATATTTACATTATAAACCCACGGTCAGGGTTCGGTGAAGCCGTGACCATCCAAAATGTAGGGAAAACTACTAAAAGACATATAAGGTTCACACTTACACCGTTACTACAATTCTCGGATGGTACACTCTTATATGTTTGGTTATATTATTATTTATCACCTCTTAGACTCATTTACCATTTATTGTTCGTCCATTTAAACATTTTACTTTATTTAAATTGCATTACAAAATTCATACTTACATTACATCACTCATATACTCGAATACAACATGATTACTGTCATAGACACAAAAAATATAAACATTTATCACCACCAAATCATGTACACAACTCCATGTATCTTCTGAAACATTATAACACTCATATGATTCCATAACTAAATACATTTTACATTTATTCATTTACTATTTATTATCAAGTTCAAATCATTTAAATTCATTATCAAAATTTCTTTATACAACATTTTTAAATTAATCAATTACTTCATCTCAAATTATTTAACTCAATCAATTATTGAAAACACAAGTTATTTTAATTACTTTACTCCAAAACAATTACAATTCATTTATTACAAACTCTCATTATTTATTTAGTCTGCTCCAATATTCTTATTATTATTATTATTACATCAATTTCTACTACATACACACATTGTTTACATCAAATACATTTTACAACATAAACACAATTAATTTCACTATAAATTTATTTACAATTCTTCGTCATTAATTTTTTTTGTTTACCACACCTCATTTCATAATCTAGCCAGGTCATTACCACAAACTAAAATATTAAAATGTCCATTCACTTATTCTTTATTTAACCACCACCATCAATACATTAACCTGATGTATTTATAATGTGCATAAACAAACTTATAATCACTGTGAGGGCGGCAATTGTGAATACACTCACTCTTATCAATAATATTAGCACATATATTTAGTAAGGTATAGATAACAAATACCATAATTCGGTATTAATGATACTCACCAATTTCATTATTTGCCGGGCTCATTTTCTTCCTTTATAACTTGTTTTCTACCTAAGGGGTACCAGGGTTCGGGTACAGGAAGATTTTGAAACACAGTTGACGACACAAATGATAACCAGATATTCTTGAAATTAACCATCAAATTTAATTCAATCTAAGGTAGTACACATACAACCATGAGGTCAAAATAGTGACGTCATATGATATGACACAAAACAAAATGGTGGCTAACTTTCCTATCTCTTTTGATTCTCTCTATTTCTTTATCTGTTGAATTAATATCAATGTACACTTTATAGCTGCAGCTTTAAATCATTTATTAATAGTTAATTAGTTACTGCACAAACCAATGCCTTCGGTTTATGTGTTATGGCCATACATTCACGCATTCATTCTCACACATTCAACTTCAGACCCGTACATTCTTTTTTATTATCGATTTGATATTAATGAGCTCATTAACTATAAAAATGACAAAAGGAACTTCTCTGCTTGTTAGGTGGTGGTGTCCATCCGTTGTTGGTGTGAGACTCCCATGGTGATGGTCGGTGTTCGCCTTTAATTCCGCTGAGTTTAATTAGATAGATGTGTGCACTGAATTTACATTTTTTATATATTTATACTGTAAACAAGATGAGCCTTTATTGCTCCACTACTGTTGGTATCATTTTTGTTAGTTGAATTAAAGTATTGTTAAAAGTTATACACACAACGATACATCGCTGTGGCTCCTCTGAAGAATGGCGTTGAAATGAGAGCGAGGCAAGTGTAATTTCTTGCTTGTGTGTGTGTAGTTCTTACGTCATCCCGCTTTGTCTTGCTGGACAACGCCTCGTTGCACACATTGTACTCAGTGCGTCATTGTTCTTAGCGATGACGGACTAGTGTTATAGCCCAATCATAATGCATATTGTGGTACTTCGTCATAAACACCGCCATGGTAGATTTTGCTGTTTTCACGTCCACCGGAGACCTTGGTGTTTTACTCTGGCCGAATTTACGTTGTTCCGTTTTCCAGAGGGACAATGTACCTAACCATTCTGTATGTTTAAAAAAATACATAATAAAACAATGAAAATACCCATAATTCCCATAATTCTGGTACTGGGTCAGTCTGTACTGTTACAAACCCCCTCAAGGAAAATTTTTTGTGTCGAAACATAAAAAAATTTCCTTGATTCATTCACACTCTCCTAAAAGGATCAGTCTAGATACGTCACCACAACCCCCTGTAACGTTACACAAAAAAATTTTATCATCACTTACCCTTGGTCCTATGATGCTGGTCGCACCCTCTGACCTTACTGGACTTCTCCTGAGAGATCCCTACACCATAAGGCCATGAGGCACTATACACTCCTGTTCTGACGCTCCAGCCAGCCCAGGACTGCGGTCACAACACCACAAAACTCTGAAACATCCAATACAAAAATTCAAAATAGTGGTGTAGTACACTTACATATCTACAACTGATATGTCCCCTTTTAGACGCATTGGTTTGTGTTCGGGCATTGGTTTGTTTTTTAATTCAAAAGTGTCACTTAACCACAACAAGACTTAAAATACATTGATTTTTTACCACCACCAAATTCAACTACTTCCTTGTGAGAAAATAAACAACATATATAGGCAACTACATATAACACAATATATCAATCATTCTTTATTATACCCCAAAATACCTTCACCTAATTATTTCTATAAATTCAACTTACAACTATCATGGCAGACACTTTTCCTTTAAACTTTGTTGCTCAACTTATAATCATTTATCTATTTTGTAAATGGCAGCTTACGAGAATATTTTATTTAACTTCATTTTTAACTTTAAATTTTCAACTTTATAATATACTATCTCTTAACACTTATTATCGTCATTACCCCTGTAACGACCTCCTAGCCACACACTCTATTTCCCCCCAACATAATAAAACATCATAAAACATTGTACATTACATATTAACATTGTTACATTTACCTTACATTAAACAATTTAAATTTACATGATTTGTACCAAACTTTATCACATTACTACTTCAACAATTTTCTATTAACTTTTAATTATTTGACCTTCATTAGATTCTATACAACAATTTCAAATTTATCCTTACCTTTCAGTTACAATTACCTTCCTTTGTTACCTCACCTTCCTACCATGAATTCTCCTTTTCCACTCCTTTTATCCTTACTCGTTTGGGTGACTCTCTATTATTCATTTTTCTCTAGCTTATTTTGGCATTGTCAATCTAACCTTACTACCCCCTTTTCTCTACTAACAACCGCTTCTAACCATTAATATACATTTTGACACCAATATCTCTTAATAACCCCCTTTCACAAATCCCATTTAAAACCTCTGGCACCGCACCTTTTTGTACTAGTATGTGTGTATTCCCTCTAACCAACTCATTCCCTTATCGGTTTCTGACCCTTTCAGATAACCCTTTCCGGCACACAACGATCCCTCCTGTCTCAACATCTCTCGTTGGACTCCTACACCAATACCCTTATTACAAAATATCACCATCAACAACAAATATAATTACCATTCACATCACTCAACTCTACATATAATTACTAACCACTGTGTCCCTAAAATATCTAACACCTCTTTATACATCATCAACATCTCAACACTTTATTTTTCCTAACTCCCATTAACTCTAACTAACTAACTCCAATGCCTCTATTTTATCCTTACTACCCAAACTCTTTACAACATTTCAACATTAATATACCATTAGAAATTCATCACTTATCTGCTAACAACACCTTTCATATCCAAATACATAATCATCTACTAACCATTAGAATCTGAATTCTCATAATATCCTTTAAAATCATTATTAACTTCCTCCAATTATTTAAAATCGTACAATACATGCTTACATAAAAAAAATACATAAAGTACACAACAGTAAAAATACACAAATACATAGACATCAATACACAAAAATATACAATTCACATAATCACTAAATCATTTGCCATAATCAGTCCGAATCAGTCCATTTTTAAAAAACACTGTCCACACAATTAAATGTTCATAACACAATAAACAATTACCCCATATCGTCGAACAATAGTCTTATCTTATATCTATATACATTGCTTATTATTGAATCTGTTATATTAACATCATAAATGCATATACCATTCAAATTTTCATTATTGTCCACAAACTCATTTAATCTGTCATGATTGGTCATTGTCCTGTCACCTCCAGTATAATTCGTCACAATCAGATAAGTTACTAAGTCATTATTTTCATTATCATCTCCTACTACTATATCAACTTCCTTACAAGGTAAGTATTTCATATTTTTATTATATATCATCTCTATACCTAACCTTTTCATAAACTCTTCATAATTTTTCTTTACTTTATATATCTCAATTTCTCTCTTTCTCTCTCTCTCAAAACATTTCTCACCATCATACCAAGCTACACACTCTCTCTCCATATATGCAGGGGACTGTACTACTTTATCACTGCACCACCTGTGAAGTGTACAAAAAAAACCAGGGACCACTTTATTTGTAGACCTTCTGTCTTCCAAATACGCATTGAAGGCACTCTCGTCCTTCCTAAACACACGTGAAGTCTTTACTTCACCCCCTACTACAACATTAAGGGAAAATCTTACCCCCTGCAACCCCTTTATCTGTAAATTCTCTCTATACTTTCTCTCTAATTCATCAACACTTTTTATCACTTCATTATCAAATTCTACTCCCATTATACTTTTATCACCACTCTCAATACTCACACAATTATTTTCTAACACTATATTTTTACTTCTATTATCGTAATGATCACCACTACTTACCTTGTTTTTGTCTATCTCTAAGTTGTCTACTTTGTCAATACTACAATTTTGTCTCTGTATTTCGTTTTCAACTTTTTTTAGTTTCTCGTCTAATTGGTTCAATTTTACGTCTCGTACATTATTTTGTTTTTTCAATTCATTTTCGAGGCTATCAAACTTCTCGTCAATCTCTTTTAACACACTATTTTGTGTTTTAATCAATGCGAACAGGTCTTCTAATGATATTTTATTTTCGGCTACTTTAGGTGTTGAGCTAATGTGTCTTTCCCGTAAAATAGATTCTGTCTCTGAATTTTCTATTTCTATGCTATTGTTATTTTCTGCCATTTTGTATTTTAGTATTTAAATGGTTATTTATCTCTATTTGTATTTGACTACGCAATATACTCAACTCGTATTTAACTATTTACCTCTAACAACATAACCTCTCATTCATTATATATCGTCTTCTGTGTTTCTCCACCTATCTGTTTTATATAAATTAATTTTATACAAAGTCCACTGTGAGGGCGACCAATTGTGAATAAACAAACTTATATTCAATAATGATATTACAATATAAATGTATTTATATTTGTTTTTAACAATACTACCTTTGTCAATAAACTTTAAATACATAAATAAGGTTATCTTACCCATAATAATAATTTATCAAGTCCCAGTGAGGGCGACAATTGTGCATATACAAACTTATAATCACTGTGAGGGCGGCAATTGTGAATACACTCACTCTTATCAATAATATTAGCACATATATTTAGTAAGGTATAGATAACAAATACCATAATTCGGTATTAATGATACTCACCAATTTCATTATTTGCCGGGCTCGTTTTCTTCCTTTATAACTTGTTTTCTACCTAAGGGGTACCAGGGTTCGGGTACAGGAAGATTTTGGAACACAGTTGACGACACAAATGATAACCAGATATTCTTGAAATTAACCATCAAATTTAATTCAATCTAAGGTAGTACACATACAACCATGCGGTCAAAATAGTGACGTCATATGATATGACACAAAACAAAATGGTGGCTAACTTTCCTATCTCTTTTGATTCTCTCTATTTCTTTATCTGTTGAATTAATATCAATGTACACTTTATAGCTGCAGCTTTAAATCATTTATTAATAGTTAATTAGTTACTGCACAAACCAATGCCTTCGGTTTATGTGTTATGGCCATACATTCACGCATTCATTCTCACACATTCAACTTCAGACCCGTACATTCTTTTTTATTATCGATTTGATATTAATGAGCTCATTAACTATAAAAATGACAAAAGGAACTTCTCTGCTTGTTAGGTGGTGGTGTCCATCCGTTGTTGGTGTGAGACTCCCATGGTGATGGTCGGTGTTCGCCTTTAATTCCGCTGAGTTTAATTAGATAGATGTGTGCACTGAATTTACATTTTTTATATATTTATACTGTAAACAAGATGAGCCTTTATTGCTCCACTACTGTTGGTATCATTTTTGTTAGTTGAATTAAAGTATTGTTAAAAGTTATACACACAACGATACATCGCTGTGGCTCCTCTGAAGAATGGCGTTGAAATGAGAGCGAGGCAAGTGTAATTTCTTGCTTGTGTGTGTGTAGTTCTTACGTCATCCCGCTTTGTCTTGCTGGACAACGCCTCGTTGCACACATTGTACTCAGTGCGTCATTGTTCTTAGCGATGACGGACTAGTGTTATAGCCCAATCATAATGCATATTGTGGTACTTCGTCATAAACACCGCCATGGTAGATTTTGCTGTTTTCACGTCCACCGGAGACCTTGGTGTTTTACTCTGGCCGAATTTACGTTGTTCCGTTTTCCAGAGGGACAATGTACCTAACCATTCTGTATGTTTAAAAAAATACATAATAAAACAATGAAAATACCCATAATTCCCATAATTCTGGTACTGGGTCAGTCTGTACTGTTACAATAATATAAATCATTCTTATTGACATACATTACATTCTCATTATTATTGTAATGACTACTTTTGTTAATTATATTGACACAGTAATTAACTAAATTTTTGTCTCCCGTTATTTCATAAAGCCCGTCTACATTGGTGATTTTAGTTCTGTCTCCGTCAGTATTATTGTTTAACATAAGGTACATTCTATCAGCATATTCCTCCACCATATTCATCACAACATCAGGTAAGTGTTTATCATCTACAACAGTATCATCAAAATAATCATGCATCTCTATTTCACAAGGTAAGTCAATTTTCTCTCCTCTCTCAATATCTAAACTCTGCACTAACATTTCATAACCTCTATTAATCTCAAAAATCTCTATCTCTCTCTTTCTCTCTCTCTCATCACAATACCTCTCACAACCCCACTGACCTATTTCATACCACGCAAAGGGCACCACAAATTTACTATACGTCTTGGTTCTTCCAAGAACACCACAAAAAATTAAGGGACCATACGAAGACACCTCGTCTTCCACACAACTACCGGAGGAAACCTTGTCCTCGTAACACCATGGTGAAAACCCTGTTTCACTATATATTTGGGAAAAATCTGCCCTTTGCCCACCTAACCTCTCTTCACACACACTCCCCATTTCATCAACACTTTCTCTGCTCATAACCTTACTCTCTGACACCACTTTTTTAATTATACCACTGTTATCACTCGTTAACTCATCATTATAATTATCATTATTACTCACCTTGTCTACCGCCACCTGTTTTGCATTTAAATTAACGCCATCACTGTTAATACATATATCTCCGTTATTTTCATTTATTTTGCACTTACCTCTATCTGTTCGCCACTCTCCCATTTTCTCAATACTCTGTTCTAATTCGTTAAATTTACTGGCAAATATCTCCTTGGTTCTTTCACAACACTTATTAATTTCATTAATATCGTTTTTAATTCATTATTTTGCTTTTTTAATTCACTGAAATTCCCTTCACATTTTAATTTTTGTTCATGTATTTCGCTTTTCAACTCATGGAATTTAACATTCTGTTCATCGAACTTGCTATTAATTTTATTGAATTTAACGTCAGAATCACTATTTTGTTCATTGAATTTCATATCTAACATTGTTTGTATCATTTTGAACATTTCATAACTATCGTCAGACTTTTTACTTTGGACCGGCGTCGACTGACTCGTTGCGCCTTCCATTAATTTTGACTCTGTCAACTGACTTTCTGTATTACTGTCAGTGAAGCTGACTTCATCATCATTATTTTTGTTATTTTCCCTACTTAATTTTGGGGTTATTTGAATCCCCGAATCATTCGTGACATTTATTTCATTTGTAATATTTAGTTCGTCTATTTTATTGTCCTGACCCACATTTGGAGTCTAATGGACTCATAACAATGCTCATAACAGCTGATTCATCAAAATTAATTATTTCATTTATATCTTTCTTATTACTACCTGCCATTTTTATTAATTTACTGATATAAATTTACTTACATATAAAACATCTTACACTTAACTCAAAATCATTTTGTCACTTATTTAACCTAACAGTGACGTACTATTTTATGTATGCTACGTAATTTGTATGTATTATTGCTTAACCTCCATATCACTTATTTTCGAGTAGACGTGGGCTACACAAATTATGAATTTGTGTAAACTGTCACTGTTCGGTTGTGCCACTGAGAAATTACCGATTATTTGAACTTAATATTTTATAAAACAATACATACAAAATCACAATTCCCTTACCTGTATCGGGCCAGAGTCTTCACGTGAACTCGTACCTACAAGTGATTTGGGGTTGTGTTCTTTAATAAATTACACTCTCAATTTCGGCATTATATAGTTATATTTTATTCAACAATTCTTTTTAAATTTTACTGGCTTTTCATTTATTTATACTCAAAACTATCATTGACCTTTTTAGTTACTTTCCAAAAAATACCAACAAAACATAGTAATTTACTTATTCTGATATCTACTTCAAATATTCTTTATTACTTTTGAGTTGTTTTTTTTTTTCTCGGAGTTATACTCCAAACAATATTTAAGTCAAATACACCTACGACACATACTATCAAAGTTCACTTCCTACTGAATAAAATAATGGTTAACTTAATCTATAACAAAGGCGACCCAGCATTGTACACGCTCACACTCATTCAGTTATTATATTTAAATTTTCCCCCGTTTACTTTAAATTTAGCGCTTTATAAAATTTTCACATAATTATGGCAAGAATTAGGAAGAAAGTGGCACTGTTACTTCTCTGTACTTCCTGGTCAACTACGTGTTGTACTCGGTGGGTTTATTCACTCAACTGTCCGAAAGTAGTTCTCACGTTATTTTTTATTTCACTTTATATTATGAATTTGACCATATTTTAAAACTTTAAAATTACAAACTGAAGTTTTAGGCTGAGAGGCTATATGTTCACCCGGCCGGGGAAAGGTTTCTTCGTTGACTGGGGAGAGAGTGCCCACAAGACTCCACACTATAGCTTGTTGCTGAAAAGGGAAGGCACTGCCTTCAGGCTACGATTTTTTCGTCGTCGTACACGAAGTATGGACTGTCTATGTGCCAAATGAGCTAACGATGTTAAGCGGTGACGATATAAGAGGCTTAGGTGGGTGGAGCCTCTAATTGATTTCCTCCGTCTCCAGAGCACATGGCAAGACAATCTTTCTGCTTCACCATTTTTGTAGCATCGGTTCCGCTTGTTGTGCATAGATGCTGCGCCCGGGTCTGTGTACGCGCACAGTCGTACGTGATAAACATTCAGTTCACAAATAAGTATTGTGTTCTCTGACAACACCCAGTCCAAAAAGTTATGTTAGCGTTCATTGTTTGAATCCAACGCTTTTTCATATGGGACTTGCCATGATGATACAAAATAAATTTAATGAAAAATAAAACCCCCTTTTTGACACATTACAATTTGTACCATCATCATTCATCTTTTCATTAGTGTGACTAATTTATCACACTAATGAGTTTTGTTTTTATTACTGGCTATCTTCAACCGTACTCTTATCAAGTGATTCACTTCTCACAGTTGCTTTTCTGATTGCGAGTAATAGTTCTACGGCTCTTGGAACTGAGTCTCAGGTGATCCGAACATCAAATCCCCAGAAAGATGAATCTCCCACCCAAACACCAATTTTGGTGGAGTCATGCCGGTTGTGTTATGTACTGATGACCTATACACCATTAGGAATAATGGTGTATGTTGGTCCCAGTCTGTTTGGTTCTCATCAGCAACCTTCGACAGATGCTGCTCAAGTGTCCTATTGAACCTCTCAACTATTCCTTCGGACTGAGGATGGAGAGGCATCCTGGTCTTTCGAATTCCAAGTAGACGGCATAATTCTGTAAACACTCATGACTCGAAATAGTCATATGGATTTCAAGAATGGCAACAGAAGTTGCGAACTAACGCCTTCCCCACAGTGGTAACCTCCTGATTTGGAATTCCATAAACCTTTACCCACTTAGTAAAATAGTAACCTATAACCATGATGTAGCAGTTTCCATTGTCAGTAACTGGGAAAGGTCCAGCAATGTCTATGCCAATTCTCTCGAATGGCAGTCCAATGTTATACTGTCTCATTTTACCCCTGCTTCTGGCTTGTGGACCCTTGCTTGTAGCACCATATTTCGCATGTCTGACACCGCTTCTCTACATCATGGCAAAGATGAAACCAATTGAATCGTTTCCGTATATTGTCAGTAGTTTTACTAACACCAAGACAAGGCTGTAAGGTGTAAGGGTGTAAGGCTTTATGTTTTTACTTATAAAAAACTTTGTGTTCCGAGTCATTAATATAATAGTGGTATTTAACCAAGACAACCTCCAGACCAGTGGCAAAGCTAGTAGTTAATGAATAGTAGTAGGCAAAAGTCTTGCCTTAAATTTTTTGCAGAGTGGTTCAACACGAGTTTTCTTGCTTGCAAAATTGTCAACCACTCGGCCTTTGAACACCTGGTCACTCTCATCAGTTCCTTCACAAATTTTTTTTCAATAGCAATGGTACTAAGAGAGTTAAGTCTTTCATTGGTCATCGTATTGTCCAAATAGTTTTTTATTCTTTTCAGAGTACTCATACTCCTTTCCGAAGAACCCGTGGTAACAGGAAACGTTAAAATCAAACAAATAAATGTTGAAACTCCCATGTAGACTGGCTCTAAGTCATAAAGAACTATAAAATGTAAAAGTCTTTGAAGGACCAAATGTTTTCCAGTATCAGAGTATGTTTTTTAATACTATCGCTATTGAAAAAAGGGTATTTATTTATAAGACTATTCAACTTTGTAAGAAATGAAGTGATTTAGAACCAACAACTCAACAAACAGGATACTTTCAAAATCACTGAACCGTACCTCCAGCTCCATAATCAAAGTATCAAGAACATCATAAGTTAACGTTTTCAGCAGTTTCCTGTCACTGTCATCTATATTTACCTGACTGTTTATTTGGTGACATTTGACAGTGCAAGACGAGACAGCATTTTCTGATCTCATGTCCTTGAGGATACCAGTAGATTTCTTTTTTTCAGTGTTGCACAGAATTATATCGCAGATAGTTTTGTATTGCAGTAGAGAAAAGAGATGGTCAGTATAAAGGAATATTTCCAAAAAAAAAAAACAACGTACGAAAATGAAATGTTTTTTTAGTATGTTAAGCAATCCAACAGCAGAATTGTACGAATCACAATCCCATCCTTCATTATTCTCTGTAATGTCCTCAAAAACTTGTCTCAAGTCACCGTAGTGGGAAAAGATGATATGAACTGCTTTGGAATGGAAGTTTCAATGGGTAGTGAATGCTTATGGAAGTTTAAATCCTCTAGATTCTAGAAGCTGTGATCTCTTTAAGGATCTACAAAAAATGTATGAAATGCTGTGAGATTGTGATTGAAGAGCCTAACCGATTTTATTGTTTTAAGCAATGTAGAAATAATTCTCTTGGGCAAGTCTGTTTTACATAGTGCTGAACACCTCCATGCACTATGCCATTCCAGAGGCTTCATCATATGTTTGACAGACTAACTTCTCAATTACACCTCACTTTTGCAAAACATTAACAATTAATTCTGATAAGCCTGGTGCAGTCTTATCTACTGAAACATCATAAAACCCAATGAACTTTTCTATCAGACCCTCTTTTAAACAAAATCTACAAATTATGCTGACTTGAGATCTACTTGAAATTAATGTCCATAATAAGCATTACTGGGCAGAAAATAACTCCATCACACATGTGTTTTAAAATTTGTTAGAAATTATTAAACCTAATTTCACTAAAAACCAAGGCCCTACTTTGTTATAAAATACTTTTAGTGAGGTAATTTTAAAAAAATAGTAATAACTTAATAAATACATTTTTCTTTTACTGAAGGAACCGTAGTCCTAATTATGAAATTAGGAATATTTCTTAATTCATTAAATTCCATTAATGTAAACGCGTGCCAAAAATATTAAAATATATGTTGCTTCCTGAGATGTAAGGTTTTTACAAAATGGCAGCCAGACGGAAAAAAACGTTTCCAGACCTGTGTGTGTATACAATCCTTTTTTCTTATACTCTTGCAAAACATTCGAATCTGTATAGTGAGGACACCTTGTATGTTACACCCTGACATGTGTGTGTGCATGCTTGTGTGTGTGTGTGGTCTTATACAATACAGTATAAACTTTATATTACTTTTAACGTCATGTATTTTTTTAAGAATACCATGTTTTACACTTTACAATTCATGATTATTATTTTAGATAATTACTCTTCCTGTAGTACAAATGTTTCGTCCTTGCTCAGTTACCTGATATTTTATATTGATTTTCTACACTGCTTATTCATTAAATAATATAAACTTACTTCCAATTATAGGTAAAGTAAAGCTCTTTTTTGATAATTGTCATGTTACTTTCATGCATTTAATTGAGTGACACTGTTTCACGTAACTGTTAATACGTCAGTATTTTGCATCATAAGTAAAATACTAACAAAATTGTACAATTATTTGTAAACCTTCACTGAAAATGTTCCCTCTGTGTAGCAGTAAATCGACATCACTGTTTGGAAGAAATATACTTAAAATGCCTTCAATGCGCCAAATGCATATTGCCACACACAAAACCTGGCAACAAAGTAACCCATATAACCAATGCTGCAAATTAAATGTGGGACGGCCATTAATGCTAATAGAGAATTCGAATATGATACATATGTTAATTGTCTGATAATTCTGATTTATTAGATATTTCTGACAATTCTTACTGGGTCACGTCCCAACAACCAATTCCATATGTTAATTATGAATGGAATATATTGGGATCCATACTAACACCTGCTGCAGAGACCATATCGCCCAAATACTACTCAAATACTTATTCGCTACTCTAATAGGTACATTTTCGGTTTCATCTGGTTTTACTAAACTTCTGGCAATTAGTATGCCCTGTGTGCTGACTACCTGGGATTCGAATATTTTCATTTCGAACATGGGGAATGCATGGCTGTATTTTCATTAACTGCTTAACTTCACTTTTAATTTGCTCTTTTATATTTACAATTGACTCTTTTATTGTTTTTGTTCTTTTATAGTCTCCTTACTTCATATATTTCATTTGACATGGCTTCTTCTATGACAAATATTTTTGTAGACACCGCTTCTTCTCACCAGGTATTCTAGTAATTTGGATGTTAAGCTAACCTCGTAATAGGACCAGCTCTGCAGAAGTATGTTCTTACATCTGTTTCTGCATAGCTTCAGAAAAGAGTTAGCAAGAGTGCTTTTTGTCATTCTTCTGCCTCTTCTCTTTCCTGACTGCATTTCTCATCCTGTAATTTTTCTGTCTCTTGTCGTTCTGCTTTTTGTTGTTCCTGTGTTTGCTGTAGCAGAGCTTGGAAAGCTTCCAGCTTCCATCATCAGACTGGTACCCATGTTTAGAGATTAATTACAATGTACAGTACTCTTCTTCGAAGTGTTCTCTGTTTCCACTGTTAGAGGTTCTGTCAGACTTCTGACTCACTGGTTACAACAGTTTTACGGACTGACATGTTTTACAGTGGAAACAAAATACAGACACCAATGAAGTCACAAATTACCAGCTTTAATTAGTCAAATAAAATTTGTAATCAACAAAGTATTCTGATACAATATTTCAAGTTAACTTTGTCCACACACAACAATAATGTCAACTGTTAGAGTTTGCACTAATTATAACACAATAATCACTTAATCCATACTCTACAGCGTCACCAGGTGTAACTCACTAAGCCGGTATTAGACACATATAGATCCCGCAGACGATCTAGAATAATTTTCCATACTCCTGGCCATGTGCCAACATAATTTGCATAGTTACAAGAGCTGGAACAGTAGAGGCTACTGGAGTGCAGCCTTGACCGAGACGCTGTACCTGCTCGTGTAGGCGAGAAATGTGTAGAAATGACGCTCTTGAAAAGTTGAGAGTGTTACGTAATTGTCATAGTACTATTTAAATATACTTGTTCCTCTCATACACTTACAGAAACAAGCGATTCCATTTGCTCTTAATTAAATGAAAACATCAATTAATTTTAGTCTGTATGCACTGCACTGATAATTTTTAGAATTAAATTTCAGTGAAATTCAATGCTTGTAGGAACATGTTTATTGCCCAAGACTTTATCAGCAACAGCAGTATGTTTCAACGAACAGTGGAAAAAAATAAAAGAGTAGAGAAAAATAGTTCTAAGCCATTTAGCCATAATAATTTTTACCTTATTATTGGGTGACTATTGTAAGAAACTGCTCTGATGGCTATTTTTAAGTTACCAGGAGAACAGCTTTTTCAAGTGCCTTGCATCTATAAGGAAGTTTAGGTCTATAGGGCCTAAGGAATAGCCTCTTTCTTCTTCAAATTTTGATTTTTTTTTTTTCAACTATAGAATCGGTTGTGAAAGTGTATTTCTGTCCTCTGTTACAAATGGGTTTGTTGATGGCTTTGAAGTTTAATGGTTTGGAATGGTAGGTTTTATTTGAGTTGGCATATTCATTAGACTTACAAAATTTGGATGTTATCTATGGATGTATGGAGGGTTTCAAAAGTTTGACGAGATGAATTGTTTAATCCAGCCTCCTTGAGAAGAAGCTTGTATTTTAGTAGGGAAGCACCTGCTTGTTTTTTGTATTTGTAAATGAATTCTCAACCTTCTTGTACATCTCTGAAGATTTGTCGCTAGTATTGTCTTCACAGTTTCACAAATTAACATTAGGTTATTGTTCTGTACTGTTTCAAGTTGATCCAGACTAGCTTTGTTGGCTGTAGTGTAACTTTGTTGCCATACTTGAATACTTGTTTGGTGCAGATGTTATAGGTGCCATTTAATGTATATATGTATTTCTCCCCCTTCACCACTGAACACCCTGATTGTTTCAGTGGAGTTTGTTGTCATGAACTAGATTCAGACATTTTGTACTGACATGCTTTTGTAGTATTTTATTATCAATTCAGGATAAAGCTGAATGACGTCTTGTGAGAAAAATTTCAACATTCTGATACTCATGTTGTTCTCATTGTTTACGCGCGGTGTGCTCTAGAGCAAGGTTCATAGTTTTTCTTTGTTGTAATTAATACATGTAATATTAAAACACCTGAACAAACAATGAACACCAATATGAAATTACAGAACATAAACAATTTACAGAAAATAAAAAACTATAAAAATCAATTATTTAGACCAATACAACCAGATTCAATAACTAACTACAATATGCAGTGTACAAAAAAAAGAATCCACCAGCACTATTACCCCAGGTAAAATAATGTTTGATTTGGAAAAAATTGATTACAAGTTTTTATTGCTTGAATACATTGAAAATGATGTACTTTAGGTTGTGAAGAGAAAGCAGTAGCCTCTCCACAACTCCATTTCACCTATACATAGTTAATCCCTGATTTACTGAATATTGTGGTAATTTAAGGCTGTGGTAACCAATCTGTTCAGGAGAATGGTCAACAGACAGCTACGAGATGGAGATCTTTTTAAGGCAGACTAGGGGTACTGTGAATCCTGACCTGGCTGGATCCTGCACATTGGCAGCAGACTTGGGATTAACTATTAAAAAATTAATGATTAAATTAATTGTTTAAAAAACTGGATAACTTTTAGCTTAATTATTAAATTTTAAAATGGTCAACTTTAATCATTAATTGTTAAATTTTTTGTTAACGATTAAAAAATTAACGAGTTAATTTTTTTGGCTGCCCAATAAGTAGAGTAGCTAAAATAGTTGTTGAAATCAATGTTGGAGAAAGTTTGTTCTAGGTATTCCTAATCCTTTGACAGACACTAGACTGGTTTTCCCCTTTGTCAACGTCCGAATGGCAAGGATGGTTTTCTGTCTGTTGTTGAATTATTTACATAAAAACCCCAGACAAGTAGACAACAAACAACTTCTGTTTTGACATCTGAATGTTGACACTGTTTTACCAATACAGTGTTGGTAACATACATTTTAATAACATGTTGAAATCTAAAACAAAATTGAGTTGCATGCGCTGAATATTGCATGTGTTTATTTGAAGAACCAGCAACATTCATCTGCTGTTGGGTGAGCGCGACATAAATGTTACCAATGATTGGCTAGCTCAAAGAACACCAAATTCCACTCCTACTACCCAGATATCACAAAGGAGGTTAATTTAAACAGATCTTCAATTTCACCAATTTATTGTTCACTGACTATTCTTATGTGCTTGTCATCATTTTTATATTAATGCAGTCAGCATACTGGTAATTATTATTGTGTTTCTACAGTTGGTGTTAATTGTTTTGTAAATAGAGTAGTTTTTTGTTACATATTTTTGTTTTTCACTAATTTATTTTTGTTCTGCATCATTTATTATTTTTATATTAATATGGCATCTTCACCTTGGCAGAAAATTTTTAGATTTTATGAACATACTCAGAAAGTGGACGATCTCAACTTAACTTCCAAGTGCTTGATATATGTGCCCAAGGACAAACATACTAAAACATCGCGGACTTCAGTGTCTAATTTGAGGACACACAAAGGTAAGCAGATTAAGAGATTGTAAAAGTAATCAATAGAGTAATCTAATTATTCTCTGTTCTATTAAGTCATTTAATACTACATTGCCCTGCAGGCACAATAGAATATCAGTAGTTAGTACTGTGAACTGAATATGCAATAGACATTTGTATATTTCATTACCTGCTGCAATTTAAAATAATGTTAATATAATTTAATGATTAAAATAAAAATCATCTATGATTTTTTATTATTTAATTATTAATGACTGAATTTTTTAATGCTAAATATTTTAAGTCATTTTTCTGCATTAGAAATTTTAATAAATTTTTTAAAAAAGCTTAATTTGTGGATTTATTTAACGATTTTAATTATTTTAACAGCCAAAGCAGCTTCCTCAATAAAACAACAAAAAAACATAAATTTTAGACAGTTAATTTGATTTTAACTTTAATCAGTTACCTTTTGCATGCTTTAACTTTAACTTAGTTAATTTTGGGGGGGCGCTAACTTTAATTTTAATCAGTTAAAAATGTTTATTAACTTTTCCAAGTCTGATTAGCAGTAGAGTGTGATCCATAATAAGAATACACTGCGAGAAGCTTCAACTAATGCAAATGGGTAGAGAACACTCATTGTCTGGAGTGAAAACCATTCTCTATGGGAAGGACAGCCTAAATTCAAAGTCCTGATCTTCTAGGTTGGAGCTGAGCTTAAGGTAATCACCCTCATTTCAGAAAACCTTATTGTTGTCAAGACTGTTGCAGAATAAATCAGTGCAATGAATGAACCATATGATTTGGTTATGAAGATAAGATCTTGAAGCACTCATGCACTATTACAGGCAGGAATGAAGAATGCATACTGTGACATTGTTTTGCCTGTAGTAAACCTACACTTGGCGAACTCAACTGGCTGGCCATTGTCACAAAACCAGTGTTTGTAGTCAGTCATTCAAGATTATCTGTGTGGCGTAATGTTGATGGGAAATTACTGTAATGTTCTACACCTGTCCGGCAATCTGTACACAACTCCAGAACATTGTTTATCCTACTGCTTACGTGTCATGTAAGTATTATGCACGTTACCTACAGGCATAAGAATAGTAATATTAGTCAATATGTGGTAAACCCTAATTCATGGATTTTTAGGGAACTTCATTTGTATCATTCAGCAACTGTGGCTGTTCAGAGTTAACAGTTAAGAAAAAAAAGTGTTTATAGGAAAGTAAAACATCTCATGAGCTAGTCAGTATTGTAATTAATTACAAAATAGTTTAAATTGCAGATTATAATCTGTATGACGCGTATAAGGGTACACCAAAAATAATCTTCCATATTCAGTTTTGCGAAGTAACTAGTCTAAGAGCACATGGAATCTAGAATTGTTAGAAATGAGATTTGCCTCTACTGTGACATTTAATTTGGTCTCTGCATAAGTAGTCACAAAATGTTTATATTCTTTGGGTGTTTGAGTAGAGTTGCATGCCATTTTTAGGTGGTGAAGTGCTGAAGACATGTTTGTCTGCCAAACCTGATTCCCAGATCCCTGCACAAGGTCAATGGTTACCCTGTCATTTCACATGAGGTGATAGTGAGCCTGTAACTTACATCATGTATAATACCAAATTATGATATAGGTACTGTCTTTGTGTAGTATATTGGCGTTTTTCTTAGCTGAATTCTAACATTACATAAAGCTTTTACGTACACCAAAACATACATTGTTTGTTGATGTGTAGACTCAGCTTTTGAGAATTAGATCATGTATACACCAGATGAGAGATTAACAATAGGTGCCAATAGGCTTGTGATAATCATTGTTTATAAAGTATCTTGTGACAGTACAAAAAAGCCTGATATAAAAATATGGTATGCGAGGTAACAAACTATTGTATTCCGATGTTTTAAAGTCATTTCTATGGGTTACATAATTTCCCTTTGTTTTGCCGGCAACGACGTAGTTCCGAGACGACAAAATAATCTCAAGGACAGCAGTGGACGTGCAGCTAAAAAGACTTATAATGGTTACCGCCACTAAGAAAGGCGCTTCATATTCATGTTTCATTGGCCAACAGCTCGAAACGTCATTAAAACCACTATGACGTTATGAAAATACGTAACAAACAAAGCTATTATATAACCAGAGACAAAAGAACGATGACGTGTACTCACTCACACATACGTAGAATTTGCATAATTCTCGCCCCCGTCGACACACAACAGCAGCAACAGTAACAACTTGTTACAGGCCGCCGGCAATTTATACCGGCAAAGTGTTTTAAAACAGTACAAAATGTAGTTAAAATATCATTATGTGATAATTAGAAGTGAGCCAAACAGTGAGCAGTAATTGTTTTCAAAATTATGCAGTAGAGTCAGTGATAATATCAAAAAACGTAACCAAACCAACTTAAGGCCTCAACATGTGAAACCTCTTCTAGAACTTCTAGTCTACAGATACAGGGAAGTGCAAAACAAATTTTACTAAAGAGCTCGTTAACCCTATAATTAAATATGTGTACACGATAGTAATTTGAATTTATAGGAATGAACGAGTGAGAGAAAGCGGGGCGTGTTTTTTAATGTCGACATCCGAACGGGGTGTTGGTTTGCGTTTGCGTTCAGCCAAGATAATCAAAACCAGTTAATAGCAAAGCAGCTGCTAAATTAAAATATGATATTTGTTAGATTAATGATTAACAAGATATAAAGAAGTTCATGATGAAGACGAGCCAACTTTAATGGCCGCCATGTTGATTTTGTCCGGTGTACACGCTTATAGCATTTATGGAATAAAACAATATTCATGATTAATGTTTATACGGAACGTATTCTCATTTCAATGCCTGTCTCTGCCGGCATTCACGCTGAGCAGAATCCTGGATCCCTTAGGTAATAAAAATTCATGTAACGAGATTGAAATAAGCAGATGCTATAATTATGGTGGATACCATAATTATGATACCATAATTGTGGTAGACGCGACACACGTGCTTTATTCGATTAAGGTAAACAAACCCAAATACAAGTTGTTAGATAGTTCATATGACAAATACATTTATATTTATTTAAAATGAAAAAAAAATAATAACAAATGACGCCCTCACTGGGACATAATAATTGTGAGTAATTACAAATGGGCCCGAACTGGTGACTATATAAAATACATTAATAGATTTTATATAATAAGCCTGAATTGCGGCAGAGTGGACATAGAAAGTGAGAATACGCTTGTAAAGTAGAAGATAACGATAAGATAAAGCGACAAACCATTAACAAATTTCATAATGGCAGAGAGTAAAGAAAATAATTCTTTATTGAACACAATTGATAGTATAAATAATAGTCAAATAAGCATGACGGAATCAGTAGTTATGAGTGAAGAAATAGTGCACTCAACACCAATCCCAAATAATAGGGCTGAGAATAATGAAATTATGAAAATGATGCAAATGCTTTTCAATACACAGAACAATAATTTTAATATAAAATGTGAAGAATTAAAAAACGAAATCGAAAAACAAAATTTTAATTTTGATAAACGAGTTGATGAAATGCACGCACGTTTCGATAAAACGGAAGAGAAAATAGTTGCATTAGTTAATGAGAAGTTGGATAGACAAAAGAATAAAGTAGATGAAAATTACGAGAGTAAAATGGGGGTAGAGAATAGTAGAGAATCAGATAAATTGAATGAAAATAAAGACAAGGTAAGTGGGGTAGAAAATTACGATAAAATAAATAAAGATATAGTAATAGGTGATAATAGTGTGGAGGTTGGTAGTATAAATGAAATTTTATGGGGAATTGAATATAATGATAATGGAATGATAGTGTGTGTTGAAGGGTTAAAGAGAGAGAGATGGTATGATAAAGAGAAATATATTGAGAGAGAGAAATGTTGTTGGGAGAGTTATTATGAGAGATGTTTTAAGAGAGAGAGATGGTATGATAGTGAGAGATATTGTGAGAGAAAGAGGGAGGTAGAAATTTTTAAGATAAGCAGAGATTATGAAGAGTTTAAGGGAAGGTTAGGAGTAGAGATGATATATAATAAAAATAATAAGTACTTACCTTGTAATGAAGCGGATATAGCAGTCGTAGGAGATGATAATGAAAATAATGACTTTATAACATACCTAGTGGTGACGAATTATACTGGAGGTGACAGGACAATGACCAATCATGACAGATTAAATGAGTTTGTGGAAAATAATGAAAATTTGAATGGTAGATGCATTTATGATGTTAATGTAAGAGATTCAATAATAAGCAATGTATATAGATATAAGATAAGATTATTATTTGACGATATGGGGTAGTTGTGTATTGTTTATTGTGTTATGAACATTTAATTGTGTGGACAGTGTTTTTAAAAATGGACTGATCAGGACTGATTATGGTAAATGATTTAATGATTATGTGAATTGTATATTTTTGTGTATTGATGTCTATGTATTTGTGTAATTTTGCTATTGTGTATTCTATGTATGTTTTGCGTGTAAACTATTGTAGAATTTTAAATAAGTAAAAGAAGTTTAATAATGATTTTGAAAGGATATTAGGGAATTTAGATTTTAAAGGGTTAGTAGATGATTATATATTTGGGTATTGAGAAGTATTGTTGTTAGCAGATAAGTGATGAATTTCTAATGGTATATTAATGTTGAAATGTTGTAAAAGAGTTTGGGAATAAGGATAAATCAGGGCATTGGAGTTAGTTGAATAAAGTTATTGGGAGTTAGGAAAAATAAAGTGCTGAGATGCTGATAATATATAAAGAGGTGTTAGATATTTTAGGGACACAGTAGGTAGCGATTATATGTAGAGGTGAGTAATGTGCATGGTAATTTTATAGTTGTTGATGGTGATATTTTGTAATAAGGGTAGTGGTGTAGGGAGTCCAACGAGAGATGTTGAGACGGGAAGGGACCGTTTAGCGCCGGAAAGGGTTATCTGAAAGGGTCAGGAACCGATAAGGGAATGAGTTGGTTAGAGTTCGAGTACACACATACTAGTACAAAAATGAGCGGTGCCAGAGGTTTTTTAATGGGATTTGTGAAGGGGGTTGTTATTGAGATATTGGTGTCATATTATATGTAAATGGTTAGAAGCGGTTGTTAGTGGAAAAAAGAGGTGAGTAAGGTTAGGTTGACAAATACCAAAATAAGATAGAGAAAAAATGAATAATAGAGAGTCATCCAAACTAGTTAAGGATAAAAAGGTTAGAAAAGAAAATTCATGGTAGGAAGGTGAGGTAACGGAAAGGTAATGATAAATGTGAAATTTTGTATAGAATCTAAATGAATGTTAAATATTAAAAGTTGAATAGAGAATTGTTGATAGGAAAAATGTTATAAAATTTTGCTACAAGTTATGTAAATTGTTTATTTGTGAATTGTTCAATGTTAGTGTTTAATGCTTATGATGTACAATGTTTTATTGTGTTTTATTATGTTGATAATAGTGTGTGGATAGGGGGTTACTACCAAGATAGTAACGATTATAAGATTAAAATTTTGTAAAGTTTGTCCATTCTCTAGAAATGATTCTGTTATAAAGAAGGTTAAATGTAAGAAAAAGTAATAAAGGAATTATAAAACTTTTAAGTTGTCTGCCATGATATAGATATTGTAAGATTATAAGAAGTAAATTATTAGGGTTAATGGTTGTTGCTAAAGCAGTTAAATGAATTGTTTCTCTAGTTTAAGAGCAATTGTTTCATGTGATTAAGAGTGTGAAGATAGTTGATAGAAGTCAGAAGGGTGTACCAGATACCGGAGTGTTAAAAGGAGAAGTAATTTACTATCTTAATTCTTGATATACATTGTTTGAAGTTTGTAGAATTAGGCAAACCAATGCCCCAAAACGCAAACCAACGTGCTAAGAGGAAACATATCAGTTATGGATATGGATATAAGGAAAGCCACTATTTAAAAAAAAAAATTTTGTATTGAATGTTTCAGAGTTTTATGGTGTGGTGACCGCGGTCCTGAGCTGGCCGGTGTGTCAGAACAGGAGCGTAAAGTGCCTCATGGCCTTATGGTGTAGGGATCTCTCTGGAGAAGTCCAGTAAGGTCAGAAGGTGCGAACCTCATCATGGGACCAAGGGTAAGTGGTTGAATTTATATTTTTTTTTTGTAACACTACAGGGGGTTGTGGCTCCATATCTGAGCTGATCCTTTTAGAGAAGTGTGAATGAGTCAATGAAAGTTTTTGTGTCTCGACACAAAACCTTTCATTGAGGGGGTTTTGTGACAGTACAAAAAAGCCTGATATAAAAATATGGTATGCGAGGTAACAAACTATTGTATTCCGATGTTTTAAAGTCATTTCTATGGGTTACATAATTTCCCATTGTTTTGCCGGCAACGACGTAGTTCCGAGACGACAAAATAATCTCAAGGACAGCAGTGGACATGCAGCTAAAAAGACTTATAATGGTTACCGCCACTAAGAAAGGCGCTTCATATTCATGTTTCATTGGCCAACAGCTCGAAACGTCATTAAAACAACTATGACGTTATGAAAATACGTAACAAACAAAGCTATTATATAACCAGAGACAAAAGAACGATGACGTGTGCTCACTCACACATACGTAGAATTTGCATAATTCTCGCCCCAGTCGACACACAACAGCAGCAACAGTAACAACTTGTTACAGGCCGCCGGCAATTTATACCGGCAAAGTGTTTTAAAACAGTACAAAATGTAGTTAAAATATTATTATGTGATAATTAGAAGTGAGCCAAACAGTGAGCAGTAATTGTTTTCAAAATTATGCAGTAGAGTCAGTGATAATATCAAAAAACGTAACCAAACCAACTTAAGGCCTCAACATGTGAAACCTCTTCTAGAACTTCTAGTCTACAGATACAGGGAAGTGCAAAACAAATTTTACTAAAGAGCTCGTTAACCCTATAATTAAATGTGTACACGATAGTAATTTGAATTTATAGGAATGAATGAGTGAGAGAAAGCGGGGCGTGTTTTTTAATGTCGACATCCGAACGGGGTGTTGGTTTGCGTTTGCGTTCAGCCAAGATAATCAAAACCAGTTAATAGCAAAGCAGCTGCTAAATTAAAATATGATATTTGTTAGATTAATGATTAACAAGATATAAAGAAGTTCATGATGAAGACGAGCCAACTTTAATGGCCGCCATGTTGATTTTGTCCGGTGTACACGCTTATAGCATTTATGGAATAAAACAATATTCATGATTAATGTTTATACGGAACGTATTCTCATTTCAATGCCTGTCTCTGCCGGCATTCACGCTGAGCAGAATCCTGGATCCCTTAGGTAATAAAAATTCATGTAACGAGATTGAAATAAGCAGATGCTATAATTATGGTGCTATAATGATACCATAATTGTGGTAGACGCGACACACGTGCTTTATTCGATTAAGGTAAACAAACCCAAATACAAGTTGTTAGATAGTTCATATGACAAATACATTTATATTTATTTAAAATGAAAAAGTGAGTAATTACAAATGCCGCCCAGAACTAGGGACATAATTATGAGTAATTACAATCTGTAGAGAAATTTGGAGTAATAACATTTCAACTAAAATGCAGTGAAGTGTTTGTGTTGTCTGCTTTCTCTTGTGTCTAATGCTTGTTTTGTCTTTACAAAACATTTACGTATACAGTGAAACTCAAGTCGACTGAGGCATAAGTGTATCTCCACTTTCCAAACACATTTACAGGCCGTCCAGTAGCTGTTCGCAAGCTGCAAGAGCACCAGATTGGCTTGAGATTTTTAACCACATCGATCTGCACAATGGAAACTGTTGCACCTGTGTCAACTTAATCGAGGTTGGCCTTTCTTGAACGAATCCGATAAACACCAAGCTTCCACTACTTTTCTGAAGTGTAGAAATTGCATATTGTCTAGGGGCTTCATTCCTCCAGTTAGTCAGCACACGCCCTGTTGTACCGACTACTGCCCGTTTCCTTGCTGCTGAACTCTAAGGCGAGGCGCCCACAGACGTGGTGTGGCGGAGGCGAGACGTCGCTGGGATAAATAACACTGGTTAGTAAATAGACTAACGCCAAAAGAAGTGGCGTGGCGGAGACGTGGCGGCTGCACCTCTTCACATCCGCCACTCGATTACATCGTGTTCTATTTTCGCCACGTCCACGTCCGTTTCTGTACTGTTTTCAGAGTGATTCGCAAAACAGACTGAGAATTAATACTCACATATTAATATATGATTATAAATAATTATAATCATGAATAACAATAAAGTGTGCGACGACCAGGATTTCAATATTAATTTTATGCAACTCGTTGAGCAGCATCCGTGCTTATATGACCACACCTCGCCGGATTACCACCGTACCAGAGCCCAAGATCAAGCTTGGATTGCAATAGCAAATGAAATCAAGGAGAATGGTAGATTCATTGCAGTGCCTGATTGCAAGATAAAGTGGAAAAACCTGCGAGGAAGATACATAAAACACCTACGAGAATATACGCCGTCAGGTACTGTAAATAAGAAGCGATACTAGTTGGCCGAATTTATGGGTTTTCTTGAGCCATTTACAAAATCCCGCCAAACGAAAAGTAACGTAAGTCAGGCAAACGACGAAAGAGTGAGAGAAGAGATCTTACACGAAACGGAATCTTTTAAGGATGAGGATCCTCCCCAGATTCAAATGGAACGTCAATCTGTAGCACCATTTCATCAGGAAGAAAAAGAAGAAGAACGCCGTTCAAAACAAATAAATCGTGCCTCTTCGCAACTCCCAAAAAACAAATATCGAAAAGTGTCTGATCAATTACTGTCGCTACAAGACGTCAACAGATCAGCAGTGGAAAATTTTTCTGCAAAAACAGACAGTGCGAAAATATGATGATGCAGACTATTCATTTTTAATGAGCGTATTACCGAATATGAGAAAAATGACGGAGGACCAAAGCGACGTTTCAAAATCGGAATTTTAACTATGGCAGGAAATATATTAGGTGAAAAATCACCAGCAAATGTTTCATATGAAGACTTCTCGCCAGGTTCGTCAACTTCGCATGCTTCCGGTTAAAAACAATATCAACCGGGTAATACAGTCACTCATCGCACACTCCATATTACTACTGAGCAAGGAAATGTAACACTTACTGATGCATTGCATACCTTAAATGATGGTTGGGTCGGTTAAATGATGGTTGGATATTACAAGAATGTGTTGCATACAAACTTAAACCATTTAAAAATATTCTTTATGTGAACATGTTCTGCAATTTATTTTGAACAATCTGTAGGCTATACCGTAAAAAAAAATTCGTATTTTCTTCTATCAAAATTATAATAATTGTGTGTACCTATGTATTCTTGTTACATCCCACATCTTGAAATGACTAATTTATAACGAAATAATTAATAAGATTTAACTTACACAGTGATAAATTTACAAACACTGTACTTTCAGGGAATGCGTTTCCAAGGATGGTTTCGTATCATCAACACTTGCTACCGTTTGGAACCACACACCACATGCAGCTTTTGGTACCACAAACGGTATAAAAAGTGCTAATGATACGAGGCCATCCTCGTGAATTGCGTCCACTTTAAGTACAGTGTTCTTATAGTTACCTTTCTGTAACGTTAAATTTTATTAATTATCTTGTTATGAGTATTATGCACTTTCATTCCTGAAACGGACGCATTGAATTGTGGTTTACTATCATTCAAATAAATAGTTATTAGTTCTTCCGTGAATCATTGGCACTAAAATATAAAACGCACAGTACAAAAACATAGTTCAGTATTTGAAACGATATAAAAAAATGTGTGTGCTGTTAAATACTTTATGTAGATAATGTTGATGTTATTTTGTGGTAGTTTTTGAGTAAGCATTAGAAATAACTGAAAATGTGTCCACTTCAGGTACAACATTAATGTTATTTGTTATAGATTTCTGACAACTTAATGCAATTAAAATACGTTCTTCAGGCGTTATAGAAAGTCTCCAGTTCGTATCCTTTTTACTAATTTCTGGACGTACCTTTCTACTAAAACACTCTATGTTTCCCTCTTCATTCTATAAAATGATTTGAACTTCTCATCGTACAAGTTCAAGTCCTTAAACACATTAAACGCACCGCAATCTTTCTTCTTCCGCCAATATGGATGTATCCAAAATCGCCTTCTTTTATGAAATGCTTTGTTTAAAATATTTACATTTGCCAAATGGACAAGCGCTAAAACATCTTCGTCATCGGAGGACGACATTTACGACTAATGTGACAGCAACAGCCGCCTACCCTGTTGGCGTTAAGACACGTCACCGCCACGTCGCTTTAAAATTGTCGCCACCCGTCCGTCGGTCGCCACTGCCACGTTGCCGCCACTTTGTATTTTGCCACCTCTGTGGGCGCCTGGCCTAACATGACAATCTCATTGAAGATGTCCAGGTTTCCCACATCTATAACACTTCGGTCTTCCATCCTTTCTTGCTTTATTCTGTGGTGCCACTCGTTGGGTCTCTGTTCCTTGCTCTTCTTCTTCACATCAATGCTGTCGCGATCTTTTAGCGCACACTTTATGACTTGCCCAACCAGACGCTGACTTTGCGGCCTCAAATTGCAAAGCATGTACCAGGGCGTCCACACTGTTCTGGTGTCTTGCCATTCGTAACATTTGCTGTAGTTCATTATCTCAGACACCGTCAGTAAATGGCTGCATCGCAAACCTCGTTCGAAAATCTTCTGGCACTTCAGGATAAGCCAGTCTAATTAGTCTGTCGATACTTGCTTCAAACTCTTGAAGGCTCTCCCCGGAATTCCGTTGCCTTGCTCTCAACTGAGTGCAGTACACATCTCGCAAATGTTTATCACCATACCATAATTCTAGAGCTTTTATCAATTCGGCATAGGTGTTCTGGCTGTCAGGTGGCACTTTCTGTAATAGCTCTGCGGCAGGTCCTTTTAAAGCGAGAACAAATGAAACTGCCTTGTCTTTCTCTGTCCAATTATTTGCATATGCAGCAGCTCCAAATTGGTGTAGATACATCACCCAGTGACTGCTTCCATCAAAGGTTGGAGCTTTGACATGAACTGCTCCAGCTGGAGGCGAAGTGACTTTCTCTGTTGTCTTATTTTCTGTCTTTATGATTGGTTCAGTCTGTTCAGAAATTTGTTTTGGTTGTGTCTTCATGAACTGCTCACCTTCATTTTTAATTTGTTCTCTTATGTTTGTAGTTGAGTCTTCCACTGCAGATATTTTTTCTGACACAGTTTTTTCTATATTTGATACGGATTTTTCAACTGTAGACAATCTTACCTCTTGACCATTCAGACCACAGCGTAATTCTCCTAAGTCACCACGTAGACCAGAGCATATTCCCAACTCTGCAGTAGTATGTTCTTGCAGTTGTTTTTTCCATAGCTTTAAAAAAGAGCTTCCGCTTACTGCTTATGTTCTTCTTTTTGTCGTTCTTCAGATTCCAAAATTAGTGCTTTCTGCCGTTCTTGAGTTTCTTCTCTTTTCTGCCTGTGTTTTTTATCCTGTCGTTTTCTGCTTCTTCCGCCTCCTGTAGGCGTATTTTCTCTGCTTCCTCTACATCCTGTCATCATTGTTCCTCTGTCTGCAACAGCAGCGCCTGGAAATTTTCCATCATCTGACTGGCATCCATTGTTAACGGTTCTGTCGCACTTCTGACCACTGTTACGATGGTCTACTGTTCGTCGTATGGTCCAGTGGAAAACAAAATACAAGACACCAATTAAGTCACTAATCACCAGCTTTAATTATCACAATTATACAGATTGTAATCAACAAGATAGTCTGTTACAACAAATCAAATAAAAAAAATTGTTCACATGCAATGAAAACATCAACTAATACAGTCCCGCACAATTATAAAACACTTCGCCACAATACTTCGAACCGCACTGGAAAAATCGCTACTAAAACTCATTTGACCGTTGCTGAATGGCTGTATTTATACCCCGCTGATTTCCAGAATAATCTGTCACTTTAGATGACTTGTTAAACAAACAGGCACTCTTTTAAGAATCCACTAAAATCAGTGTCCTTGAAACACTGCACTGACCGGTATGGTCTGGTATAGACTCGATAGTTGATGCATAATTGTCTTTCACCGCAAAGCAGCAGCAATATGCACACGCACGCACACACACACACACATTACAGCTGGAATAGTCGAGACATGTGTAGAACGTTCCGTATTATGCAACACTTTTTCCGCATTATGTAACAATATGTTATCAGACAAAACAAGCGAACCTGCCTCGAGGTAATCAAGGTGCTGCCCAGATGTGGCTGGCAATGTTACATTTGAGTGGATTGAGTGAGTATATGTGGACAAACTGTTGAGAGTTTGTGTATGCTCAAGTATCTACATATCTGCTTCACACATTATTTTACTAATTTTAAATTCTACTTGAGACAGGATGTGGAGAGATTTTGGTATGTAGGCCAACATCTGTACTGTATCATACACAAACAGTGGTGGTGATATAAAAAACTGGCTGTATTCTTAGGCAATTTGCTTTAATGTCAAGTAAATCACTTCTGTTATTAACGTCACACTCCATGAGAAACTGCCATTTTGTGATAAACTGTAAATATTTGTCAGTAGTTCAAGAAATCTTTGTTTCCGATACTTAAACTGTCAGGGCAAAATTATTCACTCGTTTTAGACAAGCAAAGATAGAATGCATGTTAAGTTTATACTTTTAATAAGTTTGTGAAAATGAATCCTGTAAAACGTGTGCGTTCATTTACTGCCAGCAAGAAATTAAAAGTTATTCGCAACACTAAGTTAATCAGCAACAGGCCATAAATGTGACATTTCACTATATGTTTCAGTGTGTTACAAATTCAAACTATTATACCATTTTAGTACACTTTTATACTAAAAGTAACTGTATAATAATAGTAAACTTTTATACTACTATATATTTATACTTCCAATATACTTCAGGGTTCACACTGAAATTTTGAATTTGATTTCCCTGACTTTCCAAATCCGCAAATTTTCCCTGACCAGCGTATGCGTTATTTTTTGCGTACAATACCAATTTTTCAATATATAAATTACCTATTAAACATTATTGTAGCCTATTTACTCAGTTTAAAATATTAGTGTTTAGTGAAATTTATTTTTATTTGTAAGCATGAAACATTCATACATTATCTTATTGAAAATTTACTTTAGCATGCTTAACATTATAATCGTCCATCATCATGGATGAATTTAAATAAATAGGCCTATTTATTTTTTTAGTAATTGGCCTCCACCTTCCCCATAGCCGTCCAACGCACTCCTTTTTATTTTTTCCAAAAAGTAAACAATTGTATTTATATACAAAAAACAATAAAATTAATTAGCTTATATTAAAAAATTACAATAAATGTACATTATTAGGTTAAAATATCACAAAAAACTGCATAAAAAAATCTAAAGGAAACATACAAAGCAACAAAGAGATTGTATTATTCTTTAAAACTAGAACACTCTTTGATACAGGTAACCTAAAATTCCATACCTAATTTTAATAGATACATGAATACAAATTTAATTATCATAGCCTAGGTAAATAAAGTCAACCGTGATCATAAAAGTTCTAAATGGGGAGATTTAGCCTAACTTTTTCTTCTCAAGAATCTGAATTTTTGATTTTATATTGTCTTCTTCTTTCAAAGCTTGCAGTTTTAACATCTTTCTCTGCTCTTCAAGTTTCTTGATCTCTATAGATAATTTTCTTTTTTCAACCTTTTTCTTCTCTTCTTCTTTTTGGTTCTGTTTTGACTCTTTGAGATGTTCTTCATATCTCCTATGGGCAGCTCTTATATTTGTCAACATTGTTTGAATGATAGGAACTTTAAGAATACTTTCATGATATCTTATAGCATTTTCCACTGTTCTTTGAGCAAAAAGACTATGTTCTTGCAAATTCTCCACTAATAATGTTTTATTTACAGAAAACCCTCCTTCTACTGTTGCATTTCCATGCGAAAATATCAGTCCTAATTTAATAATTTGCCACAATTCTGAATAACATTGATTCCCAAGTAAAAAGAAGAAGAAAAATCATCAAGTCTCTTGGAAGGACAATCACCATCCAAAAATATTTTGAATTGTAATTGAAGGGTAGAATGAGCTTCATTGCAAAGTCAAGTGTATTGTGTTTTTGCTTTCTCAGCAACAGAATCTGTGATTCGGTTATTGGTGTACAATGCCTCAAGCAATACACCAAATCTTTGTTTCCCTAGTTCTGGCTGATGAAAAATTATACTAGGATCCAATGATGAGAGCCCTTGGACAGGCTTGTACTTCAGAGGACTTCTTTCTAATATCTTTTCTGTCATTTTGACTAGCACAGTCTGGCATTCAAGTTTGAATTTTAGGATATCACTTTCGTTTGAAGTGGCTTCTTTGAGAAGTTTTTTTGTATGAAATCCGAGATCAATACTTTTTACATCACACAAATTTTCTTTGTCATGTAAATCTAATGAAAAAAGCTTAGTTGTTGTAGTAGGCATTTTACTGGATTTAAGAAAGCTCTCCATCAAATTTTGTGCGAGACTTTGCAAATCTGTGAACAGGAATGGACCAAGTGGGTCTGAGGTTTGGAACTTTCGTAAAAATGGTTCACATTCCAAGGAAAGCATTTTTAAAAAAGCCAGTTTGTATTTCAGAAATATATCTTTGGTTTGAACAGAAACATTTTTTAATGGTTTTGTATTGAGATATTTTCGGCTGTCAACAAATTTCTTTATATCATCAAAAGTACTTAAAACTCTGTCAATAGAAGGCACATTTTCAAGCCATCTAGCTGTACAGTGTTTTAAAGGAAAAATAGATTTTCCAGTAAGTTTAATGAACTCAGCATGGCGGGCTGGTGAATCATTAAAGATGTAATAAACATCTCGCAAAAAGCTATCCACTTCCCACTTTGCCGTCTTTATGAAAAAACATGTCCCTGACTTTCTGAAAAATATACTTAATTTCCCTGACTTTCTGAAAAATATACTTAATTTCCCTGACTTTCGGCATATCTTAAAATGTTTCCCTGACTTATTTTGATTTCCCTGACTTTCCAGGCCAGTATGAACCTTGTACTTTTATACTGTTACAAATGGTATCAGTTAATATACTTACTGTATTTACTTTAAATGTAGTATTTGAAAACATTTTAAATTTTCAATACAATCAAATAAATTAAAATTAACAAAACATTTGTCTTTATTTTCCCCCCAGATTCACAAACGTTGAGCATGCATCTTATGCAAGGAAATACAGTATTAAGTACTTTGGCTTGCCGGGCTGTAAGGCCACGGTCCATAGTTGTTTTGAGCAAACGTTTCAGCCCTGCCTTCGACGGCCATCTTCAGTGCAGCAGGCACGGCCAAAATGTTTGCTCAAAACAACTATGGACCATGACCTTACAACCCGGCAAGCCAAAGTACTCATATCACTGAAGCCGGACATGCATGAAAGCCTCTGACAAATACAGTATTTTTTGAACATATATTAAATTAAAATTTGTCTTCTTTCTTCTTTTCAGGTACAATAATCTGAACACAAATGGAGGAAAATGTTGAAAGACTTTGAAGATAGATGGAAAATAGAGAAACAATTTGTCTCATTGTGTTGGGTGTATGGATGGTAAACATATTGCGATTGTTTGCCCACCAAACAGGGAAGTAAATATTTCAATTACAACAGTTTGTACTCTTTATAATTGCAAATGCACACTACCACATCATTTATGTTCATATGGGCTATCAAGGAAGGATATCTGACAGAGGGGTCTTTAGACATATCGCATTTGGGAAGTCTATATTTCACCACAAGCTACATTTACCTGAACCTGAATCACTTCCTGGAATAAAAACGAGAGTACCATGTTTTTCTTGCTGGCGATCCATTTCCACTGACTGAAAATTTCTGTAAATAATATTCTACTGATCTGAATACAGGTTCGCCTAAACATGCTTGTAATTATAGAATATCTAGAGCACAACGAGTAGTTGAGAATACTTTTGGTTTATTAATGTACATTTTTCAAATCTTGAATAAAACAATTGAAATCAGTTTGGAAAATACAAAAAGTTGTAATGGCTTGTGCTGTCCTTGTTAAGATTTTGATCTTTCTATGAATTTTTTTTTATGTACCATCACTCTGTGCATAAATAAATCGAATTTATGAAGCGTAATTCCTGCTCATTTGATGACGTACCGTTTCTCTACAATCAACTGATTACTTACCACTGGTACAGAGATACTATAGCTTTGAAGTCGCAACAGGAACTTCAATGAAGTGAGCTGTGTAGTGAACGGAGGCAAAACGTATGGGCGGAAAGCAACAGTGGGGCAGAGGAGAGAAGGACATTTGACGAGAGTGACAGACAGATGTGGCCCAGCCATACACAACATTTTTCACAGCATTTGGACAACACCAACAACTACACCAATATTGCTGACCCACATCACAATATTTTGCTATGTGGCCACAACATTAACAGCGGCCACACACCAGCTACATAATTGCAGCAACACATTGCCATAAATATGGCCCGTCTACATGTACCTTCATGAATTAAATAATTACAACTACACAAAGTTTTAAGTAGTTTTATTTAACAGATTAAACAGACCCAATGCATTCACACTTAATAAAAATATTAACTCCTTTCAAATTTATTTTTAACAAATTGTAGCAACTGATGTGCTAAATCTTTGCCACCCACGCCTCCTAACCAGCAAAGTTCTATCATGCTTGTGTCATGCTCTGATGGATGAACAACTAGTGAAGCAATCAAAATTGGATCAACATTAGTATCCACAGAGGGGCCTGCTGTCTCAGTTCTTAACCTTTTCAGCAAATCACAGTTATAATCATCTTCAGCTGGTCTTTTCCGCTGAGAATTTTTATTCTCTTGCCTACCATGTATACATTTTTCATCTTGATCTACATCTTTCACTGTGCATTCTGTCATATCACTATCCTTACACATGACACCAACTGACTCTGGTGAATCATGGAGGTCTGTGCCACTTTCTTTTTGTGCTAATACATTTTTGTCACACTCTCTTCTACTTTTTCTCTGCTTTGTCCATGTGACCTTCTGAGCTGTTAATTCCATTCCACAAATGTCACTTTTGTTCTCCAGAACTTTAATTTCCACCTGAAAAGATAATAAAGTCTGTGAGTTATTGTATGAAATAAAAACACATTACCAGTGAAAAATACTGATATATGCATATATCATACATGATGATGTATACATCATTATATGATATACTGATATATATATATTGCAACGATACAGCCATATGCTGTATTGAGCATTGATTTAAATACAGTAGAGTCTCGGTAATTCGAGTTAATTGGGGCTGAGGCAACCTCGAATTTGGAAAAACTCGGATTATACGGATGAAGAAAAAAACAAAGAGTAATGTATAAACAAACGTTTATTGCTTACGGATAAGAAAACACAAACAATGTAGTACATACCTGAACTAGTTTAAACTCAAAAGATAAAAGGCACACAAATTTATTTTTTAAAGAAATTGTCCAGAGTCTTTTGTTTTAAAATAGAGCCTCGTTTTTTAGCAGCAATGTCACGCCATCTTCTAAGCAGCATCGTGTCGGTCGGTGTAGCTTCTGCTTGCTGTTCGATATAACGCAATGCAGTGTCTAGCGCTGCCAACCCCTCGGCGTGAGTCATCACGAGTACAGTCTCTGCAGTCACGTCTTCATCACTATTTTCTTCTGCCGCTTCATTCAGCATTTCAACGATTGAATCATCGGTCACTTCAAACTGTTCATCACTATTCAACCATTCTGAAACATCATTTACATTTGACTGTTCACAACCAGGAAGTTTTTTTATCAGTCGTGCTAAGACCAAGTCATGTTCGTCTGTGGTGTTACAACTGTTATTTTCTTCTTTTAAAATCTTGTTCCAAGACTTCTTTAGTGTTTCTGTCTTTATGTCATCCCATGATTCCGCCACCCAGTAAACTACGTCTTTCATTGTAGTATTCTTTAGAAATTCCACTATGGTTCCCTCGCCTTCTGTAGTTTGTAGGAGCCTCTGCAGCAGACGACGATGATATTTCTTTTTCAAGCACTCAAAAACGCCTTGGTCCATCGGCTGTATTAAACTCGTCACGTTTGGGGGTAAGAACAATGCTCTAATTTTGCCACATTTCAGTTCTTCTTCGTCAGGGTGTGATCCAGCATTGTCAAGGGTTAATATTGCTTTGGGAGGCAAGTTCTTTTCCTTTAGGTACTTTTTGGTCTCAGGAACAAAACTTTCAAAAAACCACTTCTTAAAAATATTTTTATCCATCCAAGCAGATTTCTGGTTAATGTATGTAACAGGAAGCGCAGACGGAGTGATGTTTTTTAAAGCTCTAGGCTTTGCAGACTTGCCTATTAACATTAGCTTCAGTTTATGTTCTCCACTTTCATTCGATCCAGCAAGAACTGTCACCCTTTCTTTAGATTTTTTGTGGCCTGGCGCAGCATTTTCTTCCCTTGAAGCTAAAGTTTTAGTAGGCAGCATTTTAAAATTTAGTCCTGTCTCATCACAGTTGTACAACTGATGGAGAGTAAGTTTTTCTTCTTCTATAATTTTTTTAAATCTCTCACAGAACTGTGTGACAGCCTCAGAATCCGCAGATAGCTTTTCACCACACATTTCAAGCTGCCTTACGCCGTATCGTTTTTTCCATCTATCCAACCATCCTGAACTTGCTGTAAAATCATCCTCGCCTTCCTTAAACTGGTTCCTGAAAAACACTGCTTTTTCTTGCAACATTGGGCCTGAAATAGGACTTCCTTTTTGCCTCTGTTGACTAAACCAAGTGAACAAAGCTGCACTCGTTTTTTCATAATCAGATTTCTTCATCGATTTGCGTTCACAGGTTAAAATCCCCATACACTTTTTAGAAGAATAGTTTTCAATCTTGTCTCTGTTCCTACGCCAGTCACCAACAGTCACTTCGCCGACTCCATAATCAGCAGCAAGTTTTTTTAGCGTTTCACCTCTGTCTAATCTTTTTAAGGCTTCCAATTTAACACTTAGCGGCACAAACTTCTTCTTAGGCCTACTCTTGTAACTCATTATATACAGTATAAATAACAATTTACTGTAGTGAAAAACTAAACATTGAATATACTGTACAGTAAAGTAACTAAAACAACAAGCAAACACTAGTAACGAAGCTTAGTAGTAACGCACAGGTACAACACTTGTATCAGCTGAGGTGGTCAGTCAGCTACTGATTTATTTACGTATTTATTTTTAGTGTTTCATGCTGTAGACACTTGGTCTGGCATGAGTCACGATATGGCGGGAATGTTGTTTACATTTACTGACTGTATTTATTATTTTTTTTCCAGCTCGAATTACACGGAACCTCGAAATACCGGGGCTCGAATTACCGAGACTCTACTGTAAATATAAAAATTGTAAAATTATTATAAGTTTGGGGTAAATGGACAGGTCAGGGATTGAAAAATGTTTCATTGTTATACTAGGGGAGAAATTAACCTGTTCCAACAGGCAAAGAACACCTGCTCGATTGTATGTGTGTTATGCGTGTGTTAGTGATGCATGTACAGACAGGAATCTCAACTACCCTCCCCAATTAATTACTAAAATAATTATTTTAATTCATTGTGTGAAAACTAATTAGTGTATAAACAAACAAAAGGCACCAAAGTGTGTGTAAATTTTATAGTTATCCACAGTAAGAAAATGACGTTAATAGGACACACTACGCGAAGTCAGTGCGAAATAAATGTGCCAAAAATACGCAAATTACACTAAGATGCTCAAATTAATACAGTGAGTGCTTAATCAAATTAGCTATGATTTGTGCTATCTCGATTCTGTATAAAACATTGCCATTTGCAAAAAATTGCAAATATATGAAAAGGTTCGGGAGTGGGGGCTAGCATGTGAACTGCAGGTCTCGACAGGATAATTTCGGAACCAACAGGTGCGGAATCACGAGAGGGTATAAATTAAGAGTGCGACTGGAAGCCCTTCTCTTCTTTTCAAAACACAGTTGCAGTCGGACACGCTGTCCATCGGCAGAACAGTTTTATTTTGATTATAAGCCTCATCTATGAACGAATAAAGACGTTCAGTAATTATGTTTACAATATTACGGGAAACGTAGAGTACCGGGACCGTTTAAGTCAGCCAGAGTATCAACAGCGAAGCTACAAAGAGCGACGCGAGATGCTAGACGTTAGGAGATGCTTTTTAAATGCCTAACAGCCGTACGAGATCCACCTTGCAGCAGATAGTAATTCTGTGGGACGGACCACACACTACTGGAGAACGACGCTGGACTCTGCACATATCCAGGACCACGCCAAGCCAGGAGTAACGGAAACCCAACTCTGGACAACGCTGGACCCTGTCAATAAGTCGTAAGGTCATCAAAACTCGAGGTGACATGCATAATGCATTTATAAATGATTTTTTTAAAGAGCTCATAAAGACTATATAAAGAGACAATGAATTAAAACAAAAAAAGTTTTAGAAATAATGTAATAGAGTCTTATGTAAATGTTTTAGTCATAAGAATGAGCGATCGCATGTAGATAAATATAGAAAAAAGAGTTTAATTTTGAGATAGTATATATTTTTTATCAAAGTAAAATAATTGAAATGATTTAATATTTGCATTTTGTAGAAAAGAATAATTTAAATTTTTAATATGAAACAAATGCCAGTCTAAGAGTAAATAATATAATTTTAAATTTAATTTAAAAAAAACATTGGTATAGACTGAGCAAGCTGAGGTCAGATCTGAGTAAATGAAGTCAATTAAAATTACATTTAAATTTTATTTTGTTTTAGTAAATCAAATTGAATAAATGTCTAGATTAAGATTATTAACATGTCTAGATGTATGAGTGTTTTAAATGTGTGTAACACCGTATACCTTAAGAGACAAACACTTAATAATGAGTGATAATCTTGATTGGAGATTATTAACAATGTTTATTATTTATAATGCTTGTTAAAACAATAAACATAAAATTTAACTACTCATAAATCTATTACTCTTATTATAGTTACACCTGGTATCGTTATACAACCTGCATACATAAAAAGGTATCAAATTTATGTTAGTATCGTAATATTTATAAATATATTATATACATCAAGAAACGGACTGTACTGTAGCAAAAAGTGTAGGAATATATATATATATATATATATATATATTGTAATGAGACCCTCGGCTCTAACTGTTGCGGTGTTCTCGTTCTTTCAGCCCCAACGTTGCCGGTGTCAATTTGTAATGAGACGAGTACGTACGGTTCAATTCCCACTGTTGGGTTCGTCAATTTGTATCGGGACGAGTACTTGCGTCTTATTATTTTCACACAATGTAAGCCTATTCGTTGCTATGAACGGGTATGTTCCCCTGTCTTTACTCTCTTAGGTTGTTTTAACTTACTTAATTATTTAAATATCTGAGATATTTGGAGTTGTGGGATATATTGGTTTAATTAATTAATATTAACTTATCTCTCTAAAAAATATCAGTGTTAGTGTACTTGAAACTTAAGTAATTAATGTGTTATTCTGTAATTTCGTTCAACCCTATTATACCTTGAAGAGAATTATGTATAATTTTGTAATTTTACGCTCTCTCTTTGGTGTCGGAGAATTCCGCTATAAGCGCTGTAGTACCGGAGCAACGAAACTTAGAGGTTATTTTACTGTTTATGTTAACCAATTATTCTATACTTAGTCAGTTACTTTTTATTCCCAACTCATTAAATCATACTCCAAATGACCAGATTTTGCAACTATACAAAGTTTCTTTATTTGTTTACTTCTTCAACATTGAATATGTTCTAACTGACATACACATGGGCTATAGATTGCGTGAATCGATTATTTATCAGTCCGATACTTTATTTAGATTCGGTTATATAATGTGTTTTAATTTGTAATTAACTTAATTCAGGGTGTGAAGGTTCTTGTAACTGTGGGGAAGATTAAAAATACATAGATAAGAATGCAAGATTTACAGATTTGAAGTGTTGTGTAGTTAATATGATTTATACAAATGATAATTTACCAGACTATAATGAAGCGAATCTGGTAGGCGGTTGATTGATAAATTTACTGTTCTGGACGATTATGCAGTACAATATTCCTTCTTCGGTTTAATAAAATGGAATTCTTGTCCTGTCCACCTCGGAAATACAGCTCTCCGGATTGATTTACAGCCCGATTGATGCTCCTTCTGCAATTCCTGGATCCAAATACGTTCTTCTCTCGGCTGAAGCAATTACTGATGTTCCGTGTATTTGAAAGGTTATAAGTTCTAGTGTAATGTATATTATTAGTTGTGATATTTACAGCCCGATTGATGCTCCTTCTGCAATTCCTGGATCCAAATACGTTCTTCTCTCGGCTGAAGCAATTACTGATGTTCCGTGTATTTGAAAGGTTATAAGTTCTAGTGTAATGTATATTATTAGTTGTGATACAGTTAACTCTTTCTATTTGGTTTAATATATCATCAATTCCTTTCGGATATGGGACAATTCCAGTCCTTCCTTGTAGAACCCAGTTATTTATTTTCTATTGTGACTTCATACTATAGTCTTGTTTGGTTAAACTGTACTGGCAAGATTCAAGAATATTATCTTTAGTATTTTGTTTATTATAATTGTGTCAAATATTTTAGAATATTCCGATTATATAGACATTTCTTAGGTTTTTTAATCTCATCACATTCAGATCATAAAAGGCAATAATTGAAAATCAACAACTTCTTCATCTCCTGTCGTCCATAGCAACCCAGAATTTTTCTTCCTTCTACATGTTTTGTATATAGTGTTTATTTCATATATTTTTTGTCTATTCCTTATTAATTTGCTATCATATCGGAATATAACTTTACCGATAGTTGGTTTATTATTTTCTACACATATTCTGCTGGTTTTTTGATATGAGCCTGTTTCTTTTATATTTACTACTTTTTCGATATCAAACGTTATCAATCGATATCATGGCATTGTGGCATTATCATAATTTGTATAATTTGATATGGTTTATTATATATCATTACTAATTTAATGTTTTTTTCTAGCTCTTCGAACCGTATTCATTAATTATTATTAATTTATGTACCTAACCTTTATGTTATGAGTGGTTATATAGTGTTTTTGGCTGTTAGGCCTTTTATTGTATACGGACCTACCTGTGTTTATAACTGGTAAACATCTATAGCCCTTTTACATAAATACATACATATAATCAAATCTTAACTATTAACATTTACATAAACAATTATTTTTTCCATATCTCATGACAATTTTATCTTGACCTATGGATCACATATAAGAAAATTCAAATCTATTAACGCTAACTAGCTGCTTCACACATCATTCTACAACAGTAATTGAATAATACATCTTGTTTCATTACCTTTCATTAACTCAACAAGTAATTGGTATAACATAACATAAACTTTATCATAACATTCGTTGTCACAAAATAATATCATTTAACTCAAAATCCTTACTTGCTATTGCTATAATGTAAATTATTGTTTCATTTTTGTTTGTTTTCATGGTCATTTACTTTGACAATTTCTGTACTATTCCACTTCTTACACTTCTCATCAGTATCACATTGATTTACTTTTCATTGAACATAGATCATTAACTATTATCTAACTTACAGGTTTGTTTATTCTCGTTATTTCTACCTTGCATCCTTATTTATCTTTATCTATAATTATAAATGTAATTATTAGACTTTTGTTTTATCATGGGGTTAGATATTGACTTGTTTATTATTTTGTTAATATAATATTTATGTAACATGGATGCCAGCATTTCTGTTGCGTTACAATATATATATATATATATATATATATATATATATATTGTAACGTTACATAACCCCTACCCAAATATGATAACACAATCACCATCATTAAAACCAGTAATCACCCAATTCTAAAAATCAGAAATGGGTATTATATACCAAGCTATAAAAAACTTTGTACTACAAAACACTGTAAACAATAATAATAAAAGTGCAGTGTACAAAGTGAAATATAGTGTACTTAGTGAAAGTGTAAACTTTTTAAAAAAGAGCATCTCACAGATTGGTACTGGAGATGAAAAACAATTAATATTGTAGCAGTGGACTATATTGCTGCTGACAAGTTTTGTATTTTGTGTAATTTTGTATTGTATAGGCCACAAAGGTCTTGTACTTAGGAATAATCTTTGTGTTTAATATAATGATTTTGTTTAAATATAAGATAACCCACGGTTAAATATAAAATAATAATAATATAAAATAATACTATGTTAGCAAGATGGCATATGAAAAATAGTTTAGAGTAAGGATATATTAAGTAAATGATAAATAATGAATAAATCAAATTAAAGGGGATTAAAATATAAAATACCAATGTACAAGCTTAAGGAAAAATATAAAGAAAAACCTTAAATAAATTAAATTCGATTATAAATAAAATCTAAAAAGGATTATTTTTCTAAAAAGAAGAAATGAATTTATAATAATTAATAATAGCCTATATACTAAAAAGTATATAGATTCACCAATAAAAAACCATAAAAATTCTTGGTTACTAAGAGCAACCAACTAACAAGATTGGAAATTAATTGTTACAGGCTATTGGAAGTGAACATTTTGAAAAAGTGTAATGCCTATAAAAAATTTAAGAAATTAACAAATACCATTTGGAATAAGCAGTGCAAAATTAATAAAATTAACAAGTGATGTCCACTACATATTAGAACTCCTTCGAATAGAACAATTCACGCCCGTAATTTGATGAAACCTTGAAAAATCAACCTTCGATGTCTAGGCCTAGCCCACAGAACTTCGACATTTTGGTGAGATCGTTACCGAGTAAAATTTAACTAAATTATACCTCAACTATAACTTTCTAACACTAGAAACAGCACCATTTCTTTAAATACTTCAGGAAAAGAGGTGAACATCAACTTTATTATTTAGTTAACCCAAAAAACCAGCAGAACGGGTTCTTGTGAACATTCCGGCCGCCATTAAATAATTTTCGTGTTTTCAGTGAAGAAACGTAATCTGCGCTCTAGCGGTCAACCAATAAACTACATAATATAAATAGTACAAATTATAAAACAAAAATTATTTATGTAAAGCTTGGTATTAACCCATATTCATTTCTGACTTTCTCATAGTACAAAGAACTCTACAATAACCCTGGGAAATTAATAAATTGTTTCTTTATTGTTATTGAAATAAAAAATACAAATATTTGTTATATATTATATGTCTGAAAATGAAATCGAACTAATTCTGTGTTGTCAGTAAGAATCGATTATCCCTTTCTGTTTTGGGAGAAGATAAAAAAATGCTAAATAAATCCAATGAATACTTTGTTGTGTGAATAAAAATGTGTATTATTTTCAGTAGATGGTAGTTGGTTACAGATTGTCAGAAGACTGAGAAGAGAACGGACAACCAGAAAATATTACGTACCATTTGGAGTTAATTTAACCTCAAATGTGTTTGTAAACGTCACAGTCAGCTGGTCTCATGAGCGGAGAAATTTGAAATAATTAATTGTATACTAAGAGAGTAATTCTCTTTGCACTCTCTCTCCTAACTACTGTCAAACAACGGTATTGATTTCACCCAAATAAAATCTAAGGGAAATATTTGAATAATCACACACACACTCGATTTTTGGAAACATTGAACATAAAATATAACAAATTCTGTGACTCTTATTAAAGCGAGATTTTTGAAGAGCATAAATAGACGTAAAATTACTACTACTCAGGGAAATAAACAGCGGGACGTTACAAGATGACGTACAAACGTGGTGTTTAAGTAGGAAAGTATATCAGCAAGACGTTAAATTGACTCGGAGAGAACCGTGAGATGTTACAAGATGATGCTAACAACGTGGGGCAAATAAAAGAAAAAAATAATTACAGTGACGATCGCAAAAGGTACTCCGAGAGAAGAACCGCGAGACGTTACAAGATGGCGCTCAACTTAAAAGGGCTTTAATTAGGAAAGAAATTTTGAGATATACGAAAGATAATATAACAAAAAACCTAATTTTCGTCGGCAACTATGAGAAAACAAGAAATGCATAATACCAGAGGCAGATCGAAGAAGAGGGCAGAAGACAAGGAGAAGGAAGAAGGTGGACAGGAACGAGAAATAGAAGTAGTCACCGACAGTGAAATGGAACAACAGACAGGCGATAAAGAAGAAACTGAAGCAATTATGGACACGGAAAAGGAAATAATTGAAGAGGATGCCCAAGGGGACCAACCAGATAAAGCGGAAGCTAGAAGAGAACCAGATTGGCGAGAAATGATGAGGCTAATGATGGAGAAAATAGATGAAAATTTTAAGGAAAATAAGGAAAACTCAAGGAAACAAAATGAAACCTTGAGCGAAAAATTTGACAAAATAGATGAAAACGCAAGGAAACAAAATGAAACCTTGAGCGAAAAATTTGACAAAATAGATGAAAGTTTTAGGAAACAGGAGGAGAACTCAAGGAAGCAAAATGAAACCTTGAGGGACAGTTTAAAACAAATTGAGAAAATAAACGAAGAAAATTTAAAACAAATTGAGGGTAAAATGGAGAATTTCAATAAGGAGTTAAGAGAAAATCTCGAGAGTAAAATTCAAAATGTTAACAAAACACTTAGCCAAAGAGTAGATGAATATAAGGAGGAGGCAGAAAAGAAAATAATAGAAACCAATCAAAGATTAGATAAAACAGAAGAAAAGATGGAACAAATTAAAACAGGAATAGATGCCCGAATGGACCGAGAGAAACAAAGTAATCAAGTTCGCATAATGGCCATACGCCAGGAAAATAATGATCAATTGGATGGTATAAAAAGCAACATAAACAGTAAATTCACAGATTTTAATGAGACAATAGAAAATGTCAAGAACCAGTTCCATAACCAAGGAGAAAAATTAAGACAATTTACAACAACTACAAACAAACCTACAAGGGGAGGTAGATAGAATGGGTTCCAGATCTACATGCAACACTCAACATCCTATCCAAGATAATAGGGAAAGTGTAAACTTTTGAGATTATCGAAGAAACCCACTCGAATTTTTAGGAAGAGTAGATGAAATTTTAAATAGGTCGAAGGAGAACCGATGGAACATGATTAAAGGAATACTTGATGAATGTTTCAAAAACATTAACGATAATTGGTGGACTGTAATCCGGAACGAGGTGTGTGATTATGGGAATTTTAAGATGATGTTCAAGCTTAAGTACTGGTCTGAGTCAGTGCAAAACATTATTAGAGACGATACCTGTCATGGGAGGTATGACCGCAGTACAGGACAGACACCTACTGCTTATTTTTTGGGGAAGGTATGTGTGGCAAAATATTTAGACCCAAAGATCCCTGAAGAGTGTTTGGTGACCAAAATCGCATATCACTTCGAGGAAAAGATTATCAGTGCTCGACTAAGTGGACAAATAAAGACCATTGGAGGTATGGAAACACTATTAGAGAACTATGAGCAAGAATCATATTACAGGAGGAGTAGATGGAGGTCAGGGAATACAGAGGAGCGGAAAAACGAACCACCCAGAGATAATCGACCAAGGGTAAATTATGTCCGTGCCAACAATAATTATTATAACAGGTATCGAGGAAGAGGGCAAAATTATAATAATCGAAATGATTCATATCAGAGAGACGAAGGTCCACAAAGAAGTAGGAGTGAAGAACAACCTAGATTCAGAGCCAGTGAGGAATAAAGAAGGCCATTAAACAATCCTCAACATAGTGAGAATGTTGAACCAACTAATAATAATGACGGAAATCGGGGAAACGGGTACCAGCAGTGAGAAGTTGTGACTGCCTGTCACTGCTAGAAACAACCGGGCACAGAATTTACCACCGGCCTAATAATAATAGTAAATTAACAAAACCAATAACAATTATCAGAAACCATTATTTAAAGAATATACAAGCGGAGTTAATGGAAGAAAGAGCAATTAAAGAGTCATCACAAAACAATGATATAGTTTATATACGAATCAAATTAAATGGAGTATTAGCAGAAGCCATGATTGATACAGGAGCAAATGTTTCAATTATTGATCAATTAGAGCTTGACCGGATTACTGAACTAACTACTGAGAGAATACCCACTTTACCAATTAATAACTTAACAATTATTGGCGCCACCGGGAAACAAAATAAAACAATCAGAAAACAAGTGTCTTTGAATGTTACTAACAGTGGGACAGGAATACCTATGGGATTTTTAGTAGCCAAAGGGCTACCTTTTAGGGTGTTAATAGGGTGTGATATGCTACGGCGACACACTGCAGTTATAAATCTGGCCAGTGGTATAGTAACACAGCGCAGAAGAAGGTGAGTTATCGGCTGAGATAATTGGTAGCCAAAGTGCCCCTCAGTGTCTGAGCTCATTCTATATTAGGGAGAATAATAGGTTAACCATAGGTAAAAATACAGAAGTAACAGAATCAAAGATTTGGCAAGAGAAGATAGAAGAAATCATAGAGTTTCAAGATAGGCAGGCCCATGAAATAATCAGTGTAGAACAAAAACAACAACTTATAAAAATTTATAATAAATATAGATCAGTATTCTCGGATTCACCCGGAAAAGCAAAAAACTTCCTGTGTGAATTGAAGTTCAAAGAATATGTCAATTTTAATAAACGGTCATATCCAATCGCTCAAGCCTTGAAAGAATCAGCAAGAAAGGAAATTCAGAGGATGATATTGGAAGGTATAATTGAAAGAAGCAATTCTCCGTATACCAGCCCATTGGTAGCTATACCCAAGAAAGATGGTCAAGTAAGACTATGCCTCGATGCTCGGGAGCTGAATAAAATGCTCATTAACGACCACACGTCTCCAGGTGAGATTGATGAAATAATGAAAAAGTTCTATGGATGTAAGTACATGAGTACTTGGGATGCAGTCTGTGGATATTGGCAAATAGAGTTCCACCCTAACAGCAGACAATATGTCGCTTTCACATTTGAAGGACGAAATTATCATTTTAAACGTTTGCCTTTTGGATTGGTAAATTCTGTCGCCGTATTCATCCAATGCATGGATCAAATTTTGGGTAAAGAAGTTTTAGACTTCACTATGATATATGTTGATGACATATTAATTACTTCTTGTACATGGGAGGAGCATTGTAATAGAGTGGAAACTGTGTTAAATAAGCTGTTACAACATAATATAACTTTGAAACTAGATAAATCTAAATTTATCACACATGAATTACCATTTTTAGGATTCATTCTGTCAGCTACTGGAATAAAACCATCTCCTGAGAAAGTAAAGGCTATCCAAGATTTTCCTAAACCAAAAAACTTAAAACAATTACAATCCTTTTTGGGGATATGCAACTATTATAGGAAATTTCAACAGGTTTATTCAGAAGTAACAGCCAACTTCCAATATTTACTTTCGAAGAAAAACAAGTGGAAATGGGAAGAAAACGAAGACAATAATTTTAAAATAATAAAAAATAAATTTCTGGATAGCATAATGCTACACCACCGAAATTTCAATAAACGGTTTTTCATAAATTGTGATGCCAGCAACATTAGTCTTGGAAGGGAACTATATCAGGAAGATGAGGAAGGAAATCATTGGGTCATCAGTTTTGCAAGCAGAGTACTGAGTAGTTGTGAGCGGAATTATACAGTAACTGAAAAGGAACTGCTGAGTGTTGTGTTCTCATGTATAAAATTCCGTACATTTATATTGGGATACCCAGTAACCATAAGGACTGACCATAGGTCAATCTCATTTTTAAAAAACTGTAAACTTAACCACGGTAGGCTCACAAGATGGGTGTTGATACTTCAAGAGTATAATTTAGATTGGGAATATATCCCGGGGAAGAAGAATATAATAGCAGACCGACTGTCACGGATTAACCTAGAAAAAGGAACATTTGAAGTAGAACCGGAGAGTATTGGGAAGATATATTACATTATCAAATTGAAGAAAGAGTTACAGGATATAATTAGTAAACTAAAAATAGATCAGGAAATGGACACCAAATTAATAAAAATTAGAGACAGGATATCACAAAAGGAGCCTATAATAACAAAATTTTTCTGTATTCATGAAAAAATCCTTTTTATCCGTCCAACCATTGAGGATCATGTGTGGAAAATGTATGTACCAGAAGCAACTGAAGTAGCCCTAATAAAGGACTACCATGAAAAATATGGTCACATGGGACCACTCTAAGTTATTAAAGCTTTGTCTGAACATTGTTATATAAAAGCAATAAATAAGAGAGTAAGATTAATATTGAAAAACTGCAACATATGCCAGTTAGTAAAAATAAATAATGAGAAGAGAACTGGAGCTATGATTACAATAAAATCTAACGGTAAATTTGAGAAGACCTTCTTAGATATATGTGGACCTTTTTCCAGAAGTGGAGGGAGACATAAATTTAAATATATAATAATTATGTTTGACCATTATACCAAATATACAAAACTCTACCCAATCAGTAGAGCTACTACAAAGAAACTTTTAGAGGTAATTATTCAAAAATACTTACCAGAAGTGGGAAGACCTGAAACCATAGTAACGGATCATGGGACGCAGTTTAGAGGGAAAAAGTGGAAAGAAGAATTGTGCAAATTGCAAATAAGAACATATAAAACATCAGTATACCACCCTAGTAGTAATCCTGCCGAACTTAAGGGAAGTTGGTAGAGTTTTGCGTACCTACTGTCACCAAGAACATGGAAAATGGAGCCAGTACCTTGAACCAGCAGAAACCTTCCTTAATTGGTCATACCATGACACTATCGGAACCAGCCCTTATCAAGTAATGTTTGAAAGACCACCACCCAGAGAAATCACTTCATTAATAAATTTTCCTCCAGGAGAGAGAGTAGAATTCAACAAGATCGAAATGCACAACAGGTTGTTGCATAAAGCTGAACTTCAAAATAAAAAGGAAACGGAGAAGAAGAAAAGAATAAATCCATACAAAGCAGGGGATAAGGTGTTGATAAAAAATAGACAATTACCCAGTTCTATAGAGGGTATTACAAGAAAATTTCCTTTACTTTATACCGGGCCATACATAGTAACCCAGGTGAAAGGAAATAATACATATGAGATCAAATCTATTAATAATAACAAAGTAAAAGGAGTATATAACCAATCAGAAATAAAAAGATATTATGAAGAATGATGAAAGAATCCGAAGACTGAAGAGTTCAACAATTATTTTTTTTAAACAAGTAAACAAAAATAAATCTGTTCTAGTGGGGGAGCTTTATGTAACGTTACATAACCTCTACCCAAATATGATAACACAATCACCATCATTAAAACCAGTAATCACCCAATTCTAAAAATCAGAAATGGGTATTATATACCAAGCTATAAAAAACTTTGTACTACAAAACACTGTAAACAATAATAATAAAAGTGCAGTGTACAAAGTGAAATATAGTGTACTTAGTGAAAGTGTAAACTTTTTAAAAAGAGCATCTCACAGATTGGTACTGGAGACGAAAAACAATTAATATTGTAGCAGTGGACTATATTGCTGCTGACAAGTTTTGTATTTTGTGTAATTTTGTATTGTATAGGCCACAAAGGTCTTGTACTTAGGAATAATCTTTGTGTTTAATATAATGATTTTGTTTAAATATAAGATAACCCACGGTTAAATATAAAATAATAATAATATAAAATAATACTGTGTTAGCAAGATGGCATATGAAAAATAGTTTAGAGTAAGGATACATTAAGTAAATGATAAATAATGAATAAATCAAATTAAAGGGGATTAAAATATAAAATACCAATATACAAGCTTAAGGAAAAATATAAAGAAAAACCTTAAATAAATTAAATTCGATTATAAATAAAATCTAAAAAGGATTATTTTTCTAAAAAGAAGAAATGAATTTATAATAATTAATAATAGCCTATATACTAAAAAGTATATAGATTCACCAATAAAAAAACCATAAAAATTCTTGGTTACTAAGAGTAACCAACTAACAAGATTGGAAATTAATTGTTACAGGCTATTGGAAGTGAACGTTTTGAAAAAGTGTAATGCCTATAAAAAATTTAAGAAATTAACAAATACCATTTGGAATAAGCAGTGCAAAAATAAAATTAACAAGTGATGTCCACTACATATTAGAACTCCTTCGAATAGAACAATTCACGCCCGTAATTTGATGAAACCTTGAAAAATCAACCTTCGATGTCTAGGCCTAGCCCACAGAACTTCGACATTTTGGTGAGATCGTTACCGAGTAAAATTTAACTAAATTATACCTCAACTATAACTTTCTAACACTAGAAACAGCACCATTTCTTTAAATACTTCAGGAAAAGAGGTGAACATCAACTTTATTATTTAGTTAACCCAAAAAACCAGCAGAACGGGTTCTTGTGAACATTCCGGCCGCCATTAAATAATTTTCGTGTTTTCAGTGAAGAAACGTAATCTGCGCTCTAACGGTCAACCAATAAACTACATAATATAAATAGTACAAATTATAAAACAAAAATTATTTATGTAAAGCTTGGTATTAACCCATATTCATTTCTGACTTTCTCATAGTACAAAGAACTCTACAATAACCCTGGGAAATTAGTTAATTGTTTCTTTATTGTTATTGAAATAAAAAATAAAAATATTTGTTATATATTATATGTTTGAAAATAAAATCGAACTAATTCTGTGTTGTCAGTAAGAATCTATTATCCCTTTCTGTTTTGGGAGAAGATAAAAAAATGCTAAATAAATCCAATGAATACTTTGTTGTTTGAATAAAAATGTGTATTATTTTCAGTAGATGGTAGTTGGTTACAGATTGTCAGAAGACTGAGAAGAGAACGGACAACCAGAAAATATTATGTACCATTTGGAGTTAATTTAACCTCAAATGTGTTTGTAAACGTCACAGTCAGCTGGTCTCATGAGCGGAGAAATTTGAAATAATTAATTGTATACTAAGAGAGTAATTCTCTTTGCACTCTCTCTCCTAACTACTGTCAAACAACAGTATTGATTTCACCCAAATAAAATCTAAGGGAAATATTTGCATAATCACACACACTCGATTTTTGGAAACATTGAACATAAAATATAATAAATTCTGTGACTCTTATTAAAGCGAGATTTTCGAAGAGCATAAATAGACGTAAAATTACTACTACTCAGGGAAATAAACAGCGGGACGTTACAAGATGACGTACAAACGTAGTGTTTAAGTAGGAAAGTATATCAGCAAGACGTTAAATTGACTCGGAGAGAACCGCGAGACGTTACAAGATGATGCTAACAACGTGGGGCAAATAAAAGAAAGAAATAATTACAGTGACGATCGCAAAAGGTACTCCGAGAGAAGAACCGTGAGACATTACAATATATATATAGTTGTTCTGTTGGTTCATCCTCTTCATTCACGCACTTAATATTAGTGATAAATTGTAACTTTCCTTGTGAACACTTACGTTTCTTAATGTCCTCGTATGTTTCGGTGTGCTGTTCACCTTCTTCAGCGAGGTTTAAATACAGAATACAGATTTAAACCTATTCTGTATGAGATTCTGTATTTAAACCTCGCTGAAGAAGGTGAACAGCACACTGAAACGTACAAGGACATTAAGAAACATAAGTGTTCACAAGGAAAGTTACAATTTATCACTAATATATATACATATATATTTTGTAACGACGAGATCTGTACGTTCCTTAGAGCCACATGTTGTGGACGTCAATTTGTAACGCAATTTGTATGTGCTCTGTAAAAGTATATGTTTTGTGTGTTCGCCTCACACGCTATAGTCGTTACTTTATTTTTACGCTGACGATGTCCGTAGCGATCTCTCGAATTACCAGTACACGCGAGTGGAAACCTTACCTGTTCTTTAATATGTGGTTGTATTTCCCGGGTGGTGCCAAACTGTTTAATATGAAAACAATTAAAAAGAATAGGACGATTGAGTGTTCGTTCTATGACGGTATGGTGAATTAAAATTACTCCCGCCCGGTGCGAATTTCTTAATCTCGCTGGTAGTTTGCCGAGTTTCCGACGTGAGCGCTTACCGTCACCTTTGCTAATCGCTAAAATACACAAATCATATAATGCACTTTCCTATGAAATAAAGAACAGTGGTTACAACTCTGTACTAGTTTATTAAATTGTGATTCATAGTTATTCAGTATTATACAAAATTATATTTTGTTATTAAACAAATTTGCTCCGACAGTAAAAGACAATTCTATCTCAAGACTTGGCGAAATCGATTCTGAACTCTTTATTTAGACATGGCGTCTACTGGATGTTTATTATTAATTATTAATTTCGTTCAATGAATCTGGATTCTTTTGGTTTACGAAAAAATATCAATTGGATTTCAATAAAGTACACTACCTTACATTACTGGTACTTATATACTATAAGGTGTAATTACAATTTGTTCCTGAAGTGTTGTAAAGTGTAGTTCAAAAGTTCATAATTTCTATACAGGTTATTTTCTAGTTTCATATAAGTTTAGTGTTTTATTTTGAATTAATCTTTGAAAGAACTTACATCATCAGTTTATAGTGAGAGTTAAAAGTGTTGTGAGAAAAAATTAAAAAGAATTTATTTCATAAATTCGGGTAACTCAGCAATACTTATCAAATCAGTTGAATTGAGGTGTAATGTCATTCAGTTGAAATAGGTTGGGTCATCCTTTGGTCATCAATCTTCCATCATTTTGGGATTTAATTATGCCTTGCATCTTTTTCGTATAAGTTGATCGAAATTTATTAATTTGGAATTTATTAATCTGGTCCGTGACCTCAGTAGTTCTTCATCAGATTGTTTGGTTCTTCATTTTAGTAAATTTGGTTACTTTTTCTTGTTTTAAATTAAAATTTGAGTCATTTACGGCTTGGCGTCTATTCGTCTCGAGCTTCAATAATGGACTAACAGTTTCTAACGGAATAATAATAAATAACGTTCCGTTGTTATGGTAACAGGCTGACTCTCATTGGCTATACTCATCTTAAGCCCATTGTTATGATTTTTGAATTTTTATTCAAAATGACATATTATCACAACTGTTTATATTTTGTTTCAAAGATAATTTTGACATCCCTCAAAGCTGCGTTTGCTTGTGTATTAATGTTTTGACAATTATGTTCATATTATCTAATTACATTTCTTTCTTATTTTACGCCCTTAATTTAACTTTTACATCTTAATATGATCCACTAATTATCATTAACCAGTTACTTGCCTTGGATTTGCCAATATAATAGTTAATTTCTTACAATTTGTTGTTATTGGTTTTATACAGTTAGGCATTTCATAGACCTAGGTAGTAATTGGCTATATTTTCTTATTTTATACAAATTACATATTATTTTACCTTTATACATGTTTTGTTTTGTGTTACAAATGATTTGTTTACTTTTTGAATTGATTTGGGTCTGTTTTATAATAATTGTATGTTTTCATTATTTTACAAAATCATGGTTTGTCTATTACCTTCTAACTGGCTTGTCCAGTATTATTAAGTTCGTAAGAATTTATCTCTTTACTTTATAACTTGTCTATTATTTACTATTGTTTATAAAATATAACATAACATTTCGGTTTATGGTCTGTATAACTCTTTCAGCCATATTCCTACTCATAAACTTAATCAAACAAATCTTTTAATAGTTACTATGCTAATTTGTTTATTCTTATTTATTTTTTGGTGACAAACATCATCACACCATTTACTTTATCTAATTAACTATCCCTTTGAACATAGGATGTTTATTATTTTGCTTTTCTATTCTTTATTATATTTTTCTTTTCTAATCTTTACTAGCTAACCGTAAGCTGGTAACACTATTACTTTGACTCTTCATGGGATTTTTTCCCTGAATACTATTGTATTCCTCTTCTACAATTACTCTTAATCCTAATAATAACAATATTCTTATTTTCTAGCACTGTTCACCATTAAACCTTTAGTGTTTATCACTGGTTTTTAGGTGTCTACACCTATCAGTAGGGTTTCTATTTATTTTGGGGGTTTACACTGGCACTTTGCACTTTTTTATTGTATTTAAGTGTTACTAGTGGGTATTCCCTAACATTAAATTCTCTTTCTCACTTAATCATGTTCGCTATCTATCTATCTCTCTATCTCTCACTTCACAATGGTTAGTTATACTATTAACAAGTTTCATATCATTATAGAGTTATTTATAACATTTATTCTCTATTTCTATGGTTAGTGTACTTTAGTTTGTCATTGCTTTATTTGATTTTAATAATTATCATTTACATTTATTATTTATTGGTTTCTTTTTCATTACTTTATTTGAGTGTAACATTTCTCCTCTTCTGTTCTATATTTTCATTTCTTCTCCTTTTATTTCATTTATACTTTGTTTGTTTCCTTTTCATTTACCTTCTCGTTTAATTTTATTTTATTTCATTTTATTGAGTCAATCACTTGGGTTGGGTCATAGTCGTTTGTCGCGTCATAGTCATTTTATTTTCATTAGTTTAAACATTTTATATAGTTGATTCATAGTTTTTTCCCTGGTATTGGGGTGGCTTGTTTGTGTTGTAACAGTATATTTATATATATATATATATATATATATATTGAAAATATACATTGAAAATACATAAAAAACTAACACACACACCACAATCACACACAATAAAACCAATTTGAAATACCAGAAGCCAACAGGAAGCCACAATAATAATAGTCAACCAAGAACACATATGTACTTCACCTGACAAAAAAACCGGAAGGCTGAGGATGGGTACAAGATAGTACCCGAAACATGTTCCTAATAAGGAAAAAAAGGTATATCTTGAAGTAAATTTATTTATAAATATTAAATGTAAAATATATATATATATATATAGCGACAGTACAACCATATACGGTACTGTGCACTGCCAAAATAATTAATAAAAATAAATAAATATATGGTTGATAAACATGATTCAGATTGCAAGCTGGATTGTAAAAAAAAAGGGAACAGCACAGTTCATGCATGGACACGCATATCTGGCCACCTGTCGCTAGCGGTGTGTACATATGTATTTAGTATGTGTGTGCCAAACCTGTCCATTCCTAAACAGTAACAACCCCTATTCAAATGATGTTAGATTTTAAGTATAATTTTAATTATAATAAATATATGTACAATAATGTAAAATGAAATACACCAAAGTGTGTAGGAAATAAAGATGCACAAATGGTTAAAAAACCGTGAGAAAGTGACGTAAAGTGAAATTACAATGAATTAAAAAGTGAATAACTCTCTGAATAATTACAATACAGAAGTGTACGTTACATATAATAAACATGAAAATTAGCGATCGATTGAGCATTGTGTAGTGTAAAAACAGACTTCGCAATTCGCGAAGATAGGCGAAATTAGTGAATCAAACAAGAGTGGGAGTAAGGACGCGTTCGACAAACTCTGACAAGACAAATATTGTTCAGACAGGAGCTTTTGCACGATGTGGCTATAAATACCAGGTTGCGCTAATAAAGCTCTCTTCTTCTTCATTTAACTGTTGACACAGGAGACTATGTCAGTCAGAAACGCTGTCTCGAATCTACAGTAAGCGTCACAGGATGGACTGGAAGTCAAAGCAGAGGTTCTATGGACACACCTACAGCCCATGATGTGAGGAGAGACAACAATTAAGGAGTACATGCAGTGGAATCCTGTACGAGAACCCGAGGGACACGGACCGAGGACCGAGTGGAGGACACGACGATAATGTACCACATCAAACGAGGTGATAAAAAGCCATATAATTACCTACAATTGAAAGACAATAATTAAAAACTATAATGAGTGACATTCGAACTGTTGCTATACGTAATTAAATTGTACACAGTAGTGTAAAAACTGATTGTTTAATTTAGAATAATAATTCAAATTTATGTCAATTAGGATTTGAATATAACGTAAATGTTATAAGGTCAATATTTGATTTGAAATTGAAATAATTTAAAGTAATTCATAAAATCTTTATTTGGTTAAAAATGCATATGCAGTAGTAAGACAAAAAAAATAGAATCAAAGTAAGATGAAAGAAAGTGAATAAAAGTAAATTCATTGTTTAAATAAATTAGTAAGCAATTGCAAAGATAATCACAATGAATGAGTAAGCCGAGAGCAAAATATTTGATAGTTAAGATTAGATAATAAGATTTCTGTATACCATGTTTAATGTAAATTGTCAACCAGAAGTCGCGTGCAAAAGATTCGCACAAGCGAAGAATAATGAGTTTTTCTATTTCTGAAATAAGGAAAGATGTTGTTCAATAAATAATGTAAATATTTAAAACATTACACATTCTTGTTATTACGATTACACCTAACATCATTGTTAGATCATAAATTATTTGTGTGAAAACAACTCTAAAATTGAGTATAAACCCTGCTGTACAGATAGCATTATGTTTTAGATTTAGATGATATAATTCATTGAAGGTATTTTCTCCCTTCAACTTCTGGTTATCATTGTCTGACTTAATTGATACCCTTTTTTGTGTATTTTTGTTATTGACATATTTAGTGTTTGGCACACCTAGGCCTTAATTTTTATTCTGCTTTAATCTCAGAATACATTGTTTATATTGATTACATTTTAACCACTACTTGGTGTCTTGTCTATCTTATGAGTTTACTACTGTTGGTTTGGTCTGATACTCTGTTTACTTAATAGTTAGTATCAGTCTCTGGGCTCCTTTTAGGCCTATTACCCCCCAAGTTAGTTTTAACAGTGGTCTGTTCATTGCTATTGGATTACTTCCAAATATTGTTACTTGTTTATCTAAATTAACTATTACAACTTCTAATTGTTACCTTTAGTGGTTTTGACACAATTATTCCCTGAATAATACCCTTTGGGTTCACCTATAGTTCAGGCACTATATGGTGTTACATCTTTATAGTGATCATTATCCTTTACAAAATAGTGATAGTTATTATATTAAGGTGTCTTGCTAATAGGACAAGACAACAAGATAATAAGATACAGATGGTTAATGAAATGTTACAAGCGACAACTAGCAAGACAACTGAAATAGAAACCCGTACCACAATTATAGAAGACAAAATAGAAGAGACATTCAAGACTGCAAAAGACTGTTCTGGAGAGGTATCCCATATGAAGGAAGAAGACCGGAGTGAAATGAAGCAACTTAGGGAAGAACTTCGCAGACGGCCAACGCAGACGATGATGTCTTCGGTACCGATAGAAGAAAGAAGTAAGATAACATTTGCAGGTAACAAGTGGGAGAATAGCATGGAATTTTTGGCGAATATTGAGAAAGAGATGGAGAAGATAGGTAGTGCGATAGACGATAGTGAAAAGATCGACTTCGTTACTCGACATTTTAAAGATTCTACAAGCCAATGGTATTCTATAATTCGAGATAATATACATATCAATAATTCCGCGACGCATTTGAAAACAGATACTGGAACATACATATACAACATCAAGTACGCGATCAGCTTGAATATGGTAAATTCAATATTCATGGTCGTCAAAGCATTGAACAATATACAATAGCTCAAACAGAAAGAGTGAAACATCTTAAACCTAAGTTTTCAGAATACGAAATAATCTCCAAGTTGTCTTATCATTTTCAGAGAGATATCCAAGGTATTAAAACAGTTGAAGAATTTTTAATACTAGTCACACAATCAGAAAACATCACGCACGGTAAGAATACAAAGCACAATTCTCAACCACATGTTAATTATAACTGTGATAATTACAATGCTAATTATAAACCACAGATGCACAACACACACACTCGATCAGATGGTAATATAGGGCATTCGACTGCAACTAAAACTGGCGAGTGCAGCCAAGAGAAGCGGAGAGAAACTGAACAATGAGACAGTAAGGGCAACAAGAGGGTTATATTTGGCCCACATCATGAAAACGGTTCCCAAAGCCTTACGACAAAGTGGTCAATGCAGTGAAGGGGGACGGCAACAATTCAACAAAGCGAGAAACAACGGAAGCAGACAATAAGCCATCAAAATCTACACAATGACTGAGCAGACGGAAACGACACTATACAATAAACAATATTTACCCTAGTGACATACGTGACGAGTTACTAAGTACCAACCAGGATATAAAGCAAAGTGAGACACACACAATGTCCCATTGTTAACGTTCGGATTAATAAATGTAATATAAAAATGTTAGTAGACACGGGGAGTCAGCTGTCAGTTTTAAATACTGCGTGGGTACAGCGAAATAAGAAATATTTTAAAAATACAGCTATATTACCCGTAAATAATATGAACATCACAACAGCCACAAATAAAAGAGAAAGAGTTAAACAACAGGCTTATGTAACAATGCCATATAAAAAGTTAGAAATAACATACCCCATGATTATTATGAATAAATTAATATATGATGGTATTTTAGGAATTGATTTGTTGAATGTACTAGATGCTAAGATTGATGTTGATAATAATAAGATAGTATGTAATTATAAGGGTGTTTGGTATGATTTAAATATGAATGAAGATAAAGAACAATATATAAGTGAGACACCTATTGTTTTATCTAAACCACCGATACAATATGTACCAACTCAATATGTGAATACAAAGAATGACGAAATATCAGCACAGGAAGAAGAGCAGCTTCACAACTTAATTGAAGAATATGAAGATATATTCAATGAAGCACCGATGCAGACGACAGTATACAAACACACAATAACTGTATCAGACCCAACAAAATTCGTTAGGAGGACATATCCGATTCCAATGCGCTATGAGGAAGAGGTAGAAACAGAAACTCGTCGCATGTTGGAAAATGACGTAATAGAACGATCCAACAGTAACTTCTTAAATCCTCTAGTAGTAGTGAAAAAGAAAAGTGGGGATATTCGCCTATCCCTAGACATGAGGGAGCTGAACAGTATCATTATGAAGGAGTATGACTGCGCGCATAATACGGACGAGTTGTTTACAAAATGTGAAGGAGCACGTTACTTAACGAAACTGGATCTATGCTCAAGTTTTTGGCAGATTCCAATAAGAAAAGAAGATAGAAAATTTATGGCCTTCCTGTACAAAAACAAATGTTACCAGCATAGGGTAGTTCCATTCGGATTAAGCACGAGTTAGGCAGCTATTGTGAAGTGTCTAGCAAGAACACTGGGACCAGAAGTAGAACCTTATACGATGATATTTGTAGACGACATTCTTGTAATATCAAAAACGTTTGAGGAACACATAAGTAATCTATGTACAATATTCCACAAGTTTAGGCAAGCCAACATGTCCCTTAACCTAAACAAATGTGAATTTCTAAAAACTTCCATTCAATTCCTAGGACACATCATCTCATACTCAGGTATACAACCCGATCCCACCAAGATATCCAGTATAATAAATTTTCCCATACCCAGAAACCTTACAGGGTTACGAGCATTTTTAGGATTAACAGGATACTACAGAAGATTTTCACTGTTGTATACTGAGAGGACGCAACCTTTTTTAGAATTAACAAAGAAAGAACAGAAATGGCGATGGGAGAAGAAGCATCAAGAAGCCTACGACCAAGTGAAGACGTTCGTTGTGTATGACAGGGAGAGAAGTAGGTAAATATCACGCCAGTTCTTTGAAGAAATTCCATTCATAAATAACTGGGTTACTAGGACAATTAAAGGTGAGCAACGATTGAAGCGGATGTACTATACAGCACCGCATCAACTCCACATACGGGGGGGGGGGGATATTTGCTCAACCCACCAAGCAAGAGTAAATTTGAAGAATCGCATATTCATTATTATTCGCACATAAAATAAATAAATGTGTTTATAAATAAAAATAATACCATATTATTTGTCTAATAAAAAGGCAGAGAAAAAAAATTTAATAAACTTATTTATTAATTTTTTTTTCTAAGAAGGGAAATAATGCGACAGTACAACCATATACGGTACTGTGCATTGCCAAAATAATTAACAAAAATAAATAAATATATGGTTGATAAATATGATTCAGATTGCAAGCTGGATTGTATAAAAAATGGGAACAGCACAGTTCATGCATGGACACACATATCTGGCCACCTGTCACTAGCTGTGTGTACTTAATATTTATTTAGTATGTGTGTGTGAAACCTGTCTGTTCCTGAACAGTAACAACTCCTATTCAAATGATGTTAGATTTTAAGTATAATTTTAATTATAATAAATATATGTACAATAATGTAAAACAAAATACACCAAAGTGTGTAGGAAATAAAGATGCACAAATGGTTAAAAAACCATGAGAAAGTGATGTAAAGTGAAATTACAATGAATTAAAAAGTGAATAACTCTCTGAATAATTACACTAAAGAAGTGTAAGTTACATATAATAAACATATGAAAATTAGCGATCAATTGAGCATTGTGTAGTGTAAAAACAGACTTCGCAATTCGCGAAGATAGGCGAAATTAGTGAATCAAACAAGAGTGGGAGTAAGGACGCGTTCGACAAACTCTGACAAGACAAATATTGTTCAGACAGGAGCTTTTGCACGATGTGGCTATAAATACCAGGTCGCGCTAAAAAGCTCTCTTCTTCATTCAACCGTTGCTGCAGGAGGCTATGTCAGTCAGAAACGCTGTCTCGAATCTACAGTAAGCGTCACAGGATGGACTGGAAGTCAAAGCAGAGGTTCTATGGACACACCTACAGCCCATGATGTGAGGAGAGACAACAATTAAGGAGTACATGCAGTGGAATCTTGTACGAGGACCCGAGGGAAACGGACCGAGTGGAGGACACGCCAATAATGTACCACATCAAACGAGGTGATAAAAACCCATATAATTACCTACAATTGAAAGACAATAATTAAAAACTATAATGAGAGACATTCGAACTGTTGCTATAAGTAATTAAATTGTACATAGTAGTGTAAAGATTGATTGTTTAATTTAGAATAATAATTCATTTATGTCAATTAGGATTTGAATATAACGTAAATGTTATAAGGTCAATATTTTATTTGAAATTGAAATAATTTAAAGTAATTCATATAATCTTTATTTGGTTAAAAATGCATATGCAGTAGTATGAAAAAAAAATAGAATCAAAGTAAGATGAAAGAAAGTGAAATAAAAGCAAATTCATTGTTTAAATAAATTAGTACGCAATTGCAAAGATAACCACACTGAAAGAGTAAGCCGAGAGCAAAATATTTGATAGTTAAGATTTAGTCTATTACATGAGGCATGACAAAGGGGCTATCTGCTGATTTTGAGTTAGTGCCCATGTAATTTTTTGATTCCTTTTCCTATCGCTTTCTCAAAGGTTCTAGAAAAAAGTTAAGGAAAAATATTGGCCCGCTCTCACCCCTAAATGGTTGAAAATATGAAACGGCGCGAGGATCTATTTCAAAGCCCTGAAATTAGGTACTTATAGGTTTTTTGGGGTGCTGATTACGATTCTGACGTCCAAAATTATATTCGACACAAAGCGTAGTTTTTAAAGGGTTGAAGCAGACTATAATCAGGGGGTGTAAGTATTAAACTTCGCAAGAATGCCGGTCAAAGCCTAAAAAGTGAGTACCTATAGGTTTTTGGGGGTGCTGATTACGATTTTGACGTCAAGGAATACATCCAACGCAAGGGTTTGACTTGAAAGGGTTCAAACCCACCCATAAAGGGTTGAAAACATGAAACAACGCTAGGATGTACTTTGAATTCCTGAAATTGGGTACCTACAGGTTTTTGGGAGTGCTAATTACGATTTTGACGTCAAGGAATACATCCGACACAAGGGTTAGAATTGAAAGTGTTGAAACCTACCCCTAAAGGGCTGAAACATGAAACAACGCGAGGATGTACTTTGTAGTCCTGAAATTGCGTACATTCAAAATTCAGTCGAAAAAATATATATATTTCATCCATACTTATAAAATTTAATCAAAGAAAAGTTGAACCATAACCATTATATTATTTTATTAAATTAAATATTCGATTGATATAAAGAACCAGCAGCACAGACAGTGACAAATTGCAACAGATATTGTTTTGTTTACAATAGACGTTAAAAAAATAATAATTCTATTGTCAATTTGAAAAAAAAATTAGTTTAGTATAAATTAATAGGCTCCCAGGACCGCACCCGAACATATAACATACGATAACAAAATCTAACTGTTGGAGCGTGTTTACATTTTTGGTCATAACACGGTGAATATTTAAGAAACAATTTTTAGTCAAAATGCATTTTGTAGGAAATTTAAAGAGCTACAACTATTGTTGTATGCACTATAATAAAAAAACCTACTGTACACTAGATATTTCGCCTAGAAGTCAAAAATGTTTTACACGATGTCGGCAAAATACACTTTTAAACTGCTTTAACTCATCGAGTTTCAGTCATAAAGGAATGAAACAAAAGGTAAAAGTTTTGTTTTTCTATAAGCTTTATTTTTGATTCATAATAATTTTTTGATAAAAAGCATCGTTACTGAGATATTTAATAAAAAAGCTGAATTTTGGCTAAAATCCAAAAACTTGAATTTTATTAAAACGTTATGTGTTACTGTACAGCAATACATATATAGTTCAAAAAAATTTAGGACATTGCTAATATAATAGACAACCGAAAACAGGGTTCATACTGAAATTTTGAATTTGATTTCCCTGACCAAATCCGCAAATTTTCCCTGACCAGCGTATGTGTTATTTTTTGCGTACAATACCAATTTTTCAATATATAAATTACCTATTAAACATTATTGTAACCTATTTACTCAGTTTAAAATATTAGTTTTTAGTGAAATTTATTTTTATTTGTAAGCATGAAACATTCATACATTATCTTATTGAAAATTTACTTTAGTATGCTCAACATTATAATCGTCCATCATCATGGATGAATTTAAATAAATATTTATTTTTTTAGTAATCGACCTCCACCTTCCCCATAGCCGTCCAACGCACTCCTTTTTATTTTTTCCAAAAAGTAAACAGTTGTATTTATACAAAAAACAAAACTAATTAATAACAAAATAGCTAACAAATAACAAAATTAATTAGCTTATATTAAAAAATTACAATAAGTGTACATTATTAGGTTAAAATATCACAAAAAACTGCATAAAAAATCTAAAGGAAACATACAAACAACAGAGATTGTAATATTCTTTAAAACTAAAACACTCTTTGATACAGGTAACGTAAAATTCCATACCTAATTTTAATAGATACATGAATACAAATTTAATTATCATAGCCTAGGTAAATAAAGTCAACCGTGATCATAAAAGTTCTAAATGGGGAGATTTAGTCTAACTTTTTCTTCTCAAGAATCTGAATTTTTGATTTTATATTGTCTTCTTCTTTCAAAGCTTGCAGTTTTAACATCTTTCTCTGCTCTTCAAGTTTCTTGATCTCTATGGATAATTTTCTTTTTTCAACCTTTTTCTTCTCTTCTTCTTTTTGGTTCTGTTTTGACTCTTTTGAGATGTTCTTCATATCTCCTATGGGCAGCTCTTATATTTGTCAACATTGTTTGAATGATAGGAACTTTAAGAATACTTTCATGATATCTTATAGCATTTTCCACTGTTCTTTGAGCAAAAAGACTATGTTTCTGCAAATTCTCCACTAATAATGTTTTATTTACAGAAAACCCTCCTTCTACTGTTGTATTTCCATACGAAAATATCAGTCCTAATTTAATAATTTGCCACAATTCTGAATAACATTGATTCCCAAGTAATAAAGAAGAAAAAAAATCAAGTCTCTTGGAAGGACAATCACCATCCAAAAATATTTTGAATTGTAATTGAAGGGTAGAATGAGCTTCACTGCAAAGTCGAGTGTATTATACTTTTGCTTTCTCAGCAACAGAATCTGTGATTCGGTTATTGGTGTACAATGCCTCAAGCAATAAACCAAATCTTTGTTTCCCTAGTTCTGGCTGATGAAAAATTCTACTAGGATCCAATGATGAGAGCCCTTGGACAGGCTTGTACTTCAGAGGACATCTTTCTAATATCTTTTCTGTCATTTTGACTAGCACAGTCTGGCATTCAAGTTTGAATTTTAGGATATCACTTTCGTTTGAAGTGGCTTCTTTGAGAAGTTTTTTTTGTATGAAATCCGAGATCAATACTTTTTACATCACGCAAATTTTCTTTATCATGTAAATCTAATGAAAAAAGCTTAGTTGTTGTAGTAGGCATTTTACTGGATTTAAGAAATCTCTCCATCAAATTTTGTGCGAGACTTTGCAAATCTGTGAACAGGAATGGACCAAGTGGGTCTGAGGTTTGGAACTTTAGTAAAAATGGTTCACATTCCAAGGAAAGCATTTTTAAAAAAGCCAGTTTGCATTTCAGAAATATATCTTTGGTTTAACAAAAACATTTTTTAATGGTTTTGTATTGAGATTTTTCGGCTGTCAACAAATTTCTTTATATCATCAAAAGTACTTAAAACTCTGTCAATAGAAGGCACATTTTCAAGCCATCTGGTTGTACAGTGTTTTAAAGGAAAAATAGATTTTCCAGTAAGTTCAATGAACTCAGCACGGCGGGCTGGTGAATCATTAAAGATGTAATAAACACCTCGCAAAAAGCTATCCATGCAGTTCTTCATGAAACTTGGATCATCTTCATACGTTTTGTGTGACTGGTTGTAGTAAAAAATTTCCCTGACTTTCTGAAAAATATACTTAATTTCCCTGACTTTCGGCATATCTTAAAATGTTTCCCTGAGTTATTTTGATTTCCCTGACGTTCCAGGCCAGTATGAACCTTGGAAAACTACAGTATCTCGGCTTAATATGCATATTTGACAAAATGGCGGACGTCTCTTTTTACATTTCTTGGAAAAAATTTGCAGAAATTATATTTTCCTACATAACTTCATAATGTTTTAAGCTACACAAGTAATTAACCCAGAGTTTTTAGGAAATTAACAGAGCTTTCATTTGATACTAATTTCGTTATGATCGAACAATTTTTCACCATGTTATATCAGTTTTAATCACGTAATTTCATCAAAAACCAGTGAATCACCATCTTGTTTTGTCTGTGTCTCAAGAACCATTTGACATAACGAAACCAAACAATGTGGAAAATGTTCGCCTGGTAATACGCTTTAAGTTTGAGTTACACAAATGTTTTGCAAAATGGCGTAGTTTTTGAGATATTTGCAGATTAATTTTAAAAAACGGTTTTTTTTTTGCATAACTTTGAACCCTTGTAACTCGCAAACAACGCATTTTTTCGAAAAAGTATATACCACCTGTTTGCTTAGAATTTAATTCTTTATCGGGTCCCGGGGTTAATTAAATTTTGTTTTTTCACCCCCGAAAAAGGGGTGAAAACAACCTCTAAATTTAAGAGCGGGCCAAAAAATTTCCTTAACTTTATTTTATAACCCTTTATAAAGATTTTGCAACAAAAATCAGAAGGATCCATGGACACTAACTCAAAATCGGCAGAAAATTCCTCACGTAATAGACTAATAAGATTTCTGTATACCATGTTTAATATAAATTGTCAACCAGAAGTCGCGTGCAAAAGATTCACACAAGCAAAGAAGAATGAGTTTTTCTATTTCCGAAATAAGGAAAGATGTTGTTCAATAAATAATGTAAATATTTAAAACATATTACACATTCTTGTTATTACGATTACACCTGACATCATTGTTATGTTATATAACGTATACTCCAAATTGACACATGCATAATTATATTGCATTAATGTGTCGCAATATACATTGTAACGATACATATAATCACCATACTTTGGACATAACATTGAACACAACATGACAATAATTAAATGAGACAAGACCTACCAAGGAGTCAGAATGGTGTACCAAGTATTAAAATCATTTAAAGAAATAATAATTAAAGAATGAACTTACAAATAAAGAATAAAGGTAGTAATGAAAACAAAAACAAGAAAGAAAATATATTAAAATGTGATTAACCCAATGACCCAATAGATATGTCAGTGAGCAAACAAGAACCACAGACAATGAAAATGAAAAGAAGTGAATGAATCAACAATAAAATTCAATAAACAGAGAAACAAATGAAGAGACAAGACATCTCACAATATCTACAACAGAAGAAGTACAACTATGAGATAGATAAAAGAAGGCAAGTGAAATACATGATGAGAGACTATTAAACAAAGCCAAAACATTGACAGGCTATATTAGATGACCTGACTATGACCACAAACCTAATATATATGAATAAAGTAACTACTAATAGTTAGGAGAGTGAGAATAAAAATTATGTTAGTATGATTTAAGAAAGTATAAAGAATCAAAACAATATTGTATCTTGTCTAATAGTGATGTAAGTGTATAGAAAAAGTGATATCAGAAGGAAACTGATAGTCACCAGTAATGTTATAAAAATAATATTAAAGTAACAAGAAAACAATTACAAACTATAAATAGTAATTATGAGCATTAGTACAGTTAAATAATGGTGTGAAATGTGTAGAAACTAAACTCAAAGTCAACTCATTGTTGTATGTAAAAGTGGGGACACATAACCTAACTCCAAGTACTTTTCACATATAATGACAAGAATTAAGAAATAAAAACGTTGTTAAACCATAATATCTGGTAATGTACTCCAAATAGATGTTATAAGGGTCATACCAGTAACAAGATTAATTACCCAAAGGAAGATTTGTGTCATAATTAGAGTAAATAAACTGACTAAAGTAGACAGAATGGAATGTACCAACTAATAATTCTAAAAAACATGTAGAAAAACTAATAAGAGAGAAAGAGGGTGATATCAGTATCATCAGAGAGATGTAATATGACTAACATGATGTAAAACGATAATTATTATCATAAAGTTAAGCCATAACAATGTAATTTAAATACACTTGTCATGTGACACTAGATGTAAGATGTATTAAAGAAGTAACAGCAAAGGGGAATATCCCAATACAAACCAAAGAATTGTAAAACTTAATAATAACTATAATAAGTATGTTTGTCAAAGATAAGGACTTAAAAACAACTATATAAGTTATAATAAAGATGATTCATGTTACAACCAATAGTGAAGAAACTATGGTTGATTGTAAAGAGTAAAAAACAACAAAAACAAGGTGTACCAAGAAAAACTGAGGTAACCAGAAATTGTAATGGTTCCCTCAGAGTAATTGTGACATAATAGCAATTGTTAAAAAACAACTATTAAATTGTAAAGAGTAAATATAGTTGGGAATGTCATAGACCTGTTAATGCCTAGACAGAGATTATGTGTTTTATAAATAATTATGAGTGGAAACAATGTAAAAAGCACTCAACAGGACTTGGAAAGCATCATCTCGATGAGATGAGAGAGCCATGTGTTAATTTTAAGTAAAAATAATGTATAAGTTTACTGAAAAATGTATTAATCATAAGTTACAGAAACCATATTTGTTAGTACTAAACCAAAGTATTTCATGTGGGGATCCAAATCATGCGTCTCAGAAAATCCTGAATGATGATGATAATGAATTGTTAGTTGGAAGAAAAATAAGGGAAATATGTAAATTATAAAGATTTTATATTTTGCCAGCCCCTGGGTGTCTATTTGTAAACCATTTTCTTGTACTCTCAAAACCAGGGAAAAGACGCGCTGAAGGCTTCTGTTTTGCCGAGGTATTCCGAAGGGTCATGAAAATTAATAAAATTAACCAATCAGAAGTCATCATTAAACATTAGACACCAGTTCGGAAACCGAAGCGGGCAATTCGATTACAGTACTTTGATGAGGAACTACGCTACTCTGGCGAACAAATTGACGAACTGGCCAGCTGATTAGGAACGTTAACCTAAAAAAGTGAAAGTAGGGTTATACCGTTTGTAAACAAAGTCGATTTGATTTTTTTCAAGTGTACTTTATCGAAGTATGTGCGCATAGGCAGTGTATTTAGTATTAATAAAAAAGTTATTAGTGCCAATAAAGGAAAAGGCACTGAACGCAAGTATAGTGACAATTATTAAAATACTTAGAATAATAATGACCTTTTTTTTTGATAAAAATATCAGTTACCATTACTGACTTTATGTCAATTGAACATAACAAGGCTTGGGACCTTATTTAAAATGAATAATCTTAATAACTGTTAATAAGTAATTATTTTATTATACTTGAGTGTGTCGCCATCTATGTTTGTCGCATTGAGTTACGTATCCTAGATACCTACATTGTTATTTACGAAATATGTGCGGTTGGCATGAGTGATTCAATGTGTTGTTTAATGTACTAATAAATGTCAATTCATTTAATTAGATCATTGTGTTTTATCAGTAATTGCTTCCTGGTAAATATAAAAACAGGTTATGGGCCCAGGTAAGTAATAAAACACATTGTTGAATCGAATTGTGGACAGTAAAAATACGCAAGAACCCTTTTTTTTTGTTGCACTTGTCAGTAAAAATTGAGTGCACAAAGTCAGTTGTAGGGAAGAAACTACATTAAACAATAGAAATGGATTTAGTCAGATCACATTTAGAAATGTTGAAAGATGATTTGCAAGGAGGTTCCAACTATGATTCATGGATATTCAAATTTAATCTAACCTTAAAATCAAAACGTATTTATCAAATCACAACGGCAGTTAAAATTAAGCCTGAAGGAGATGAATCAAGCGCAGCTGTAAAAGAATGGATTTAAAAGGATTGAGAAGCACAAGTATTAATTGGATTGAATGTTGACAGTAATATAGCCAAGAAAATTGCAAGGTGCCAGTCCGCAAATGCTATGTTAGAAAACTTGGAAACCTTATATAGAAAAAAATCAAACGTTTCAGCTGAAGGCCTGCAAAGATTATTTTTTAATTATAAGTATGATGAGCACAAATCAGTAATAGAAAATTGCATGACAATTCAACAATATGCTGATGAATTGTCTGCACTAGGTGAAAGCGTTAAAGAAAACTGGATTATGCAAAGGATATTAGGTATACTTCCAACAAGACTACATCACTTTAGAACGTCTTGGGATAATGTTATTTCCACAGACAAAACGTTGAACAACATGTTTGAGCGTTTGAAACTTGAAGAAGACAGGCAAAAAGAAAGTGAACAGGCCAATAACGAGTGTCAGAATGCTTTCATATCAAAGGGACAGAACAATAATAAAACAAAACAAGTGAACGTAAAGGAATGCTTTAAATGTGGACAAAAAGGGCACATAAAGAAGTACTGCAAGAATAAACCTAGTAAAAGTTACACTGAATATTGTAAGAAAAATTATCCGTGTAATAAGTGCAACGAAAAAGGTCACTTTGCCAAAAATTGTACCAAAAATATAGATAGTAAGTCAGAAAAATCAGACAAATCTACATCAAAAAGTAAATTGATGATTAATGTTGGATTGTCTGTTACTAATATAGAATATATATCAATGAAGAATGACTATCAAGATCTATGGTACCAAGATTGTGGTGCCACTCAGCACATGACTTTAAGGAATGACTGGTTGAAAAATTATACTGTTTTACAAGAACCAGAAAAAGTCATGATTGGAGATTCAACACTTATAGAAGGTGTTGGTGTCGGAGACATAGATTTGTTAGCTTATAATGGTCAAGATTGGTGTAACATAACACTGAAAAATGTTTTGTATACACCAAAGATACCCTTTAACTTATTTTCCGTCACTAGTGCCTTGGACAAGGGTTATCGTCAGGAAGCAGTGTGCCGAACTGGCTTCGGCAACGTATTAGATTATTAGTATTTTAAAAACGAGCGCCACTGACGTCACGCACTGCCACTCTGTTACGGTTGTTTGTTGCCGGTCGGTTATACACACAGTCGGTTGTGTTGCTACGCAATACAGCTGGCGCTGCCAGCCAGCTGTGTGTCTGTACATTCCTGCTTTCGGAGGTTACTTGGCTGGAGCGAAACGTTGTTTCGCTCTCATTTCTGCTTCATCCTCCAAGCTGTTCATCTGGTCTCGGCTGGCGGCGAACTTCTAACCAGGACTTCCGAACCTATCACTATGATAGGCTAGATAGAGTGTTGCTCCAGGTACGTGCAAGTCTGTGGGTTCTGAAAATATTCTAACCCCAAATATATTTTGCGTTTCAGCTTTCATTATGAGTTATGCCTGTGTGTGTGTGTGCGTATAGAGCAGTTTTTAATCTGGGCATTAATGCTGTTACAAAATCAAATTAAATTAAATTTAATTAAATTACGAATGTGAGAGTCGTGGGTCAAGTTGATTTCAATAGAGAATATGTTAATGTATCTTGCACTCAGCTGTTTTGATGTAATTAATAACTACCAAAGACACAGCAAATCAATTTGAATATTTCAATGAAACATCAAGAAAGTAATTGCTAGACGAGCTTAGTACTGTTTAATCTGAATTAGTGGCGATGTGTGTATGCGCTGTTGCGGCTTAAAGTTAGTGTTGGTATTTAATGTGGACGGCCTAAGTGGCGTGATTTTCTTTATGACACCCTCTACAAGTATTGTATGTCCAGGTGCTCGACCAAGGACGAGACGGGTGTCAGGGGCGGACGAACATCTGTCCCCCCTAATGGCAGAGACGATCTATAGCCACAATGCCGTCAGTCGAGGACTTTTCCGATGCTAAGCTGCACCAAGGACCTTTTCCAACGCTAAGCTGCACCAGGGAATTATGACACGACTGTGACATCACTGATCCGCGCCTATACGAACTAAGTACACCGGACTATCCAGGTGGGAAAATTCTGTTTATCTATTTCTCTCTCTCTACAACATGTGAATGCACAGAAGCCGCCAGATGCTCACTCGTGAAGTTCTGAACACTATACTCTAGCACAAACTCTCATGTTCAATTATGTGTGATCATCATGTTATTGCATGTGTGAACATTACCACAGTACACCTAATGAAGTGTCTTATAACTGTATAATGTGTAAGAAGTTACACACATACACACACATCCGCAGTTTACTGTAAGATCTAACTTTCATCTAATTAAGACCATTAGGGAGTTAATTATCTCGTGCTATCAGTCATCTGGTCATGGCTGAGTTTTAATAACGTAGCTGGGGTTGTCTGATGCTGTAGATGAGAAACGATTTTCTTTCACACACATACTTAACGCTTAATGATTAAGCTAAGGGTTCGTTTGGCTGGTTGAGTTTCGGGGCGGTCACTTACATTCTCTGGTGTGAACTATGCTTGTGAATATACTAGCAAATCTATGCTTAGGAGCTGTGATATTCCATTTACGTAGTCATTTATATTTGTACCTAGCTATACATATTAGGCTTCATTTATTTACTGTAGTGGGAATCGGTTTATGTGGAGGTTAGTGTTGAAATGAGGGATGTTTTGTTATTCATGTCGTATATGTGTTTGTGTGTGTAATTTTACTATATATATATATTTTTTTGGGGAATATGTAACTGATTTAAAAAAGAGAATAACCATAAATGTGTTTTTTGAGACAACAGGCTAGCCTAATTGATATTATACAACACTGATAGATTAGTATTGCTTTATGAATGAGATTATTACCAACTTTGACTCGTGCATAATCAGGCAGAAATTTTTGCAATTAGTAATATCAATTCACTTACTTTGTGACATTATGAGTTAATGGAAATACATAGATATATATAATTCTGCCTTAAATGGTGTGCTCACACAATTACGAACTTGTTATTTATGTAAAATCTTACAGGTTGAATAAAGCACACGCTTGTTGGTTAAAAGAGTTTTTCATTTGCAAGTCCTGTCATTCACCTGGGGGGGACATGTCTGTAATTGTATTTGGGCCTTGCACACTTTTGCTTCCTCTAGGTTTCTCTTTACCTAGTTCTAAATATGATGTCTCTCCCCTTTTACAAAAAAAAAACTAAAAAAAAAAAAATTAAAATAAAAAATTTCAATTAAAAATTTCAAAAAATAAAATTTACAAAACTTAGAAAAATAAAAGGGGGGGGTTTCAAATGGTAGCAGAGCGTGGTTTTTATGATTCTGGATGGATAGTAGGTATTATTTCTGCCTTATTTTCTCTGTTGAACTTGAGAAATTTTAGAATCTGGGGACTTATATTTATTTTCTTAAATGAAACTTAGTGTGGCTACAGACATGTCAGCTGGTGTTAGGACTTGCAAATTACTTCAAATTATTTTTGATTAGAATCCAAGTGTTGTAAGAAAACTTAATGATAGTGTAATAAATTAACAGAAGGAACAACCAGAAAAAAAGAGCACATTTTATAAAATGAATAGGGGGTTAATGAAGTTTAAAATAATTTAATATGTGTTAGTGTCTAAGTGATTATTTTGTGATGTTGAGTGCGAGATGAATTTTGAAAAGGGGTTATGAGAATGTGATTAATTTTTTTAATGAATGGGTGCTGATTGATTGCACTTGCACATACCCTGGAGCTCATACGGAGTCTGGACATGATGAGGCCCGTCGGTACTTGTTGAGTTTGATTATGACTTGTCTCTTGGATTAGACAACGTGTTTGGTAGCATCCCAGTTATATGGTAATTGTTTATTGAGGGCGTTGCGTTGCGGTATCGTATTTTGAATGCGGTTATGGTCCGACCAAGGGCATGGATGTGATACTTTATATTTTCGATTATATCGAATTTTATGTGTACTTGTGTGTTGTATTTAGTGAGTTAGTTTGGTTGTTTTGTGTTGTGTTTTCTTCCGGAAATTTTACATGGCTGTTTCTCTGCTTTTATGACACCCATCTCGTCGTACCGCTAGAGTATTCTGGAGCCACTTGAATGATCAAGTTCTTCCTTATGTGTTGGTGTTAAATTGTTGTCTGTGATGTATGTTGTAAATTGTATAATTCTGGTGGACACTGAGCGAATTTAAGGAATAAGAGGGGCGTTCCAAATGAAGTAGGAATTCAGATGAATTTGAGTTAGGATTTTTTTTTTGGGACCTTGTTTTTGAAACGGGAATTTTAACGCCGACTGCACTAAAGATTATAGATGTTAGAAAGAATAAATTAAATATTAAACCAGAATCGATGCAATAGTTTTGAACAGTGATACAAACTGATCCGAAAGATAACCTTTGGCCAGCTGATAGCCGCAGCTGTAGCAGTGTTTCAAGCCTTGCTGCCTGCTTATCTGATAGATTGTGTATCGTTATATCCGGCTTCTAAATTCAAAGACCAGTTTATTTGTTTTCTGTCTGATCAGCTGTTCGAGTGATATAAAATGTAGGTCAGTTTTTCAATGTGGATTAGTGTTTGGCCCGATCCATACCGCATTCCGGGTTGATGTCCCCAGGGTTGTTTGGGCGTCGGTTGTATGGCTGAGTGTTGGCTGTCCGCAGAGCAGTTACCCCCCTCCTCCTTAGGTAGAGAGATAACTATTATAAAGTGGAGATTGGGAGATTGATGTTCGCGTGCCCTCAATGCGGTCTTCTCGGCCTTGCTAATCGGGTCCGTCCGCCCTAGTGTAGGGATGTGGGCCAGTCGTGTGTCAAGGATTGATAATGCCTTGTTTTGCTGCACACGGCTGGTCGGTCCACGAGCTGGACGGTTGTAGAAATGGTACTCACATATCAAGGTTGTAGCACCTTGTTAGCCTTCGGGCGTGAATATGTGAGTACCAGGAGAGTTAGGTGGTGGTCACCGGAGATGGTGACGTGTTGGGGGCGGTCCCGAGAGTTTGGCATGGAGGAGAGGACGCGCGTGGGGGATGGTCGCAGTGAAGTGGAGATTTTCAGTCCTGGGAAAGGAATATTGTGTTAGTGGTCCTGGGTCTCAGTTGTTGATTTGGGAGGCCTTGGTGGTCGGTACTCAGAGAGGCCTGCGATTCTTCTCTTTCTCCTGTTCTTTTCTGTCTCTTATATCTGCATGCGGACCAGGGCCCGGCGAGTATGCAGGACTCACACTTACACCTTCTCTTTCAGACACACATTCACTGACTCACACCTCTTCCTTCTGCTTTTCGTTTTCCTGTGTTACCGAACCCACCAAGAGCGATGTAGAATCTGAGATTTTCCAGGTTTCCCGCAGCCGTCGTGCTTGAGGACTTGTTTGTTTTGGGTCAACCATGTTGCCCTTTTGGGGTGAGGGTGTGCCGAACTGGCTTCGGCAACGTATTAGATTATTAGTATTTTAAAAACGAGCGCCGCTGACGTCACGCACTGCCACTCTGTTACGGTTGTTTGTTGCCGGTCGGTTATACACACAGTCGGTTGTGTTGCTACGCAATACAGCTGGCGCTGCCAGCCAGCTGTGTGTCTGTACATTCCTGCTTTCGGAGGTTACTTGGCTGGAGCGAAACGTTGTTTTGCTCTCATTTCTGCTTCATCCTCCAAGCTGTTCATCTGGTCTCGGCTGGCGGCGAACTTCTAACCAGGACTTCCGAACCTATCACTATGATAGGCTAGATAAAGTGTTGCTCCAGGTACGTGCAAGTCTGTGGGTTCTGAAAATATTCTAACCCCAAATATATTTTGCGTTTCAGCTTTCATTATGAGTTATGCCTGTGTGTGTGTGTGCGTATAGAGCAGTTTTTAATCTGGGCATTAATGCTGTTACAAAATCAAATTAAATTAAATTTAATTAAATTACGAATGTGAGAGTCGTGGGTCAAGTTGATTTCAATAGAGAATATGTTAATGTATCTTGCACTCAGCTGTTTTGATGTAATTAATAACTACCAAAGACACAGCAAATCAATTTGAATATTTCAATGAAACATCAAGAAAGTAATTGCTAGACGAGCTTAGTACTGTTTAATCTGAATTAGTGGCGATGTGTGTATGCGCTGTTGCGGCTTAAAGTTAGTGTTGGTATTTAATGTGGACGGCCTAAGTGGCGTGATTTTCTTTATGACACCCTCTACAAGTATTGTATGTCCAGGTGCTCGACCAAGGACGAGACGGGTGTCAGGGGCGGACGAACATCTGTCCCCCCTAATGGCAGAGACGATCTATAGCCACAATGCCGTCAGTCGAGGACTTTTCCGATGCTAAGCTGCACCAAGGACCTTTTCCAACGCTAAGCTGCACCAGGGAATTATGACACGACTGTGACATCACTGATCCGCGCCTATACGAACTAAGTACACCGGACTATCCAGGTGGGAAAATTCTGTTTATCTATTTCTCTCTCTCTACAACATGTGAATGCACAGAAGCCGCCAGATGCTCACTCGTGAAGTTCTGAACACTATACTCTAGCACAAACTCTCATGTTCAATTATGTGTGATCATCATGTTATTGCATGTGTGAACATTACCACAGTACACCTAATGAAGTGTCTTATAACTGTATAATGTGTAAGAAGTTACACACATACACACACATCCGCAGTTTACTGTAAGATCTAACTTTCATCTAATTAAGACCATTAGGGAGTTAATTATCTCGTGCTATCAGTCATCTGGTCATGGCTGAGTTTTAATAACGTAGCTGGGGTTGTCTGATGCTGTAGATGAGAAACGATTTTCTTTCACACACATACTTAACGCTTAATGATTAAGCTAAGGGTTCGTTTGGCTGGTTGAGTTTCGGGGCGGTCACTTACATTCTCTGGTGTGAACTATGCTTGTGAATATACTAGCAAATCTATGCTTAGGAGCTGTGATATTCCATTTACGTAGTCATTTATATTTGTACCTAGCTATACATATTAGGCTTCATTTATTTACTGTAGTGGGAATCGGTTTATGTGGAGGTTAGTGTTGAAATGAGGGATGTTTTGTTATTCATGTCGTATATGTGTTTGTGTGTGTAATTTTACTATATATATATTTTTTTTGGGGGAATATGTAACTGATTTAAAAAAGAGAATAACCATAAATGTGTTTTTTGAGACAACAGGCTAGCCTAATTGATATTATACAACACTGATAGATTAGTATTGCTTTATGAATGAGATTATTACCAACTTTGACTCATGCATAATCAGGCAGAAATTTTTGCAATTAGTAATATCAATTCACTTACTTTGTGACATTATGAGTTAATGGAAATACATAGATATATATAATTCTGCCTTAAATGGTGTGCTCACACAATTACGAACTTGTTATTTATGTAAAATCTTACAGGTTGAATAAAGCACACGCTTGTTGGTTAAAAGAGTTTTTCATTTGCAAGTCCTGTCATTCACCTGGGGGGACATGTCTGTAATTGTATTTGGGCCTTGCACACTTTTGCTTCCTCTAGGTTTCTCTTTACCTAGTTCTAAATATGATGTCTCTCCCCTTTTACAAAAAAAAACTAAAAAAAAAAAAAAATTTAAATAAAAAATTTCAATTAAAAATTTCAAAAAAAAAATTTACAAAACTTAGAAAAATAAAAGGGGGGGTTTCAGCAGACACAAATTGCTCGTATTTTTTTGATTCAGACACTGGTGAATTAACAGCCATGGCAAACAGAGATGGAAGATTGTTTACAATGATGTTTCCTATGAAAACTTAGAAAAGTGTATTGTTGCTATGTCAATTAAAAAGTGGCATGAAAAATTAGCACATCAGAATGTTAGTTATGTAAGAGACATTTTGAAGAAAAATAACATACAGTATGTAGACGATTGGGATGATTATGTGTGTGAAGGATGCGTTTATGGCAAACACCATCGTCTCCCACATCCAAGAAATTTTGAAGTGGCAAAAGAGGTACTAGATGTAATTCATGTAGACTTGTGCGAAATGAATATAAATTCTTTTGGAGGAGCAAAATATTTTTTTATGCTCAAAGATGATTTCTCTCATTTTCGCACTGTCTATTTCTTAAAAACTAAAAATGAAACTTTTGAGAAATTTAAAATCTTCATGACTTTAGTTGAGAATCAGTTTAGAAAGAAAATAAAAGTTTTAAAGTCTGATAATGGGAAAGAAATTAAAAATGGAGATACTAAGAAGTTTTGTGAAGAACTTGGAGTTTTCCATATTAAGTCGAACCCATACACTGCACCACAAAATGGTCGAATTGAGAGAGATGAGAACCATTGTAGAATCTGCTAGATCAGCTATACATGCAAGAAATCTAAATGAAAACTTATGGGCAGAAGCAATTAGTTATGCTACATTTACACTGAATCAGACTGGAACAAGTTCTGTGAAAGGTAAAAGTCCTGTGATTTATGGTTTGGTCGCAGAATTGATGTAAATAAGCTTAGAATCTTTGGGTGTGATTGTTATGTTTTCATTCAGGATTTTAAGAGAGCCAAAACACAGAAGAAATCAGAAAAAAGAATTTTCTTAGGATACAGTTTAGATTCAAGTAGTTACCGAGTTTACTTAAGAGACAAAAATGAAGTTGTAACATCAGGAGATGTGATATTTGATGAAAAAGTAAACAGTAAGTCTAGTTGTACAGAAATTGAAGCTACCTTGTAAAATGAAGAAAAGGAATACATAGTGTTAAGTGAAGAAGAAAAATTGGATAGTGAAAGTGTTTGTGAAGGCTCTGTGTCTGACAATAATATGCAAAACGAATGTCAAGAAAATCATTGTGTAAAGTGTTTGGAACGAGATCAAACTGTTTATATTCAACCAGAGAAAAGAAGTCTTCGAAACAGGGCTACTTTAAGGATGCCAGCAAGGATGGTAGATTATGTAGTTGAAGACAACAGAAACCAAAATGTAAATATGGCCATGATAGGTGAGGTGGAAGATATTTCCATTTTACAAGCACTACAGGATGAAAACTGGAAGAAAGCAATGTTAGAAGAGTATGAATCTTTGATGAAGATGAGAACTTGGAAACTAGTAAGTCTACCAAAAGAAGAAAAAGCTTTGATTTGTCGGTGGGTTTTATGCCAAAAACAAGATGGGCGATACAAAGCCAGGCTAGTTGCAAGAGGGTTTGAGCAAGAACAAGGAATCCATTATACTGAGACCTTCAGTCCTGTTGCCAAATATGCATCTTTTCGACTGATACTCAGCATTTTAGCCTCCGATGGAATGCATCTGATGACTTTTGATGTGAAGACAGCGTTTTTACATGGATCTTTGGATGAGAAGATTTACATGTATCAACCGGTAGGCTTTGATGATGGCTCAGGTAGAGTTTGTGAGTTGCTGAAGAGTATATATTGTAACATCACAAGATGTTACCTAACCTAAGTGTATATTATCAGATTTTATAAGGACAAAACAACCATGTAAATAGGAATATAATAGTAGAAATAACCAAGAAAGAGGGAAACCAAGAAAGAAGAATGAAGCAGAAGTGCCACATGAAACAGTAACCCAAGGGCTGTTTGACACTACAACTAGACTGAGACTAAAACGAACTGATGGACAGAGCAAATTTACATTCAGCTGTCAATCCAGTAAGTAGTTGATGTAAACCGAATGTCATATGTAAACAAAAAAATGAACTAATGAGCAGTTAAATACTGTGAAAGCAGAATTAGCATTTTGCTGATAATAGATGTGACAATGACCAGTAAATTATGAATGCCAAAACTAATGTTAACAATGGTTACATAGTGAGAACAAAGATGTATTTCAGCATCAAATATACTTGTTAGAAAAGAGAACTATTTATAAGAGAGAATCTTATACAAATAAGATATCTCCACAATTTACCGAACTGAGAACCAATAAGCATTATTAAGGCCAAATGCCAATGTAGGCGATATGTCTTAGCAAGCTTAGACCAAACATTAGTCAGTAAATTGGCTATTGAGAATTAACACAAGTGTAAATTAAAATACACAGAACCATGGTTATGCCTTGACATAACGAAAAACATTATTAAAACAATAGGTTTAATCATAATTTTAATTGTTAAATAGTAGTTTAAAACGAATTAGCATGAAACGAAATGTCATAGTCAGTACGATCATTCATTACAATGTATAGAGTTTAGGTGTACAAGTAATGTTCAGTAAAAATGTCAGTACAGCATTAATGGTGTTCGCACATAAACATTTGATTAATAAAATGATATGTGAACACAAACAATATTAACCAAAAGTGTAAAACCGGCGACTCAGAAATAGCAGACGACAGTGAAAGTGATGTACCCGGACATTGGTTTTATAACAATGTCGGTCAAAGTGAAAGTAATTCGAGATCGAGTGATATCAAATTAAAGGAAAAAAAACAATCTTTAATTTGATAGTAATATCAACCCAATCGCAACTGTATTTAGTGCGGGAGAGATGTTAGCATCATTCTAAAAATGTACATCGGAAAACTGTTTATGAATAATAACAAGAACGACAACTAGCTGTCACCGCAATGTTTGACGGTTAGAAAAAGCCGTTATCAACTGCCAAAAAGTGACACGTCATACCGACACACCTACCAAAGCCAATCAGAAAATTAGTTAGTAATTAACATTTTTACCTAAAGCCGATCAAAGAAGGGGGTATATAAAGACGAAACAGCGAATTTGGAGGCAGGCTCTTACTGACCAGCATGTAGTACAGACGTGTGCCTGCCATCTCTACATTTTTAATAACTCTTAGCGTCATCTGCATATTACATTGAAACAATAGTTCGACACCAAGAAACGACTACTTCAAGTTCATCTACAGTAAACAACAGTGATTAAGTGCAGTATCATTTTAATTTTGTGCAGGAATAACGAACAGAAAATAATTTATTGTTATTATTCACGATCCATTTTAATCAGAAGAGGATCGCATTATTCTGTTCTTGTGCGAGTTTAGTGCCGAAACCCAGTAATCATTATAATCCGATTACTGAAGTGATTAATAAGTTTTAATTAAATAATTAAAACTCAGAAGGTAACAGTGCAATCATTACTAATCTTGATCTGAGCGCCATAACCTGTACTTTTTTCAACAATAACCTGTACTGACGCAAAACACAAAAACATTTTAAGATTACACCACATCTCAATTTATTATACAAATTTGTTATTATTAATTAAGCTATATGTTAGTTGTAAGGGTTCTCACTTGATAAATATTGTCACTAAAAAAGCAAGCGTTGATGAAACGCGCGATCTTTCAACAGATCGTTTTTTAATTTTGTTTACTTTGCGAAAGTAACCTAAAAACTTTGTTGATCAATTTTATATCAAAAGGATTATTGGATATTGTGTAGGCATAATTGTTTTCTTTCATGTCTCAAAGAATTCACAACTGAGATAATCCTAATTTTAATGTTAAAAAATAAATAGCATCTGGACTTAACCAGATTTATAATTCTTGTTCTGAGCAAGCCGTATAAGGCATATAATAACTGACTTTTAATTGTACAACTTTGTACAACTGAGATAATTATAATTTTAATGTTAAAAATAAATAGCATCTGGACTTAACCAGATTTATAATTCATGTTCTGAGCAAGCCGTATAAGGCATATAATAACCGACTTTTAATTGTACAACTTTGTATGTTTGCTTTATATTTGTTTTTTTTGAATTCTCTATGAGGGTATAAATAAACCCATTATTAACAGCATCACCTGATTTTGATTTATTTCTATAGGATAATTGAATATTTTCTTTTAACAAACTTAAACAACCTTCTGTTGTGTTTAACATATTGGAATAGCATTGTCAAAAGGTGACACACAATTATATTAAATTTTCTAATCATTCAGTAAATCTATGTGTGGGTTTTACACGGGATTTTCCCTGAATAAATCCGTGTGGCGCCCACTAATTAATAAACAAGGTAATCTAACCTTGCAACCAAAGTGAGTTGGTGTTTGTAAGCTGAGTTGACAGTTTAGTGAACTTCTAGTAAACATGATCAGGTACGTAAAAGTATATTTTTGTTTATGATATTGTCCAGACATTACGAGACGTGACATACTCAGACTACCTGCAATCCGGAGAAGAAGTTTTACTACCAGTTTCAACCAGACGAGAACTATTATCAAGCAACCAACTGCTCTACTTCACGTTTTAACTTAAGCTAATTTAGCATTTAATTATAATCCACATCACTATTTTATTCATTTAATATAAGGGAATTCTTTTTAAACAAGTATAATTAAACCATTGTAAACACACTGTGAGTAACTTTGAATGTTTCATTTTAAATTACTTTACTACATTAGTAACCTTCAATTAGAAACAACTATTCTAAACATTGAGTTATTTCAAAAGAATATTTCACACATAGTTGAACGTTGTTTTAACGAGACTTTTAATATTTTAACCACAAATATAAGTTTAAATAACAACACTTTTATTTTATTTCAAGTTAATTGTAAACACACACGTTTTTATTTTATTACTAATAGGTTAGACCAACAGTGTGGCTTTTAAACGGAATTTAAACATTATTTTAATATAATTACTATAAACAAATAAACATAATAATTTTAAACACAACCCCAATATTCGTTACGTTATAAATTGACGCATACAACGTGGGGATTTACGAAAGAAGGACACACCGAATTATCCGTTATATTATAAATTGACGACTCCAACGCGGGGCTTTAACATTAAAAAGAACCCCAATAATCGTTTCATTATAAATTGGCGCACCAACTAGTGTGGCTTAAAAAAATATTAAATAAATATATTTTTTATATTTTATATTAGCCCGGTAGACACGAAAAATTAACATGCCGCACACCCACCAATACGATACAAGATATAAGGACAGTAGGGTAGGAGAGATGCAACGGGATGTAGATACATACGAAGCGCAGCCCACAGACGAGATGGAAGTTATTACAATCAATAATATCGAAACTAGTACCGACGAAACACCTCACGTAGAACCAGAGATAGAAGTGACTGTCGACAACCAACCCAGACGACCTGAAGAACTCCCACAACGAAACAAACCGACTGAAGAGATGAGATGGGATCACATGATGAGAATGATGATGGAACAATTCGGACAGGTTAAGGAAGATAGTCGAACTTTAAGGAAAGAAAATCAAAGGAATATCGAGGTATTAAATAAAAATATAGAGTCGATAAAGGAGGACCATCGGGACTTAAATAGAAATATGGAATCACTGAGTAAAAATATGGAATCGCTGAAGGAGGACCTAAATAAAAGGATTGACAATACTCATAAGTCTATGGACGCGCTGAACAGTAAAATCGACGATAACCGTCAAGCCATTAGAGAAGAATTGAACACCACATTGATCGAAATTAGCAGGAGGATGGAAGAAGGCAGTGATAAAATAAACACAAGAATAGACGTGGAGATTGCCGTTGTGAGGGAGGAAATCGTCGAAACAAATAAAAGGTGCGAACAACACGACCAGGACTTGCAGCGAACCAGAGATGAGGTCGAGGGAGACTCAATACCATGGAGGAGGTGACCGAAGCAAGGATAGAGTCTTTAAAAATGACAAATCAAGATTAGATTAAAAGGGTAAGGTTAGACGTAGGTGAGCGCTGCGAAGAAGTGAGTACCTCAGTAGATGCAGTAAGGAATTTAACTGTCGCAAATCGAGAGAGGATTGAAGAACTCAGACAGCAGGAAATAGTGCAAATGCGGGAGGAGATTGAGATTATCCGCAACCGTCCGATACCAGGTCAGTACCTACTACCGAATGATAACCGCGACGCGATCAATTTTAGAAATTATCGACGAAATCCTATCGAATTTCTAGCGCGTGTGGAAGAACACTTGGCGCGGATTAGAGAAACTAGGTGGAATAACATAAAAAGTTTGATCGACGAATACTTCAAAGAAATATACGACAATTGGTGGACCGCAACGCGCCACGAGGTTCATAGTTACGATGAATTCAAAACTCAATTCTGCGCAAAATATTGGTCCGAGGCGACGCAAAACATCGTACGAGACCATATATGTCACGGAAAATACGATGCGAACCGAGGAGGGACCATGACTTCATACTTCTTAGGTCAGGTATGTCTCGCAAGAAACCTAGAAACAAAGATACCGGAGGAATGTCTTGTCACCAAATTGTCTTATCACTTTGAGGAGGGTGTCGCAAAAGCACGTCAGTGGGGACAGATTAAGACAATAGCAGCTATGTCAGCGCTGCTCGAAGATCAGGAGCACGAGGGATATTACCGTAGGAGTCGTCGACGAAATGACCATTTTAATACCATGGGCGGCAATACGAACAATAATAATAATAACTACCCTCGAAATTCTCGAAGTAATTTTAATAATAATGGCCAGACGAACCAAAATTATAATAACGCTAATCACAATAACAATAATAATAGGCCGAATAACCCGAGTAATAATAATAACAGTAATAATATTGGCAACCAAAATAACAATAATAATAACAATAACCGGCGACCCAATTTTAATAACAACACCAATCGACCACCAAACCAAGGCGGGAATAACCAACCGTCGCAATATCGACGAGCAAATTATGTACAAGCCAATTACGACTCCGATAGAAGGCGAAGATACCAACGTAGAGACAGCTACAGTGGAGACAGAGGAAGCATGAGAGGAGGACGATGGAGGAGTAGTAGCATTGAGGGTGACGACCGCAATAGCGACTACAGGCCACAAGTGAATTTTGTACAAGCCAATGACCAGTCCGACCCAGGGAGACCTGATACCCGACCGCCGCCAAACACCACAAATAATGATGACGAAGGAGATTGGGTGCCAGTCTGTGAGAGGCCTGGCTTTACAATAATGCACAACCGAGCAGGCAACTCTAGAGAGTTCAGACCCGGAGATGGCAGCCGACCCAGCACATCCCAAGACGCCAGAATACAATACCCATAAATAGAGTGGAAGAGCACAAATTACCCCATGAATATCGACTAGTAAAAAATGATTAATATTAAGGACGGATAATATGTATTAGTAAGCAACATTTTTTCACCCGAACGTTTAGGGTATAAAAGATAAAATATATATATTTAAGAAACCATTACTAGAAACAAACTCATTTGTTGTGAAGCTACAAAATGTTGAAGGTAACTAATTAACTATAACTAGTCAATTTGCCTTATCAAGTTACAAAAGTGTGTAGATTTAAGATGTAAGCCAAACCATTTGTTACTGGTGAAAACTTACCAGATCTATCACACCAAGGGATAGAAATTTATGTAATGTCAATCAAATGATTTAATAAGAAAAGACATCTATTATATCACCAAGAGCCAGTAGTGGCATATAACTATAATTACTATACTATACCTAGAGAAAAAATATGTATCCAGATGAATATTCTATGTAACTTAATGTTTATAAAATGATTATTGTATACCTCTCATAAAACCCAAATGTTAAATTAAATCGTCCAGAATAAAGGTTCACCCAACTAACCTTTGAAGGAGTAGAGAGGCAGTATAACAAAGTGTGTAAAATAAAAGAAGGACATTATTATGGAATGTAAGGAAAGAAAAAAATATATTTGTGAAACAAACCATGTAAACCCCAAGAATGTCTGTGAAATTAGACATTAGTATGTTATTATATTGTCAAATGAAATTGTAATTATAGAATATTGTATAGTATATAAATCATCCAGAATAAGTGAAAACCACCATCACTTGAAGGAGTAGAGAAGAAAAATAACAAAGAGTGTTAATTGTAAAGATAACTATGGTCATAATGGAATGAAAGGAAAGAAAAATGTTTGTCAATTATCAAATATTGTACATCACCAGAATATGTCAGAGAACATAAAAAAAAAAAAAAAAAAAAACCCATTTAGTATACCAACAATGTAAGCACTGATAATTCAGGATGAATATAACTTGTTAAGAAAGATTTAATGAACTATGGTGAAAACAAAAATATTGTAGACTCTAGATAAAACAAACCAAATGCATAAGTACTATAAGCATCAAAACAAGTGTATAATCTTAAGAACATTCAAGTAAACCAAAGCAAATTGTTAACTAGTACACAAGTAACTATATAGCTGATAAAAGCATAGCTAAAAATATCAAGTCTAAAAGAAATAATTACCTGTAAGAAAGAAAGTATGTTAGCAAGTATAAAGATGGAAATGTGATCTAAATGAAAACCTCTGATACCTTGAATATTATAGTGAATATATTATGTTATTGAATATGAATGATATGTGATATTTTTTTGAGTTGTGATAGTGCAACTATTGCCAGGTGCAATGTTTATTTTTTTTCTCAGACAGAGAAGAGTAATGCCTCTGAATCTGAGAATGTGTAGTGAGGAACGGCAGAGGATGTTAGCCATAGTGAGCCACCCTGATTCCGAAACCTCTACAACAGTTAGGGAATTATATTGTTTTATTGTATCAAGGAATATTATAAAAGAATCTGTGAGGTATGAATTATAATAACCATTAAGATAATCACGAACGCAAAGATATGTGATGAGAAAGTAGAATGTGAATAAGACAGGAAATAGTTAACTTAAGAAACGAGATCAATTGTAGTTAAATGACTTAGAAAGTAAGCGACTTGAAAATACTAGTAAATTAAGAATTGTATCACTAGATAAAAAACCAAACTAGAGTAATACACCAATAGTATGTTTAAAAAAAAAAATCAAAGAGTACAAGAAAAAATTTTTTATTGAAGTATACTAAGAAACTGACATGAATTGATAATTTTACAGAAAATAAATTTTTCTCAAATGATCAATTTTAAAGAGGGTGTATATGTAACATCACAAGATGTTACCTAACCTAAGTGTATATTATCAGATTTTATAAGGACAAAACAACCATGTAAATAGGAATATAATAGTAGAAATAACCAAGAAAGAAGAAACCAAGAAAGAAGAATGAAGCAGAAGTGCCACATGAAACACTAACCCAAGGGCTGTTTGACACTACAACTAGACTGAGACTAAAACGAACTGATGGACAGAGCAAATTTACATTCAGCTGTCAATCCAGTAAGTAGTTGATGTAAACCGAATGTCATATGTAAACAAAAAAATGAACTAATGAGCAGTTAAATACTGTGAAAGCAGAATTAGCATTTTGCTGATAATAGATGTGACAATGACCAGTAAATTATGAATGCCAAAACTAATGTTAACAATGGTTACATAGTGAGAACAAAGATGTATTTCAGCATCAAATATACTTGTTAGAAAAGAGAACTATTTATAAGAGAGAATCTTATACAAATAAGATATCTCCACAATTTACCGAATTGAGAACCAATAAGCATTATTAAGGCCAAATGCCAATGTAGGCGATATGTCTTAGCAAGCTTAGACCAAACATTAGTCAGTAAATTGGCTATTGAGAATTAACACAAGTGTAAATTAAAATACACAGAACCATGGTTATGCCTTGACATAACGAAAAACATTATTAAAACAATAGGTTTAATCATAATTTTAATTGTTAAATAGTAGTTTAAAACGAATTAGCATGAAACGAAATGTCATAGTCAGTAGGATCATTCATTACAATGTATAGAGTTTAGGTGTACAAGTAATGTTCAGTAAAAATGTCAGTACAGCATTAATGGTGTTCGCACATAAACATTTGATTAATAAAATGATATGTGAACACAAACAATATTAACCAAAAGTGTAAAACCGGCGACTCAGAAATAGCAGACGACAGTGAAAGTGATGTACCCGGACATTGGTTTTATAACAATGTCGGTCAAAGTGAAAGTAATTCGAGATCGAGTGATATCAAATTAAAGGAAAAAAAAACAATCTTTAATTTGATAGTAATATCAACCCAATCGCAACTGTATTTAGTGCGGGAGAGATGTTAGCATCATTCTAAAAATGTACATCGGAAAACTGTTTATGAATAATAACAAGAACGACAACTAGCTGTCACCGCAACGTTTGACGGTTAGAAAAAGCCGTTATCAACTGCCAAAAAGTGACACGTCATACCGACACACCTACCAAAGCCAATCAGAAAATTAGTTAGTAATTAACATTTTTACCTAAAGCCGATCAAAGAAGGGGGTATATAAAGACGAAACAGCGAATTTGGAGGCAGACTCTTACTGACCAGCATGTAGTACAGACGTGTGCCTGCCATCTCTACATTTTTAATAACTTTAGCGTCATCTGCATATTACATTGAAACAATAGTTCGACACCAAGAAACGACTACTTCAAGTTCATCTACAGTAAACAACAGTGATTAAGTGCAGTATCATTTTAATTTTGTGCGGGAATAACGAACAGAAAATAATTTATTGTTATTATTCACGATCCATTTTAATCAGAAGAGGATCGCATTATTCTGTTCTTGTGCGAGTTTAGTGCCGAAACCCAGTAATCATTATAATCCGATTACTGAAGTGATTAATAAGTTTTAATTAAATAATTAAAACTCAGAAGGTAACAGTGCAATCATTACTAATCTTGATCTGAGCGTCATAACCTGTACTTTTTTCAACAATAACCTGTACTGACGCAAAACACAAAAACATTTTAAGATTACACCACATCTCAATTTATTATACAAATTTGTTATTATTAATTAAGCTATATGTTAGTTGTAAGGGTTCTCACTTGATAAATATTGTCACTAAAAAAGCAAGCGTTGATGAAACGCGCGATCTTTCAACAGATCGTTTTTTAATTTTGTTTACTTTGCGAAAGTAACCTGAAAACTTTGTTGATCAATTTTATATCAAAAGGATTATTGGATATTGTGTAGGCATAATTGTTTTCTTTCGTGTCTCAAAGAATTCACAACTGAGATAATCCTAATTTTAATGTTAAAAAATAAATAGCATCTGGACTTAACCAGATTTATAATTCTTGTTCTGAGCAAGCCGTATAAGGCATATAATAACTGACTTTTAATTGTACAACTTTGTACAACTGAGATAATTATAATTTTAATGTTAAAAATAAATAGCATCTGGACTTAACCAGATTTATAATTCATGTTCTGAGCAAGCCGTATAAGGCATATAATAACCGACTTTTAATTGTACAACTTTGTATGTTTGCTTTATATTTGTTTTTTTTGAATTCTCTATGAGGGTATAAATAAACCCATTATTAACAGCATCACCTGATTTTGATTTATTTCTATAGGATAATTGAATATTTTCTTTTAACAAACTTAAACAACCTTCTGTTGTGTTTAACATATTGGAATAGCATTGCCAAAAGGTGACACACAATTATATTAAATTTTCTAATCATTCAGTAAATCTATGTGTGGGTTTTACACGGGATTTTCCCTGAATAAATCCGTGTGGCGCCCACTAATTAATAAACAAGGTAATCTAACCTTGCAACCAAAGTGAGTTGGTGTTTGTAAGCTGAGTTGACAGTTTAGTGAACTTCTAGTAAACATGATCAGGTACGTAAAAGTATATTTTTGTTTATGATATTGTCCAGACATTACGAGACGTGACATACTCAGACTACCTGCAATCCGGAGAAGAAGTTTTACTACCAGTTTCAACCAGACGAGAACTATTATCAAGCAACCAACTGCTCTACTTCACGTTTTAACTTAAGCTAATTTAGCATTTAATTATAATCCACATCACTATTTTATTCATTTAATATAAGGGAATTCTTTTTAAACAAGTATAATTAAACCATTGTAAACACACTGTGAGTAACTTTGAATGTTTCATTTTAAATTACTTTACTACATTAGTAACCTTCAATTAGAAACAACTATTCTAAACATTGAGTTATTTCAAAAGAATATTTCACACATAGTTGAACGTTGTTTTAACGAGACTTTTAATATTTTAACCACAAATATAAGTTTAAATAACAACACTTTTATTTTATTTCAAGTTAATTGTAAACACACACGTTTTTATTTTATTACTAATAGGTTAGACCAACAGTGTGGCTTTTAAACGGAATTTAAACATTATTTTAATATAATTACTATAAACAAATAAACATAATAATTTTAAACACAACCCCAATATTCGTTACGTTATAAATTGACGCATACAACGTGGGGATTTACGAAAGAAGGACACACCGAATTATCCGTTATATTATAAATTGACGACTCCAACGCGGGGCTTTAACATTAAAAAGAACCCCAATAATCGTTTCATTATAAATTGGCGCACCAACTAGTGTGGCTTAAAAAAATATTAAATAAATATATTTTTTATATTTTATATTAGCCTGGTAGACACGAAAAATTAACATGCCGCACACCCACCAATACGATACAAGATATAAGGACAGTAGGGTAGGAGAGATGCAACGGGATGTAGATACATACAAAGCGCAGCCCACAGACGAGATGGAAGTTACTACAATCAATAATATCGAAACTAGTACCGACGAAACACCTCACGTAGAACCAGAGATAGAAGTGACTGTCGACAACCAACCCAGACGACCTGAAGAACTCCCACAACTAAACAAACCGACTGAAGAGATGAGATGGGATCACATGATGAGAATGATGATGGAACAATTCGGACAGGTTAAGGAAGATAGTCGAACTTTAAGGAAAGAAAATCAAAGGAATATCGAGGTATTAAATAAAAATATAGAGTCGATAAAGGAGGACCATCGGGACTTAAATAGAAATATGGAATCACTGAGTAAAAATATGGAATCGCTGAAGGAGGACCTAAATAAAAGGATTGACAATACTCATAAGTCTATGGACGCGCTGAACAGTAAAATCGACGATAACCGTCAAGCCATTAGAGAAGAATTGAACACCACATTGATCGAAATTAGCAGGAGGATGGAAGAAGGCAGTGATAAAATAAACACAAGAATAGACGTGGAGATTGCCGTTGTGAGGGAGGAAATCGTCGAAACAAATAAAAGGTGCGAACAACACGACCAGGACTTGCAGCGAACCAGAGATGAGGTCGAGGGAGACTCAATACCATGGAGGAGGTGACCGAAGCAAGGATAGAGTCTTTAAAAAGGACAAATCAAGATTAGATTAAAAGGGTAAGGTTAGACGTAGGTGAGCGCTGCGAAGAAGTGAGTACCTCAGTAGATGCAGTAAGGAATTTAACTGTCGCAAATCGAGAGAGGATTGAAGAACTCAGACAGCAGGAAATAGTGCAAATGCGGGAGGAGATTGAGATTATCCGCAACCGTCCGATACCAGGTCAGTACCTACTACCGAATGATAACCGCGACGCGATCAATTTTAGAAATTATCGACGAAATCCTATCGAATTTCTAGCACGTGTGGAAGAACACTTGGCGCGGATTAGAGAAACTAGGTGGAATAACATAAAAAGTTTGATCGACGAATACTTCAAAGAAATATACGACAATTGGTGGACCGCAACGCGCCACGAGGTTCATAGTTACGATGAATTCAAAACTCAATTCTGCGCAAAATATTGGTCCGAGGCGACGCAAAACATCGTACGAGACCATATATGTCACGGAAAATACGATGCGAACCGAGAGGGACCATGACTTCATACTTCTTAGGTCAGGTATGTCTCGCAAGAAACCTAGAAACAAAGATACCGGAGGAATGTCTTGTCACTTTGAGGAGGGTGTCGCAAAAGCACGTCAGTGGGGACAGATTAAGACAATAGCAGCTATGTCAGCGCTGCTCGAAGATCAGGAGCACGAGGGATATTACCGTAGGAGTCGTCGACGAAATGACCATTTTAATACCATGGGCGGCAATACGAACAATAATAATAATAACTACCCTCGAAATTCTCGAAGTAATTTTAATAATAATGGCCAGACGAACCAAAATTATAATAACGCTAATCACAATAACAATAATAATAGGCCGAATAACCCGAGTAATAATAATAACAGTAATAATATTGGCAACCAAAATAACAATAATAATAACAATAACCGGCGACCCAATTTTAATAACAACACCAATCGACCACCAAACCAAGGCGGGAATAACCAACCGTCGCAATATCGACGAGCAAATTATGTACAAGCCAATTACGACTCCGATAGAAGGCAAAGATACCAACGTAGAGACAGCTACAGTGGAGACAGAGGAAGCATGAGAGGAGGACGATGGAGGAGTAGTAGCATTGAGGGTGACGACCGCAATAGCGACTACAGGCCACAAGTGAATTTTGTACAAGCCAATGACCAGTCCGACCCAGGGAGACCTGATACCCGACCGCCGCCAAACACCACAAATAATGATGACGAAGGAGATTGGGTGCCAGTCTGTGAGAGGCCTGGCTTTACAATAACGCACAACCGAGCAGGCAACTCTAGAGAGTTCAGACCCGGAGATGGCAGCCGACCCAGCACATCCCAAGACGCCAGAATACAATACCCATAAATAGAGTGGAAGAGCACAAATTACCCCATGAATATCGACTAGTAAAAAATGATTAATATTAAGGACGGATAATATGTATTAGTAAGCAACATTTTTTCACCCGAACGTTTAGGGTATAAAAGATAAAATATATATATTTAAGAAACCATTACTAGAAACAAACTCATTTGTTGTGAAGCTACAAAATGTTGAAGGTAACTAATTAACTATAACTAGTCAATTTGCCTTATCAAGTTACAAAAGTGTGTAGATTTAAGATGTAAGCCAAACCATTTGTTACTGGTGAAAACTTACCAGATCTATCACACCAAGGGATAGAAATTTATGTAATGTCAATCAAATGATTTAATAAGAAAAGACATCTATTATATCACCAAGAGCCAGTAGTGGCATATAACTATAATTACTATACTATACCTAGAGAAAAAATATGTATCCAGATGAATATTCTATGTAACTTAATGTTTATAAAATGATTATTGTATACCTCTCATAAAACCCAAATGTTAAATTAAATCGTCCAGAATAAAGGTTCACCCAACTAACCTTTGAAGGAGTAGAGAGGCAGTATAACAAAGTGTGTAAAATAAAAGAAGGACATTATTATGGAATGTAAGGAAAGAAAAAAATATATTTGTGAAACAAACCATGTAAACCCCAAGAATGTCTGTGAAATTAGACATTAGTATGTTATTATATTGTCAAATGAAATTGTAATTATAGAATATTGTATAGTATATAAATCATCCAGAATAAGTGAAAACCACCATCACTTGAAGGAGTAGAGAAGAAAAATAACAAAGAGTGTTAATTGTAAAGATAACTATGGTCATAATGGAATGAAAGGAAAGAAAAATGTTTGTCAATTATCAAATATTGTACATCACCAGAATATGTCAGAGAACATCAAAAAAAAAAAAAAAAACCCATTTAGTATACCAACAATGTAAGCCCTGATAATTCAGGATGAATATAACTTGTTAAGAAAGATTTAATGAACTATGGTGAAAACAAAAATATTGTAGACTCTAGATAAAACAAACCAAATGCATAAGTACTATAAGCATCAAAACAAGTGTATAATCTTAAGAACATTCAAGTAAACCAAAGCAAATTGTTAACTAGTACACAAGTAACTATATAGCTGATAAAAGCATAGCTAAAAATATCAAGTCTAAAAGAAATAATTACCTGTAAGAAAGAAAGTATGTTAGCAAGTATAAAGATGGAAATGTGATCTAAATGAAAACCTCTGATACCTTGAATATTATAGTGAATATATTATGTTATTGAATATGAATGATATGTGATATTTTTTTGAGTTGTGATAGTGCAACTATTGCCAGGTGCAATGTTTATTTTTTTTCTCAGACAGAGAAGAGTAATGCCTCTGAATCTGAGAATGTGTAGTGAGGAACGGCAGAGGATGTTAGCCATAGTGAGCCACCCTGATTCCGAAACCTCTACAACAGTTAGGGAATTATATTGTTTTATTGTATCAAGGAATATTATAAAAGAATCTGTGAGGTATGAATTATAATAACCATTAAGATAATCACGAACGCAAAGATATGTGATGAGAAAGTAGAATGTGAATAAGACAGGAAATAGTTAACTTAAGAAACGAGATCAATTGTAGTTAAATGACTTAGAAAGTAAGCGACTTGAAAATACTAGTAAATTAAGAATTGTATCACTAGATAAAAAACCAAACTAGAGTAATACACCAATAGTATGTTTAAAAAAAAAAAAATCAAAGAGTACAAGAAAAAATATTTTATTGAAGTATACTAAGAAACTGACATGAATTGATAATTTTACAGAAAATAAATTTTTCTCAAATGATCAATTTTAAAGAGGGTGTATATGTAACATCACAAGATGTTACCTAACCTAAGTGTATATTATCAGATTTTATAAGGACAAAACAACCATGTAAATAGGAATATAATAGTAGAAATAACCAAGAAAGAAGAAACCAAGAAAGAAGAATGAAGCAGAAGTGCCACATGAAACACTAACCCAAGGGCTGTTTGACACTACAACTAGACTGAGACTAAAACGAACTGATGGACAGAGCAAATTTACATTCAGCTGTCAATCCAGTAAGTAGTTGATGTAAACCGAATGTCATATGTAAACAAAAAAATGAACTAATGAGCAGTTAAATACTGTGAAAGCAGAATTAGCATTTTGCTGATAATAGATGTGACAATGACCAGTAAATTATGAATGCCAAAACTAATGTTAACAATGGTTACATAGTGAGAACAAAGATGTATTTCAGCATCAAATATACTTGTTAGAAAAGAGAACTATTTATAAGAGAGAATCTTATACAAATAAGATATCTCCACAATTTACCGAATTGAGAACCAATAAGCATTATTAAGGCCAAATGCCAATGTAGGCGATATGTCTTAGCAAGCTTAGACCAAACATTAGTCAGTAAATTGGCTATTGAGAATTAACACAAGTGTAAATTAAAATACACAGAACCATGGTTATGCCTTGACATAACGAAAAACATTATTAAAACAATAGGTTTAATCATAATTTTAATTGTTAAATAGTAGTTTAAAACGAATTAGCATGAAACGAAATGTCATAGTCAGTAGGATCATTCATTACAATGTATAGAGTTTAGGTGTACAAGTAATGTTCAGTAAAAATGTCAGTACAGCATTAATGGTGTTCGCACATAAACATTTGATTAATAAAATGATATGTGAACACAAACAATATTAACCAAAAGTGTAAAACCGGCGACTCAGAAATAGCAGACGACAGTGAAAGTGATGTACCCGGACATTGGTTTTATAACAATGTCGGTCAAAGTGAAAGTAATTCGAGATCGAGTGATATCAAATTAAAGGAAAAAAAACAATCTTTAATTTGATAGTAATATCAACCCAATCGCAACTGTATTTAGTGCGGGAGAGATGTTAGCATCATTCTAAAAATGTACATCGGAAAACTGTTTATGAATAATAACAAGAACGACAACTAGCTGTCACCGCAACGTTTGACGGTTAGAAAAAGCCGTTATCAACTGCCAAAAAGTGACACGTCATACCGACACACCTACCAAAGCCAATCAGAAAATTAGTTAGTAATTAACATTTTTACCTAAAGCCGATCAAAGAAGGGGGTATATAAAGACGAAACAGCGAATTTGGAGGCAGACTCTTACTGACCAGCATGTAGTACAGACGTGTGCCTGCCATCTCTACATTTTTAATAACTTTAGCGTCATCTGCATATTACATTGAAACAATAGTTCGACACCAAGAAACGACTACTTCAAGTTCATCTACAGTAAACAACAGTGATTAAGTGCAGTATCATTTTAATTTTGTGCGGGAATAACGAACAGAAAATAATTTATTGTTATTATTCACGATCCATTTTAATCAGAAGAGGATCGCATTATTCTGTTCTTGTGCGAGTTTAGTGCCGAAACCCAGTAATCATTATAATCCGATTACTGAAGTGATTAATAAGTTTTAATTAAATAATTAAAACTCAGAAGGTAACAGTGCAATCATTACTAATCTTGATCTGAGCGCCATAACCTGTACTTTTTTCAACAATAACCTGTACTGACGCAAAACACAAAAACATTTTAAGATTACACCACATCTCAATTTATTATACAAATTTGTTATTATTAATTAAGCTATATGTTAGTTGTAAGGGTTCTCACTTGATAAATATTGTCACTAAAAAAGCAAGCGTTGATGAAACGCGCGATCTTTCAACAGATCGTTTTTTAATTTTGTTTACTTTGCGAAAGTAACCTGAAAACTTTGTTGATCAATTTTATATCAAAAGGATTATTGGATATTGTGTAGGCATAATTGTTTTCTTTCGTGTCTCAAAGAATTCACAACTGAGATAATCCTAATTTTAATGTTAAAAAATAAATAGCATCTGGACTTAACCAGATTTATAATTCTTGTTCTGAGCAAGCCGTATAAGGCATATAATAACTGACTTTTAATTGTACAACTGAGATAATTATAATTTTAATGTTAAAAATAAATAGCATCTGGACTTAACCAGATTTATAATTCATGTTCTGAGCAAGCCGTATAAGGCATATAATAACCGACTTTTAATTGTACAACTTTGTATGTTTGCTTTATATTTGTTTTTTTTGAATTCTCTATGAGGGTATAAATAAACCCATTATTAACAGCATCACCTGATTTTGATTTATTTCTATAGGATAATTGAATATTTTCTTTTAACAAACTTAAACAACCTTCTGTTGTGTTTAACATATTGGAATAGCATTGCCAAAAGGTGACACAATTATATTAAATTTTCTAATCATTCAGTAAATCTATGTGTGGGTTTTACACGGGATTTTCCCTGAATAAATCCGTGTGGCGCCCACTAATTAATAAACAAGGTAATCTAACCTTGCAACCAAAGTGAGTTGGTGTTTGTAAGCTGAGTTGACAGTTTAGTGAACTTCTAGTAAACACGATCAGGTACGTAAAAGTATATTTTTGTTTATGATATTGTCCAGACATTACGAGACGTGACATACTCAGACTACCTGCAATCCGGAGAAGAAGTTTTACTACCAGTTTCAACCAGACGAGAACTATTATCAAGCAACCAACTGCTCTACTTCACGTTTTAACTTAAGCTAATTTAGCATTTAATTATAATCCACCCACTATTTTATTCATTTAATATAAGGGAATTCTTTTTAAACAAGTATAATTAAACCATTGTAAACACACTGTGAGTAACTTTGAATGTTTCATTTTAAATTACTTTTTACATAGTTGAACGTTGTTTTAACGAGACTTTTAATATTTTAACCACAAATATAAGTTTAAATAACAACACTTTTATTTTATTTCAAGTTAATTGTAAACACACACGTTTTTATTTTATTACTAATAGGTTAGACCAACAGTGTGGCTTTTAAACGGAATTTAAACATTATTTTAATATAATTACTATAAACAAATAAACATAATAATTTTAAACACAACCCCAATATTCGTTACGTTATAAATTGACGCATACAACGTGGGGATTTACGAAAGAAGGACACACCGAATTATCCGTTATATTATAAATTGACGACTCCAACGCGGGGCTTTAACATTAAAAAGAACCCCAATAATCGTTTCATTATAATATGGACTTAAACAGTCATCGAAAAATTGGAATGTGAAGTTCACAAACTACCTAAGGAAATTAAATTTTGTTTGTTGTGACGATGATCCTTGTATTTATTATAATGGTGACAGAAGCATTATAATTGCACTTTTTGTAGATGATGGTGCTATTATAGGAAAAGAAAAACATAAAATGATAGATATACTAGATAAACTTAACAAAGAATTTGAAATTACATATAATTCTGGGTCAGACAACAAATTAACTTACCTTGTCATGGAAATTGAAATTAGATACAAGGAAATTTTTGTAAGCCAACATCATTACACTGAAAAGATATTGAAAAGATTTAGAATGGAAGATTCAAATCAAAAGTCAACTCCAATGGAAATAGGTATGTTAACCGAAGAACAACATTTTCATAATGATCAGCCACTCGATAAATCTGTCCCATATCGTGAGGCAATAGGCAGTTTACTTTACTTACCTACAGTATCTAGGCCAGATATCAGCTTTGCAGTAAACTACCTAAGTAGATACTCAAAAATCCCATGGTACGGCACTGGAATATGGTAAAACATGTATTTCGATACTTGAAAGGCACTGTAAACTTTGGAATAAGTTTCAATGGAGATTCTGAACTCATTGCTTATTCAGTTTCAGATTTTGGAGGAGACACTGTCTCAAGACAGTCAACTACTGGAGTAATTATTATGAGAGGCGGTCCTATTGTATGGTTCACCCAAAAGCAGGGACTTGTTGCTACATCAACTGCAGAGGCAGAATTTCGAGCTGCTGTTTCATCGTTTGATGAAATTTGCTGGATAACGAGACTTGGTATCGAACTTAGATATTTCAAGGATATTCCTACAAGGCTCTGTATAGATAATCAATCTGCAATTTTAATGTTACAAAATACTACAGAAGGCAAAATAACAAAAGGGAAGAAGCACATCGACATTCCTAGAAAATTTATACAGCAACACATTGGAAATACTGTTTTTTTTGGACAAAGTAAGCAGCGTTGACCAGTTGGCAGATATCTTCACAAAACCATTGTCGAAGAAAATATTTGAACAACTCGGAAATAAAATTATTATGGAGGAGTGTTAATAAGTAATTATTTTATTATACTTGAGTGTGTCGCCATCTATGTTTGTCGCATTGAGTTACGTATCCTAGATACCTACATTGTTATTTACGAAATATGTGCGGTTGTCATGAGTGATTCAATGTATTGTTTAATGTACTAATAAATGTCAATTCATTTAATTAGATCATTGTGTTTTATCAGTAATTATTTCCTGGTAAATATAACAACAATAATCATTCTTAAAGAAAAAAAGAGAGATAAATGACTTTACTTATATCAGTGTTAACTGTTTTAATAAATAACAGTATTTATTATGAACTAGTGGTCGCCCAGTGGTCGAAATTCGACCGTAATTCATTAAATTTTTAAGTTTGAACGTTATTGAGGTTCTTTTGTCAAAGAGTATACCTCTATAATCATTGCATATAATTTTTTTGAATTTTGTTCTATTACGTCAGCTGCGAGCGTGTACAAATACGTCATTAGCGTGTGTTGTTTGCCTTAATTCCCTGCAATACCTATGAAATTTAAAATTTAATGTTAGTAACAGTTGAAAAAAAAACACAATTACAGCTTGTATTCGTATTTACTTTTTGATATAATTCATTGTCAGTTTTAATTTTTTCATGTTATTATTGAATCAAATGGCTAATAAAAATGAGACTTGACATTCATAGAAGTATAAGATACATTGTTTTCAATTCCAGTGGATTACATTTCATTTTTGGTAAGGTACAAAATTCGAAAACAGTTTGAAGATTATCTGCTACAAAGCTTATATAATTTTGTAATTTTTTGTTCTATGTATTAATTTTCGAGTTATTTGAAAAATATGAAAGACAGGAACAAATGAGGTTTAGCTTGGCTAAGCCATATTTAAAAAGCAATAACGCGTTTTTGTCATTTCCTTGGGTTTTTTTTATTGCCATACTGTCCAGGTTCGCCAAGGCTACACAGTTATTTTGCCTATCTTTTTCGAATTATATAAAATTTAAATAAAAAATTAATAAAAAATAAAAAATACGTGCCTCGTATTTTTTCATATATTTTTCATTAAATCAAAAAAACCGGGCGGTTAAAAAAATAAATGTTGTCCATTCAACTTAAAATAGTTTGAAAGTGAATTTAATGATTCAGAACTTCTGTGTAAACAATGTTTTTTGTAAAAACTCTTTCATCATTTGCTAAATGCCCTTGCCCATTATATTCGGAAATATAAAATCTCAAACCATCGAATGATCGAACTCTACTTGTTGCGACGTACAATTGACCATGTGTAAAACTGGCTGCCTGAATAAAATTCCAATTTTTTCGAATGTTTGTCCTTGAGACTTATTTATTGTCATCGCAAATGCAGGTATAATTGGAAATTTAGTTCTTTAAAAGTTAAATGGTAAAACAGTACCGGAATATGTTAAATTTATACGTGGAATCAAAATTCTCTTATTGCGTGCGGTTCCAGTTAAAACTTCGCAATCAATAGCATTACGATGCATACACTTGATGCGCATTCTTGTTCCATTGACTAATGCTTCCTTTGTATTTAAGTTTCTGATCAGTAAAACGATGGAATTAACTTTCAATACTAACTTATGTGGTGGCAAACCACTAATAGTCAAAGAATTCAAAAACTCTACTGGATAGTTATTGATTTCATTGTCATCATCACAAATTATTTTATGGTAGCTATGATATGTTTTCTGTTCACCTGGTATTCGATTAAGTATATCAGTATTAATAAAAGTACAATCATCATTTTTAGGTGCTAAAATAACTGACTTCAATATGTTATCTGAGAGTATGTTTTCGGAAATATTTCCATACACCTCATTAATAATATTATTTTCATCTCCTATTAATTGCTGAGGTATTTCAATAATATTTTCACCAAACTGAGGGAATTGTGGGGCTTCATCATTACCAATTTTTTTCAAGCATTCGACAAATTCTATTTCACTTGGTAAGGCTCTCATATTTTGAGTAAACGTTACTTTATGAAAATAAACAAATTTATGCCACCTCGTGACACAATTTTCAATTAAAGTTGCACGTGATCCATGTGGGACAACTGGTAAGATTTGCCGAAAATCACCGCACAGAAGTATCGTTTTCCCTCCAAATGGTTTATGTTTATCATTTTCATCGCATAGATCCTGCAATAATCTATCTATGATTTTCAACACTTGCAGTGGGCACATAGAAATTTCATCAATAATTATCAATGATGATGAATTTATGTAACGTCCATAGCTACTATTTGCGGTAATATTCGCTACAGAATTTTCCAAAATGGTTATAGGCAATTTAAACACATTGTGTAAAGTTCTACCTCCAAGTAATAGAGTTGAAGCTATACCACTGAACGCTGTTGCAATGCAACTAAGATTAAGCGAATTTAATTTGTGAATGATTGCTGTTTGTGTGAATGTTTTTCCACAACCTGCATGAGCGGTTAAACAAAAAACATTAGATCCAGTATCATGATGCAAAACTTCACGAATCACACGATCAATTAGATTACGCTGTTCAATATTTGCAGTTTCATAATGCTCACAAAACAGAAACTCTTGTTCCATTGGATCAATAGCATTTGCTTCGTCTGTTCTCTGCGAATACATGGGAACTGATAAACCAAGTTCTTGACATGACAAATTATGAACATTCAAAATATCTTCAATTTCTAATAGAGCTGTATTAAAGGATACTTCTTCGTTGTAATCTCTCAAAAAATCTTCACTAAGATATACTTTAAATTAATTCCATAACGCCAATGCATCGGCTGGCACATTTAATGCACAAATGTAACCAAATAAATTTCGCATTTGTTTTGGTGAATGTAATTCTATTGCTTCATTTAAACATTCGCGCCATTCATTATCATTTGAAGCAATGCCGCGAGCATGGCACGCTTCAACAAAAGAAGTGTATATAATTCCATTGTATGTTCTAACATCCTCAAATGATTTTGGACCACAGACATGTAATAAAAGCAATCGTGAATGGAAAAGTTCGATGTCTTTTGGTGATACTACATATATGCGTGTAATGATTTTATCACCTCCACGCCTTCTCTTCTTCCATTTTTTTCGGGAATCGTCCCACACATAATGCAAAGGAATTTCAATATACTTATATTCATGCGCTGATGGATCTGATCGATTCAATTCAAAAAATGCTAATAATTTTGTTTGTCTTGCATTTTCAATTGCTTGACGTTCTTGCCCTTCTCGAAAGTAAACATTCTGTCTACGCGGTAAATGAATGTCAAGTCTAACGATGACATGTGATTGAAAATGCATTGGTAATTCATAGATGCGCCATACAGCTTCAGTTGATCTGACATAACGGCCATGTAAAAAATTTTTAACTTCATCAATTTGTATTTCTTGACCTAGTTCATTTCTCTCTGAACCTAATTCAACAGATGCACTGTCATAGCCTTTATACACGTATTTATAAATGTATTTAACACTTTTAACTGTAGTGCATACTTCAACATTTATATGGCAATTAAATTTGGCAAGTAAATACGGATTGTATGGTACAACATAACGATTGTCGAGGCAACTACCACGAACTTCAGCATTAATACCATTATCACGCCTTCTGTATAATGGATATCCATTTAATGATTCACATGTAAATTCATTAAATCGTTTTGGATAATCTTTTGTGCATTTTCCATCTCTCATACATACAGAATTTGGATTAAGTACACCGCATGGACCATGCATCATGTGTTTTACAACATATTCATGTAATGTAGGATGTGTTTGAATGTTAGGAATCTCCACAGATACAACTTTATCAATATCGGTAGCGTTAACAATTTTATCTTGCTCATTTAAAGAGAGTAAAATGTGAGCATGAGGCAATCCTCTCTTTTGAAACTCAATTGTATAAATGAGTGCTTCAACTTTACTGAAGATTTTTTTTAGTGTAAGGCCCTCAATTAATGCTTTCAGTTTGGACTTGAATACACGCACAACAATATCAGGTCGAAAATTAGCTGACTCACCTACACCAATATTGCTAACTATTTCAGGCCAACTTGGATTGCAAGTCATTGTAATAAACAAAGAAGGCTTTCCGAAATGTTGTACAATTGACATTGCATCTAAATAATTCTGATACATATTTCTTGGAGATCCATTGAATGAAGATGGTAAAATTACTCTACGGCCAACATTATTGGCATTGGGGTTCAATTCTAAATAATCTGTTAAATTGTTGTAAACTTCAGACTTAAGACTCGTTTGATTTTGTCGAATGAAATGTAACCTTGTGCCCTCTATTCTCACATACATATCAACTATCCACTGCAGAAATAATTTTTGTGAATGGTGCAACATGCTAAAATCTTCTCTAATTGCAAGTCGATAGGCTGCATACTGAAGCATGGTTAATTTATTTCTGGGCGCTCTTGAATTAGATGTAGTTGGTACATTATGAGAAATATTGATATGCCACTCAGTATCACCATTTGGAAAAAGTAATGGATACGCTAAAGGGTCCAATGATGAATCCAAAACAGAGATATTTTTAATGGTACCATTAACTTTTGAAAACGAAACCATATTTTGTTCAAAGGGTGGCTCACCATCAACTGTACTAAATATTACTGCTACATCAGTTTGAAGTGCATCATTATAACGGCGTAGATCTAAATCACGATTTACTTTAATGAGCATACAAATTCTTTATTTTGATTTTCAACTCTCTGACAATGATCTTTCATTGCAATGAATGACCGAACGAAAGGATTAATGCGTTCCAATTCAAAGAGAGATTTCGCGCATTATATTGTTATTGCATGTTTGATTATAGTGTTCACGTAATCTATAACTGACAGCAGTGTCAACATCATAAAAATATAATTGCGCATAACATGGTGAGCGACCATATCCAGCAGTCATTGGACCTGATCTGTGATAAAAAACATCATGTATTTTAAAATGATACACTCCACGCGTAACTGTATCCGAAATTTTAGCTTCTGAGCTAACCATAGCAAATGATGAATTGTATTTATGAATGTTTTCAAAATAATTTTTTGACTTTCTTTTTATTGAAGGTTCATTTGAAGTAAGTCCATCATACAATGATTTAAAGTATTCATTTTGACTTAAGGCCGGTAATATTGCTTTACCCTTATGACAACATGAAGTGAATGCAGTCCTTTCACCTAAAGTGACCTCAGATTCGAAATGTTTTGCATTGCAAAACCTGCATTGTAAATGCATTAATCCACAATCAAAAGTATTAAAATTTCTTGGAATGACATTCAGTGCGCATTTAAATGTATCCCTCAAAATAATTTCATCATTTTGTATACTATTTACACTACTTAAATTTGCATTTGGTCTATTATCATTTTGACTTTCACGCGAATATATATTCCTTCTTCTTTGTCTCTCACTCCGACCCGTCAATGTTATACGATTTACACTATTTAAATTTGCATTTGGTCTATTATCATTTTGACTTTCACGCGAATATATATTCCTTCTTCTTTGTCTCTCACTCCGACCCGTCAATGTTCTATGTCGAGGCATAATGGAAGTAGGTGCGAATATCTGAATGTAAAAAAAAACATGTAATGAAATTACTGAAACTAGATTAGACAGGGTTTAATTTAAAAATAATAAAATGTACTCACTTTTTTGAAACCACCAATAATAATTAGGCGAGAGTAAGTCAATTCAAATTGCTGCTACAAAATTTTCCTTTTGCAACAGGTGTATATTAAGCAAGCTGCATTTCACTTTCAACTGCACATTAATATATAAAACACAGATATCTAATATACAAAATATAAAATAAACGCTTTTTTGCTTTGACATACACTCCACAGACTATTGAAAATATCGGTATGGAGAACCATACATGACTTCCATATTCTAAGATTTATATTTAAAATCATTTTCGAAATGAAATATTACCATAGAAACTACTTCTTTCTACTTACTGCTTCAGCCGTAACCACAGTACTGTGGTCACTAACGTATACCACCTCATGTTATCACACTCGATTTTCACTGATGATGGAAGTCGATGGCACTGCCGAAACGTCTGATTTTGTAGAAAACATTGGACTACGGCCAAATATCCCGGGAAGGAATTTTAACAAAAACTACTTCTTTGTTGCCGATAACGTTGTACACATATATATATAAAAAATATTCATAAAATTAATGGCTTGTATAAGTTAATGATTGATCTCCATTAAGTAGTGCTCAAGTTTCCAAAGTTTTAATATTATGATGTCCGTAATTAAAACATCAGAGCAGGTTTAGTGTGAATGAGGGTACACCGTGGACAAAAATTTTCAACATTTCCTATTGAACGTTGCTTAGAGTAAAGCTGCGAATCTACAGTGTATGTCTCACAGAACAAACACGCGAAAAACAAGGAGCGCTCCGAAGTCACTCATGGACCCTTAGCATCTTGCAGAGGGTTCATTCCCTAAAGACGAAAAGTCTGTCTATGAATCGTTCCTCTGTAAACACGTGCAGTTACACTGCCCAGCGATCCACAGGAAGCAAATTGATGTCCATTTTTTCGGCTTGCACGCGTTATGTTGGTGTGGGTTTCGGCACTTTCCATTTAAAAAGCGTGCAAATGTAAGAAAATAACATGAGTGAGGCCAGAAATAACGCGAATTGTGTGTGTGTGTGTGTGTGTGTGTGTGTGTGTGTGTGTGTGTGTGTGTGTGTGTGTGTGTGTGTGTGTCTTCCCTGCCTTTTTATTGCTGTAATCATAATAATAAAATGGAAACGTAAACATTACATAACTGAGATATGCTTGCCTGCCACGAACGATATATTATTTTATACATGTATATTAACTCATACATAATTTACATTAAAATGAAAAAATTATAATTTTATTGCCTGGCAACAAACTTATTTTATTTTTAACAATTACCATTGTTTGAAAAAGTTTAAATGAATTTTCAAGTACTTTACTGTTGTTAAAACGTAAAAGGTTGCAGGTAAACTACCCCTTCCCCTTAACCGATCTTCACCAAAATCGAAAGTCCTTGAGATCTCTACAATTCAGCGATGTATGCAAAAAATTATTTGATTCTGTTTGAATTTGCGGCAGTTATCGTTAGCCATAGAAAAAAAATCTACACACAGACAGACAGACACACAGACACTTTTCGAAAAACGACTTTTTTTCATGTTTTGAGTGTAGTACAATCAGAATCTGCAATAATCTCGAACACGATTTTTTTTGCCATCACCATACTTCCATTTCCTTAAGGAATATGGAAGTAAAAGGAACATTTGAAATCACACAAAATTCACAGCTCATTCAGTCAATATGTCAGTATTAAGCAAGCTGTATTTCACTTTCAACTGCACATTAATATATAAAACATAGATATCTAATACACAAAATATAAAATAAACGCTTTTTTGCCTTGACATACACTCCACAGACTATTGTTGCCTGGCAACAAAATTATTTTATTTTTAACAATTACCATTGTTTGAAAAAGTTTAAATGAATTTTCAAGTGCAAATGAATGATTTATTTTATTTTATTTAATGTATTTGTAACACATATTATATATAAATTTTAGCTTTCTGCACTCCTTCTCCATATAAACTTTAACTATGCCAAATCTCACACTCCTCCGTGCGCGCAATATGCTTAAAAAGGGGTACAAAGTTTTCTCTTCACGTATTAATATATAGATGAGACACTGGCATTTGGACAATAAGAATCCAGTGAATATAACCATAGTAATTAAACGATTTTAAATGAAAAGAGTTAACAATAGTCGAGAATAATTCCCATAATTGACCTGAGGAACATTACTAGATAGGATGTATCAGTTGATTAATGACGAACTTAAAAAAAAAGAAAAAACTCTGAACATTAGCATTCTAATTAATTTGTTTCGTTTTATTCTGTAATTTTTAAAAATATTTAATACTGTCTAACTATGTTAACTGGAAATATCCATTTATCTGATTTCAGGTTATCCAATCTGGTGAATCAGATAATTTTGTTATGAACGATAAGTGAATTTATAAACCATACATTACGGGTATTTGTTAAGAATGTTATAGAGTTATCAGTAAGTTAAAGCAAAATGTTTATTATTCAGAACCGCCAGGCTTAACCTCCAATATTGGTGTCAAACGTCCGTTGACAATTTTATGTTAGTAATTAAGATTTGTTTTGTTATGTAAGCACTCTCCTGCTACTTAATTATGATAAATATCTTGTTGATTCATCCTCTTCGTTCACTTTTACTAATATTATTATAAATAAAAAACTTTCACAAATGAACTTACTTTTGTTCTCACTTTCACAAACGTTTCAAGGTGTTGTGCCTCTTCCTCAGTGTGAGTAAATACTGAATGTCATTGTTGCAGAATAACGATTATGGACTATAGGTGTGTGTGGTGGGAATTGATGGTGGGAGGGAATTGGCGCTGAGGTTTGTGTGTGGTGGGAATTGATGGTGGGAGGGAATTGGCGCTGAGGTTACTACTTATCAAAAAGTAGAAAATGAAACACAGCTGAACAATTTGAAATATACAGATATCACACATTACAACCAAACTACATATTAAATGAACAAGTACATTACAGATCACACACACTATTTGATACATTGATCCAAACACAAAATTTGAACCTCAGCGCCAATTCCCTCCCACCATCAATTCCCACCACACACACCTATAGTCCATAATCGTTATTCTGCAACAATGACATTCAGTATTTACTCACACTGAGGAAGAGGCACAACACCTTGAAACGTTTGTGAAAGTGAGAACAAAAGTAAGTTCATTTGTGAAAGTTTTTTATATATAATAATATTAATTATGATAGTTGAGTTCATCTTCCAGTTATGTATTTTATAGGCTAAAAGAACCTACACATTTTTAAATGAAATAAGTTAACCAAACAACCACGGTGAATGGTGATTATGAATATCAGATTAGCAACCCTGAGAATACAAAAGAGAGTTTCATAAAATCAACCATATTGTAAAAATAAATAGTATCAATTACTAATTATTCAAAATAATTTCATAAATTTTATTGAAGAATAAATTATAATGTTAACAGATAAAAGGAGTTGACAAAATTTATTTTACTAGACTAGACAATTTCAGGTTAGACAGACAGCTCGCAATAGTTGGCAACACTCTTAGCGGCAATTGAGACGATTTGAACAGTTTCTTGTAAATTGTCATCTCAAATCAGTCTTGCAGGTAGAACTTCACTTCAAGTAAGTACGTCGATTCATAAACAATCTAATTTTCAGTGAGAAGTCAACCTCAACCAATTTGTCTCAAAAATTAATAATAATTAATCGAACTTTTGAAACTTTAAAATAAATCTCGTGTGGCTTTTAACCCATACGTATTCGTGTTATATCAATATATATTCAAATACTTTTTGCTACAGTCCATTTCTTGATGTATATAATATATTTAATATTTATACTGAAATTACCTCAATATATTTTTCCCCTTATTAGGAACATGGTTCTCAAAACATGTTCCTAATAAGAAAAAAAAAAGAAAAAAAAACTTGGTTATTTCAGTATAAATATTAAATATAGTAGAACTTGGCTAATTCGAAGCTGAAGGGACCAGTAAAAATTCCAATTATCCAAAAATTGGAATTAGGAAAGTTTTAATAAGGGTAGAAAAATCAAATCAAAAACCGAAATTCAGTAAAACAATATGTTATTGTATTAAACAATTTCCCTATACATATGCATTACAAACATATAAACACGTTTCAGTACAAAATATAGCATTTACAGTTTTTTAAAAAAGCTAGAAACTTTTGATTGCATTTTGCAGTTAATACACCGAGTTGTAGTAAACTCTTCAAGTTTATTAAGTGCTTGGAAAATAGCGTCACTTACGTTCTGCTATCCTTCAACAATTTGATGCCTGTGTAGCTGTTGGAATCAGTATCTCTAGAAGTTCTAGCTGGTCCCCTTCTTCATCTGAAGATGCACCATCATTTCTTTTGTTCATAACATCAGCCACGATCTCTGCATCTGTCTGTTCACCGCACACCACAAGTCTTCATCCATGTTTACAAACTCTTCGTAACAAATGCCTGCGTCATGTCCAACATCTTCCCAGTTATCCGCAGTGGGTACGACAGGTACAGGTACAGGTACAGGTACAGGTACGACTTCTCTAGCAGCTTTAGTCTCCTCTTCACCTTCAATGTGGCAGAAACCACCTTTACGAAAGCAATTAGTGTAATTGTTTTTTGCATAACTTGGTCCCAAGCACTGTTGCACATGCGGGCAGCTTGAAGGATGTTAATCTTGATAGTATTTTCGTGCTCATCTAAATAAGCACCTGACAGAATGTTTTGGACCACAAGCCGTCTGTAAAAATGCTTAAAATTTTTTATTACAACTTGGTCCATTGGTTGAACTACTGAAGTCATGTTTGGGGGGAAAAACAACCATTACATTTTCCATCACAGGAATAGTGTTGTGCACTGTACAGTTTGTAACGGGACATTTAAGCCCACCTAAGAATATTTTGGGGAAACATAAAAGAAATAATAATGGTAAATTTTATTTGGGAACAAGAAACGTAATATGCAGTGTGAGTGGATTCGTGTCAAGGTCAATATCAGGACGAAAGGAAAACAGTTATATGTAGCCGAACGAACTTTGACCTATGTAATCAAGAGTCACGTCATATGACGTCAGTGCTGAACCTTTAAAAATGCGTCACTTGGAATGCAGGGCGATGCCTACCATCTGCGTTGAGAACAAAGGCAGTCGGCACACAACAACTAACGACGACGACGCGGGCAGTCCGCCCGCCAGCTAAGTACAGTTTTTCAATTTGTCTCGCCCGTACATAACAATGTAACGTAAATCAGTGCAAAGAATCAGTTTAATATGAAATGACAATTTGGTATAAAAAGTAAGGGTAGTACAAAAGTGCGGAGTGAAAAAGAAAAATTACACCGGAAAATGGACTCTTTCAGACAGATAAACAGATAAGTAACAGATGGGGAAAATTAAAATAAAATATGAGCTCAAGGGGAAAATCTAAAATATGTTGTATGTGAAAGTGTGTGTGTGTCTGGCTTAATTATATATTAAAACCATGAAGCGCTGGTTTGCGTTATATAAAATTGATTTTATGTTTTAATTGTATTTATTTCTATTCTAAGGGTAAAAAGTCATGCATAATAAATGTTCTTATTGTCTGTATAAAAAGTCGTAGCAGAAAGAAGAAAGGGAGGGGAATATTTTGTTTACGGGAAGATTGAAATGATGTTAAATAGTTTTTTTATGTTTTCTTTTGTTGTATAAAAAATTAATTAAATAAAAGTATAGCCATAGTATGATGGTAATACAGTTGTACTTTCTTGAATAACCAATTCTGTTCTTCCAGTTCGCTGATCCGAACCCTGGTGAGTAACAAAAATTTATTTCTGGTTGGTACTAATACAAGATGGCGGCCAAGTTGCGTGACAAGGCCGAATTTTGTGAACAAAAAAATAAATAAAAGTAAATGGTAAGAAAAAAGTAATTCTACAAGTTGTCAATAAACAAGACGATTCTTGTTTTGATACCTAAATTTCCTGTTGATTTTCAAAAGCCATCTTTCGAAATCTCACCTGTCATCCAAGCTTTATTGTTTGATTCATATTCAACTGGTTGTGTTTCTACATTTTTGAAACAACGTGGGTTGGCTGACTTCCCTATCATTAGCAAAGGTAGTTTTTCCGAACCATCCATGTTTGCTCCGATTAAAAGTGTTATGCGCTCCTTGCTGTGTTTGCCACCACTACAACTTTCTCCTTTAAAAGCAAGTGTTTTGTCGGGGGTGCATTTGAAGAATAAGCCCGTCTCGTCTACGTTAAAAATGTCGTTAGTGTCTCTATCAGAAATCATTTGCAACAAATCGTCTTTCCATGAATTTGCAGCTTCAACATCAACAGATCCACTTTCCCCACAAACAGTTTTGAAAGACATACCACTCCTTTCTTTAAAACCATCGAGCCAACCAGTGCTGGCCTTAAAATCATTTTTCCCTAAGCTAGATGCGAATTCCTCAGCTTTGGCTCTGACGAGGGGCCCACTGACTGGAATTTTTGCTTGCTAAAACCACTTCACTACACATTCATCCACGTCAGGATTTTCTGGTCCTCGCACTCTTTTCCTATCTTTGTCGCTGGCTTTACACACACTATTCAAAATCTCTTTATTTTTTAGATACGTTGACAGTGTACTTGGCGGTATCCCGAATTCCTTAGCAATTTCAGATTTCTTTTTTTGTCCCTTTTCCACTTCCCAAATAACGGCAACTTTTTTGGCAAATGTCAATGATTTGTACTGGGTCCGTGTTGGTTTTGAAAGGGCCATGATGAACACACAACACAATAAAACTGCACAATAAGCGTCACTGAAACATACCAGTCTGTATATACAGTACTGTATAAAGAAAGGAACGGTCTCTTACTACAGGACACAGCTCGCACAGTAGAAACTCAAAAAGACTTAACCCTTCCATTAATGCAGGCAGACTGAACTGAAAGCAACAGTGAGGGTGGCTGACTGATGAGGCATGGAACAAGGGACAATGGCGGACGGTACCGTTACACGAGCCAGTCACGTGTCATCGCGAGATACTGGCGCCAATTCCACGAATTTGACACAAAGGACAAGCGTCTGTTCACAAATGGCGATGCCTGCTTGTCTGTTTCCAGTTGTGTCTCTATTGTTACGTGGTCTAGCCCATACTGCAGGCGATTTTTTGAAGTCTGAGCAAAATTTGTATTTCGAACTAACCAAAAAAAGTTTGAATTAAAGACGATGTTTTTGCACGGTTTTACATAGGATATTCAAGGGACCACGGTAAAAGTTCGAATTATCCACGAATTCGAATTATGCACGTTCCAATTAGTCAAGTTCTACTCTCTCTCTCTCTCTCTCTCTCTCTCTCTCTCTCTCTCTCTCTCTCTCTCTCTCTCTCTCTCTCTGTGTGTGTGTGTGTGTGTGTGTGTGTGTGTGTGTGTGTGTGTGTGTGTGTGTGTGTGTGTGTGTGTGTGTGTGTGTGTGTGTGTGTGTGTGTGTGTGTGTGTGTGTGTGTGTGTGTGTGTGTGTGTGTGTGTGTGTGTGTGTGTGTGACATAATGGGAGCCCCAAATAACTAACAATATGACCCAAATAAAGGAAATCAAATATATAAATAAACAAGAAAAGACTAAGTAAATAGATTTGTAAAATGTAAAAAGAAGTACAATACAGTCAGGTGGTATAAATAAGAACCATGTACAGTAGAAGCCCGATATAGCGCGGTTGTCGGGTGACATACTTTCCCCCGCGTTATAGGCGTAACCGCGGTATATCGGAAGGTGACCTGTACAGTGACAAATGATGGGGAGGGAGGACCGGGAAAAAGGCTACAGCATAATGCACTACTATATACTGTACGTAAATTACGTCACCTTATTTCTTAAATGTAGAAATAAAAAATAAGAAAACTGTATTTTAATCTAATATTTTAATCTATTTTAATCCAATGGAATATAAAATACACTATTTATACATTGCTCACTCGACCTACTGTAGGCCTAATTGTTGGTCTTAAAAAAGTCCGTAATTGTTGTTTGACGGGATAATGCACAGCGTTTCTTTTCCGCGTATTGTTTTATAAACGCGAGGTGCAGCAGATGAACATTATTAGATTCACTTTGCCTCTCCATCCACGAAATTACTTTGTTTATGTGTATTATCACTTCACTAACATTTGGAATAACTTCTTTCACTTCCACCCCATTTTCATTTCCATCATCGTCATCATCTTCTTTTTCTTCGCAATTTGCATTTCGGACTGCATCGATGATATCTTTGTCTCCTATACATTCTGTAACAGGCTCACCGTTGTCAACTTCTGCCCAGTCATTCAAGTCATCTAGAGTGAAGTTGCAATGCAGAGCACTACTCGCAGACTGTACATCACTATTAGTGAATCCGGCAACAGAGCAATTTCCATCGGCGATGTTTTGTTCAAAGGAACATTTCTTCCAGCAATTCTGAATCGTAGCCGTACTAATACTTTCCCATGCAAGACCTATTGAATACGCAACTGTTTTCAGGTTTATTGACTTAAGGTAAATTTCCATTTCCTCATCAGAATTCACTATAGCACTCAGAAGTTCACGGCGGTAATGCGCTTTAAATGCTTTTATGATGCCTTGATGTAATGGCTGGATCAGTGCTGTAGTGTTTTTCGGCAAGAACATGACTCCGATTTTCCCATCTCTTGACTGTAGCATATCAGCAGGTGGATGTGCTGGACAGTGGTCAAGGGTCAGTACAGCTTTTTCTTTGAGGTTGAGTGACCGCAGGTGGCTTCTCACAGATGGAACAAATTCTTCATGGAACCATTTACCGAAAATATCACTTGTCATCCAAGCATTTTTTGTATTACGATATGTGATGGGTAATGATGTCATGTTAACATGTTGAAAGCATCTAGGATTTCGGCTTTTCCCTATACAGAGAGGTTTAACTTTGTGGCTGCCTGATTTATTTGTGGCAAACAGGAGGGTAACTCTATCCTTATTTATTTTTAATCCAGATTTATTTATTGAATTATTCACATCCAGAGTTCTGGTAGGAAGCATTCGAAAATACAGAGCAGTTTCATCACAGTTATACACTTGATGGTCATTTAAATCGTTATCGATCATTACTTTGTTTAATGCATGAGGAAAAAGTGCTGCAGCTTCACTGTCACATGATCGTGCTTCCCCTTCAATGCTTATCTGGCTTATACCATGACGAGATTTCCATCGCGAAAACCACCCATCAGATGCATTAAAGTCACTGTTGCCATGTAAATCACTATGGAATTTCACAGCTTGAGCTCTAATAACTGGTCCTGACAGTGGCACACCTTCACTTCGTTTTATTAAAAACCACCTGTACAGACACTCATCTAGTTCACTATCCTTACCTACTTTAGTCTTTTTTCTTTTCAACCCCACTTCACTTTCAACTGTGTTCACAAAACTTTTAAGTTTATCTTCTTCCTTCATCCACCCTCTAATTGTTCCTTCTGGGATGCCACACTCACGTGATAAACTTGCCTTTGACTCTCCGTTCTTCACACGATCAATTATTTTGAGTTTATCACTCACAGAATATGCTTTTCTTTTCTGCGACATCACAAAACTCTACACTATGCGAATTTATGACAAAGACTATACACTTTGATAAGATAATATCAGAGTATGATCTTATACTGTAATATAAGAGTATGAGGGAGAGAAGGGATTTAGTTGGCTGCTTGCCTTGGCATGAATTCTTAGAAACGTAGAGACTGTAAATACGGGGCAATTGTTTATGTCTACAGGTACACTTGAACTGGCAATTCTGGCTGTTGTTTACAACGCCGTTTCCAACAACAAGCCTTTGTTTACAATAAACACAACGCATTCCAATGTGGCTACAGAAGTCATGATAAACAATTCATAATTTACTCACTCTCTACAAGTAAGAATTTTCGCTAATAACGGGCAACATACTCTTCACCGCGTTATATCCGAATCCACGGTATATCGGACCGCGCTATATCGGGCTTCTACTGTACTACAGTTGATAAGTAATAAACATGTAAAAGTGAATAATTATAAGGTGTCCAGGAAATACTGTTAACATACACATACTGTTTTTCCAACCAATTGCAAGTGGTATTTGTTTGAGGATTGTTTTCCTTGTTTACTACCATCATGAGGCCTTCTTACTGATACAGGAGCCTGATGGATTAATCCACTCAAGTAAGCATTTTGTTTGCTAAAATCTGACATTTTATAAAAATTATTAAATGAAGATTGTCTTTCCTCTTCTGTTAGAGAATCAAAACACTTAAATCGGCACCGGCAGTCTTTATTTACAAACTTCTTGCCTTCTACTGTTTCCCCATTGTACTTTTTGTAGGTATCACCTGAATTCCTTAAACGTTTTGCACAAGCACGTTTTGTAGCTTCAGGTCTTCTCAATCTCTTTCAATTTTTCTTTTGTTCCTTATCTTGTTCTTGGGGGGGTATCAACGATAGCCTCTTCTGTGTGATTGGATTTTCACAACAATGCTTAGTATCAAAGTGGTCTAAGTCTGACTTAGACCACTTTAACATCAACGATTTCTAGGTTTCATTCAGTAAACAAAGTAAGTGGGGCCACCTGGTGAAATAAAATGGAACTACGACTTAGACCACTTTTGTACCTAACAGAAAATGTGATCACATGTCTGTACATGGTGTTAAGTCATTTCTGTAAAACAAGTGACTTAGACCACTTTGTTTCTCAACCCCTCATTTGTAAAGTAGGGAAAGGACAAATATCTTTATCAATTTGTGAATGTTTGGCTCTGCTGTTAACTTTATATTCAACCTGAAAGAATTTGTCCCAACACAAATATCGGTATGGAGAACCATACACGACTTCCATATTCTAAGATTTATATTTAAAATCATTTTTGAAATGAAATATTACCATAGAAACTACTTCTTTCTACATACTGCTTCAGCCTTAACCACAGTACGGTACTGTGGTCACTAACGTATACCACCTCACGTTATCGCACTCGATTTTCACTGATGATGGAAGTTGATGGCATTGCCAAAACGTCTGGTTTTGTAGAAAACATTGGACTACGGCCAAATATCCCAGGAAGGAATTTTAACAAAAATACTTCTTTGTTGCCAATAACGTTGTACACATATATATAAAAAATATGCATAAAATTAATGGCTTGTAAAAGTTAATGATTGATCTCCATTAAGTAGTGCTCAAGTTTCCAAAGTTTTAATATTATGATGTCCGTAATTAAAACATCAGAGCAGGTTTAGTGTGTATGAGGGTACACCGTGGACAAAAGTTTTCAACATTTCCTATTGAGCGTTGCTTAGAGTAAAGCTGCGGATCTACAGTGTATGTTTCACAGAACAAACACGCGAAAAAGAAGGAGCGCTCCGAAGTCACTCATGGACCCTCAGCATCTTGCAGAGGGTTCATTCCCTAAAGACGAAAATTCTGTCTATGAATCGTTCCTCTGTAAACACGTGCAGTTCCACTGCCCAGCGATCCACAGGAAGCAAATCGCTATCCACGCTGGATACTTTTTCGGCTTGCACGCGTTATGTTGGTATGGGTTTCGGCACTTACCATTTAAAAAGCGTGCAAATGTAAGAAAATAAACATGAGTGAGGTCAGAAATAACGTGGTGTGTGTGTGTGTGTGTGTTCCCTGCCTTTTTATTGCGGTAGTCATAATAATAAAATGGAAACGTAAACATTACATAACTGAGATATGCTTGCCTGCCACGAACGATATTGATGTATGTAACAAAATTTTCTGTTTGTACATTTTGAGTGTAAATTAATCCATTATACTATTAACTCATACATGATTTACATTAAAATGAAAAATTATAATTGTATTGCCTGGCAACAAAATTATTTTATTTTTAACAATTATCATTGTTTCAAAAAGTTTAAATGAATTTTCAAGTACTTTACTGTTGTTAAAACGTAAAAGGTTGCCGGTAAACTACCCCTTCCCCTTAACCGATCTTCACCAAAATCGAAAGTCCTTGAGATCTCTACAATTCAGGGACGTATGCAAAAAATTATTTGATTCTGTTTGAATTTGCGGCTGTTATCGTTTTCCATAGAAAATTACCCTTGATAAAAAACGTTGCAGGTAAACTACCCCTTCCCCTTAACCGATCTTCACCAAAAACAATAGGTCTTGAGAACTCTACAAATCAGGGCTGTATGCAAACAATTATATGATTCTGTTTGAATTTGCGGCTGTTATCGTTTGCCATAGAAAATACCCTTGTTAAAAAAACGTTGCTGGTAAACTACCCCTTTCCCTTAACCGATCTTCACCAAAAACAATAGGTCTTGAAAACTCTGCAATTTAGGGCTGTATGCAAATAATCTTTTGATTCTGTTTGAATTTGCGGCTGTTATCGTTTGCCATAGAAAATACCCTTGTTAAAACATAAAACGTTGCCGGTAAACTACCCCTTTCCCTTAACCGATCTTCACCAAAAACAATAGGTCTTGAGAACTCTACAATTCAGGGCTGTATGCGAAACATTATTTGATTCTGTATGAAATTGCGGCTGTTATCGTTTGCCAAAAAAAAAATTTACCCTTGATAAAAAAAACTGTTGCAGGTAAACTACCCCTTTCCCTCAACCGATCTTCAACAAAAACAATAGGTCGTGAGTACTCTACAAATCAGGGCTGTACGCAAAAAATTATTTGATTCTGTTTGAATTTGCGGCAGTTATCGTTTGCCATAGAAAAAAATCTACAGACAGACACACACACAGACACTTTTCGAAAAACGACTTTTTTTCATGTTTTGAGTGTAGTACAATCAGAATCTCCAATAATCTCGAACACGATTTTTTTTGCCATCACCATACTTCCATTTCCTTAAGGAATATGGAAGTAATATAAATGTTTCAATATTAAACTTTTATACATCAATTGTACATCTTTAACAATCTTCAAGATGAAAACTCAGTAGACACATAAATTTATTACTTATTATTAGACTGCAAATTTATTATTTATTATTAGGCACAAATTTATTTCTCCACAAACTGCATATTTCTGCTTTTAAAGGTACATAAAGTATTTTAAATATATCTGCTTCAAAGTTATACATTTCAATTTATTTTGTTAGTTTATTATACAAGAGGGCAAATTTGAAGATTATACTAGAAATTCTTCTGGAAATTCCTTATTTCATAAGTTTGTTTAACCACTGAAATCTGTGATGAAAAACATTATCTTACTTCAATTTATTCACAATAAGACAATATGCATTCTAAACTTTAGTTTAATTGTATATTCTGTAATTATGAGGCACATTTCAAAAGTAAGGACAAGCTGCTAATAAAATGCAAATGGCAACACCAAGTCCATTCAGTCATGCTGTGCATATGTAGTAGTTTCATCTGAATCATATGGGTGTCATTGGCCATTCTGCAAGCAGTATCCTTTTGTTTGCTTTCCCTTTACAGTCAATAATGATGGCTATGAGAAGTAACAAACCTGCCATAAGTGGTACAATGGTACGATTTCTCAATGCAAAAGTACTTAGTCTACCATAATTTACCATGAATTGTGTCATATTTACATGCCTACAGAAATTAGTGAAGGAAATACAAGGCAGTGGCATAATGAATTTAGTGACATCCATACAAATATTCAGGATGAAGAGAGAAGTGAAAGACCTAGTGCTTAGAAGGAAAACTTTGTTGAACAAATTAATGCAGAAATTCAAGAAAGCAAGTGCTTCAACATAAGTAGCACTCTCGCAGTAGAATATCCATAAATTTCATATAGAACTGTTACTAAAACCTGGGTTATTGTAAACTGTGTGCAAAATGGGACACAAAAATGTTAACTACACAAAAATCACAGTGACATCTGCACACGTATATTTGAACTGCTATGAGAAAGGAGACATATTTTATGCACATCGTGACTAGTCTACCTCACTGTCCGAGTCAGAAGAAGATGGAATGATGTCACTCAACTTAACTGAAGGCAAAAAAATCAAACAAACTCAATCATCACCATCATCAACCGTGGCTCTACAACCCTTGGTGGAGCCAGCCTGCTCCAAGAGTCGATTCCATTCCTCCCTATTGCATGACCTGGTTTTCCAGTTTCTGATGTTCAGCTTTCCGAGGTCCTCCTCTATCTGGTCTTTGAATCTACTTCGGGGTCTTCCCCTTTTTCTACTACCCATTGGTTTCTGGTAGTAAATATGTTTCATAGGCTGTCCTTCCTCCATTCTCTCTATGTGTCCAACCCACCTTAGCCTGTGTATTTTGATTATCCTGACAATGTCCGGCTCTTTGTAAAGATGGTATAGTTCATAATTATAGCACCTGCGCTCAGGCCCGTATTTAGGCACGTGCTATTCTGTGCTCGCGCACAGGGCGGCAAGATTTGGGGGGGGGGCAAAATTTTGGATTTTTATTTTTTAGATTCACAATGAAAGGATATTTCCAATGCATTAAAATCATTATTGGTGACGAATAATTGGCAATTAATCGTCTCGTCACCAATAATTATAACATTTGGTCAACTATTGAAGGAATCAATTATTACAATAATTTCCAATGTAATTGCAACGATTTATGAAATCAAATAATCAATGCCATTCATGTAGATTGTTGCGAGCAGTGTATACTGTTGATGAAGCAAACGTTGCATTCCTGCCTGTCACTTGGTTATTTCCGCTTACTCATATGTCATATTGCCATTCTAAATCCAGTATTCCGCTGCTGTTCTACTAGTGCTACTAGTCTGTATAAATGAGGTAGGGAAGGTTTTTGTTGGCAACACTGCGCTGTCAGCTGCCGCTCTGGTCTGGCTCGCGCGCCGCTCTGTGCTACCGTTTGCCTGTTCTATTCAACTAGGTTATGTTAGTTTTTATTAAACTGTGATGTGAAATGAAAAAAAGTACGAGTTTATTTTTTACTTCTTTAGTTCTTTATTGGATTGCAAATCGATATTTAAGTATAAAATTGAAATGGACGGAATAAAAGACTAAGTGGTGCGGCATATAGACGGAAGGCAGAAGAAAAGAAACAAAAAGATGACACCCTTAAAAAGGTAAGAAAATTAGAAGTTTTTTAGTTATGAAAAAACTGAAAACAAAATTTCTGAAGAACCAAAAATTCATGTAAGTAATAGTAATACTGGTGGTACTGGTAATGAATGCAAAACAACCAACCAAGGTTCTAGCACTTCTGATGAAAATAATGAGATTCATCCAGAACCCTCAACATTGGCATCTCCTGGTCTAGACAAAAATAATGACAGTATAATATGTTTGCCAGACAATGATCCATATCAGTGGGTCATTACTGACGAAACCATTGATTTCTTAATCAAACAGGGTATAAAACTAAATGACGATTCTGATTTTTCAAAGTCAGTTCGTCTATATCATGATGGTAGAAAGAGGTACTGTACTGATAGTTTATTTAAAAGAAAGCTTTTGAATGGGAATGTTGTAAAACGAGACTATTTAGTTTATTCACCAAGTCAGGGGTGCTTTTTGGAGGCCTATCTGGGTTTTCTTCAAAATCAGGGTTTAATGATTGGATTTACGCTGTACAACGTATCTCCCGAACATGAAAACTCATCCTCTCACAGAGATTGTGCAATTAAATTTAAACCCCGAGCAAATGAATTATCTAGAATTGACAAAAAGTTAGTAACTGTTTTTGAGCAACAGGTCCAGTATTGGAGGAATGTACTACAGAGGGTAATTTCTGTCTTAAAAAAATTATCTTCTCGAGGACTAGCATTCCGAGGAGATAACGAAGTGTTTGGGTCAGAGCATAATGGCAATTTTATGATGTGCCTTGAATTAATAGCTGAGTATGACCCCTTTCTACCTGCTCACATTTCACGCTATGGAAATCCAGGTAGCGGAAGGACGTCATATATGAGTCCAGTAATTTGTGATGACCTTATTAAAATTATGGGAGAGAAAGTAGTCTCTAAGATTGTTGAAGAGGTCCAGTTGTGTAAATATTATTCAGTAATAGTTGACTCATCTCCAGACATTACTCATAACAACCAATTAACCTTCATTGTTCGTTATGTAAATGAGATAGGGGAGGCACATGAGAGATTTTTAACCTTCTTCAAAAATCCTGGGCACACAGGTGAAAACCTTGCAGACGCAGTATTGGAGATTTAAAAAAGTATAAATCTAGAGATATCTGATTGTAGGGGTCAAACTTATGACAATTGTTCAAACATGTCAGGTATATATTCTGGTTTGCAAGCCAGAATCAAGGCAATCAATGCACTAGCTTTCTATATTCCCTGTGCTGCCCATTCAGCAAATTTGAGTGGTTCTCGAGCAGCAGAGTGTTCTCGGGAGTCTGTAATATTTTTTGACTTCTTGCAGAGTATTTTTAATTTTTTTTCTAGTTCGACACAGAAATGGAATTTGCTTTTATCATTTTTTGGTCCAAAAAGCTCAACATTGAAATCATTAAGTCAGACTCGTTGGAGTGCACGAGAAGAAGCGTGTAAAAGTCTAAATTTAGATGGGACAGCTATATTCAATTCTCTTAAGTCATTTTCCGAAGATGCCACCCAAAAATGTTTGGACCGAAACAAAGCTAAAGGTTTACTTAAGCAGTTAACTCATATTGACACAGCATTTATGTCTAGCCTTTGGGGTGCCATATTCCAACAGTTTGGGAAGACAACGCAAAAGCTACAAGCAGAAGATTTGGATGTCTCTGCTGCCAAGGAACTTTATAAATCGTTGATTGGTTATCATGAAGAAATTAGGGAACTGTATCATGAATACAAATCCCAAGCTGTAAAAAAGATAAATGAGACAATGACACTAACACTAAATAAAACATCATCAGAACTTAATATGACCTCACCTAAGAGGAAGAGGAAAAGAAACGATTTTTTGATCAGTCTGACTCTGACACAAGTAAAGAGGAAGGTGATAATTTATCTACACATGAAGATAAAGGATCAAAAGAAATACAATTAAATGAAAAAAAGCTCAAGTCAAGTTTTTTTGCTGTAATTGACACATTGAAGGAGGATTTGGAAAAAATCCTCTATCTGTGTACACATATTTTGCGTCTAGATTTTTTTTTTATTTCCAAACTTACAAATCTTGAACCTACTAGTATAATGAATTCAGCAAAAGAACTGTGTGAACTGTACAATACGGATTTGGAGGATAGTCTAATAAATGAGTGTATCCATCTTAAAGGTTTCATCAAAAATATTAAACGTGAAGTGCTAAACAGGAAAGGTGAAAAAGTAGAAAAACCCATGACTTTGCCAAGTTTGAATAAAATGTTAGTTGAAAGAAACTTACAAGAACTTTATCCTAATATTTGTGTTGCGCTGAAAATTTATAACTGCACAACTGCAACCAACTGTTCAGCTGAAAGATCGTTTTCTGTTCTAAGAAGAGTGAACAACGACATGCGGTCAAGCCAAAGACAAGAGCGACTTGTAAGTGCAGCAGTTCTGTGTATTGAGTCAGATATAACTAACAGGCTAAGTTTTGACGAAATAATTAATCAATGATTTTACTCACAGTCAAGCCAGATGAAAACCGTTCATTATGTAAGCTAAGATACATTTTTACATATCAGGTTTAGTTTGGTTAAATGCTTTTCACTGAACTTACTGTAATTCTGTAATGTATTAAAAATAAACAATGTCAAAAACACTGCCTACTTTTTAATTCCATGTAAATTATTACAATGTTAAGAGTAAATATTTAAGAAATACCATCATAATTTAAGTGAAATTGTGAAATATAAAAAAATATGACAACTGTGATTAAGAGTAAAAAGAATAAATTTTCTGTAGACTACATCCTACATGAATTATATGTCAATGTCGAGAGAATTACGCCATTTAAAATACGTTGTAACTTGTAATACCTACAACGCTACTACATACTGCCATCATATGTTTATGTTTACCTATTATAATGTACTCAACTTGAGCGGGTATGTCTGTAAAATCACGGCTTGTTTCCTTGTTTGAGTCGTAAGTTTGTGTGGGTGGGGACGTGGTGCGTGGGGGGTGGCATATTACTTAGAGCACATGGGCACACAATACCTAAATACGGGCCTGCCTGCGCCACATTCAATTTTCTTGTACTTCTCTAAATATCATTCTTAGAATCCGTCTTTCAGAGCAACCTAGAAGTCTCTTGTTATTTTTTCTCATTGTCCAGGTTTCTGAAGCATATGTCAGCACTGGCCTGATAAGTGTTTTGTAGATTTTCCATTTCATGCTTCTTGAGATGAAGCTAGATGTCAGATGCTTTTTTAACCCATAATGTTTTATTTGCGAGATATATTCTTCTTCTTATTACAGTGTTGATGTCAATAGTGCTGTTTATCTGGGAGCCAAGATATATGAACTCTTTTACTGCCTCTATATTTTTTGTGCCTATTTCAAGGTTCTGAAGGGTTGGGTTTGATGGTAGTTTGTTGGGAGCATACATATATTTTGTTTTCTCCAAGTTTATCTACAGTCCAATTTTACTTTAGGCTTCATCTAATTCTATAAAGGCATTAACGAGATCTCGTTTTGTCCTGGCAATTAGATCAATATCGTCTGCATATGCTAAGAGCTGTACACTTTTGTTTAGGATCGTACCTCTTGTGTTTATTTGGGAGTCTCTTATCGCTCTTTCTATTAAATAACTAGCATGACAGACTATCTCCTTGTCGGAGTCCAGTTTCAGTTGTGAATGAACGTGACACGGTTTTCTGCACTTTAACTTTACATTCTACTTTCCAGAGAGATTCTTGGATTACTTTAATTAAGTGTGTTTGTATCCTGAATTCCTTCAATGCTTTGTACAGTGCCATTTGGTCCACACTATCATAAGCGCTCTTAAAATCAATGAATAAGTGGTGTGTTTCTATACCAAATTCTCATGTTTTTCCAGGACCTGTCTAACCATGAAGATTTGATCGACCATAGATTTCCCTGGTCGGAGATTTCCCTGGTATTTACCATAAACCTGTTCTGTGTATGGTTGCAGTCTATCATATATTATTTACACTAAAACTTTATAGGCCATATTTAGGAGCATGATTCCTCGATAGTTGTCACTAGTGAGTTGGTCTCCTTTCTTGTGAATAGGTACTATTATACCTATATACCAGTCTTCCAGAAGTTTCACTTGTTTCCTTATTAGTCTTACTAGTTGACAGATATGCTCTTCTAATACTTTTAGGCCATTTTTTAGCAGTTCTGCTGGTATTGCATCAGTACCAGGTGCTTTATTATTATTTAGTTTTTTTGACTGCATCTTGTACTTTCTCTATCATTGGCAATATAGCTTTCTCTCTGTCATCTTCCATATCCAGCTCTATCTCGGTATCTCTGTTTCCTCCCCTACATTCAAATGCTCTTCAAAATGTGCTGTCCATCTCTCCATTATTTGCTGTTCCTCACCAAGTATCTCACCATCTCTATTTCTACACAAATTAATTCTTGGCTTAAAATCTTTTCTACTCTTATCAAGTTTCTTATAAAATTTTCTGGCTCCTTTTGCACATTTACCTCTTTCAATTCTTGCAGTTCCACTTGCACATATATTTTCTTTTTTCCTTTATGTATCTTCTTCTCTTCCCTTCTTAATTATTTGTATTCTTCTTCAATTTGTCTGGTTCTTCTATTTAGTAATCTCATATAGGCTGCATTTTTTCTTTTAGTAGCTTCAGCACATTCCTCATCAAACCATTCCGTCTTTCTCTGTGCATTACTTTCTTCTCTGATTGTTTCTTCAGCTGCGTCTTATATAATTTTCTTACATGTTTCCCAGTACTCATTTATATTCTCACTTGTTATGTCAGCTTTAGTCTGCAGTTTAGTTTTTAGTATGTCTTTGTCTTTGTAATTCCATGCTGTATTACAATCCTTCAACAACTCTACTTCAAATGTTTCCTCTTTCTCCCCTCCTTCTTTTTTGTATTAGAAATTCTAGATCTTATTTTTACTTGGATCATAAAATTATCAGAGTCCATGTTTGCTCCTCTCCGAACATCTAGTACATCGCTAAAATGGCGTGTGTCGATAAGTACATGGTCAATTTGATTGTCTTTCTATTTGGAGATATCCATGTTCCTTTATGTACATTTTTATGGTCAAAGTGTGTGCTAGCTACCACCATGTTGAGTGCAGCTGCTAGGTGTACTAACCAAGTTCCATTATTATTAGAATCTCTATGGAGGCTGTTTACCTATAATTGGCATATATTCCTCTTCTTGTCCAATTTTGACATTTAGGCTTCCATAATGATTTTAATGTCATTTTTGGAACTATACATCAAACAAACTCGGTTAACATAAAAGATGGTCCAAACTTGGGACCCAAAGTATTAGTTTGGTGAACTTATGGAGCCAGAAACAGAAAAAGCAGAAACACTAAGGGGTGCAAAACTCTTTCAAGCATGCCATTCAGAACTGGCAACAAACATGGCATGCTGACATCAGGAATTGTTTTCATTCATGACAAACACATCTACAAGCCATAGTCCATACTGTTCAGACAATCCAGAAAGTTGGAATGGGGTACCTTTTTGGTGGTACTCCCTTACAGTCCTCACCTCCCACCTAACAACTTTTTAGTAGTCATTCAAGAAGTGACTTGGATCTCAGTGGTTTGAGGAGAATGAAAAGTCAAAAATTACAGTATTGAACTGATGGGCTGGATTTCTGCACATCTGCTGATTTGTTAACATATGTTCTGAGACGATAATAAAGTTTATTCCATGCTATAAAATGTTAGAAAACAATGGTAACTATATAGAACAGAAAACTAGGTACATACAAATACTGAACTTGTGGTACATTTTTCTCATACTTTGGATTTTTTTAAATGACCAATCAGCTCTTACACTTTACGTATATCCTGTAACTTAAGGAAGCCTATATAAAAAGTATGTAAGTAAGTAAGTATAATATCAGTAAATACTTACTATTAACAAATAATCATTTCAAAATAAATACATATTAATTTAACAAAAAAGTTATATTCTTTGAACAATCACATGTCTTCATAAAGCCAAGGACACTTCACAAGCATAAATAGAATGCTAATATATTAATCCATACAGATAACAATGCCATACAAAAATAGCATAGAGTATAATAAATACATGAGTAAAAAAATATACATGCATATTTTTGAAGATTTAGTGAGTTTATCAGGTGCCATGACTATGAATATGTATTCAAAGAATATTGTAAAAAAATTATGATTACTTATGTACACTTATACCAGTACTTCTAACAACAGCTAAACACTGTCAGGAAATGGCATTACTACATTTGTTTTCTACATATCTTAGAAACACACCTGAATCTCAGAAAGCATCTGTTTAATTCTTGAAACAACAATCTCCATTTTTTGTTGAACAGTCACAGTATAAGGAGTGTTCATTTTTGTCTTTGTATTACATTTTGTGTCTATCCTTCTCAGAATTATATGTGGATCGTATGTCCATGCTATTGCCCACCTTGTTGTATGGCCTTGACAAAATTCTGTTGTGCCAATGTTACAAACATTTGATTCTTTCAAAAAGTCTTTAACAATCTTCACACTATTCTTGTGGCCCATCATCACAGTATAGACTCTACATAAACACACAAACATTAACTTTCTTATACAACTTACGAAAAAAGTTAATAAACGGATGAATTTATAGAAGATATTTCAAGTATTAAACACCTGCTAAGGATCTGTTTATTAAACTTAATAAAATATTGTCAGCACACTATTTAGATGTCCCTTATGATATTTCAATAAACAAATAGGCACATAAATTTTAAAAACTGTTCTCTTCAGATGAATTATACTTTTTAAAACATAAATTACAAATCATGTGTAAAATTAATACCATAATCCTGTCACAACTACAATTCTATAATTACTCTGAGTAACATATAAACATTTTTACATTTGCAAAGTAAATCAGAAACTTAAGACTGCTCAATATCCAGTATCACAATTTTTAATTTCAATCTATATCAAAAAGGTGTATACACTTCCACGTCTATGAACTGTAAACTGACAAACATATTGCTATGAAATTATGTAACGCTCTTGAAAAGTCGGCAGGTGCTGTTACGTGAAAGTTCTACATGTTTCTCGGCTAGCTGAGCAGGTGCAGTGACTGACACAGCCATGCAGTCAAATACCCTATAGACTGTTCGAGTACTTGTAATGATGCAAATTATGCTGGCACCCTGCCAAAAGAATGGAAAATTATTCTGAAACATCTGCAAGACCTATATAAGCAACAGAAGCCGGCTTAGTTGGTTACACCTGCTGAAATTGTAGAGTGTGGATCAAGTGATTGTTCTGATTAGTGGAAAGTGATTATTGTGTTATAATTAGTCCAGAACTCTAATAGTTGATATTATTATTGTATGTGGACAAATTTAACTAGAATTATTGTACGAGAGTACCTTGTTGATTTCAAATTGTTATTTATGGACTCATTAAAGCTGGTAATTAGTGATTTCATTGGTGTTTGTATTTTGTTTCCACTGTACATTACAATGATCTGTGAGACTGTCGTAAAATATGCAAATTGTACAATCTGATTCCACCACATGCTAAGGGCTGTAGAAAGCTTATTAATACTAATAATTATGTCCAAACCAATTTATAAAAGAAATTTAAAATTTATCAAGAAGGAATCAAGTCAGTTCTTTACCAAAAAATTCATACTTTTTGAGAACATCTGAGCAGCCAGTCTTTCACAATTCAGAAGTCCACAATGTCATCAATACCAAATGCCTTGCTTAAAAACGTTGAAGGAACAATAGAGTCTGGAAACAATTTGCGTGTTCTTATTTAGAACACTTATCTGTACAACTGCTCACAATATGCTTAAAGCAGCTGCAAAAATAATATGAAGTGTTCTGCCACATGCATTCTAAAAAAAAAGACCTTGTATTACCCGGAAAAGAAAAACAAAAGTACAAACTAGTTACAGTTTGAATCTAAAAAAACTTGTTTACCACCATCATAGAGGAAAGCATTATAGGTTAATGAGAAGTGTGCATCTCTGCAGAGTGACATAACACTTAAAATATACACATAGTGCATGATTTGTGGGAAACATTCTCAAATAATGTGATTTGCTCTTTACTCATTCACAATTTTAAATCTTGGATTGTACAGTATAACTACTGTCCATAAACACTCAACAAAAATCTGTGTTCTATTTAGAATTCGCTGTTACACAATACAAAGAAACATTGTACCAATCAGCTTCATATTAAAAAAAATTGTAATAATTATAATCATGTAAATTACTCGACAGTGAGCAATCTTTTTATGCAGCTTCACAAAAGAAGTGATACATGAAAAATATTAAAAAATCTGAATATCTAAATAAATGAAATTAATAATTTAATAACCACTTTTATCCACTATAATCATACGAGGTGTGATTGGAAAGTTTTAAGACTGGGCTTGTAATTTCAAAATGGCAGTACTTACAGGCTATTGTGATGGATCTCCTTCAAAGTAGTCCACTTCTGACTGAACACACCGACTCCAACAGTGTTTCCACTTTTGGAAGCATTCCTGGAAATTTTCTTCTTAAGGGTTTTAAGAACCCTCTCCGTATTTGCCTGGATGTCTTCAATTGAGTCAAATCGGTCCCCTTTCAGCGAAATTTTCAATTTAGGAAACAGGTAGAAGTCAGCAGGGGCTATATTTGGGAATAGGGGTGTTGCGCAAGCAATTTGGCCAAAAATTCCGTGATCGAGAATGCACGATGAGCCGGTGCGTTGTCGTGGTTGAGGACCCAATTCTTGTCTCGCCAGAGTGCAGGCCTTTTCTTCCGCAAATTTTCGCGCAAACTCTGAAGGACACTTTTATAGTACTCCTGGTTGACTGTCTGCCCCCTAGGGGCAAATTCGTGATGCACGATACCCGTAGAATCGAAAAAAACCATCAACATTGTCTTCAAATGCGATCGACTTTGTCGCGCTTTTTTCGGTCGTGGCGAACTTGGAGCCTTCCACTGCGATGATTGTGTCTTTGTTTCTGAGTCATACCCATAAACCCATGTTTTGTCACCTGTAATTACCCTATTTAACAAATCTGGGTCAGTTTCGGCCCGATTAAACAATTCTTGGGACACTTCAAGTCGGTATTGTTTCTGCTGGTCTGACAATTTCGGAATGAATTTCGCGGACACTCGACGCATGTTCAAATCTTCACTTACAATTGACTGAACCACGTAGAAACTTAAATTCAGTTCATTAGCCATCTCCCTAATTGTAAGTCTACGGTCAGAGCGCACTAATTCGCGAACTTTCACAATGTTTTCGTTGGTTTTTGAAGTGGAAGGCCGGCCGGACCGGGGGTCATCTTCGACTAATTCGTGGCCACCTTTGAATCTGTTGAACCAGATAAAAACATTTGACCGGCTCAGACATTTATCCCTGAAAGCTGTTTGTAAGAGTTCATAAGTCTCCGAAGCTGATTTCCCGGTTTAAAAACAAAATTTGACACAAACTCGTTCCGTTTTTTCATCCATTTTGCAAAATCAAAAATCCGCCACGATCACACGTCCTCACTCACCAGGATGCCACTCTCTACTGAACAAAGATGTCCCGGTGATCGTTTCACAACGTTTCAACGACAAAACAAGCTTCCCCTTCCACACCCGTGGGCAAACCTAGCCCCTCCTATAAACCAGTGGCGGCACCTGTCTTAAAACTTTCCAATCACACCTCGTATAATAGCTTATACTATAAATAGTTTATTAAATTTGCATGTACAATAGTGTGTACAATAAAATAATGTACCATGTAAAATGAAATATGGTAATTAAAATGACTTTCTTAAAACAATTTTGATTTCTTTACTGATAAACAAAAATATCAAGTAACAATGAACTCAAATGACACAAATACTCCTCGTTTCCCTCTTTTCATACAATATAACAGTTTCATTAGTTAAGTACTGACTGAAAATTTCTGAAGACAAACCTGATTTGATTTTTCAGTTCCATGCTGTCATTTATTATTCTCCTGATAAAACCAATCTCCCCTCCAGGTGATACAAGTTCAGTTATAGTCCCAGTAGGAGCATTATGAGGTGGAGGTCTAGAACTTGAGCGAGAGACAATTTTTGTATCCAATTCTAATTCACTAGTGAAGAAAGGAGGGTTACACATGCAGAATGCATAACAATAAACTCTGTCAATGGCAGATGTAAGAACTGTGTCACTGCTCACTTTCTTAACTACATAAAAACAAAGCAATAAACAAGTAAACAACTGCACATTCACAGATACACAGATTTCTTATCTCTTAACAAAATGTGGAATCTAGGTTATGTAAGTAGTGTTAATTAAAGATACCAGACTATTAAAATGTGAAGGAGAATTATATTTTTCCCATTTACCTTATTGTTCAATAAGGTGAACAGTAAGGACTCAAGCCTTTTTGTTCAATGGTAACTGAAATTAAGTGTAGACGGTATTTAAAACAACAGTGTTCTTTCATAATCTATAGAAAAATGTGAGTTTTCATTTGCATGTTTGTTTCCTTAATGTAAAGAGAAACAGCACCAAATATCACTCCCAGCTTACAGCACATTAATGTTTGTTTGAGGGGAATTATGAACAGACAAAACACAACAAAATGATATCACAAAAATGTATCTGGAAGAAACACACATAAGTGTCTATACACCTTTATTGAACACAATAAATGACAAAGATTTCACTAGCACTGTAACTTTATCCTAATTCTCAAACACTATACTTCTAAACCTGTCAACTCACAAATATTTGGAATATATTTTTCTCTCTCTTGGCAATATTCAACAGAAAATTCCTGGCAAAACTGGCAGTGCTATACTATGCTATAGTGGTAACTTGCTGAATATTATTATTACAAATACATTAATACAGCTTAACCTAACGAATAAGGTCCAATGCCCTCTTCTCTTTGTGAATATCAGTTCACATTTCTTCTTTAAACTAAATTTAAATTGAAAAAAAAACACTAACAACCTCATTTTCAGTTACATGCTGGCAACTCTGAAATAAATGTACAGTGCTTAAAAATTGTTTCTTCTTAGATTTCACAAGCTCACAGCATCACAAAATGCCACAGAATTTTTTATCATATATAAGTTAATAAATTACACATTTCAGTGTCAGGGATTAAAAGTAATCTCTCACCTTTTGGTCTCATCCATACCTGCCAACTATTGAACATTAAAAAAAAAATAGGAAGATTTTACAAATTAATTAAGCATGTAATTACTCACTTTTTTATGTCCCAGTGAGGGCGTCATTTGTAATTACTCATAATTATTTTAAATAAATATAAATGTATTTGTCATATGAACTATCTAACAACTTGTATTTGGGTTTGTTTACCTTAATCGAATAAAGCACGTGTGTCGCGTCTACCACAATTATGGTATCATAATTATGGTATCCACCATAATTATAGCATCTGCTTATTTCAATCTCGTTACATGAATTTTTATTACCTAAGGGATCCAGGATTCTGCTCAGCGTGAATGCCGGCAGAGACAGGCATTGAAATGAGAATACGTTCAGTATAAACATTAATCATGAATATTGTTTTATTCCATAAATGCTATAAGCGTGTACACCGGACAAAATCAACATGGCGGCCATTAAAGTTGGCTCGTCTTCATCATGAACTTCTTTATATCTTGTTAATCGTTAATCTAACAAATATCATATCTTAATTTAGCAGCTGCTTTGCTATTAACTGGTTTTGATTATCTTGGCTGAACGCAAACGCAAACCAACACCCCGTTCGGATGTCGACATTAAAAAAAACACGCCCCGCTTTCTCTCACTCACTCATTCTTATGAATTCAAATTACTATCGTGTACACATATTTAATTATAGGGTTAACGAGCTCTTTAGTAAAATTTGTTTTGCACTTCCCTGTATCTGTAGACTAGAAGTTCTAGAAGAGGTTTCACATGTTGAGGCCTTAAGTTGGTTTGGTTACGTTTTTTGATATTATCACTGACTCTACTGCATAATTTTGAAAACAATTACTGCTCACTGTTTGGCTCACTTCTAATTATCACATAATGAGGTTTTAACTACATTTTGTACTGTTTTAAAACACTTTGCCGGTATAAATTGCCGGCGGCCTGTAACAAGTTGTTACTGCTGCTGCTGTTGTGTGTCGACTGGGGCGAGAATTATGCAAATTCTACGTATGTGTGAGTGAGCACACGTCATCGTTCTTTTGTCTCTGGTTATATAATAGCTTTGTTTGTTACGTATTTTCATAACGTCATAGTGGTTTTAATGACGTTTCGAGCTGTTGGCCAATGAAACATGAATATGAAGCGCCTTTCTTAGTGGCGGTAACCATTAGAAGTCTTTTTAGCTGCACGTCCACTGCTGTCCTTGAGATTATTTTGTCGTCTCGGAACTACGTCGTTGCCGGCAAAACAAAGGGAAATTATGTAACCCATAGAAATGACTTTAAAACATCGGAATACAATAGTTTGTTACCTCGCATACCATATTTTTATATCAGGCTTTTTTGTACTGTCACAAAACCCCCTCAATGAAAGGTTTTGTGTCGAGACACAAAAACTTTCATTGACTCATTCACACTTCTCTAAAAGGATCAGCTCAGATACGGAGCCACAACCCCCTGTAGTGTTACAAAAAAATATAAATTCAACCACTTACCCTTGGTTCAATGATGAGGTTCGCACCTTCTGACCTTACTGGACTTCTCCAGAGAGATCCCTACACCATAAGGCCATGAGGCACTTTACGCTCCTGTTCTGACGCACCGGCCAGCTCAGGACCGCGGTCACCACACCATAAAACTCTGAAACATTCAATACAAAATTTTAAAATAGTGGCTTTCCTTATATCCATATCCATAACTGATATGTTTCCTCTTAGCACGTTGGTTTGCGTTTTGGGGCATTGGTTTGCCTAATTCTACAAACTTCAAACAATGTATATCAAGAATTAAGATAGACAATTACTTCTCCTTTTAACACTCCGGTATCTGGTACACCCTTCTGACTTCTATCAACTATCTTCACACTCTTAATCACATGAAACAATTGCTCTTAAACTAGAGAAACAATTCATTTAACTGCTTTAGCAACAACCATTAACCCTAATAATTTACTTCTTATAATCTTACAATATCTATATTATGGCAGACAACTTAAAAGTTTTATAATTCCTTTATTACTTTTTCTTACATTTAACCTTCTTTATAACAGAATCATTTCTAGAGAATGGACAAACTTTACAAAATTTTAATCTTATAATCGTTACTATCTTGCTAGTAACCTCCGATCCACACACACTATTGTTGATATAATAAAACACAATAAAACATTGTACATCATAAGCATTCAACACTAACATTGAACAATTCACATTCCTTAATTCATATTTACATAACTTGTAGCAGAACTTTATAACATTATTACTATCGACTCTCTATTAACTTTTACCATTTAACATTCATTTAGATTCTATGCAAAATTCTCAAATTTGTCATTTACCTTACCTTTCTACTATGAATTTTCCCTTTCTAACCCTTTTTCCTTATTAGTTTGGGTGACTCTCTATTATTCATTTTTCTCTATCTTACTTTGGCATTTGTCAACCTAACCTTACTACCTCTTTTTCACTATTAACAACCGCTTCTAACCATTTACATATAATATGACACCAATATTTCAATAACAACCCCCTTCACAAATCCCATTAAAACCTCTGGCACCGCTCATTTTTGTACTAGTATGTGTGTATTCCCTCTAACCAACTCATTCCCTTATCGGTTTCTGACCCTTTCAGATAACCCTTTCCGGCGCTAAACGGTCCCTTCCTGTCTCAACATCTCTCGTTGGACTCCTACACCAATACCCTTATTACAAAATATCACCATCAACAACAAATATAATTACCACTCACATTACTCACCTCTACATATAATCCCTACCTACTGTGTCCCTAAAATATCTAACACCTCTTTATATTTTATCAGCATCTCAACACTTTATTTTTCCTAACTCCCAATAACTTTATTCAACTAACTCCAATGCCCTGATTTATCCTTATTCCCAAACTCTTTACAACATTTCACATTAATATACCATTAGAAATTCATCACTTATCTACTAACAACAATACCTCTCACTAACCAAACCTATAACATGCTTAATCATTTACTAACCCTTTAGAATCTAAATTCCATAATATCCTTTCAAAATCATTATTAAACTTCTTTTACTTATTTAAAATTCTACAATAGTTTACACACAAAAAATACATAGAATACACAATAGCAAAATTACACAAATACATAGACATCAATACACAAAATATACAATTCACATAATCATTAAATCATTTACCATAATCAGTCCTGATCAGTCCATTTTTAAAAACACTGTCCACACAATTAAATGTTCATAACACAATAAACAATACACAACTACCCCATATCGTCAAATAATAGTCTTATCTTATATCTATATACATTGTTTATTATTGAATCTCTTACATTAACATCATAAATGCATCTACCATTCAAATTTTCATTATTTTCCACAAACTCATTTAATCTGTCATGATTGGTCATTGTCCTGTCACCTCCAGTATAATTCGTCACCACTAGGTATGTTATAAAGTCATTATTTTCATTATCATCTCCTACGACTGCTATATCCGCTTCATTACAAGGTAAGTACTTATTATTTTTATTATATATCATCTCTACTCCTAACCTTCCCATAAACTCTTCATAATCTCTGCTTATCTTAAAAATTTCTACCTCCCTCTTTCTCTCACAATATCTCTCACTATCATACCATCTCTCTCTCTTAAAACATCTCTCATAATAACTCTCCCAACAACATTTCTCTCTCTCAATATATTTCTCTTTATCATACCATCTCTCTCTCTTTAACCCTTCAACACACACTATCATTCCATTATCATTATCTTCAATTCCCCATAAAATTTCATTTATACTACCAACCTCCACACTGTTATCACCTATTACTATATTCTCATCTATTTTATCGTAATTTTCTATCCCACTTACCTTGTCTTTATTTTCATTCAATTTATCTGATTCTCTACTATTCTCTACCCCCATTTTACTCTCGTAATTTTCATCTACTTTATTCTTTTGTCTATCAAACTTCTCACTAACTAATGCAACTATTTTCTCTTCCGTTTTATCGAAACGTGCGTGCATTTCATCAACTCGTTTATCAAAATTAAAATTTTGTTTTTCGATTTCATTTTTTAATTCTTCACATTTTATATTAAAATTATTGTTCTGTATATTGAAAAGCATTTGCATCATTTTCATAATTTCGTTATTCTCAGCCCTATTATTTGGGATTGGTGTTGAGTGCACTATTTCTTCACTCATAACTACTGATTCCGTCATGCTTATTTGACTATTATTTATACTATCAATTGTGTTCAATAAAGAATTATTTTCTTTACTCTCTGCCATTATGAAATTTGTTAATGGTTTGTCGCTTTATCTTATCGTTATCGTCTACTTTACAAGCGTATTCTCACTTTCTATGTCCACTCTGCCGCAATTCAGGCTTATTATATAAAATCTATTAATGTATTTTATATAGTCACCAGTTCGGGCCCATTTGTAATTACTCACTTTTCCATTTTAAAATAAATATAAATGTATTTGTCATATGAACTATCTAACAACTTGTATTTGGGTTTGTTTACCTTAATCGAATAAAGCACGTGTGTCGCGTCTACCACAATTATGGTATCATAATTATGGTATCCACCATAATTATAGCATCTGCTTATTTCAATCTCGTTACATGAATTTTTATTACCTAAGGGATCCAGGATTCTGCTCAGCGTGAATGCCGGCAGAGACAGGCATTGAAATGAGAATACGTTCAGTATAAACATTAATCATGAATATTGTTTTATTCCATAAATGCTATAAGCGTGTACACCGGACAAAATCAACATGGCGGCCATTAAAGTTGGCTCGTCTTCATCATGAACTTCTTTATATCTTGTTAATCGTTAATCTAACAAATATCATATCTTAATTTAGCAGCTGCTTTGCTATTAACTGGTTTTGATTATCTTGGCTGAACGCAAACGCAAACCAACACCCCGTTCGGATGTCGACATTAAAAAAAACACGCCCCGCTTTCTCTCACTCACTCATTCTTATGAATTCAAATTACTATCGTGTACACATATTTAATTATAGGGTTAACGAGCTCTTTAGTAAAATTTGTTTTGCACTTCCCTGTATCTGTAGACTAGAAGTTCTAGAAGAGGTTTCACATGTTGAGGCCTTAAGTTGGTTTGGTTACGTTTTTTGATATTATCACTGACTCTACTGCATAATTTTGAAAACAATTACTGCTCACTGTTTGGCTCACTTCTAATTATCACATAATGAGGTTTTAACTACATTTTGTACTGTTTTAAAACACTTTGCCGGTATAAATTGCCGGCGGCCTGTAACAAGTTGTTACTGCTGCTGCTGTTGTGTGTCGACTGGGGCGAGAATTATGCAAATTCTACGTATGTGTGAGTGAGCACACGTCATCGTTCTTTTGTCTCTGGTTATATAATAGCTTTGTTTGTTACGTATTTTCATAACGTCATAGTGGTTTTAATGACGTTTCGAGCTGTTGGCCAATGAAACATGAATATGAAGCGCCTTTCTTAGTGGCGGTAACCATTAGAAGTCTTTTTAGCTGCACGTCCACTGCTGTCCTTGAGATTATTTTGTCGTCTCGGAACTACGTCGTTGCCGGCAAAACAAAGGGAAATTATGTAACCCATAGAAATGACTTTAAAACATCGGAATACAATAGTTTGTTACCTCGCATACCATATTTTTATATCAGGCTTTTTTGTACTGTCACAAAACCCCCTCAATGAAAGGTTTTGTGTCGAGACACAAAAACTTTCATTGACTCATTCACACTTCTCTAAAAGGATCAGCTCAGATACGGAGCCACAACCCCCTGTAGTGTTACAAAAAAATATAAATTCAACCACTTACCCTTGGTTCAATGATGAGGTTCGCACCTTCTGACCTTACTGGACTTCTCCAGAGAGATCCCTACACCATAAGGCCATGAGGCACTTTACGCTCCTGTTCTGACGCACCGGCCAGCTCAGGACCGCGGTCACCACACCATAAAACTCTGAAACATTCAATACAAAATTTTAAAATAGTGGCTTTCCTTATATCCATATCCATAACTGATATGTTTCCTCTTAGCACGTTGGTTTGCGTTTTGGGGCATTGGTTTGCCTAATTCTACAAACTTCAAACAATGTATATCAAGAATTAAGATAGACAATTACTTCTCCTTTTAACACTCCGGTATCTGGTACACCCTTCTGACTTCTATCAACTATCTTCACACTCTTAATCACATGAAACAATTGCTCTTAAACTAGAGAAACAATTCATTTAACTGCTTTAGCAACAACCATTAACCCTAATAATTTACTTCTTATAATCTTACAATATCTATATTATGGCAGACAACTTAAAAGTTTTATAATTCCTTTATTACTTTTTCTTACATTTAACCTTCTTTATAACAGAATCATTTCTAGAGAATGGACAAACTTTACAAAATTTTAATCTTATAATCGTTACTATCTTGCTAGTAACCTCCGATCCACACACACTATTGTTGATATAATAAAACACAATAAAACATTGTACATCATAAGCATTCAACACTAACATTGAACAATTCACATTACTTAATTCATATTTACATAACTTGTAGCAGAACTTTATAACATTATTACTATCGACTCTCTATTAACTTTTACCATTTAACATTCATTTAGATTCTATGCAAAATTCTCAAATTTGTCATTTACCTTACCTTTCTACTATGAATTTTCCCTTTCTAACCCTTTTTCCTTATTAGTTTGGGTGACTCTCTATTATTCATTTTTCTCTATCTTACTTTGGCATTTGTCAACCTAACCTTACTACCTCTTTTTCACTATTAACAACCGCTTCTAACCATTTACATATAATATGACACCAATATTTCAATAACAACCCCCTTCACAAATCCCATTAAAACCTCTGGCACCGCTCATTTTTGTACTAGTATGTGTGTATTCCCTCTAACCAACTCATTCCCTTATCGGTTTCTGACCCTTTCAGATAACCCTTTCCGGCGCTAAACGGTCCCTTCCTGTCTCAACATCTCTCGTTGGACTCCTACACCAATACCCTTATTACAAAATATCACCATCAACAACAAATATAATTACCACTCACATTACTCACCTCTACATATAATCCCTACCTACTGTGTCCCTAAAATATCTAACACCTCTTTATATTTTATCAGCATCTCAACACTTTATTTTTCCTAACTCCCAATAACTTTATTCAACTAACTCCAATGCCCTGATTTATCCTTATTCCCAAACTCTTTACAACATTTCACATTAATATACCATTAGAAATTCATCACTTATCTACTAACAACAATACCTCTCACTAACCAAACCTATAACATGCTTAATCATTTACTAACCCTTTAGAATCTAAATTCCATAATATCCTTTCAAAATCATTATTAAACTTCTTTTACTTATTTAAAATTCTACAATAGTTTACACACAAAAAATACATAGAATACACAATAGCAAAATTACACAAATACATAGACATCAATACACAAAATATACAATTCACATAATCATTAAATCATTTACCATAATCAGTCCTGATCAGTCCATTTTTAAAAACACTGTCCACACAATTAAATGTTCATAACACAATAAACAATACACAACTACCCCATATCGTCAAATAATAGTCTTATCTTATATCTATATACATTGTTTATTATTGAATCTCTTACATTAACATCATAAATGCATCTACCATTCAAATTTTCATTATTTTCCACAAACTCATTTAATCTGTCATGATTGGTCATTGTCCTGTCACCTCCAGTATAATTCGTCACCACTAGGTATGTTATAAAGTCATTATTTTCATTATCATCTCCTACGACTGCTATATCCGCTTCATTACAAGGTAAGTACTTATTATTTTTATTATATATCATCTCTACTCCTAACCTTCCCATAAACTCTTCATAATCTCTGCTTATCTTAAAAATTTCTACCTCCCTCTTTCTCTCACAATATCTCTCACTATCATACCATCTCTCTCTCTTAAAACATCTCTCATAATAACTCTCCCAACAACATTTCTCTCTCTCAATATATTTCTCTTTATCATACCATCTCTCTCTCTTTAACCCTTCAACACACACTATCATTCCATTATCATTATCTTCAATTCCCCATAAAATTTCATTTATACTACCAACCTCCACACTGTTATCACCTATTACTATATTCTCATCTATTTTATCGTAATTTTCTATCCCACTTACCTTGTCTTTATTTTCATTCAATTTATCTGATTCTCTACTATTCTCTACCCCCATTTTACTCTCGTAATTTTCATCTACTTTATTCTTTTGTCTATCAAACTTCTCACTAACTAATGCAACTATTTTCTCTTCCGTTTTATCGAAACGTGCGTGCATTTCATCAACTCGTTTATCAAAATTAAAATTTTGTTTTTCGATTTCGTTTTTTAATTCTTCACATTTTATATTAAAATTATTGTTCTGTATATTGAAAAGCATTTGCATCATTTTCATAATTTCGTTATTCTCAGCCCTATTATTTGGGATTGGTGTTGAGTGCACTATTTCTTCACTCATAACTACTGATTCCGTCATGCTTATTTGACTATTATTTATACTATCAATTGTGTTCAATAAAGAATTATTTTCTTTACTCTCTGCCATTATGAAATTTGTTAATGGTTTGTCGCTTTATCTTATCGTTATCGTCTACTTTACAAGCGTATTCTCACTTTCTATGTCCACTCTGCCGCAATTCAGGCTTATTATATAAAATCTATTAATGTATTTTATATAGTCACCAGTTCGGGCCCATTTGTAATTACTCACTTTTCCATTTTAAAATAAATATCAATGTATTTGTCATATGAACTATCTAACAACTTGTATTTGGGTTTGTTTACCTTAATCGAATAAAGCACGTGTGTCGCGTCTACCACAATTATGGTATCATAATTATGGTATCCACCATAATTATAGCATCTGCTTATTTCAATCTCGTTACATGAATTTTTATTACCTAAGGGATCCAGGATTCTGCTCAGCGTGAATGCCGGCAGAGACAGGCATTGAAATGAGAATACGTTCAGTATAAACATTAATCATGAATATTGTTTTATTCCATAAATGCTATAAGCGTGTACACCGGACAAAATCAACATGGCGGCCATTAAAGTTGGCTCGTCTTCATCATGAACTTCTTTATATCTTGTTAATCGTTAATCTAACAAATATCATATCTTAATTTAGCAGCTGCTTTGCTATTAACTGGTTTTGATTATCTTGGCTGAACGCAAACGCAAACCAACACCCCGTTCGGATGTCGACATTAAAAAAAACACGCCCCGCTTTCTCTCACTCACTCATTCTTATGAATTCAAATTACTATCGTGTACACATATTTAATTATAGGGTTAACGAGCTCTTTAGTAAAATTTGTTTTGCACTTCCCTGTATCTGTAGACTAGAAGTTCTAGAAGAGGTTTCACATGTTGAGGCCTTAAGTTGGTTTGGTTACGTTTTTTGATATTATCACTGACTCTACTGCATAATTTTGAAAACAATTACTGCTCACTGTTTGGCTCACTTCTAATTATCACATAATGAGGTTTTAACTACATTTTGTACTGTTTTAAAACACTTTGCCGGTATAAATTGCCGGCGGCCTGTAACAAGTTGTTACTGCTGCTGCTGTTGTGTGTCGACTGGGGCGAGAATTATGCAAATTCTACGTATGTGTGAGTGAGCACACGTCATCGTTCTTTTGTCTCTGGTTATATAATAGCTTTGTTTGTTACGTATTTTCATAACGTCATAGTGGTTTTAATGACGTTTCGAGCTGTTGGCCAATGAAACATGAATATGAAGCGCCTTTCTTAGTGGCGGTAACCATTAGAAGTCTTTTTAGCTGCACGTCCACTGCTGTCCTTGAGATTATTTTGTCGTCTCGGAACTACGTCGTTGCCGGCAAAACAAAGGGAAATTATGTAACCCATAGAAATGACTTTAAAACATCGGAATACAATAGTTTGTTACCTCGCATACCATATTTTTATATCAGGCTTTTTTGTACTGTCACAAGCAGATGCACTGAAGGTAATCCTATATGAGAAAACTTAATCTAAACAATAAAAATCTTGTAATACAAAAGTAAAACAATATAGTAACGTAAATAATTATTTATTAAATACTGTACAAAGCTGCTTACAAATAATGCTTTCTAACAAACAAAAGGGGGTGAAGCTGATTCCTCCACGTTGGTGCCCCTGGATAACAGTTTGAAAACTGTGAACTGAACATCAGCATTCGCTGCGACAACAACATAGCAGCCCTCCTCTTAACTATGTGCAATTCTAAAGCCAAAGATAAAATGTCCAATTCTAAAGCCAAAGATAAAAATGGCTCTTTTCAGAGGCAAAATGAAAATGAAAATGCAAATTTAAACGAAAGTAGATGTAAATACAAAAAAAGGACGTGCCCAGATAGGCTTAAAGTAATAATATGGAATACTAAGGACGAATCTGTACAGGATATAAGAAAAAAATTATCAATAGACAAAAGTTTAATTATGCGTAGGAGAGGTAAAACGATTTATAGGAGAGTGGACGGCCCCATCAACAGAACTCTACCCCGAGCAACTAGTGTTGCTCTTTTTAGAACTACAACCGGTCATGACTACCTGGCCTCCCACCTGCACCGCATTGGCGTGTTGTCGTCTCCTGAATGTGTTCTCTGTGGATACGCTTCCATGAATGCGGATCACCTAATTGCATGTCCAGCCTTGATTTCAGACACGGAAGTCCAAGACGAAGATGGTACGGCAAGGCTCTCACGTCTCTACTGGTCAGCGCGCCGCCTAATGGCCCAACAGCCAAGGGTGGGCGTTGGCTAGTAAGTAAGTAGTAAGTAAGATTTATAGGAGAGTGGAGATATGGCGTCACTCTTACAAAGATGCAAAAAAAACTGAAAAATAGATTGAAGAAGAGTCAGACAACACCTAAACATCACGTCTCACAGGGAACAACATACAAGCAGCGTAGCAAAAGTAGATATGAAAATCACAATATATATGAAGCTAACAAAAAGGAGACTGGATCTGTTACAGTGTTTCAATGGAACGCAAGGAGTTTGGCCAACAAATCTGATAACCTTAAACAAGAACTTCAGGAACAGGGAATCAAAATAGCTTGTATCCAGGAATCCTCACTCAAGGCAGAAGAGAAATTCCAGCCCAAGTTTAGAAAGTATACAATTCACAATATGTTGCGTCGAGGTAGAAGAGGTGGTGGAGTTGCTACCAAAGTGAATGTGTATATCCCTCCAGATGTTAACATATCTAAAGAAAACTTACAGGAACTAATTCCAACTAACAAATACTTTTTGATACTTGGGGACTTAAATAGCAAACACCCAGCATGGAATGATGGTCCTGAAAATACTAGGGGAAGAATCATGTATGAATGGATATGCGAAAACAATATGATACTACAGAATAGTAAGCAAAAGACATATTTCTCAGCCAGCTCAGGGGAAGGTAGCACCATTGATTTGACTTTAGTGTCCACTAGCTTATTACACTACGTATCAGACTGGTTCATTGGAGAAGACCTTGGAAACGACCATCTGCCGATATTCACCAAAATCTCTCATAGGATTGATACATCTGGGAATAGTGTGCCACAGACGAAATGGAAGCTGAAATCAGCAGACTGGCCCATTTTTCGAAACGAACTTGACAACTCGCTTATTGCTGCAAAACATGAATCTTCACCAGATCCGAACCTGTCAGAAAAAAATTCACATTCTGCTCTAGACGTTGGGATACTAACAAATGTGATCATTGAGGCAGCACTAAAGTCCATCCCAAAAATTAAACAAAAACAGGGAAGACCAATGAATGTTTGGTGGAACTCTGAAACAGCTGGAGCAAGGAAAGAAAGACAAAAGGCAAGGCAGGCCTTGGCAAAACAAAATAATATTGAAAATAGAATCAAGTACAACAGAGCAAATGCACTTGAAAAACATGAAAATCTTAGTGCAAAAAGAGAAAGTTGGAAAAGATTTGTAGGTACAATAAATCCCAATACCCCAGCTTCAACTGTTTGGAAGAATTTCAAAGCGATCTCTGGTCAAACCTACCACACAATCAACTGTGTTGAGGATGATGCAGGTAATATTCTTCAGGATGAAAAAACCATCTCAGAACATTTCAATAGAACATACGCCAAAAAATCAGGAGTAAAGACCTCGTATCCTAAAACCCTTTCAAAAGAAGAACAGTTCTTCTCATGTAATAAGTTCCACCTATTTCTGCATGCAGATGAGAGTGATGCCGCTGTCACCAGTGGGGAACTTCATCTAGCTGTTTCAGAGTTAAAGAACACTGCTGCTGCCCCAGATGATATTCACAATGGGATGTTGCGCCACCTAACAGAGGAATTCACTCAAGACATCTTAAATTTATTCAATCACATTTGGACCTCTGGAAATTTTCTGGGAGAATGGAAAACTTCTATCATTATTCCACTATTGAAATCAGGAAAACAGAAACTGAGTACAAATTCATATCGTCCAATTGCCCTCACATCATGCTTAGGAAAATTATTAGAAAGAATTATAAACAATAGACTTAGGCCTAGGTGGAGATTAGAAAAAAACAACTTGTTGGATCAGAACGAATTTGGTTTTAGACCTGGCCGAAGTACTGTGGATGCAATCCTCAGGTTGACAGAGGATATCTATGCGGGTTTTCACAACAAGAAGGTTACAGTTGCTGTTATAGTGGACTTCGAGGCAGCCTTTGACAGGATACCTCCAGCTTCTTTAATACTACAAGCAATGAAAATGGGAATTAAAAGAAGAATGCTTAGATTCATAGATTCTTTTCTTCAGGACAGAACAATAAGAACAAAGATAAATAATACAACATCTGAGGAGATCAAAATCAATAATGGAGTTCCACAGGGTTCAGTCCTGAGCCCTACACTTTTTAACATAATGATGCACGATATAGGAAAATTATTGCCAGTTTAAGTGAAATATAGCATGTACGCTGATGATCTGACTGTCTGGACAGTTGAAGCGGATCCAAAATTGGCTACTCAATTAATACAAAAAGCAATCACATCAATATCAATCTGGGCTCAAAAATGGAGTATGAAGATCTCTTCTGAAAAACCCGAATGTACCTTATTCACTACAAAGTACTCTCTTAAAGAATATAAACCTGAAATTCTCTTGTTTGGTAAAAATATTAAGTACAACCCACATCCGAAAATTTTGGGAGTGACTCTGGATGAGAAACTTATTTGGAAAAAACACATTGAAACTGTGACAGATAAAAGCCTGATGGGAATTAACTTATTGAAAGCAGTGGCAGGTAGATGTTGGGGAGGAGATACAGTCACGTTGAGACAACTATATATATCTTACATACAGGCAGTCCCTGTTATACAAGGTCCCGCTTTACGCGATTTCGCTTTTACGCGGTTTAAAAAAAAAAAAATTTCCTTGAAGGGTTTTGTATTTGAGTTGAGTTGCGCCAAAGCGGTGATTGTTTGAAGTGTACAGTTAGTAATGGAGGGGCGGTGACGCGCTGTTCTCTCTCCTCAAGGTCAGTGGTCTCATACCGCTTGCCTCTCCCCACCCCTACTTGCTCTGTCATTGTCTGTGTTTGTCTATTTTTACAACGTAGTCAGTCACCTCTCGCTATCGATCACTGTCAGTAGCACTGCGCTGTGTACCTCGTCTAGCAATTATTTCCTGTTCACGTTTCATTGGTGGTGAGTGTGACATTTCATTCAGTGTTGTCGAGTTATTGAAAATGTCACAAAAACGCAAGGAACATTCAAGTGTGAGTACTAAAAAACGTGTGAGAAATTCTCTTTCATTGGAGATTAAACTGGAAGTTTTAAAACGTATCGATAAAAGCGAACGTGTTATCGATATTCAGCGAGTAATGGGTCTTCCAGAGTCGTCTATAAGGACGATCCGACCGAACGCAAACGCAATTCGTAAAAGTGTTGAATCTTGTACGAATTTAAGTGTCGCAAGAGTAGCTACATCGAGATCAGATGCAATGGAAAAAATGGAAAAGCTTTTGTCTACCTGGATTGAACACCACAACCAGCGGAATGCGCCTATTTCTATGGCAATCATTCAAGAAAAAGCTAAAAGTCTTTATGCAGAATTAACACAAGACAATGAAAATACACCAACATTTAACGCTAGTAGAGGTTGGTTCAACCGTTTTAAGGCTCGCAACGCTTTTCACAGATTCAAAGTTACGGGCGAGGTTGCTTCTGCTGATAATGAAGGAGCTGATGAATTCAGAGAAACTACATTTAAAAATATTATTGCAGAAGGTGGTTATATGGCAAAGCAAGTTTTCAATTTAGACGAGACTGGCCTATATTGGAAAAGAATGCCAAGCAGAACTTTTATTTCTATTGAAGAAAAAACTGCACCTGGTTTCAAAGCTGCTAAAGACCGTTGCACATTGCTTTTTGGGGGCAACACCTTTGGCGATTGCAAATTAAAACCATTGTTGATTTATCAATCAGAAACCCCCAGAGCACTTAAAGGTTACGATAAAAGTAAACTGCCTGTGGTTTGGAAATCTAGTAAGAAAGGTCGGATGACAGGAAAAATATTTTATGATTATGTTTCACAAGAGCTTCAAGAGGAACTAAAATGCTACTGTGAAAAGGAAAACACTGAGTTTAAGGTTTCGATTCTTTTGGATAATGTGTCGAGCCATCCCTCAGAAATATGTGAGGTGAATGAAAGCATCAAGGTTGTGTTTCTTCCCCCTAACACTACTTTCATATTGCAGCCTATGGACCAAGGCGTAATTTCAGCGTTCAAAGCCAACTACCTTAAGGAGACACTCTCACAACTCATAAACTCATGTGATGCTAATGACCAGCTTTCAATTAAAGAATTCTGGAAACAGTTCAATATTAAGATGGCTATTGAAATCATAGATAAATGTTGGAAAGGACTGACACTTCACTGTATGAACAGGGTGTGGAAAAAACTATGGCCTCAGGTTACGGTGGAATCAATCAACAACAGTGAAGAAATTGACGGTGTCTCTCAAACGACCAAAGAAATAGTGAACTTGACTCACCAAGTTGGATTCACTGATGTTGACGAGGAAGATGTTTCTGCGCTTCTACAAGAAGAAGATTATCTGAGCAACGAGGACCTGCTGTCCATGGAAGACGAAAATTGTGTGGAAGTGTCCGAGGAAGATGAAGAACCTGAATGTGTTAAAGTGTTAACCGGTAAAGGGATGTCAGAGGCTTTCCAAATGATCAATAATGCTTTAAGCTACTTTGAGAACAATGATCCCGATGAAACAAGAAGTGGAAAAGTTAAAAGAGAAGTTGAACACGTTATAAAGTGCAACCGTGAACTGTATAACTCGAAGTTAAAATCCTCAACTCAACTGTCCATAAAAACTTTTTCACAAAGCAGTGTTGTGTCAAATGAACAGGAAACAAGCTCTTCTAAGTCTACAGAAAATGTTGGTCACGAGTAATAATCTTAAATGTAAGTAAAAAACTGAATTTCTTTCAAAATATTTTACAGTAATTTTAATTTGGTAAAAACTGTTGTACTGTATAACTTTTTTATTTTTATAACCTCTTACTGTACCTTTATTTAACATAATTTACTCAATTTATATGTGTGATACAGTACTATACAAATTTTTCATTTGCTGTATTGTTTATACTGATTTTGTTGTGTATTTCGTCAATAAATAAAATTAATTTCAATAACAAAACCGTTTGTTTTAATTACTAAAATCCTTTTTAACGTAAGACTACTTGATCAATATCAATACTAAGCTGTATGACATTTATTTGCCGCTATCGAGCCAGTCTATAAATAGTCCCCGTTATACGCGGTTTCGCTTTACACGGCACTTTGCCGGAACGCATCTACCGCGTATAACGGGGACTACCTGTACTGCCAAAAGTTACTTATGCTTGCAAGGTCTGGGGAAGCGCAGCACCATCGCACAAGAAAAAGCTGGATGTGATTCAGAACTCTGCCTTGCCTCTCTGTCTCGGATGTCCCCTTACTACTCAAAAAAATGCTCTAGAAATAGAACTGAATGTGGAACCAGTCAATACTAAAATTGATAAAAGAATATGGATCAAATTTTTAAAGAACCAAACTTTTCCAAACAGCCATCCCTCTCACCATATTGTCTCTACTGGAAACAAACATACGCAATCCTTTAGCCAAACAGTATATAGAATGTGCCAAGGACAGAATCAGTTAACTCCTGAAGAAAGACCTTTTGTGAACTGTATGCCGCCATGGGCATGGACTCCACCAAATGTTTTCATTTCTCTGCCGGGAGATGTTACAAAGACTGAGACACCAGAATTTTTGAAGCAAGTGACCCTGCGTACAATAGAAGAAAATTACAATGACCACCTACACATCTATACAGATGGTTCACTGTGCTTGAATGAGGGCCTGTCAGGTGCTGGCTACTATGTTCCTAAGACCGGAGAAAAATATTACATCACCTCGTCCTCCGGATCCTCTTTGGACACTGAATTGCTGGCAATATCAGCTGCTCTACAGCATTGTCTATCCTTGGAATACATGAAGATCTGTATTCTTACAGACTCAAAATCAGCACTACAAACAATTATACAGTATAACCCTACAGATTATTATTTTAGAGCTAAAGAAATTTTCCATCTACTTCAACTACTGAAAAATAAAATTATCACCTTTCAATGGATCACTGGTCATTGTGACATATTTGGAAATGAGACGGCTGATGAAATAGCTAAAATGGCATCTACACTTGGACCGAAACCTCCAGCAGTACGGTCACTTCAAAGTTGTGTCGCAAAAAGCAATAAAACTTTTAAAAGCCAATGGACAAGGAACTGTAATCAGGAAACTACTGGCCGCCAACTCTTCAAAATACAGAAAATACCAAATGACCTTAGTATATACAGAAATATTAGTAGAGCAAGTCAGACATGTGGAGCGAGATTAAGAACTGGGCATTTGGTGACAGAAAGCTACCTAAATAGATTTCACCTTAGCGATTCACCAATGTGTAAGGTGTGTAATGAGGAGGAGGACATCATTGAGCATACCCTATTAAATTGTACTGGACAGTGTGAAGAGAGATTCCGACTTAAAGAATTGGTAAAGGAACATTGAAAAGAGGAGTTATCACTGGCAAAAATAACCACCAATCCACTTATCTGGGATCTGGCGCATACAGTTTACAAGAGACATCGAGAGATCGGCGCTTCGGGGCTGGAAACTCAAGAGGAGGAGGAGGAGGAGGAGGAGGAGGAGGAGGAGGAGGAGGAGGAGGAGGAGGAGGAGGAGGAGGAGGAGGAGGAGGAGGAGGAGGAGGAGGAGGAGGAGGAGGAGGAGGAGGAGGAGGAGGAGGAGGAGGAGGAGGAGGAGGAGGAGGAGGAGGAGGAGGAGGAGGAGGAGGAGGAGGAGGAGGAGGAGGAGGAGGAGGAGGAGGAGGAGGAGGAGGAGGAGGAGGA